>JAJMSK010000001.1:0-608151 GCA_030578555.1 Diutina neorugosa | reverse complement strand
CGGGCTGCGCAATCGGCCCGCCCGTTCCAATCTCTCACCTCCTCACAACGTGCGAGGCGGGCTCGCCGCGAGCAAATAACCTTTTTCATCCCCGGGGGTGACGGGTCTCCCTCACGTTAGACATCGATGGGGTGTGGGGCTAGGGGTAACCGAGGATGTGGGGGAGGGTAACCGAGCCCAGACACGACGACTTTTTATCGTCATGGGCACGTGGTCCGTTTGCCCTTACCCTACACCTTGGTCAATCTACTCTACCGACACTTGCAAAACCCCTAAATACGCCTGAGGTCATGGACATAGGGTCCCCATTTTTGCACCCCGCCGAAAAAAAAAACACATACACACACTCACACTTGAGCCCGCTTACTATTCACGACCGGCTCTCTCGTGACCCGATTGCGAGCCCGCGCGACCGCGAAGAATCAGGTCAAAATTAATTTCCACGAGCGGGGACGCATCATCCATCCATCATGTCACACCGTCCCCCCACCCGAACACGACAGCAACAGTGACCGGTTGTGCCTACCTGTCTCCGCACCGCCACTCAATTGGTCCTGCATCACCCATTTCCAAATGGTCTCTCCAATTATCCTTTCGTGTCAACTGGCTAACTCTTCCCCTATCTTTTAGGCGACTCGAGACAACCTTAGATCTCGGCCTCTTATTAGTTGGTGGCTACGGGCCTCGTTGCACACAACATCCCCCCTGGCTCACAGCCCCAAGGCGCTTTTTTTTTTTTTTTTTTTTTTCTCTTAATTTTTTTTTTTTTTTCATTAACCCGTGCAGTGTAGATCGGCGTGCGAGAATTTGTGGAATGAGGAGATTATGCCAGGCATCGTGTAGCGCCCTCGCACGCAGGCAAGCAGGGTCCTTCATATAGACGGGGCGACGACATCGTCACTCATTTTTCACCCCATATACACCCAGCGGGATCGTCACCAACAACTTCAGGCTTTGGTGCCAGGCAATCCGTATTTACATCTACAGTCGAGGAAGGAAAGGACCCTGAGACTACTATGGAACCCGTCCGACTCGAATCCCACCCCTCGTCGCTAGCGGCGCCCCACCGGCGCTGGGGTAAACCCCCAACCACCACCGCCGCCACTACCACTCTGGCGTCCGTCCAGCGGAGCTCGCGGAAACATACTGACTCGTTATTTGGCGCTGGCGCCAACCACGGCCCGTCTAAGTTCTTTTTCGCCAACCTGCCCCTGCCACCAAAACCCCAACCAACCACCCTGACCTCCACCGACTCGCGCCTGGGATCGCTGTCGCTGGCCCTGGATACCACCCAGACCAACTACCGCCATGATTCCCTTTTCCTGGGCACCGAGTGCTCGGCGGAGGCTCTTGCCGCCGACGAGGACGAAGGCTACACCCTGACGGACATCCTGGAGGATGACGACGACGATATCGACGACGAAGACCGTCGCGCCCCTGGAGCCGATGTTGTCACCGACGATGAGTGGGTGCTGATATCTCTGCAAGATACTGGCGCCGACCCCGGTTTCCTCCAGTTAGGGGGGCGCTGTCGCCCCCAAACGGCACCGCAAGCCCCCCAGGCACCCCGGCTGCTACTTTCAGGGCTTTTCAACAATGAAGCTCGTGGCGAGCGCACTGCTGTTGACCTTAGCGCTGGCCCTAAACCCATACTTAAACGGTCACTGACCACCGGCATTATCACCATTGAACGGTGTAGAGATCGCGCCACTACGCGGCTGCTGATCATCTTTGCCCATAAGCCAAACTCGTACACGGATATTACCGACGAGGCGCTGGCGCCGCTGACCGAGTTTACCGGGGGCGAGCCGGCACCGCTTTTGGGGAAACAACGCCTGATCGTTGGCATCAGCGACTTTAATGTGACGGTGAAAAATCATCTGGTGTCGACGCTGACGCGACTGCCACTGACGCTGGGGTGTGGCGATTGCGAGATTCACTTCGACACCGCGGCGCTGTGCAACTTACTGCTGAGCCTTACCAAGTACTCGCTGGTGCTGATGCTGAACTCGCTGTTCAAAAACTTAATCTCAAAGCTGTCAATCAACTTGACAAAAATCTACAAGTCGTCTCGGGCCAAGTTTCACAAGCTGGACTCGCTGATCCGCCTGGACGAGGCCGCGCCGCCGCTGGAGCTGACGGCCGACCTCACCGAGACCCTGCCGATGATGGCAGTGCCGCCGCCAGTACCGGCGCTGATGGTGCTGCCGAAACTTGTGCTGCCACACTCGTGTCTGAGCGCGATTCTGGCGGTGCCGGCACCGCTGGTGGTGGTGCCGGAAGCACCGCCGCTGCTCCTCGCGTCGGCAAACCCGGCGATGTTTCTGATGCCCATGCTGCCTAATACCACTCGAAAAGTGATGCTTTCTACGGAGCTCTCCGAACTGCTCAAAGAGAGTATCAAAATCGACTACCACTTGGGCAAAGTGCCCCGGCCGCTGCGTGTGGTCACCACCGGAGCGGTGCCTGCGGGTGACTTTGATGACATCATCGACGACTATCATCTGAAAGGATGGTAACCCCCCCACTTCATAGAATACACAACCATAATCACCACTCTGTACCATGACCTTCCTTTTCCCCGGAACATTTTATCACACTCTACTTCCGACAGCCGCTTCCGGAGCCTCCGGGAGAGCGGTGGCTCCTAATATTCCCTATTTCAACCACGCACCTCACTTTGAATTGCCCGCTGGCCACGACAAGCCGCATCGGGCTCCCTATATCGGTCATGGGGTCATGTCTCATCGCCACGTGCGTGACTTGACAGGATTGACCCACGCTGAGATTGTGCCACCATTAGGTGACATTCGGTTAGTGGTAGCGACTGATAAGATGGGGTGACTCCAGTCGATCTAGTGTCGTATTTCTACAGCTCGGCTAGGTCTAAGCTTCCCCTAATACTTTGTCCGATAAGGCTGGAAGTACGAAGTGTGATTCGGCAACTATTGGAGCAAGTGGTCGTAATGGTACAGATGGCACACATGCCCCTATTCAGTAAGCCCGTCGTTGCATTTTATTATATCTTTATTCCCCATCCGTTTCGCGCTATCAGCCTTGTAACACTGGATAATTATAGCAAAGTGCACGTGATTACTGGTTGCGAAAAAAAAGGATGACTCGTTAATCCGTATGGGGTGACGACTAATTTAGGTAGGGGTCGATTTAACCGGTTTAGTCATGAGACATTTCTGATTATTTGGTCCGGCATCGTGTTCTCGAACCTTTTCGGCGGTTAGATCGGGTCACGTTGTCGCAGTATTTAAGTTAATGCACTCCTTACACACGCATATCTATTCGGGGATTAGATCATAACGCTACCAGTAGCTGTCATCATGATTGATGATTGCCCACATAAGATTTGGATCTCTCGTACCGGGTTTTGCCATTTGCCGTACACATTGACTTTGTAACCAGCCATAATGTTTTTCAACGACATTCTCACGGCAACGCAACTACTAGAACTCTAGTCATCGACATTGATTCCCCGCACACAATTAGCAACCTTATGGTGTATCACTATCGGGCGTTGTGTACCTCGATCCAGATTCACCATCTCTAGCACATCCATACACAATCGCGCTTTTGATCGTGTGACACCAGTTCATGCTAGTAGAATCTCCAGCAGCACCCCCACCACCACTTCACGATTGCTTTTCCAACCAAACTCTTCTCGGTCTAACGCAAATAACCCGGTACCGCTCACTTTACCGGCAAACTGGCGATCGGGGTCACCAATCGTCGCCCCTCCTAAACTCAATGCTGAAATTTCTCCGCTTACCCCGACAAATAATACGGTATCCTCGTTTTGCTTACGCCAACAGGGGGTGAAATACCCAGGGTATACACGAGGTATACATGATGTCTGGATGTGCCGCGTGACCCCGGCACCGTTGTCATCAAACACGGTAATTTTTGAATGAAATTTGTCGCCAGCAACAATTAGGTCACCAAGCGGGGCCTGGTTGATGAAGCTATCGGGAGGACGAGCCTTCAGCACCGTTTGAAGGCTGATAGATGTGTTGATGATGGTGTAGCTAAACTGAAAGAGCGAGTCCTGCTCAGTAGTGACAAGAATCCGATCATTATGTTTTTGGATCAGAGTGATTTTTGACGGGAGCTTCTTCACTAGTCGAAGCGGGTGAATCCGCCCGTCCTCGTAGCTGGTCAGGTAGATACTTTTGCCACTTACCATTAGCAATAAGTCTTTCACTTGCTGAATACTAGTAATAGGTTCATCGTGGTTCACCAGCTTAAGCTCGTCAATTACAACGTGAACTTGGCCCTCGTTACGGTAGCGTACCACGTCAATCACCTTGAATGCTCCTTCACTGCACAGCTGACACCCTACCAACACTTTGTAGCTGATACGAGTGCCCTTATTTACCAGCCACACCATGGCACAAATGGGGATCTCATGTTCTCGAAATAACGGCCGCAGCTTCAGTTGTCGTTTGAGCTCAACCCTTGCTGGTTTAAGCAGTTTACGATCAACGGCTTTAAGTCGATTCTTTGGGTTCAGCAGTCTCAGTAACACGAGAAATAAGTGAAGATGTTCAAGATAGATGAATTTGGCTGCTCGTTCACCAACCACCACTTGACGTATTACTGTTTCCGGAAAGAACAGAGGCGTTGCCACAACAATAGCATCGTCACGTACCATCACCACCTTATTTCCAAAAGAAGCACAAGTGGCCACACTGCGTTCAAGACGTTCCTCACCAAAGAACATTCTTTGGGGTTTGAGTGACGACGATACCATCCATATGCCTCGACAAGTGACAATAAGATGGTTGCCCGATGGACAAAATTGAAGGGGCACATCCCCAAGGCGGTAACAATCGAAACTGTCGGCTTTCATGTAATAAAGGTACCCTTCCTTCGTTCCCACCACCACGGGTCCATCATTAGACCATGCCCATACGTCGCTAATGGAACGAATATTATTGAGCTCATACAAGTGGTCGGGATAAGGCGACGGCGGTAACGTTATCGTCATTGGTGGCAGTTCGGGAGAAGTGTAGGACAGCAACTGCCCGTCGAAGCCACCGACGAAAAGACGACGGTCTACAGCACGAAGGCAAGATACTTCCATACGTGTAGCCACGACTTGTACCACTTGTAATGCCAGATTAAACCATTTAAGCTGATTTCTGTCGTCAATCACCACAAGGAAATCACCAAACATTGTGGCAAACACCACTGATTCAGCCACTTGGGTGTCGCCCCAAACAATCAGCGTTGACGATACTTTCATCAACTGATCGTTCACCACCGCTGCATATACAACAGGATAGTCCCAGTCTTCCACTATTGTCAAGCTGGCTTGCGTCTCATCGTAAGCTACCACCGCCAGCGATGTAGGAAGAGAACACACGAACCCGGGTTGGTCACCTATTACCATGGGAAACACCGCAGTGGCTCTGCGAAGAGTGTCGTCCCCCGCTATTGCCTCTAACGTGCCTCCACGACGAAACTGAGTGAGGCGAGTACGATTATTTGTCCCGGTGAGAGCCCATAGCTCTTCAGATGATGCACAATAAAGTCCTCGAGCAAGATAGGCGGGTATTGTGGTGACGTCAATGATCGGCGTCCAGTTAGACCAATTTTTGCGGAGAAGTGCCGTACTAAACTCTTCATCGGTTAATTGGTTGGCAAGCTCAAGCTCGAGTTCTTTATTGCCATCAGTATCGCTACCATAAATGAACTGGTAGCGCTGACCTTTGATTCGTCGTAACAGAAATACCAGAATCGGATCGGGTATACGAAGTTTACGGTTAAAGTGTACCATGTCATTCTGGACCACAAGCAGATACACCGAACCAGCATCGGTGGCCACATACAATGTGTCCCCGTCAACGTATGACAGGGTGGGAAATTCCTGAAGGCGCCATGGCGCCGGGGTTGTGGGAAGATTGAAGTCTCCGCTGAGAATACGATGAGGCGTCACCACTTGTACTTCAGCAGGCCCCACAAACACAAACTGAGATGTGCCAGGAATAGTTGCCACCAACACCGGTACTGTAAATATCCGAGGAAGCGGAAGGATGGTGGGAGTGAGGTTATCATGATGCAAATAGAGCGCACATCGATTGTGGTCTGTCCACACCACCAGCACCACCACAAGCTCGGGAATGTCGGCAACCGCCACATGCAATATCATCCCTGGTATCGCCATGTTCATATGTTTTGCGAGCATGGTACCATTAGGGGTGGACTCCGCTAAATGTAGCCGAAACCATCGCGACGCCGTCACAAGCACCGTACGTTGCTGGTGGACCAACACTCGCGTCATATGGGAACCACAGTCCCACCATTGTACCACAAACGGAGTGAATAGCGGGTCCTTATCCTCTGGTTCGGAAGGAGTGACGAGAAATAGCCGGACAAGCAACAAAAACCCCAGATCATGTAGTATAACCAACGAGTCTTCTTGGTCCCCACCCACCACGTCCACCAGACGGACCATTGATCGGGTAGGGAATTCGATTCCGTCCACCACTAGCGAGCCGGCTCGCACGATCACTTCCACGGCCTGGACCACGGGATCAGGCCGAGGCTCGGCTTCTGCATCGGAGAAGGTTATATCGACATCGTCGTCATCATCAAACCAATCTTGGGACTCGGGATCGGCGTCCTCTAGTGTCTGGAACCCGCGATCATTGACAGTGGCACTGACAAGCCCTCGGAATGGCTTATTTACCACGCATCGGAACTGGGGAAAAATTGCCACTATTTGGGGTGACAGCACCAACGTGTGTTGTTGCAATTGTTGTGGAGCCGGCGGCGGGCTGTCCTCAAACAAGCCCGGGTATGGCAACTCCAGCTCCATCGCGCAATGATGTAGACGGCGTAGATGGCAAAGACTATGGTCGATCCGCAACGTTAAATACACCAATGGTGAGATCGAGGCGCCGAATGTCTATCGTTTGAGGCTTAGCAAGTTAACAGAATAGAGAGATAGTAAAGCTTTCCACCAAGGGTTTGTTTTCACCAAAGTTGATGGAGAGAGGAGAGTTGAAAAATATGTGATGCTTCATGGACAAGGCAATCACTGTTAAGTATAACTTAATAATTGGCTAACAATTCACTTCAGTTGTCTCCTCATAACAACGTCGTAACACTTACAATATTTGTGACAGGCATTTGCTCCAGCTTCGTCACCAAGTTGCCCCATCAAATAAGCAATCACTAATTAATTCTCCTCCACAATAGTCGCCATGCCTCTTAGCAAGATACCTTATTTCGTGTTGACTTAGCAGCTTAGTATTTTACCAATGGATCAGCCACTCCATCATTCGCATCGCACTACTGGGGGATGTCGACGAACCTCTTTAAGGCCACCGTTAACGAGTACCTTGAGGAGCTTCCCCGTCCGATCCAGCTCCAGCTCTTTGAGCTGGCAGCGACATGTCTTGCCATCTACCGGTTACTCCCGCCGATGGCCAAGTTCTTCATCATGACGCTTGTGTTCAATGACCATCCGGTATCTCAGCGAGACCTCGACAAGTGGTGTAAGCCTCAGGCGAGAAAACAGCAGCTTGAACTGATCAATCGACTTCGGCTGCTTCATTTGATCGAGGAACAAGGGCCCAATATTCTGCTCCAAGCCACTTTTCGCAAAAACTTCCGTGATTGTCTCACCGGCAACCAAGGAGACAATGCGTTTGGGAGAGTCTATATTGATGGCAATGGACCCAAAGTCGATGTGGCATTCCTTGATAAGTTTGGTTCTACGAAATGGGAGACAATTTTGCATTACATGGTTGGTACTCATCACGCTCCCGCACCTCTGACACTGGTGTTGGCATTATTACGCAAAGGCAAGCTTATGGAGGGCCCACTGAATAATCTACGCATCACTAACAATGGCTTCCAGTTTCTTTTACAGGACCTGAATGCCCAAATCTGGACGTTGCTTATTCAGTACCTCAATCTCACACAAGAGCTCAGTATGGACCCCGTCGACGTGCTCAATTTTATCTTCATTTTGGGTTCGTTAGAACTTGGTAAAGGTTATTCGGTACTGCTGCTTTCCGAGACTCAGGTGAAAATGTTGGCCGATTTGAAGGACTACGGGCTAGTGTACCGCAAATCGGAACGTCTGGCTGAGTTTTATCCTACCCGACTTGCCACCACACTCACCTCGGATCTGGCGGCGCTTAAAACGCCATCGATGGCATTGGATCAAGCGACACTGCTGGCGACACTGCTGACACTGGAGCTGGCGCTGGCGGGAGCTTCCACCATGACTCAAGGCAGTATAATTTTGGAAACAAACTTTAAACTTTACGCTTACACCAATCTGCCGCTTGAAATTGCCGTTCTCAATTTGTTTGTCACCCTCAAAACTCGGTTCGCCAACATGGTGTGCGGGCAGATCACTCGTGAGCTGATCCGTGAAGCATTAACCAATGGTATTACCGCCGACCAGATCATCAAGTTTTTGGAGACTCATGCCCACCCGCAAATGAGGATTTTGGCCAAGGAAAAGCTCGATAAAAAGATCGAATTCGACACTAGTCACAATATTAATACCGCCGGTGGTGCGCCCCAGTCTCAGGCAGAGGGGGCTCGAGTGGCTCAACATAAGCTTGAGATTCTACCTCCCACGGTGGTGGACCAGATCCGTTTGTGGCAATTGGAATTGGACCGTATCCAGACCTTCGAAGGGTATTTGCTCAAAAACTTCACCACTCAGCATGAGTTTGAGCTGTTATGCAATTACGCACAAGAGATCGGCGTGCTTATATGGCACGACAAGCAAAAGAAGCAAATGTTTGTTACGAATGATGGCTTGACCCAAGTGGGAGACTATGCCAACCGTCATTTCCGTCGACGCAATTAGCCCCGGGTTTATAGGCATTACACAGAATTCAACTCCGAATCGCTGCAAATGATGGATGTGAGCGAATAGATGTCGACCTCGTAAATTTCAGTTGGTGGCCTTAAACCGCTTAAACGCGTACTATTAAATCAGAGTTCCGGTTATAGTTGTCGCGTTATATCGACATCGTTGGCGTGTGCTACTGAAAGTTGTCGTACGCAGTTGGCGATTCAAAGTACATGAGACGGTGACTAATGGAGCGTTGGGAATTTCAAATGGATTTTGCCTTTGCAAAAACATTGTGTATGTTGAATTGGAGGATTTCTAACCCATGAACAATTTTGTGAGATTCGCCATTCGGCGAGGAACCGGTCTCACCACGTAAATATGAAGGCAGTCATTGTCTTCCTCAAGTGTGACTTGTTGCTCCACTGTCAATCAACGCACCCACCTGCCAAAGTTGTTAATTACTGCAGCCAACATTGGGCGCCAGTGTCCTTACTATTTTAAATTCTTTGAGAAGCTTGGCTAGCTCCTGTGCAAGCTCAAGGTACCGATCCTCTAGTTGAGATTGCTCTTGGGCTTTCTTTCGGTTTCGTCTCCGTCTGTTCTTGTTTCGTCTGTTGTTTCGACCATTTCCGGAAGAGTTTCCACCATTAAGGTTGTTGGAAGTAGCACGTGGAGGAGGGTGAGGGGCCGATTTATTTTTAACTGGCGCTCTCAGGTCAGTGTCCTTCGCTTCATTAATTCTCGGTAAAATTTGGGTAATGATGTATTCCTGATATTGCAACTTGTTCGGCGTACGACGTTTGTATAGATCCTCTGCAGGGCTAAATATACTTCCCTTTGGAAGTTCAAACATTGTTGACAAAGGAGGAAACGGTGTCGAGCGGTTGGTTTGGCGTTTTCCAGCTCGCAGTTTCACATCAGTGTCCATTCTTCCCGGTGAAACCTGAGCCAAGATGTACTGTTCGAACTGCCACTTGGTCACGATACGTTCGTCTTGGTAAGGGGAGAGGGTCGGATGTCTTTTGATAGGACTGAATATCCTCAACGGAAATTGCATCTTACTCACCTCGTTATACATTTGCGTTAGACTAGCAGGGTCATACAGGGGGTCAACCCATATGTGACCATCACACCAATCCTTGAATGAGATAAAACACGGGAAGCGGTACCGGTTTTTGTCCTTGGATTGCGACTCTCCATTTTCTTCTTTTTCCTTGATCGTGTGGTACTGCTGATTACACCACTGAAGGAATTCACTGAAGCCGCCCTTGTCGAAGAAGTCGGGATATCGTCTATAGCTTAAAGAACACATCGTGTAGAATTCGCGAGTGGCGGCTCCATATATTATCACCTCCAATTCCGTTGCCGGGGGATGTCCCAAAAGCAGATCCACTCTTCGTTGCACCATCTGATAGTTGTTGATCATACAGCCTAAATGGATATCCATGGAACCTTCGCCTGTGGCATTGGGGTCGTCGTCGGCACTTTGGAAGATGAGTTTGAACGCAGTTACCTCCTTGGGTTCGTTGATCGATGATGACGAGTGGCCCCCTTTTCTGAAAATCGGATCTTTACACAGTCGTGCGATCATGGTTGATTGATACTTGTTTGACCGTTTGATTTGATGATGGACCTCGAATGGAAGTGTACCCTCTTCAAACCATGAATCTTCCGTCAGTGTCGGAATGGGTTCAACTGAGCTTAATTTGGTATTCAGGGGTGCGCATTTGTACCTTATATATGTACAGATCCACGACGTGACGACGGAGTGCACAGTTGTTATCAATTCTCAGGCATGCGCTCTTAATCCCCGTTTGTGTAACTTGTCCCAATGACGAACCAAGGAACTATTCAGTTCAGTGGTTGATGGGAGTAATCTCGTCTACGGTGTCTTTTTTTGGAATCTACAATATCTCATAACCTGTTTGTCCTCCGATGCATGAATCGAAGATCCAGGGACATCTTCATCAGTGGATTGATAAAGTTTGCTCTAATATCCCACGTACACTTCCATCTAAATATTTAATTAGGTCTATATATACTGACAGTACAGCATATGGGTACGATCACATTGTATCTTAAGCCACAAACAACTCCCGTAACTATCCATGAAAAGAATACTTTCAACTTATTGTCCAAGCGCCATCTATTCAGACTTGAAATTAGTTTACTATGATTGTTACGACAACTGGATGACAGCTATTTTCGGGAAACCACCAGTTTTATGTAAACGATATACGGTGATGCTGATTAGAGCTCGTCATGGGCACTTTGGGCTTACATTTCGGGCACATTAAGTGATATTAGTCTGTGGTACGATAGACAAATCATTAGACACCATCAACAGCAATTAGTGGATGCTCCATCCAATCCATTTCGAAATGAGCGATATTTGGCTCTCACAACGTTACGATTATTTTAGAAGTATCCATCCATCGTGAGTATACGACGTTTATGTGCCATACTTGGCCCATTGTTATCATTGGTCTAGCCAGAAATCATAGCATACGAGTGGAGTGATTGTTGTTGTTTTATGTCACAACAAGAAAACTTCATGTCAATGTTGCATTAAAAGCTTGCCAGCCATGTCTCACCGCGCTGACTTTGGTTTGGATTACTCGATCAGTTTTAATGATATTGACACCCAGAAACTTGGTAGGTATTTAGAAGACTTGTTGGTGGAAGCTCCTGTGATTGATTCAACACCAAAACGATTGTAAACCACCTCAAACCGCTTAGACGGTGAACAATGGGGGGCGATGCTTTGGGAAGTTTTCGTCGTCTAATTGACAATACGCTCCGTGTTGAGTCTATTCCAAACACTATAAGTAAAGGTCTTCTCCCACCCCCCCTTTTCAACTTCCATTTCCTCAATTTCAATCTGGCTAACAAATACTCATGAGCTTTACTGATGGTTGGAAATCCCAACTATTCAACTAATGCCATGACCAAGCCACCCATGATCAACACTATTAGTTGGCGTGGTCCGATGATGCTTTGCTGATCTTTCTCGCCATCTACTTAAGGCTAGAGCTGCCATGACCAACACTATCAGTTGGCATGGCCTGCTGAATACTGCTCGCCAACAAACAATGGCTAGAGCATGCAAACGATGCCATGATGCCACGATTAGAACTACTCCCTAACGTGGTTTTGCTGTTACTACCAGGCTGTCCCATGTTCAAGTGATTGTCATGTTTCAACCAACATCCCCCAACCCCAAAAAGCGAAGGTCCATCAGCTCATTAAATTGATTGTGATGTTCCTACCTTACCCTTATTTATTAGACTCGAGGTATCGTTGTCGGACACTCACAAAAACAGCCCTCAGCGAGTTGGTGATGCGGGTGGAAAGTGGCAGCTGCCTTCGGGACAGTGTTGGTCACGGACCTATGCTAGCCAGCCTCATTAGACTTTACTAGACGTCGGGAAGAGGAGCAATCCTCTTTCAGGCCATATTTATTGGGAAGAAGAGCAATCTTCTTTCCGCCTTATTTATTGGGAAGATGAGCAATTGTCTTTCCGCCTTATTTATTAGTTGGCTGAGGGATGACAGTTCTTGGGATGGAACAACCTGGTGGACACGGCACTGATTGGCATGAACCTAAGATATAAAGTTTATAGTATTCATACGTTCCTAGGCCTTTAGGGGCTCTGGGTTAGCTCAATGGACAGCTGCTCCAGGGTTGCCTACAGGTTCGGAGTAAGGAGCAGACACTCCTCGACAATAAACACTACAAAGGGTTCACCTATCGGTATCCCACTAGGTTGAATTCGGAGTGTAGTATTGTTTATAGTGGTAAATGCTGGAGCAAGGAGCTACCTATCCTAAGCAACAACAATGCTCTAGATTATGTTAGCTCATTGGTTGTACCAACTAGTGAAAATGGCCCATTTGGAAGCATTATAATTGGATAACTGTTTACGACCCATTCAACTGCCCCTTAGTTCATTATAACGTCGATTTTAGTCGTGAACTCCTTCTTGTTCACGCTAGTCTCTTAATGAAGGTACAAATACCAGTGGACGTCCAATTCATTTGTACTTTAAGTCCCTGTTTGACTATATGTCAAAACCATGGCAATTTGTAGTCTAAATCAGCAAAAGCATCATCAACCGTATTCCAAACGACCACAAATTGGCTTGATGATCGCAGAAATCCACCACGAAACAGCGAGAGTCATCGCTCGCAGGCTAATCTCTATAATTTACAAGGGCCTATAAGCTCAACGGCAAATCATCTCATGTATCCTCGGCATCGATGTAGACAGGAATAAGCATCTGGCCCAGCTTATGTGTTACACCACAAAATGCTTGTGCAAGTTTACCACCAGCACTACTTGGCTGACTAAACCCAATCTGCTGCGGTGCTAGATTAAGCTGATTCTGAGCCGCTTTTAAAAGCCTAAGCCCCAACCCTCTTCGTCGCCAGGCGCCACAGACCCATATCCTGGAGATGCCGACTTTCACGAGTCGGTTCACTTGATTAGGCACCACCTGACGACTCGTGGACACCATCCACCGACCTTGATCTTCTGCAACCGGTTCTGTCACCACCATTCCCACGGCCCGACCCATTTGACTGGCGACAAGCGTTAGTGCTCCCTGGCGCCAGTGAGTAGGACTATCAGCGGCTCCTAGCTCCCGATCAACCAATTCAAGCACTTTAGCCGTAGCAGCCACTTGTTTAGCATCTTCGGCGTCCACAGCATATAACTCAACGTCATCATATCGTTTAAACCGCTCGGTACCGACGCGATTGGTCCCTTTCCATTTAGGACCTTTGGTGAACGTGGTATGGTACTCCGAATGAATCTTTGCCTCAAACGGGTGCACATACTTCAAGTGACATACACCGCAGGTAACATTGGTGCCGCTTCCTTTGAATCGGGTTTGTTTCCCTTGTACCACTGGCATCGCCGAGGTCTTACCCCGGAGTGGTTCGATTTAAGCCGCACGCGAAATGAACATCGCCTAACAATTTGATCCCACCACCATGGCCCTGAACTACGCCACTTTATTGCCCGTCAATGGTCGCTGGAAACAGCAGATCACCGACTTCCTTTCTGAAGACGTGCCCTCGTTTGACTTTGGTGCCTACGTTGTTGGTGACAAGCCGGAAACGGCGTCGCTTTACATGAAGGCGCCGGGGATGATCTGTGGGGTAGTGTTCGCTGCCGAAGTGTTTGCTCAATGTCAATTAGAAGTGGAATGGCTTCACCATGAAGGTGAAGTGATCACTGAGGACCAGTTAGCCAAGGCGGGTGGCAAAATTGTCGTTGCCAAGGTGAAAGGACCGGCAAACCGTATCTTATTGGCGGAACGCACCGCCCTTAACCTTTTGGCGCGGTCGCTGGGGGTGGCGACGCAATCGTGGAAGACGAAGCAACTTGCTGATCAAGCTGGATACACTGGTCTCATCGCCGGTACTCGCAAAACCACTCCGGGGTTGCGGGTGCTCGACAAGTACTCGATGTTGGTTGGGGGTGTCGACACCCACCGGTACGACTTGTCGCTGATGGTTATGCTTAAAGACAACCACATCACGCTGACGGGGCTGATCACCAACGCGGTGAAGCTGGCGCGTTCGGTGTGTGGTTTCGCTGTCAAGGTTGAAGTGGAAGTGGGTCTGGAAGCCGATGCCAAGGAGGCCATCGACGCTGGTGCCGATGTCATCATGTTGGACAACTTTAGTGGCGAAGAATTACGCCAAGTGGCTCAACGGTTGAAGCAGCATTACCAAGGGCTGAACAAGCTGTTCCTTTTGGAGTGTCTGGGTGGGTTGACGTTGAACAACTTGAGCTCGTATTTGTGCAACGACATCGACATCTACTCGACGCTGTCAATCCACCAAGGCACCGGCATTGTTGATTTCTCTCTTAAGATCGACGCCTAAAATACCTATACAGAATTAATTAATTTTCTATCGTATCGACAGCATCAGCTGGAGCTCAGGACTTTGAAATCCAGTATTGAGTCCAATAACATCACTGACATTACCAAGGATACGCTGAGTATCGTCATCGCCATCATCTTCGATTCCCGCGCCGTCACCTCCAACACTACCTAACGAATGTGCCAAGGGAGGCCCCATGATTTGGTGGTTAAGCAGCACACCAGATAAATTAGACATCCCTGATACTAAACTCATATCTCTAAGGATTTCGCTGCCACTAGCAGCAGTGGTGGCAGCGGATATGTCTCGAGTCAGCTGGACGGTTTTTTTACCAAAGCAGCGAATGGCTCGAATGTGGCTATCTTTACCATCCTGATGGTTAGCCAAAATCACGATCTTGACGATGAAGCATTTGAGTACGCCATCGCCTCGTATGCCATTGAATATAATGTGAGACCACCCGACCGGCTTATTGAAACTGACAGTGCACACTTCAGTCAAGTCCCAGCCGTCCGATGACCCCGCCATTATCCGTATTTTTGAGGGAGTATAACTTTCATCGAGTAGGAAATTAGTAAAGATCAGAATTCGCTCTAGCAGGACTTTTTTAGCGAATTGAATTGTGATGGAATGGGGGTGAGTCAATTGATTATTAGCCATGGCAATCGAGTTGGCGTTAGCATTAGGGTTACCATTAGACCCATCCGATTGCCAAAAGGTATCTGGCAGATCATCTCGTAGTTGATCAAGGCCAAACCCGGGTTTAAAGCTCGAAAGCTTCCAGTTGGCCAACGGCGAAAGATCGAGTAAATGGAGGGAGTCTAACTCCTCTAATCCTTTTTGGTAATAGATCTTTTGCGTCTGATCGAGGTTAGGATGTTCGGCAGCTTCTGTGTCACCAGCAATCAGAGCGTTATGGCTATCGTCACTCACCACTCGTCGTCTGTTGGCCATGTCATCGCTATCGTCGTCATCGTCGTCGAAAAAGCGGGGGTTCATCGTTGGCTGACCACTGCTCATGCTAGGACCGGCATCAACGTACGACAGTTGTTCCCAGTACCCGCTGGCATCCATGACGTATCGTGGTTGTTGGTGTGATGTGGTGAACTGATGGATTACATAATCGTGATCGCGATAGCGCGCCCCCTCACGAGGCTGAGAGGCTAAAGTGATTTAAACCGCCTGCATCAGGGCATCTATTTGTTTAGCTAGTATACACGTTGTAAAGAAGAAAATTACAATTCAACATCCTTCATGTCGTCGTCGGCGGATGGTTCCGCTTCCTTATTGGCCACCGGGGCTTCCTTCTTGGTTTCCATCTTGGTTTCCTTCTTGAGGTCAGCTGTAGCATCGGTGTCGATGTCTGCCTTGACAGCTTCTTCCTTGAGTTCCTTCTTAGGGTCTTCCTCGGGTTCCTCCTTGGGATCTTCCTTGGTTTCTTCCTTAGCTTCTTCCTTGGGTTTTTGTTGAGTTTTTTCCTTAGTTTTGGTCTCGATGTCATCTGCCTTGGATTCGGTCTTAGTCTCAGGCTTGGCTTCTTCCTTGGCTTCGGTCTTGACGTCTTCTGTCTTAGTTTCGGTCTTAACTTCTTCCTTGGGAGCGGGGGTCGTCTTTACGACACCATTCGCCTTAGCCTTAGGTTCTACGGTAAGGTCAGCCATTTGCTTCGCCACCGCGGCAGGGGTATCAGGAACCTTAGCCAGACCGACATCTTCTCTAATATCATCCAACACGTCCTTGGGTTCCACCACTACCAGCGTGATGCCGGCCTTGGTGGCGGTGGGTTTTGACCCCCCAATCAAAGTTTCCTTGGGCAAATTGCCCACTAAAGTTTCCTCTATTATCGGTGACAGGGCCTTGGGAGTGCTGGTCAGACTAGGCTTTTTCAGCTTAATCAGCGGCGCCACGTAGGCGGTGTTGTAAGACTCGTCGAGGCCGTACTTTCTAAGCGCGCGGCGCTTTAACACTTCGATATACAGTACTTCGCCCTTAAGTTCACCCTTACCGAACTCAGCACCGTCGCGGTCCCAGAAAGACAACTTACCTTCGTCTTCGTCCTCATCACCGACGCCGTAGTCGTCCTCACGCAGAGAGCTCAAGAACCCGAGTTCTTCCTTGATTTCGTCGGTGTCAATGCGATAGTTACCGTTTTCGAGGTCCTCCACGTACATGAAGATGAATTCTTGGAATGATGATGCCACCACCAATTTGGTGTCAAAGTCGCGGCCAAATAAGATGATTTGTCCCCATTGGCCTTGGGGACCGGGGGCCAAGTCTAACGCAATTTGGTTACCATAGTAATCTTTGAAAAGAGGCACCCAGCCGCGATGATAGTAGTAGGGCTGGATCGTGTTTGGCGGTACCAGGCGCTGGTTGGCAACGAATGACAGTGTCGGCGCCTTCAGCGACCCTTCCAGGGGTGCCTTCATCCGCTGCAGCTGGAGGTATTGTTGGCGTTCCAAACGTTCGGCCACTTTGCACCACATCAGGTGTTCTTCGTGGATCAGTTCCAAGTCCATCAACGTGAGGCCAAACATGAGTCCCGTGGGCTTACCCCCGCGCATTTGCCCGTCGTGACGTTTATAAAACTGGCGGAATTCAGCCGGCAACTGGCCGCAGCCGAGATCATTTTCGAATTCGTTCAAGTCGGCGGTGGTGACGCCATCTTCGAGGCAGTCCTCAAGTTCGGGGTATTCGTCGTCCATCCACTTTTCGATCCGGTCCCATAATGAGTCGACCAGAGGTAACGGGGGGCGGCCGTCGCGATTGAGCGTCGACATTTGCAAATCGGTATTCAGACTCATCGCCAGGCGGAGCCCGGGGCGGTAGCCGACGATATTGGAGCGAGAGCTTTGGCGACTGCCGTCGGCAGCTAACAGGGCCGTCAGTCCGTTATTAAGTTCGTGGAGGCGTGTGGCCAGCGCGTTACGGGCGCCAACGACGTTGGTCCCCCCCAGCACCACCCCCAGCGACTTGTACGGACTGGAAAACAGCGCGTAGTGGTCCTCGGTGGTGAGCGAATGCACAAACAGCTTGAAACCGTCGAGAAACCCCATGTTTTACTGGCGATTCAGCACCTTATGGTTGGAGACAGAAGGGCAAACGAAAGCAGGGTCGGGTCACGGTATTAAAATTCGGGGCGCGTGTAAAAAAAGTCTCCAGGTAAACTCGGTGGATGCCTACTATGTGCAGGAGGTGATTTTTTGTCTACTAGGGAATTATATAGGGAGACAGGCGAAAAAAAAAAATTAATTATGCCGACCGCGACAGTAAGGCGACTCCCGTCCCATCAGCTAAGGGGGAAAGCCCTTTTTGCAGTCATTGCTCGTCTAAGGCGGGACGGACGAGAAAAACCAAAGGGGGTGACGTAAACGGTATTAGGTAAAAAGGTAGATAGGAAAAATGGATTTAAATGACTAAGACGGGTGGAGAAAGTAAAACAGGGCTCGATACCCCACAAGGCAACTCGGGAACTAGACATTTTGGCAATTGGGGAGGGGGAAGGTATTCCCGTTATCGTGGCATGGTTGCGATGGATGGAGACCGCGATTTCGGCAGACTGCGACGAATGCTATACCGGTGTATGATTGGAGAGACGCGCGCCGGTAACGCGGTACGGAGACGGTCGAGGCCTTATAAGCGGCGTGGTGGGGAGAGGGGGACAGCACAGGCCCATGTATTGTCCACTTGTCGTGTTCGATTACGCCGCAGTAGTTATGGGGCCCTGGGTGTACTTCGCGGACTCCAAATGAAAGAAAAAAAAAAGCTACACAGAGTATTGACGGGCAGTAAGTGACAGCAAATATCGTCTGTGGCCAACGTCATCGTCTACTATAGCCCTCTAAACGTCATTAACGAAGGAAAGACCGGATACCTAACGGTTTGGGGTTCATAACCCCCACACTACTACCACCAACGTAACCGCTTGGAAGTGTCATTGACAAGCGTATAAGCGTACAAGCATACAAATATGTAAGCGTGGCTTTTGGCTGGCTTTTCTGGCTCTGGCTGTGACCCTGGCATCGAGCGTGCAGGGTGCCTTATTGTAAATGTGTGCGGTTGGCAACACGTCGCCTGCGAAGGGGTAAGGGGGATGGAGAAGGAGATTGTCGAAGGAAACCACTTCGGAGAGAGAGGCAAACGGGAGGGGGGGTTTATGCTAAATATGACGGTCTATACCCGAAACAACAAAATCATCTCTCTCTAATTGACGGTGCCCGCCGACAAAAACGACGTGATCTCGTCGCCCAATAACGGCTCGAGGGCGTCTTTATCGTACAGAGTCACCGCCTCCGCCAATTTGATCAAGTCATAGTTGATGCTCTGAGAGATCTTCAGGTCGTGGCGGTAATCGGGATGGTGAGTGGCGTAGTGTCGGAGCCAGTGAGCGGTGGTGGGAATCTTACCCTGAGCTCGGTACGAAAGCAACATCAAGTAGTATTTGATGCGGACCAATTGGGCTTCCACCTTGGCACAATTGCAGTGGCCTTGTTCCAGGGCCGGAAGCACCTCGGTGGCGAGGGCCTTGATGGCTAATTTGATGAGCCCGGGGAACTTATCGGTACCATTGAAGATTTCGGCCACCGTGTAGCGTTTATCGTGACCATCATTATCGATTTCGTCGTAATCATCGATGATGGTGTCGACTTCACCGTCCTCATCGGTACTCAGCGTCTCTTCCTTCACCGGCCCGTTGCGGCTATAGCCGTTGACGTAACCAGCGATGTCGTTGCCTTTATTAGTGTAACGGTCAAACCAAGTAAGGTCGTAGCCAACAAAGTCGCTGTTGCGTAAGTTCCACTTTTTAAGCGACCGGAACCAGAACTTTTGGTCGAGCACGGCGTCGACGCCATGGGCCCAGTCCATATTAGTGTCGATCTTCGAGATCGGGAGGTAAAGATTGGGGCGGAACTTGAGGATTGCCTTCAGCAACAACACAATGAATGTCAGGTAGGCAGCGTTTTCGAAGTCGGTGAGTTGAAGGTCCATAGGGCGGAACTCTACTCTCCACCCAGGCACGGTGGTCAAATCGGTGCCTTCGGGATAAAGTCCCGGAGGCTTAAACCGAAGTGTTTGCCAATTAGTCGACTGAAGGTTTTCGAAATGATCATTGTCGAGAGTGTCATCCTGGTTGACTCGCTCGGAGAATACCACGAGAGGATCGCGGATGAAAAGGTGGGCAAAGTGCTGGGCCAAAAGTTTATCGAATCCCGGTTGTTGCTGTAACGACTCCAACACTTTGCGGTTGACGGGGGGGTTGATATCGTTATAGTCGTCGCGGAAGTAGCCGGTGACAGCGGCATCGCCAAGGTACTGGTCGATCAGACCGTATCGCGACTTGGGGATGCGTTGAATGGGTTTACCGTCTTTAGTTTTGAGGTTACTAATGTCACCGTAGGTGTTGATGGTATGGTTGGTGGCATTCTTGGTCAAATGACGCTGAGAATCGATATCCATGCCTCCAGTTAAATGGTATCCAGGGTACGGATCCACTCCTCGTTCCAAAAACGTCCGGTCATCAACGGCACCACAAATAACGTTCCACCGCACGTCTTGATTAACCAAGTATCCTTTGAACATGGGAGCTGCTGCTGAAAGTGCCAACATGATCGGCGTCACCGGGGCCAATGCATCGTAAAGATAACGAGCTTCGTCGATATTAGCGGCTTGCATGGTTATTTGGATACACAGCGACCCCATGCCGAACCCCATCGAGTCCATATACACGTGGCCCGGCTTCGATGCTCCCAAATGGGGTTCGGCGTCGGAGGGGAAGAGTCCCCGGTCACGGGGGATGGAATCGTCCAATAACTTGGTGTGTTGGTCAGGATACATGGGCAAATTGATCGCCACTTTGTGGCCGCGCCGTTTACGAATGTTTGCCGTCAACGTAGGGAACCGAGCGTGACGATTAATGATTTCGTCAGGAAGGAAGAGTGATTGTGACGCCGGGCCAATTGGTTTGGCCGGTGGCAGAGTAAATTGCCGACACCCCATTCGCGGGAACGCGGTGATGGTTAACGGGACGATATTTTGTGGTAACTCCGATTCAGCCACTTGCCGGCGAGATTGCATGTTTTCCTCGATGTAGACGTAGTCAGCGACACAATCACCATCGTAGGGACGAAGAGGAGTCGCTTCGAGCATGTACCGACCGTACTCGGGATGGAACAGCACGTTAGCAGCTTCAGCTTTGGACAAGGCCTTAGCCGGATCGTTGAGATCATCAAGGATATGGTCATGGTCAATGGCAAGCTTGGCGGTACGGTCGGCATCGTCGACATCGACTAACATGTACTCGACTTCATCGCCCCAAAGGAAGTGGTCATCGTCACGATGACGGTGCTGACGGAAGATGTTGACGAGCTGGATGATGCCGTGGTCGCGGACGTGTTCATTATATTGCTTCAGCTCGTGCCAGTCCAACGGTGTCCCGAGCGAAAGAAGCCCCATGGTACTCTAGCGGTTTGATCAGCGGCAGGAAGCGGTCGACGCTAAGGGGGAAAGATCACGAGGCGATAAACACGCGGGGGGTCAAATGAACGAAGTACCAAGTGGTGGACGTTGCTGCAAAAATACCTCTCGCCTCAAAGGAATGGGATTAACCGCTGCTGCTGCTTATTAATCGGCTCTGCCACTTGAAAATTTCTTTGTCGCAATCGCAGTGGGGCTGACAAACGAGATGGCGGCAATCGGCGGTAGCAAATGATGGCAAGCCAACCTGTTGGGATTGAGGACTGGAAGGAACTGGTGGTAGTTATATAGGAAAAGAAGAAACGAACGCGAGAAACAAACACTAATTAAACATGTCGCCGAGGAGCAGGAGGGGAGGCAGCAGGCCACACTGGGACCTTGTCACGTGGAATGGCGCGGTAAACCGTTATTAGATGGGATACTGTACCGAGTACCAGTCAGATTTGCGACGGTTGCGGGGCACATGAGCCCGGGGCAACCCTCACTTTTCTCCCGTGCCTCATCTCGTCAGGGTCCGCTCCCATTATCAAGCAGCAGCAATCAGCAAAGTAACACTAACATAACAAAAAAATGGCGCCATTAAAGTCGTCATTTCCTCGGCATTTCCTCGGCTAATTAACAATGGATTAGCTGGCTAAATGACAGCAGCACTCTAGCAATTAATGCTTGCTTTTCTAGACTTTTTTTTTTGATTACCACGCCGCAGATATCGGCGAAGCACAAAGTGTGATCTATAGATAACGCCATGCTAGACTCGATCTGTAACCTACAATTGCGTGAGACTAGGAGCCTACACCAAATGGACTTCTTCTTTGCATCTTTCATTATTTCGTAACACTAGTACAACGTTTGGCCTCTCACCACACATTGTTCGTCGCCGACTTGTTCCTTCAATTCACCAATGATCACCGGCAGTTCGCCGCCTTGCTTCAAGGCATCCATCACCTGTTCGACCTTTTCGACTTCGACGATGGCAACCATACCAATACCAAGGTTGAACGTCTTCACCATATCTTCGACGGGGACCTTACCTTGTTCCCCGAACCACTTGAAGATCCGCGGCACTTCCCACGTCGACATTTCGATCATCGCTTGTAATCCCTTAGGCAACGCCCGAGGGACGTTTTCCACTAAACCCCCACCGGTGATGTGGGCCAACCCAAGAAGCAAGTTTTGCTTGATCAACGGCAACAATTGCTTGACGTAGATCTTCGTCGGCACCAACAATTCGTCACCGACGGTGTTACCGTTGGTGGCCCACGGCGCCGGCAGCAGGTAGTCCAAATTCGAGTGTTCAAGAATGTGACGCACCAACGAGTACCCGTTCAGGTGCACCCCGTTCGACAAAAGCCCAATCACCTTGTTCCCAGGCTTCATGTCGCTGGTACGAGGCAAGATGGCGTGCTTCAGCACTGCCCCCACCGCGGTACCATTAGTGTCGTAGTGACCGGGACCGTACATCCCCGGCATTTCCAGGGTCTCACCACCGACCAAAGCACATCCAGCTTGCTTACATCCATCGGCGACACCGCTAACAAACTTGGCGGCGACGTCAATGTCGAGCTTACCGGTGGCAAAGTAGTCCAAAAAGAAGAGCGGCTCCGCCCCTTGTACCACAAGATCGTTAACGTTCATCGCCACGAGGTCAATACCCACGGTGTCGTGCTTGTCCATGATTTGGGCGATTCTCAACTTGGTACCGACACCATCGGTCGCCGCCACCAATAACGTTTCGGGACCGTCGTAGCCAGCGGCCTTCAAGTCGAAAAGACCACCAAACCCGCCGATATCGGAGTCGGTCCCAGGACGAGCCGTCAGCTTCACCTTAGCCTTGATTTCGTTCACCAATTGGTTACCATTGTCTACCGACACCCCGGCGTCGGCGTAGGTAACCCCTTGGCCCAGCTTAGCATCGTCGGCGGCCTTGAACGCCCGGTGGGCAATGTCGGTCCGGTTGTACTTGTCTTTGAAGTTCACTTGCTTCAGCGCCTTGTAAGCATCGTCTACCGCTTCCCTAAGAGTAGAGGCGACGGCAGTGGCGGCGATAACGCGGCCACCGGCGGTGGTAAGCTTACCGTTGGTGATAGCGGTACCAGCATGGAACACAAACGCATTGTCAGCAACCTTATCGACGGTGATTTCGTCACCCTTGTTGTAGGAGCCAGGGTATCCACCAGCAGCCATGACAACCGTCGCCAGGAACTTATCCGGTTGCACCGCGAGAGTTTCCAGGTCTAACCGGTGTTCAGCCGCAGCAAGCATCACCCGAGCAAGATCGGTGTCTTTGGACAAAAGCGGCAATACCGTTTGGGTTTCGGGGTCGCCGAAGCGGACGTTATATTCCAACACCTTGGGGCCATCCTTAGTGAGCATGATCCCGGTGAAAAGGACACCACACATCGGGAACCCGTCCTGGCGCATGCCGTCGATGGTGGGCTTGATGATGTCGGCGTCAATTGCCTTTAGCACCAGGGGAGTGGCACACGGAGCGGGAGCGTAGGCCCCCATACCGCCAGTGTTGAGCCCTTGGTCACCATCACCAATCCGCTTATGGTCTTGAGCAGCGGGTAAGTTGAAGAAAGTGTAACCATCGGTGATGGTCAAAATCAGCAATTCTTGTCCTTCCAAGTACTCTTCAATCACCACTTCGTTACCGGCGTCACCAAACGCCTTAGTGACCATGATTTCGTCCAACCCCTTGATGGCTTCGTCGGTGGTTTCGGGAATAAGCACCCCTTTGCCAGCAGCGATACCATCCGCTTTAAGGACCACGCGGTAGTCGACGGTGGACAAGTATTGCTTAGCTTGAGCCACGTCGGTGAAATTGTGGAAGCGAGCAGTAGGGATGTTATGTTTAGCCATGAAGTCCTTGGAAAACGCCTTCAGTCCTTCCATCTTCGCCGCTGCCGCCAGCGGACCGAAAACGGGGACGCCGATCGCCTTGAACTTATCGGAAATACCATCGACTAACGGTTGTTCGGGACCAGGAACCACAAGGTTGACTCCGTGCTTGATGGCAAACTCGACGAGCTGGGTAAAGTGTTTGGGGTCACCGGAAAGTTCGGGTACGTTTTCCACTTTGTCGACGGTGGCGGTACCCCCGTTGCCGGGAGCCACGTACACCTTGGCTACCAGGTCTGACTGGGCCAACTTGAAGGCAATGGCGTGTTCTCTTCCGCCATTCCCAATAACGAGGATCGTCAACGACATGAGGAAGCGATGTGATGGGGTTGTATGGAGGTTGAGGGGATGATTTGCGCCTAATATACCAGCCGCTCATTATACACGATTGACTCGGGCTGAGCGGAGGCCCTATCGCGCGAGTCATTCCATCTCCCTCCATCGCCGCGACCCCATCATCCGATAATAAGCCTAAGTATTGGTGCGTACTAACACCAATAGACATGTCTAGGACGTACTGTATTAGTAGCTATCAAACCAATTGGTATAGTGATTCGTAAGAGGTATCTAGATACTCATTGACTAATCGATAATAGCCATTGTTTAGGAATAACAATGGATATCGGACTTAGTCACTCCATCGGGCAAATTCTAATACAGCCTAAATAGTCCCCGTTGCAATTGGTTTAATCTTGCGTAAAGTTCGACGGGACCGTTGATGTTGGTTACCTATGACGTTCAGTGTCTCGTTATGCTATGTACATATATACAGGGTCATCAAATGGCGACATCGCCTTGGCCCACCACTCCCAAAAACTTGTAGTCGGGGTCGGACGGCCTGGGGGCAGCGTCACCATGCTCGGTGATCGGCAGGTACAAATAGTATGCCATCAACGCGTTCACCACCGCCCGAGTCTTGGCCTCTCTAAGCGACAGCCCCGGCGCTTCCCCCAACTTGTGGGTTCCGCAGAACGCCCCGGCAATGTAGATGGGATGGGCACTCTTTCTCCCCGTCTCGGCAATCAACCGCACCTCGACGGCGTCGGCCATGCCTTCCTTTTCACACACTCTCACCAACTCTCTCGTCGGTTGCGAAAATTGGAACATTTGGTCTAACGGCACCTTACGGGTCAAAATGTGGTTATCAATGAACGTTTTGGTGGCTTCCTCACCACAGTGAGTGTACATGCCGCCGATAATCAGCTTCACCGCCAGCGCGTACGCTTCCAGCCGCTTGGGGACGAAGTCATCGCCTTGACGCAATTGGGCCCGTTCACGAGCATCCAACTGGTACACCCCCAGTTCTACCGGAGCCTTTTTCGCCGCTTCCAGCTGGTATCTAAGCTTACCGTATTGAATGGGCGTCGGCTCTTCGGCCAAAAACCGGTCGAGCTTCGACCGTTCGTCGATTTCGATCCCCCACAGCTCACCGATGGCGGCTAATGTTTGCGGACCCATGTAGGCATTGACAGCAGCATTGTGAATCGCCATCGGCAACCGAGGATACTTCAGCACGAGGTGCTCGGTGACATAGTACGACATAAACGTTTGCCCCAACGTGGCGAGACCGTAGTTGGTGACAAGCACGCCGCTGCGGTCCATATTAAGCGCTTGGGAAAGCGTCGACAACAGGTAGGACGGAGGAAGCGCCAACCGAGCCTTGAGGGCCACCAACGGTGCCAGTTGAACCGCTGTCGATTCGGGCAACCGGTGGGTGAACGCCTGGTTCCGGTACGACCCGTAGTCTGTGAGCTTCAGGTACTGCTGCTTCAACAGAGGTGATACTCGGGCAACATGGTACCCCCGACGTAGCGGTGCCACGACCATCCGACGACCTAACATGGCTCTGATGAAATTTTTTCAGCCGGGGGTGCGAAATGAGCAGAGGGATGGTGACGATCAACGGCTAAGAAAATGTTTCTAGAAGGGGAGTAATGGCGCTGATTGGGTGAGGTGGTTGTATAGTGATGTGACGGTGTAAACGTCGTACCCGGTGGGAGTTTTTCGTAGGTGAAAGAGTGAATCTTGTTCGCAGTGATGATGCCACTAGCCACAATCAACAGGCTTATGCGAATGGTTCATCTAATTTACCACATTGTAAGAATAATCACTTAGTATAGGAGACTATGACAATTGAAGTAATTCGAGTAGAAAAATCAACTACCATTAATGATTTTCTTCAGGGAATACTCGATTTGTTCATCCTTATAGAACGTTAGTCGCACGTGACGTTATTCTCCATAAAGTAACACAATATTTCAGAATATACAACCACCACATTATATGAATCTTTACTAGTCGAGTAATTGTGTAGTTTTAATAACCGTCACCTCTTCGATCTTTTCGTATCGATCATTAAGCTTATGACTGCTCTCAGCGGTTAGCTAGTCGCGTTCACGTGATGCGCACCGAGCCAATGAAAAACCATTCATCGTCCTTACACTCAACCCTCCTGATCACCTTACCATGGCCCACGTCGTCAGTCTTAACGCGGGGGCGATTGCCGCCATGTCGTCGGTTGTCTTGCTTTACGTTGCTATCAAGTCTCCCCTCAAGAACACCTACCTCGAACAAAACAGATTGTCCCCCAAGGCCGACTTGGCGTGGAGAAACTCGGCCCAAAAGTGGTTGGACTCTAAGCAATAGAGCAACGGTGGTTTCCCTGTGCATTACGAAATATATTTACATACACGTTTGAAAAGTCTAGTGTAGTTTATGAGGCCTTGATGTCGCCCATCTCCAAGGTGTCGTCAGTTTTAACCTTAACCCAGTCGCTTTCCAACTTGAAAAAGCACCACATCCATCGCCGGACAATTTCAAGTAACTCAATGACAAAGTAGCCTGCGGAATAGGCGTCGTAGCCGAAGAGAAATTTCAGCATTTGTGAAAGTTTGCTCGACTGGTTGTCAACAACAAACGCCCGCAACACCCACACAAACCTAAGCAAGGCGTCAGCAATACACCCAATGACATACATCCATACCGGATAGGTGATGGTGGGTCTAAGCCAGCTGCCTCGTCCGTACCATAAGTGATCAAACATGTCCAATCCCCAATCCATGCGGAAATCCCAAAACAACGAATAGGTGGAGTTAATGGTGCTGGCAACATACCACCATTGGGTAAGTTGCCACGCCCATTTGGTATTATCGGGGTTGGCTGTTAACGTCGTCTTGATCGCGTAGTTAAGCGCCAATGGCACAAGTCCCAGAGCGTACTTCACCAAGTTAGCTAAATGCAGTGGTTTTCCCGTAAGTCGGTACTCGAACCAACATTGACGGATACGAATAAACGTAGGATATGCGATGATGGCCAGCTCGAGTCCCGCTGGGTAGCGAGCATCGGTAGGAACGTAATAACCCCAAACGTAAAGACCAATATCATTAAGGACTTTGGCATAGGATATAAGCGAGTCACTGATCAAAATATCATTTGATCTCATCGTTACCGAGTTGATTCCTCCGCGTAAAACCCGCTTGATGGTGGTAAAGGCTCGTGCCTGGCCATAATGATGCTTGTTTGCCGGCAGGGTTGGGTTGGGTCCAAAAAACAACCGATAAATGGTATAGGCAAACGCCAATGCCGGTATCACTCCTAAGAGCTTACCAGGAACCATGATTTCTCCCACTTTGAACCCAATCCACGCTAAGACATTGACAATGGTGATGGCCACCAAGTTATGGAAAATTCCCCGTTGTAATTGGACGTTTTCATTGTAATCAGGGATCACCGCCAGAGCAAATTCTCCCGCCAGTGACAGTCGATCGGGATGACCGTAGCTATTGGCAGTATACAGCAAGTTGAGAAGAGCAGCGACGTTGATGTGCCAGGCGGACGTCATCGCCCGATTGAGGATGTACCAGAGCCATACTCCAAGCTGGACGACAAAGAGGATCCGGAACGGTAGGGGAACGATGTCGTCAAAGAGTAACTGTTGCGTATCTTCATCCATGCTCTTAGAGTGTAGTGTCGCACTAACGTTACGTCATTGGAAAATCATCCCTGGCGCAGTCTACTTTTTTAAGGCGCAACGAGAAAATCGATATTACCTAGAGGTTCACCATGGCTTCCCATGAGAAATAGACTTCAGCGCGATACGAAACCGCGATTGTATAAGTTTTAATCACTATTGTAATTCATGATTAGCATGGAATAACATCATCAGTCTTGTCTACAAGGGAAAGCCAAGGTAATTTCTATGTATTGTGTATAAGGTGATCACTAAGATGTTAGTCCCAGTCATTTAATGAAATGGTTGCACTCAGAATTTTCAGTGTTTGGCTAAATATCGAATCGTCATCTTCCGTATGGAACTTCCGCCTGGGGCGACATCTTTGTCTTCATCGTGAACTTGTTGGGTTGGTAACTTACACTCATCGCAGACCAGCTGCAAATAGTTGTGGAAAAATCTCGATTGTAATGGCATCGCATTTATAGTGTGTGGCTGTGGTGTGCATATAACTCGCAATTAGGGTTCAAAGAGTAAAATTATACAACGACAAAAGTGCCAATCTGTTGGGTAAAATCAACTGTAAAAGGTTGATAGTAGTGTTTGGTATCTTCAATAACCTCTATACAAAACTATAGCCGTCAATTATTTCATTTTGTGAATTTTTCAAAATATCGCCATATTCCAATATGAAGTTGAAAAGTAGCTACTTTTGTTTGGATTATCACACGTAAAGTCTTTTGACCTCTTTCACCAATTGTGTAAAGCTAACCGACTCTAAACTTTACCAGTAGTTACCCATGTTTCCATTAATATATACGCTATGCCAGATCATGTTTTTTAAACTTCTTGTCCTTAATCTTGCGGTTATTTGCCCGACGTTCAGCCTTGGTCAAGTACCGGAACTTCTTCTTCAGCTTAGGCTTAGGCTTAGCCACGCCGCTAATTACCGCCACTTGACGAGCCTTATTGAGACTGCCTTCCAACACCTCTTCCAGCCGCTTCAAATCAACGTTATTAGCCTTAGCCATTTGCTGAATCTCTTGCATTTGTTTGATCACTGGGTTCTCCATCGGCTCTACTTCGACGGTAGTTTCATCGTCAATGATAGCATCGGTGGGTCCATCGTCTTCTCGAACGTACACTTGTTTGCGAACAAGAATCCCCTTCGGGTTTGACTCATCATCATTGTCCTCATTTTCTTCTTTGCCTTCTTCTTTACCTTCGCCAAAGCCACCCCATTCTTCGTCGTTGTCATCATCGTCATCGCTGCGGTCATTAATGTCGTTAATCCGTTTCATGGTGTCGTTGAACAGCAGAAGCTGGGTTTCGAGGTCCCGCTTCCGCTCCTCCCGAACCTCTTTCCGTTCCCGAATACGTTCGAGTCGTTCTTGTTCCTTGATGAAATCTTGAGCCTTCTTCTTTCTCGCGAGCTTCCGCTTGTGGAACCCGGTCAAGTACTCCTTCCGCAGGTCCCGATCAAACACCACCTCTTCTACCCGGTGCTTCAGCTGGGCCTTATCCTTATACTTCTTCCCCCCGGTTAAGATCTCTCGGTTTGTTCGTACCATTGATCAGTGAATTATCGAGTAGGCTCAGTCGGACTTTTCGCAGCCTCTGCGCATCGGGCTCATCTCCCTTAACCTCGCGAGCGACGATGGAGTCCAACGACATCATTAAATACATTGCTGGGCTCAACCACAGTATTGATGAGCTTGAAGGGGCGGTGGAGCCTATGGTGGCCAAGCTGCTCGATGAGCTGGTGGGACAGTACGGCCATCTGAAGGAGGAAACGTTGGCCAAAATCAATACCCTCAATAACTACACCTATACGTTAATCTCGGTATTGTTCAGTCGGTTAAAGGCTCAAGGGGTTGATACCGATGCCCACCCTATCAAAGGTGAGCTCCTGAGAATCCAAAGTTACATGAAACGAGCCAAAACCCTCGCTTCTCAGCAACAACTGGACGAAGAAGCCGACAGACAACGCCAGCAACAGGCTAAGGAATACATCCAGCAAACATTGGGGGTGAAGAGTGGCGACCTGGCGCCTCAGCTGTTGGCACAACCGGCTATCAGTACCGGTAACTTCGATCTGACGAAGTCACAATCGCCAGAGCAAGAGACGACGCTGGAACTGACAGCGAACGCTGAGCCTGTGTCAAATACAAAGCTGAAATCCAAGGTTACTAAACCTAAGCATAACAAAAATAGAAAGAAGAAGTAGGGCCCCGGGACCCCTTCAACCGCCCCGGCTGGAAATATGTATATAATACGTAATAAATCATCTTAGAAGTTAATCAACTAAAAAGCATTGAAGCGGCCAACTCAACGTTTCCGTTACACGCAATCAATGCTTGTTTAGCTTGAGATGGAGTAAATCCAAAGTCTACAAGTTGTTTGATTTCGGCATCACTGGGACGGTACCCGCTTTCTTGTGATTGCGACCCCGATCCAGAAGCATTGACGGCAGTGGCGGGAGCTTGGGATGTAGTCGTTTTGGATGTAGTGACTGGGGGATTGACCACCGCCGGCGTCGACCCTGGAGCCGTTGTCGTTGTCAGTTGCGGACCCTTGGGGCCAAAGGGGTTGTTGATAATTTCACTTTCAGACAAAAACCGTGCTTCCACGGAACCATTGGCAAGGATCAATTTGCCTTGTTCCAAGTCGATGATGGCCCGGTGTCGTCTCAACATATCCAACCCAAATAACAAGTCAACGTTGGTGTCAATCACCGTGAATGAACAAGGAAGTTCAATCTTGCTATCACCAACAGTAATGGGAACTGAGTGGATACGTCCTCCCAGCGTCTGTCGTCCCACCCCTTGAATTTCTGCTACCATCCGCTTATCGATAAGACGATCGATGCCGATCCTTTCTGCCAATTTGGGCGAAATACACGTCACTTGAGCCCCCAGGTCAACAAACGCTTGGATTTTGTGGCCCTTGATGGTAAGCTCAATGTAAAGCATATTTACATGAGTGAATGCCTCGGGAGTAATTTCGTAAGCAAGCCGGTAGTTTTCATCGATGGCTTCTTGTTGAATAAGTTCCATAATTCGCTTTTGCAGTTCGGGGTCATCGGGGTTTTGCATGAGTCGCTGGTATTCAGCCAGGTTTTCCACTCCACTCCCCGCTTGACCCATGTGAGCAAGAGTTTGTTCCATCACTTGACGGAATCGAATGGGATCTTGCAATACCAGTTCCATTTCCGGTTGCTGACTGATGATTTGTTGTCGCATCTGGGGAGTATTAAGAATCTGTTGACGCTGGGCTTCAATCATCGATGCCGGGACTTGGCCTGGACGAGGTGCTGGAGCCGGAGGCCGGTTAGCAGCAGCAGCAGCAGTATTAAACAATTGAATCATGTCACCATCGACTAACCCGACTTCTGAAAGCAGTTTATCGTCACCATTGACCTCGTTGCCGTCTTTAACGAGTTTTTGGTGTTGAGGACCAACATTGGTTTCTGCCTCTAAATAGGCCTTAAAGTCACCCACGGTAAGCAGATCGGGAACTTCTACTGGGATGACGTCACCTTGGTGAACCACAGCAAATCTCATGGTATTGGAATTGGAGCCGTCGAGGAGGTATTTATCGGTGTGGGGGAGAGGTCGAGTGGCGGGTGGCGGTGGCGTGAATGTGTCTTCGAGGTTCCGTACTGCACACAAATCAGTAACCTGTCACCCATGAAGTGGGTAATGGTTTACAACGGTTGACAACGTTATGAGGGCTTTAAAAAAGAGTGTTTATTAAATCAATCGTTAGTTCTATATCTACTTTAACACCTATTCCCATTCGACGGTGGCGGGAGGCTTCGACGTGATGTCGTAGGTGACTCTGGCGACGCCGTCGACCTCGTTGACGATTCTCAGCGCCACCCGCTTGAGGAAAGCGGCGTCAAAGACAAACCAGTCAGCAGTCATAAAGTCGACGGTTTCGATGGCTCTCAAGGCAATGACTTGTTCGTAGGTACGTTGGTCACCCATCACCCCCACCGACTTCACCGGCAACAACGCGGCGAACGCTTGCGAGATTTGACGGTACAAGCCAGCGTCCTTGATTTCTTGGATGAAAATGGCGTCAGCTTCGCGGGCAATCTTCACTTGTTCGGGAGTGACTTCACCCAACACTCTGATGGCCAACCCGGGACCGGGGAAAGGGTGTCTCCACACCAAGTCTTCGGGAACCCCCAAAAGCTCACCCAAGTGACGGACTTCGTCCTTGAACAATTCACGAAGAGGTTCGATCAACTTAAGCTTCATGTTGTCCAACAACCCCCCGACGTTGTGGTGGGTCTTGATGGTTTGCGACGGGCCCTTGAACGAGATCAGTTCGATGACATCGGGGTAAAGGGTACCTTGCAAGAGGAACTCGATTTCCGAGCCGTCCTTAGGTTGGATCTTGGCCGCTTCTTCTTCGAACACGTGGATGAATTCGTTACCAATGATCTTCCGCTTCTTTTCGGGGTCGGTGACCCCCTTAAGCTTACCCAAGAACCGGTCGGCGGCGTCAACCACCACCAAGTTGATCCCCAACCCGTCGTCAAGAGTCTTCTTGACTTGTTCGGTTTCGTTCTTTCTCATCACCCCGTTGTCGACGTAGATGGCGTGGAATCTGTCGCCAATGGCTTCCTTCATGATCTTGGCGGCGACGGTGGAGTCAACCCCCCCGGAAACGGCACCGATGACTTCGGCAGTGGGGCCGACAAGCGCCCGCACCCGTTGGATTTCCGTGTCGACAAAGTTTTCCATCGACCAGTCGTTCTTAGCGTGGCAAATGTTGATGGCGAAGTTCTTCAACAACGTCTTCCCTTCGGCCGAATGGGTGACTTCGGGGTGGAATTGGATCCCGTAAATGTTGTCGTGCTTGTTGTAGATGGCACAGTAGGGCGAGTTGTCGGAAACGGCGACGATTTCGTACCCCTTGGGCAAGTCGTGCAACTTGTCGCCGTGCGACATCCACACGGTAGAGTTGGTCATACCTTCAAACAAGGGGCAGGCAGCATCCTTGATTTGCAAAGTGGCGGGACCGTACTCACGCTTGTCGCCCCGGGCAACCCCCTTACCGTTGATCCACGCCAACTCTTGCATCCCGTAGCAAATCCCCATGATGGGGACCCCCAAGTCAAACACGTCGTGATCAACATGAGGGGCATCGTCAGCGTATACCGAGTAAGGGCCACCGGAAAGGATCACCCCCTTGGGCTTGAACTTGAGCTCAGCAATCTTCTGAGTGCACGGCAACATTTCGGCGTACACATTGAATTCACGCAATCTTCTCGTGATCAAGTGGGAGTATTGCAGGCCAAAGTCGAGCACCAAGATGGTGTCGAACTTCGAGGCGACTTCTTCAACCGAGGGCATGGGGGTGAGGGATGGAGGTTCGATGAGCAGAGAAATTTCCCTGCGCGCGCACGGCAGTTGTAGGTTTTGTGATGACTTGACTCGGAACGACGACGAGTCAGCGATGTCATGGCTGCGAAATCATCCCAAATCGCTGCACCTTTGGTTATATTGAACGTCTAGGATGACGTCAAAAAGGAGATGACGATTGGTGGACGTAAGTCTACAAAGTGGGTATGGTCACGTAGATTGAGTAGTCTGACGAAACAGTAGGTTTTTGGCACTGACTCATATTATAGATATTGGCACTGACTCATATAATAGATGCAAGTAGTTCAGACATGCACTCGTATCATGATCAGCCTTTGTTTACAACTATACATGTAGTATATCCGGCGAAAGTCTAGGACAACTTGTCTTTAATTTGATGGAGAAGTAAGGAGGAATATCTCCCAGCTTTTTCATTTGTTTTATCGTATAGCTTAGTCAAGTATCTCTTTATATGACGATTCAATGTAGTTTTAGTGTAGCTTTTATTAGATCTTGTGATTGATGGTGGTGATTTAAATAATGCGCCACAATGATTATGTTCTAACCCCCAGTTTGATTACTTAAGGAACATCACACACCATAATCGCTTATCGAACAGTTAAGTCTAGTCAGTACGTAGGGAAGGAATAGAGACGATAGTCATGACTCGCGTATTATAGGAGGGGGCGACTACTCTTCAAAATCGAGTGATTAGAGATGTTCGTTGTGAGAAACTACAGTGACTCCACTCAACTATAAAAGTCAGTTCATGATGCGCCTCTCCAGTATCGTATGCGCTCGTTACCACCTCCATACGCCTCTCGTCGACGCCAATGGCACCGACTCAAGTCTCAATTACGTCGTGCTCTCGGCAGATCAAACCGTCCTCTGCCACCACGCAAATGGCGTCGTCGCACCCAGATTACCGAGATCACTCCTCAACGCCATCTGTTTCGGTTTAAAGCCCATAAAGACAGCCGGCGCCTCCAAATATTTAAATACGTCGTCGACCACTTATAGAATACACGTTCGAATCTTGATAACGACATATTTCCATTTTCTGGCGATAGTGTCGGTGTTTGCGCGAACCCGATGCTCATCGCACCTCAACCCAACCACCCTCGATATACCACAATACACCATGGACTCGGCTCAAGTGAAGATCCGGTTGTTCACGAAGGAGGAGGACGAGTCGTTGCACGTCTCCGATGCCCCGCTCTACGTGCCGGTGCTGCTTAAGCGGTACGGGTTATCGGAAGTCGTCAACCACTTGTTGGAACAAGACACCGAGGCGCCGATTCCGTTTGATTTTTTGATTGACGGTCAGTTATTACGGACGCTGATTGACGAATACCTCATCCAAAACGGGTTATCGCTGGAAGCATTCCTCAATGTCGAATATACTCGAGCGGTGTTGCCGCCGTCGTTCCTCGCTCTGTTCAACAACGAAGACTGGGTGAGTTCGGTCGACGTCATCAATCCTCAGCTGGTGGTAGCGACGCTGTCGCAAGTGCCTCTTGTCGATGCCAAAATCTTGTCCGGGTGCTACGATGGTATCGTTCGTACCTATAACTCTCTGGGACAAGTGGAAAAGCAGTTTGTGGGGCACCTGGCGCCCGTGAAAGCGGTGAAGTGGGTGTCGACGACGCGAGTGGTGCTGGCGGGTAATGATAGACAGGTGAGATTGTGGAAGACTGGAGCAGAACCGGTGGCAGTTGATGACGATGACGAAGCTGAAGAAGGTAAAACCTACGCGATTTTAGAAGGGCATAAGGCTCCCGTGGTGACGCTTGACGTCCACGCAGGGTCTAACCGGATCGTGCTGGGGGCCTACGACAACACGGTGGCGGTGTGGCTGACGATTCAACTGCAAATGGCGGCGATTAACGTCCACGCCGACGAGGACAAGTACTTGCTGTCGGCGCTGAAAAAGCGGCGGAAAATGGCGGTGCAGGACGCCACCTTACGGCGCCGGGCCCCGTTACTGGTGCTCGATGGTCACACTCAACAAGTGGAAGGGGTCGCCTTCGACTTGAAGGACTCGCTGGTGGCGTACCTGGTATCTCAAGATCACACCATCAAGACGTGGGACTTGTATACCGGTAAGTGTGTCGACACCAAGCAGACGGGGTTCTCGCTTTTGCTGGTGTTGCCGCTCGTGGGGCCTAGTCTTTTGGCCACGGGGTCGCTGGCAAGACACATCAACTTGCTGGACCCTCGGGCGGAAGAGGCGACGCTGAAACGGCTTGTGGGTCACACCAACTTTGTGGTATCGCTTTCAGCCTCGCCCGATAACGATAACTTATTCGCCAGTGCCTCGCATGACGGTACGGTGAAGGTGTGGGACGTTCGCGGGGAAAAGCCGTTGTATACGATCACTCGCGATGGCGCTGACACCAAACCCAAGTTGTTTGGGGTGTCGTGGGACCCGATGGTGGGGATCGTGCTGGGGGGGCTGGACAAGAAGATCCAGATCAATAAGGGCACAGACATTGCCAAGTGAGAGGATGGAGACAGACTAATTGGTCGAGGCAAAGCATGCTATATTCCTGTATAATATTACATCATTCATCATCATTTAAACTTTATTTCTTAGGCATTTGCTCCAGGAAACGCCGACGACGCTCCTCGGGAAACGGCCCCTGAGGATACTTCTTTTTCCTCTCCCTTCTTCTGTGGGTGGGTTGTAGCCCTGGCGTGGTCTCCATTGACACATAACCGCTCTGCATCGATTACATACAGGCGGGCACCAACCCTTTATTGTTATTCAGCACGGCCAGACCGGCTTTTGCGCCGGGACCGCCCCCACGCCGTATGCTTTAGATTCACTAATGCTGTACACCGCCTAACTTAAGGCAATGGACGTCTTGTGTCTCGCCTTTACGCCGATCGGCAACTGTTGTTTATCAGCGGTTTGCGGGGTCAACTTTGGGGAAGGTAGGAACTCCGCAAAAGCAATAAGGAAATTCACTTGATTTCATCAAGCAAATGACAAGTAGTTCTGGAAGCATTGGATGGTCGTTTCGATAGGAGGTTTGCTCGATGTGCCGTGGCAACCGCCTCGAGATTGAGGCGACCGAGACACATGTACCTTACTATGATGTAGGGCGGTAACCTCGTCGAGCGTTGAGAGCCACAACCGCAAAGAACATTCCTGCCAATACGACGGTGGTCGGTGGTGGAAATTTCCATGTGGGCTTCGGTACAGCCAACATTCCGATGGTTTTTGATGGCCGCCTATCTGACGCCGCCTGTCGATGAATGTTCGGTGATGGCATCGTCCCATTGGCTGTTCCCATGACAACTAGCAAGCGTAAACCTACGGTATACAGTTTAACCTTGTCGGTCACCATTATTTGTCCCGCGGCAAGGCCTTCCGATTGGTGGTGAGGGATGGAGGCAACCTTAAACTAGTTTGTCATTTTTAGCGTAAACCTTATGTGTGCTGTGCCATTGGATCACGGGAGCGGCTGCCGCGCCAGTGTCCACCTCGTAGTTCCATAGTATCCCTGCCACATCAGTTGCTTATCAGTGATGTAACCTACGGTGTTATCGACGTCATTGAGGTAATCGAGATCGTGCCAGCCAAGCTTTTGCCGGACTTGCTCGATTTCGTCGGCGTTAAGCTCCACCTGGGGGCTCAGGCCGTATTTAAGCGGTCCGATGTTGATCCAATACCCTTTGGCTGGGGGCGCCGTGAGTTTGGTGATGGCATCGAAGTAATCGATCAAGTTTTCTGCAGTATCGATAAAGAATGCCGACACCACCACCACGTTTTTGAATTGGCGTTTAAGCTCAAAGAACCGAAAGTCACACATGTCGAGTTCTAGGTTCGGGGGCGGCAGCACCGGCAGCACGTCGACGTGACGGTACTGGGCGTCGGAGTGGGTAAAGTTAGAGCACGTGTGGATATACGGGTGGATGGGGGCGGCGTCGGCCCCCAGATAGATGTAGGCGTGACACAAATGCATCAACCCCAGAAACTCCACTGCATGCACTTGGTAATCGCCCAGGACGGCGATCTCGTGGGCGATACGGCCTAGACCCAGTCCCGGTACCACCACGCAAGTATCCGCTTGTTCATCCTTTGGGATAATTGTTGCGAGTTGACGCTTAATGTAATCGACGAGGGGACGGATCTCCTCGGAGTTCAGCCAATCGCGAGCAAAATGGCCGAGGGTCTCGATCACCCGGTAATTCAGTCCCAGCACCGCCAGATTACTTCCCCCTTTGCCCAAGTCACCATGGGTTAAGTCGTAACGATCAAATGCAAATTGGGTGACGCCATCCAAAAACTGTTGGTTAACCTTGGCTAATTGATCGAGACGATTAAGCTTAGAGGAGTAGCCGACGTCATTACACAATTGTTGTTGGCGCCAGGTCATCATCTTAAACAACTTACGCCGGCGTTCGCTGGCAGACTTTTGAGCGGCGTGGTATGATTGGAGCAGCTTCAACGCACTAAGAAGCTCCCGTTGACGAGTACCGGAAAGCGCTTTGAAGAAACGATTGCCGACGCCGTCGATGGGCTTTGGCAGCGGGTTCACCCACGACCGGAACACCAGCGACCTCAGAAACATATTGGTAGCGAGGAACACAGCCACAAGCAACGGGATCTGTGATTTGGGAAGTAGTACCACGAGTAAGACGTAGACGACGACAATGGCTCCGAGATGCCGCAGAAGGTGCCGGAGCGTCTCCATCAGAATCTCGAAGGCGGTGCGGATGATTCCGATGGGGGCGAGAGGTGGGTGCGGCTCACCGGAAGGTCTAATGCGGAGATAAACCACCGTCGTCACCACAAACAAAACAAAACGTAATTACAATCAGTGATGAAGTAAACAAGGACAACTGTAAAACGTGGGTGAAAGACAATGTTTGTTTTGGAGTCGTCTGCAGTCGTGGCCTCATTATCGTCATCGATGTAAGAATGGCACCGTTTGTTCGGGCCTCACCATTATCACGCACGTCCGGTGATTGTTACCGTAATCGACGCCCTGCCGTCATCGTCAATTGGTCCCGAATGGGGATCGGTTAAATTGTGGGGTGGTTCGGAGTTGATGTATCGGTGATTAGTTAATCGGACATGATGATGACGCCGCTTCAGGGGAGGAAGAGGCTTTTGGCAGCGATGGTGGTGTGAGGGTGCCTGACGATGCGCTGCGAACGACAATTGCGCGCGCTCTCCTTCTCCTAGTCGGGCAACGACAATCGTCTCCGGCTACCGACCCACCTTGTTGACATAAAGCACGACGTTTCGACTAAGGACTCGCTGGGTTTGATGATGGAAGGACCCTACTCATTTGACGATGTCACTCCTCAGGCGTTGGATGCGCTGCCGGTGTGTAACATCATGTATAGCGACGACTACCGAGCCGAGGTGGGGATGCTATTGGCGTTGATGAACCGTCACGAGATTAGTGAACGAGCTTTGTGGCTTACGGAGCAGGTACTCGATCAGCTTGCGCTGCATTATCTGGTGTGGATCTACCGATTCGACCTTGTCAAGGGGTTGAATAAACTGGTGATCGATGAGCTCGAGTGGTGTGAGCAAGTGGCCCTCGATAACGAAAAGAACTACCAGATATGGAACTACCGACAACTATTGATCGAGCATGCGCTTACTCAAGGTGATTTCAACGCCAAACGAGAACTCCCCCTCATCGGAGCCATGCTCGACGCCGATAGCAAAAACCACCATGTGTGGCTGTATCGCTGGTGGCTCGTCAGACGATTCCACCTCAACACTCCCGAGGAACTCGAATGGGTGGGGTCGATGATTAGTCATGACCTCAGAAACAACCTGGCGTGGTCGCATCGTTACCTGGTAGTGTTTGGCATGGGCCCGGTCTCCGATGACGTGGTAAGTCGAGAACTTGAATACGCCAAGCAAGCGGTGGGTCAATGTCCCCAAAACCCCCTGAGCTGGAACTATTTGCGCGGCATTCACCGTAAATTTGCTCACCAATGTCGCCAACCGTTGGTCGAGTTTGCTCGCCAATACGAACACCAACTGCTTCTGGCGTTGGAGGTGATGGCGCAAACCGACCCGACGTATTACTTGCGTCTTGCAGAGGTCGATCCGATCCGTCGCCACTACTGGGTTGCGTTAAACCAGCCATGTTAAGTTGCATCGGCACCGGCAGACAGCAGCAGGGTCATCGCAGCCGCCACTTCGCCCATCTTGCACCGCACGTCACGGAATTCTCCGTGCGTCGACCATCTAGAACAGGAGGACTAACCCATGAGTAATCACCATCGGAGTCCAACCATTACATACGAATTAGTATACGTTTAACCGTCATTTAGTCCGGGGCTAGTGGTGGCTATGGCTGCTCCCTCACCAACAGTGCCGGGGCCCCGTAACCGATGAGAACAAATTTTTCGGGGAAATTTGGCACCGCCGCGACCAACGGTTTTTTTGTGTCCGATAAAAAACCCATGCCGGCTGCGCTAAGCTGCGCTAGCTGCGTGACTGCACATAATCATAAGACCAAAAAAAAAAAAAAAAAAAAACCTCACCGTAGGGGGCTCCCCGTTTTTGGTCGACCCTCCCCCCATCCCTTCGCAGTGCGCGTGCAGGGAACGGGAAAAAAATACCGGCTACCACACGAGCGCAGTGCAGACGCCACGGATGGAAAATATATATATAGCGGCGACACACCGGGGGCCGCAAACCAGCTAGCTTTCCGAACCGTTTCCATCTCTGTTGACGTGATGAACGGAGACGAAGAACTCCTCCCTCCCCTCCCCACCAACCGAAATCTGGTGGTGCTGCTGGAGACGGCGTCGTTGGCCAAACCTCCTACCCCCGCCGACGATGATTTATTCCCCGTGGTCGTCGAAGACCTGTTTGCCGAGTACCATTTGGACTCGCCGCTGTTGGTCGATCACCAGTACTTTGTCCCCAAGGAGATCGCTCAGCCCATGCCCAAGCCGCTGCGGCTTAAGCTGTTAAAGCAAGGGATTCGCAAGCTTAGCTTGACTCCGAGCAAACGCAGCGAGCTGGGGCTGAAGTCGCCGAGCCAGGCGCTGCTGCCGGTGCCAGGGATGGCTGCTAGCGTTACTCTGGTGTGTCTGGATGACCTGGTGCTGGCGCTGGCGGTGCTGGCGAGCCCGCTGGCTCTGGCGCTGCGGCTGGCGTCGCTTCTGAGTAGCCGTCACCTGATACCCCGGCTGCCCAAACACCTGCCCCAACTGCTGATGCTGCTGATACTGAACGTCTTGCGGACGCGAGCGGCGCTGGTGGCGCTGCCATTAACGCCCCCATTGACGCTGCCAGTGATCACCTTACTGGATAACTTGGCGTCGCTGAAGCTTAGCGTGCTGCTGATCGAACAACTGTATTTCACCCAGCGGCGCGCCCGCCTGGTGGCGGACTTGCACACGGTGGAGGAGCTCCTCGAGTACACGGCGTACTTGCTGGGCCAGCGCCGTCTGATCACCGACGCCTACGACGCCACCCACCACCGCCTCAGCGCCCTGGGGTGGTGCACTCTGAACGACTTGGACAACTTGCAAATCCAGCACGAGCTGAGCTTGTGCCAGATCGACACCAAGCTCATCCAGATCGAAGAGCGCCTCAACCGCGAGTTTGGCGTGTCGAGCATCGACACCCACTAACTCATTCCTACGTCACGAACTTACTTGGGTATAGTCACGTCTCCTTGTACCCAAACCCCCCTCCCGTTTATAGACCTTGGGGGAGCCCCCGCAGGCTGGCCAGCCTCCCCCAAAAAATGCCACGACCAATAATCATTAACCCACCTGTAGACTACTAACCTTTTAGCTGGCACTTACCACCATTACTGCTCTCGTTGCTCTCGTTGCTATTGAGCAAAATTCTAAGTTTAGTTTGCGGCGCCCCTCGCTGTCGCCCGTTGCTATTTCGTCAGAACCTTCATCCCACCCATGGCTGGGAGCGGCAATCTGTAAACACTCACCCTGCGCACCGGATCCTGGTTGCGGGCGTGCGCCACGCAATGTCACCAGTGGCGACCCCTTTTTCTGCGACTAATTAACACTACAGGACGATAGCCAATGGCAGCACTTAGGGTGCGAAGGTGGTATCTGCAATGCGCCATCACCTGGGGGCGCCATCGATGATACCTCACCTGATGTCGGACGCTGGTCCCCGGAAGGAGGGGCGCACCCCACTCCCCCCAGGAGTCGATTTGTCCAGGTCTCAGACACCCGAGGCGCCGACAGGGCGGGGCTGCGGGACGACTGATATAACGGTTGGCGCCGTATGTGCCGACCAACGGCCTGTCGGCAATGCCGAGACCCGAAATCCCGATCCGGCGGACGGACATACGCGATGCTCCGTTCGGGGACGACCCACCCCCTATCATCAATCACCCGATGCCCTAGGTGCCTATAACACCACCGAGGTCAATTTTTGATACGGTGGTCATAGCCTCGTGAAGGAGTGGGGGCTAATGCATTATCGCTAGGCGGGACAATCTGTTTGTGGATGGCTATTTTTTTAGGGCTGGGGTAGAGGGTAGGCGCCGAGCAGGCCGGCCACAAAAAGCCCCAACCTCCCTCCCATCGCTCCTCGAGGGATTAGGTTACAGTGGTGATGGGTAGGGTTACATCTTTTTTTTCAGTGGTGAGCACATGAACACGGAAACTCCGTTTAGTGAGGGGCGACTGTTTAGACACTACCGGTAACGTTCTTTTTTACCGTTATTACCACATGATTTTTAAAAAATGTCCCGCCACGCAGACCAAGAGCTCGATATTAGATACAAAGCGTTGGTATGAGGAACGTGTGCGAGAGGTTGATTTAGCGTATCTTTTCCCCTCCACTCACCCACAGATCAAGGTGGTGCAGTGAATAGATCGCATCGTATCAAAGAAAGGAAAAATTGTCTGGTGGTGGTCTAGACTTTTATATACGGCGGCATCAGAACACATCCGGCACATAACCGGCGTCGCTAAAATTTTTCTTTTTTTTTTTTTTTTTTTTTTTCGTCGCACGTCGTAGCGTCAGTAACCAACCAGATTAATTAGGGTTGAATGCCGCAGACCGAAGTGCCCCCCGAAGTTCGGTTTGTGACCCGGTCCGCCCCCACAACGCCCCTACCAGCCTTTAAATCGTCGTATGCTATTAGTAGTTACATCATCATGAATATGCTCTCGGTTTTACGTCACTCTGGGTCTGATTTAGAGTCTAGGGTCTTCTTGGGCGCGGCATAAGGCCGGTGCCCAAGGCGCTGTTTTTCGAGCTTATGCTTGGTCAGCCGATGCCGGCGACTTTTCATGTGAAGCCGATGCTGGTCTTCGCCCACACTGACCAACGGATTGCCGTTCCCATCCTTACATATATCACACGTATAGTGTTTCCACTGACGAGCGCCTTCTAACGTCTTCCCCAGAGTGATGGTGGCAAGGTACTCTTCCGTAGGAAAGATATGGGTGAGGTGCGGCGGCGCCTGAGGCTCGGTGATGGCGCTGCCGGCGATGAACTCCGACGCAATCGCCACCCCGCGTTGCTTGACTCGAGCCGACCATTGGCTAAGATCGGTGGCATCTAGGAGGTACATCTTGCCGCCGTTGACCCAATCGAAGCGCGCCTCCTTCTGTAGTTCCACCCCTAGCAACCGCTTGATCCACTTGACTTGGTACTTGGCGTACTGACGCGTACGCAGCTTCATCCGCTCGATGCCTTCGCGCCACGCGTCGTCGCCAGTCTCCCCCCCAGCGAGCCAGGGAAGAAACTCCTTGAATCCAATCACTTGCCACACTCCCAGAGTACAATCTTCAGCCCCACTTTGCTGGTACACTTGGTACATTTGCCGGATCTCGTCGCGTGCCCCCAGCGCCATCATCTTATCGACGCGAGCATCAAGGCGCGGCACAAGCACCTCGCGGTCGCTGTACACCCAAAAGAGCAACAGGCGAAACTTAAGTGACGACTGCTCAAGCTCATCAAGCTTTTGGTCTCGGTACAATTGACTGGGCGCCGCCCCCGTCTCGTAATATATTTCGAGGGCTCGACGTAGTTTCCGGAAATCTTGCGGGTGGAACTTTTCCGCGATCACCGGGTCCACTTGCTGAAGCGTCGCCCATAACTGGTCGCCAGGACCATCGAGGATCGCTCGCTCGGCATCGGTTATCGGTCGCGTGCGCTTCACTTCGGCCCCGACCGTCTTATTCTGGAAAAGGAGGTTTTGGAGGTAATAATGGGTGCCGCCAATGATGATGGGTACTTTGCCCCGCCCGACAATGTCATCGATAGCGGCCTCGGCCTCGCGGGCAAACCGCTGCATGTCGTAGGTGTCGGTCCAGTCAACATGGTCCATGACGTGGTGGGGCACCCCGTTGCGCTCCTCCACCGGGTGCTTATTGGTGATCTGTTCTAGACCCTTGTATACTTGCATCGAGTCGGCATTGATAATCTCTCCGTCAATGGCTTTGGCAAGATCAATCAGAAACTAGACTTGGGTTAGCCATTTTTTTGCGATGAAAGCGGGGAAGAGAAAGCACTTACCTGGGATTTACCCACTCCGGTGGTTCCGACAATAGAAATCACATTGGGTTTCATTGCACTAGCCATGGGTTTGAATGCGTGGGCCACTGACCTCATACACACTCCTAGCTGATAACGATTGATGGCATCGCTCGGGTCGCACCCTTCGCGACATCAATACCCCGGGCTCACAACCAGGAGACCCACTCGCCGATGGTCATAAATCACCATTTCTTTTTTATTTTCGCTTAACGGTCGTTACCGTTTCTTTTCACGTTCTATTTTCTAACCTATTCTGAAGCCGTTGACAGTCTCCAGACTCCGGGGAACATGCCGTGTTGGTTACGTGCCTCCATCTCTTGCGCTTCCACCCGTCGCCGAGCCAAAAATTGCTCACACTCCTGTACCACAGCGGTACCTTTAACCAAAAAGTCGCTATAAAATTTTGCCCCGTCGTCAAGATGACCTAAAAGCTCAATGTAGTTAATGTAAACGCTTTCAAAGTGCAGGAGCACCTTCTCCCGACGAGTCTGCGAATCACTGCTTCGGTCTGCCCAAACGGCACTAAAGTCGGCATACGCTCGAGCAATTTCCTGTTGTAGCAGCCACTGTCGTTGACTAAGCTCGTGTACTCGCATGAGATCGGGGTTGTACATGCGCATATGTTCCTCATACACCGGCTCGAACACTCGCTCATTAAATGAACCATCGGCAGTATACGCCGCCTGTTTGTCTTGCTTGTACCGGTCGATAATCTTTGGTAAAATATTGTGATCACGACCTCTAATCTCCACTTCATCGGCTAGTTTAGTCGATTGGTCTTTGATGTCGTCGACTTGCGCTAATAATTCACGAAGGGTTCGAATCGCCATCGTCACCTGTGAATCGAGCGCCACATATTTGGAGTTGGGTATCACTTGTTGTAATTGGTCTTGAGGACCACTGTAAACCTCAAGATCAACTTTCATCGTCGCGTACAGCTGGCGAAGGTGGGCGTCGCCCACTTTAGCTTGGTTTAAATAGGAATCAAGCTTGTCAAGCTTTTCAATGATATCTCTAGCCGCTACTTGAGTGGGAGGTCGTGTTCTTTGACCATACATCGACACCAACTGACGATCTTCCGCTTCATCCATCTCGAGTCGGCTTCGACACTCTCGCATAAGCTGTTCCAGCTTAAATGCTAAATCCGCCACTTCGATAACCTTTTTATCGGTAGCTTCAACCCCACCTTGGCGTTCGATGTCTCTTGCGTGTTGTAAAAGCGAGTCGGGTAAGTTTTCCGGCTGCTGAATGGCATCAATGGCTGCTGGCAAATTATGACTAGCAAGGAACTGAACCATTTTTTGATTGGCTTGATTGATGGGGTTGACAATTTCGGCATTGACAAAATCATCTTGACGCTCCCGGAATGCTTGAGCCACCTGTAAAATCAAATACGGTAACAAGTCAGCAAAATAACCTTCACCCAGCAGCCCTTGCTTAAGGTATTCCGAAACCACTGGTGCTACCATATTAGTACCAACAATTGGTTTAAGATCCAGCTCCAGAGGTACCATTTGAAGGTAAATAAGATCGTTTTCTTTCTCAGAAGCGGAAAGCGTGTCCTTGATTGCCGTATCAAGTCCTGCCAAATCTTCGAGAACAAACGAATTAACGTATCGCTTATGCTTAAATGCTTGGGTACATTTGGCAGCCGCCGCTTTAAGGTGAGCAACCTGCTCGCCATATTGTTGACTTTGGAGAGCTACCAGAGCCATGCGAAAGTGAGCGGCAGCAGCAAAGTGGTATTGCTTTACCCGCATATGATTGAGCCACTCCAAAATGATTTGGGGTGATTGAGATCCTTTTTCGAATGCCTTTTGATAATACTGCGACGCTTGCATTGATAATCGAGCAATCACCGAATCCTTCAATTCGTTAGCCACTGCCTTTTGCCAAATACATTCCTGGGCTTGAGCCATCATGAGCAGTTCGAGACATTCCAAAGTATTGCTACCACATTCTCGAGGAGCTCGGGTAGGTGACGCCGCCACCATCCCTAAAAGGTACTGCCACGTTCCTGCCGACAACTGGAAGTAGTTACACAGTTTCTTGATTCCTTCCTCACTATACCGTGACTCCTTTAGGGCCAAGGCACCGTAAACTGCCGCCATTTGGTAGATGGCGTTCATGCGTTCAGTTATCATCAGGTGGTCTGACTCCAACGCCAGCTTGCCATGACCGATCGTCAGCAGCCAACTAAACTCAACTCCATCGTCAGGAAACTTCCTCATCAAAGCATCGAGTAGTTGAAGGTACTGACCAATCACTTCGGGTGATTTTGAGTCAACTTTGCTGTCCGACAATGCTGACACGGCATCACGAGTCGCCGTTGCTGTTTGTAGATCGGCTGTAAATAGCGATGACGGTTGAAAGTAATCTTTATCGATAACCTGCAGCAATGCCGCTCCCAAATCAATGGCAGCGGTATGCTTAAGTGGCACCTGAATGAGGTTGGTGGACATGGAGTGAGTGGCTACAAATGTCCTGCAGATAACCTATACTCCACCAAAACCAATATACTCCACTATAATATAACGTATATAGACACTCTAATACCCCACTGGGTTAATCTTTTGCTTGATGAATTCGTGAATACGGTCCCAGTAATGCTCCTGTACCACGGTATCATTATGGTTTGATTCCGTGTACTCGTACATTGTCTTATCTGACAGTGGCATCAATTGGTATAACGTGTCCATGTGATCAGGTGGGACGATTTCATCTTTTCGAGCCAGATGCATCAACACTGGTACATTGGGTAATGTCGACACAAGCAGTTCCAGATCCCAGTTATCCTTCACCAACGAAGTGACGTATTTGAGAAAGGGAAACACATGGGGCACGGTTTTGCGAAGCAGCAAAAACGTGTTTTCAAGGATGATCCCCAGAATATAGTTCAGCCACGTCAGAGCAATGTAAACCGCCACTGCTCCTCCAAGCGACCGGCCATACAATATAAGCAGCGACGCGGCAATTTGTTCATTTTCTGTCGTGAGATACTTCATCACTCGATTGGCATCAAGCTTGAGCCCAGCCTCCAGGGCTGACCCTGTCAGCTTCCCATAGCCACGGTAGGAGTAGATAAACGTATTGTAGCCGAAATCTTCATACAATAACCGGACAATGGGAAGGGCGTGGCCAATATTACCAGCATTAGGACACAATATCACCACGGTTTTGTTGGTATAATCGGGGCTTGACGGGTTGTGGAGCACCAGATAACATTGAAGAACCTCGCCATCTTCGGTCTTGAGATTGACCAACTCATAATTGTTCATTCCGTATTCATCGGGGGTAGCACAATGACCGTGGCCATCATTCAACGATGCGGGATAAATGAGCGACCGTTGATAGTAATAGAGCCCTACCATCACTAACGCTCCCACCAGCAACCCAAGTTGGGTTACGGTTTTAGCAATTCGGATCATTGTCGCCACAAAGCCTGCGGATAGCATACGCAACGGAACAGCTGGTTATCAATAAATGATCACGGTGCGCAAAACACCACTACAACCCGTGGTGACAGAGATGTCCATAGAGAAGTATGAGATTAGGGAAAGATTGACACGTAGTAAACGTGATCGCGTAGACCAAACGAAATACACATAATGCAGCGAGGGTAGCCGTGGATGGTGGTGAGAGGAATCGGAGGTTGCATGATGTTCATAAGAACAACTGATTAGCGTAAAACTCGAGTATGAGTAGGCTTGAGTATTTAAAAACTACCGGAGATCAACTTTACTTAGTATATGAGTACCGTAAACCATTAAGAGCAAGATTAGGGGCAAAAATCAAGATTGTTGCGTTAGATAGTGAGCACACAAAGTCTACAATAGCACAATCTCGTAAATTGGTTCTATAGTGTAGTGGTTATCACTTTCGGTTTTGATCCGAACAACCCCGGTTCGAATCCGGGTAGGACCTTGCTTTTTGCTGTTTCCAAGTACATTTGACGACCACACGAAGACTAATTCGTTTTCCCACCCAATTTCTTGATTACTCACAGCCACCGCTATTTCATCATCATTTTTGACCTTTCTCACCCTTCACTAGATGTCATCGTTCGTGCGCACCCCCACCTCATGCTGAACCTGACATTGGCAAAGTATGCTTTCAACATCTATGGCAATCTCCATCCAACAGACCAGCTGCTGCCAGGGGGACTGGTAAAACTGCAGATTGACCTGCTTGTCTACAATTGTGATCGGGAAGTGGCCAGTTTGTCTCAATTTGCCCTTCACCGGTACGCTGATGGCGGCGACGCCGTCGTGTTAGGTGGGAAGAATTGTCTTAAATTATTGATCACAAATGATGACCAGCTGAAGATATCCCAGGAAGTTAATCTACTCGATCAGTTGCCTCAGGGACGAGGATCAAACAAAGTGAGCATTATCAATACCGTCAAGGCATTTGGCGACACTATAGCATGTGGTCATGCCAATGGTGTGGTTAGCGTCAGTAAAGTGACACCACTGGGGAAGGCTAAGCTTGTATCAAGATATAATGATCATAAGCGAACGATCAATTCACTTGATTACATTGGTGACGAAGCCAATCCTTCGCATTTGATTCTGGGACTGCAGGACGGACTGATTAAACTTTGGGATCTCCGACTGCTGCTGACAAAACCCCTGCTTTCGATTGTACTGAGTTCGCATCTGGATCCAGTACGGCTGTGTCAGCATCTGCCTCATGGCGGTATACGGAATAAGGTGGTAATCTTATCAGTGCACGACCTGGGAGCGTTATGTAAGTTCGACATTCGTGCTCAAGGTGGCATGATTAGTGGTGGTCATTCGATCGGGCCGGAACGTCGGTGGAATCTTCACACTGGCCCGGCCCTTTCCCTTCATGTCCATCCTCACCGTGAGTACGTCATTACTGGTGGACGTGATCAAAAGATGTGTGTATGGAACTATAGTGATGCAGCCCTGATGACGCTGAACCGTCACCTTTCCCTGGATTATGTGGTTAATACGTGGGGTCCCGTCATGAAGGTGAGATGGTGCCAATATCCCAGTGACCATCGTATGCGAGACGACGAAGCCGACGAATACTTTTCGTCATCATTGTACAATCATGACTTTGCCTGCTCCTACCTTAATGATGACCTGACTATTCTGGTGTTCAATCTCAATAGAAAGTTCATTCCCAAGGAAGTCATCACCACTACCACCGGTAAACCGGTGCAAAACTTTATTTGGGCACTGAACTCCTCCCACATGCGGCGCGTTTGGCTCGTTACCAAGGCTAATGAGTTCATCAGCACCACCCTTGATCACCTGGCCCCCGAAGTGTCCCTGCCATTGACCGAGCTTACGCTGATGCTGATGGATTTCGACCCTGTCGGTGATATGGCGTTCGTTAATCAGGAAAAGTACGAGTTCGAGTTGGAAGATTACGATGTGGAAGACGTTGACACGCTGGGGGAAACACGTTCATTAGACAATATGCCTATGAATCATCCCGTGCCCATTAAAGCGGCACCACTGACGAACCTGTTCAATGTGTTCAGCTCGTCCATAACCCCCCTGCCCGTGGAGAAACCTCAGTTGCTTCGAAGCAACACTACTGTTGGTAAGACGCCATCACCAGGACCTTTCCGTCGAAGTAGCGGACACGGTTTCACTCGGCCCAAACTCAATCGAAACCCTCTGCAACTGACAGTGGATCTGGGATCCCTGGCAGGACTGCCGGCAGTTTATCCACCAACCTCATCTGCAAAGCCTCACAATCAACATCGGAAACTCATTGGTGCTAGTTATCTGCTGCCCTACGTGATTCCACTTCAGCTTCCCCTTCCTTTGAACGACAGCGCCGTGTTCAATCACTTGGCGACAAACTATTTGCTTGCTCGCCCCGATGGCTTCTCATTAGCCGATGCGTGCCAAATTAATGCCACCATTGCCGTTAGCGTCAACCAGTATCGCGAATGCCAAATGTGGCGCATTTTAGCTGTATCACTTGAAGATGAACAGTTGCCATATGGCGGCGGAGTGGTGGCTAACTACGATTCAACCCCAAGACTTCCGGAACTGTCAAGTGTGATTGGCTCGTATCATAGCAATCTGACCACCAATACCAATTACGGGGGACTGGCAATTGCTACTGATCATATTACCCTGCTGGAATCGCTAGCTCGTCCCCTAGCTCTGTCCCCATTCAAGAATCCTGGTCGCACTAGCTTTCTTACCCACGCCAGTTCTAGTCCCCATGCTGCCAAATGGCTCCACAAGCGTATGGCATATGAAGAAGAAACGATTGAAGATGGTGATGCTCCGGTGATGCGGTTACGCCAAGGGATTATGTCCAGTACCGAACTTGAAAATAGCCACCAACTTACCCCTCCACCTCAGCAACCCGAAAGACGCCTGTTCTCCCATCAACGAAGACCGTTACTTCGGCATCTTACCACTGAAGACCTTGATAATGAGAACCTTAATTTGAGCCACACCTACCACCAAGCCCACCCGTCAAGTCTGTTACCTCGAGCTAGCCCTCGGGGCTGGATGCCACACTTCCCATTACCGATGAGTAATGCTCATCCAGGATCGCTGCCCCACAGGTATAGCGAACACCTGCGGGACCTGTGGTGGGCTCTGCTGAGACGTAACTCACAGCTTACAGCTCCGTTACACCGCTCCAATCTGGCACATCATTCGCTCGATTTCATTCCTCCTCCGGGGTTAGCGGAAGTGGAAGAAGAGTTGAGAAGTCACCCAAGTACCGCCTTGCTAACCGGTATGCCTCTGGAGCTTACGAAAGCCATGCGAAACCTGGGCAAAATAAATCCGCCATGGCAAACGCTGACGTTATTGAGAAAGGAAATGGAATACTGTCAACTTCTGGGAGATATTGTCAGTTTGGCATCGTTGGTGATTTTATTTTACTCGGTGTTTCCTGGTACATTCACGAAAGACGAAGCGAACAAGATTATTCTGATGTACGTGGAAGATCTCCAGCGCCGCAAGCTCTTTGTCGAGGCTACCCAAGTGATTAAAGCGACTCCCCCCGAACTCATTGGCGGTATTATGAAGAAAATGCCACACGACGTCAACCTCAGGTTCTTTTGTGAACATTGTGGAAAACTAATGGTGAATGAGCGGCTGAAACACCGGTTTCAGGAACACAAACTCAATGAGTTTGGCTACTGGTACTGCGACGAATGTCACCGTAACCAGCTGAATTGTGTTTATTGTTGTAAGCCGTGTAAAGGGCTAGCAGTGGTGGTATCGCTTCAATGCGGACACCGGGGCCACTTTAAATGCTTAAAGGAATGGTTTGTTGCTGGCGACAATGCCGAATGCCCCGGTGGTTGTACCTACAAGATAGTATAAATAGTAGATTCTTGTTTGAGTCATCCTGCCCATATAACCCCACAATTTCCATTCGTTTGCAAAGAGAATTCACTCCAAGAAACCGAAAGCATTATCAGACAAATCATTAATATAGACGTCTAATCATATCACTGATCATCTATTCGTTTATATGACCCCGCCATCTCTCACAAGATAACCACTTTGGATTTTCCGCGTAAAATTTTCACCCTAGTCTGACTCACCTTTCGAGACGAGTTGTATGGTATTTAAGCTTGCACGCAGCTTATTCCCACAACATCGACGAGTTATAAGGTATTTCAACATGAGTAGTGATCAATCTGCCGCTGCTGCCGCCCCGCCGAAGCTTGAACCGGGTATGGTGATGGGTGAAGATGGCGTCCCTCGGCAAAAGACCCCCAAGGAGTTGGAAAAGGAGCGTAAAAAGGCGGAAAAGCTCGCCAAGTTCGAAGCTAAGAAGAAGGCTCAAGCCGAAGCCGCCAAGAACACCGCTCCTAAGAAGCCCAAGAAGGAGAAGAAGGTCGCCGAACCCGTGCCTCAATGGGAAGACAAGACTCCTGCTGGTGAAAAGAAGCTCTTGGCTTCGCTCGAAGACCCGGCGTTTAAGGCTTACGTTCCTGCTAATGTCGAACTGTCGTGGTACGCTTGGTGGGATAAGCAAGGCTACTTCAAGCCCGATTTGGTTGGCGGTAAGATCAAGCCTGAAGGAGCGTTTTCGATCCCGGCTCCTCCCCCTAACGTCACCGGGGCTTTGCACATTGGACATGCCCTTACCATTGCCATTCAAGATTCGCTCATCCGTTTCTACCGGATGAAGGGTAAGACCACCTTGTGGTTGCCTGGGTTTGACCACGCCGGTATTGCTACTCAATCGGTGGTGGAAAAGCAAGTCTGGGCTAAGGAAAAGAAGACTAGACACGACTACGGTCGGGAAAAGTTCATCGACAAGGTGTGGGAATGGAAGGACGAGTACCACAACCGTATTCTGGGCCAAGTCAAGAAGCTTGGTGCTTCGTACGACTGGTCGAGAGAAGCTTTCACTCTTGACCCCCAACTTTCCAAGGCGGTGACCGAAGCTTTCGTCAGAATGCACGAAGATGGTACCATTTACCGTGCCCTGAGATTGGTTAACTGGTCGGTGAAACTTAACACCGCCATCTCCAACTTGGAAGTGGAAAACAAGACTATCCCTGGTAAGACTCAAGTGTCGGTTCCTGGTTACGATGACAAGGTCGAATTTGGGGTCCTTACCTCGTTCTCGTACCCCGTCGAGGGCCTGGATGAAAAGATCACCGTGGCCACCACTCGTCCTGAAACCATGTTCGGTGACACTGGTGTTGCTGTCCACCCCAATGACCCTCGTTACAAGCACTTGCATGGCAAGTTTGTGTTGCACCCGTTTTTGGATCGTAAGATCCCCATTGTCACCGATGCCGAAGCCGTCGACATGGACTTTGGTACTGGTGCGGTGAAGATCACCCCCGCTCACGACCAAAACGATTACAACACCGGTAAGCGTAACAACTTGGAATTCATCAACATCTACACCGACGATGGGTTGTTGAACGACGCTTGTGGCCCCGAATGGGCCGGCATGAAGCGTTTCGATGCCAGATCCAAGGTCATCGAAGCCCTCAAGGAAAAGGGTTTGTTTGAAGGCCAAGAAGACAACGAAATGACGTTGCCCACTTGTTCGAGACTGGGTGACATCATTGAACCGTTGCTTAAGCCTCAATGGTGGGTCAACCAACAAGAAATGGCCAAGGACGCCATCAAGTTGGTCAAGGACGGCAAGATCAAGATTGCCCCTGCCACTTCCGAAGCCGACTACTTCCAATGGTTGGAAAACATCCAGGATTGGTGTATTTCTCGTCAATTGTGGTGGGGTCACCGTTGTCCCGTGTACTTCGTGCACATTGAGGGCCGGGAAGCTGACAAGTTGGACAACGACTACTGGATTGCTGGTCGTGACCAAGAAGAAGCCGAAGCTAAGGCGAGAGCTAAGTTCGGTCCCGACGCCAAGTTCACTTTGGAACAAGATGAAGATGTTTTGGACACTTGGTTCTCGTCGGGTTTGTGGCCCATTTCCACCTTGGGATGGCCCGAAAAGACCCCCGACATGGAATTGTTTGCTCCGTTCTCGATGTTGGAAACTGGTTGGGACATTTTGTTCTTCTGGGTGACGAGAATGATCTTGTTGTGCCACAAGTTGACCGGTGAAGTTCCTTTCAAGGAAGTCTTCTGCCACTCGCTTGTGAGAGACGCTCAGGGTCGTAAGATGTCCAAGTCTTTGGGTAACGTTATTGACCCCTTGGACGTCATCACCGGTATTCCTTTGGAAGGGTTGCACGACAAGCTCAAGGTGGGTAACTTGGACCCCCGTGAACTTAAGAAGGCCATGGAAGGTCAAAAGCAATCGTACCCCAACGGTATTCCTGAATGTGGTACCGATGCTTTGCGTTTCGCCCTTTGTGCTTACTCCACTGGTTTGAGAGACATTAACTTGGATATCTTGCGGGTTGAAGGTTACAGAAAGTTCTGTAACAAGATCTACCAGGCGACCAAGTTCGTCCTTGGTAAGCTTGGTGACGACTACAAGCCTCCGGCTACTGCGGCGTTGACTGGTAACGAATCGTTGGTCGAAAAGTGGATCTTGTACAAGTTGACTCTTGCGGCTAAGGCTGCCAACGATCACTTGGAAGCTCGTGAGTTCGGTGATGCCACCAAGGTCATCTACCAATTCTGGTACGACTTGTGTGATGTCTACATTGAAAACTCCAAGGCGCTCATGGAAGGTCTGCCCGAGCAAAAGGCATCGGCTCAAGCCACTCTTTACACCTGTATCGACTCTGCGTTGCGGTTGATTCACCCGTTCATGCCTTTCGTCACCGAAGAAATGTGGCAAAGATTGCCTCGTCGTCAAGGTGATGACACTCCTTCGATTGTCGTGGCCAAATACCCCGAATACGTCAAGGAGTACGACAATGCCGAAGCCGCCAACAACTATGAATTTGTATTGGATGTGGCTAAGGGGATCAGATCGTTGTTGGCTCAGTACAACATTATTAAGAACGGCCAAGCCTTCGTGGAGACGGCTGATGCTAACCAATACGAGGTGGCCAACTCCCAAGTCGACTCGATTGCCGCTCTTATTAAGGGTGTCGAAAAGATCAACGTGGTGAAGCAAGCCTCGGACGTGCCCCTGGGTTGTGCGGTGTTGTCGGTGTCGCCTTCGTGCAACGTTCACGTGTTGGTGAAGGGTCAAATCGATATCGACGCCGAAATCACCAAGGTGCAAAAGAAGTTGCAATCGGCGGAAGAAAGCATTGGCAAGACCAAGGACGCGATGTCGAAGTTCAACGACAAGACTCCTCAAGCGGCCAAGGACGCTTCGGCTACGAGAATGGAAAAGTTGACGTCTGAGGTCGATGGTTACAATCAAACCATTGCCATCTTGGAAAAGCTTAAGTTGTAGATAGTGTAATATAAATAAAGAGATTGTTCTTGATACTTAGGCATAAATGAATTTCATATTTAAACCTAAACCAGTTCGTGAGAGTGCATGGTGTCATTAGTCGTCGTATCCACTGTAGTTGAACGCGTAATTATCTATGACGTCATAACGCTATCTGACGAATCAGTCACCACAAAAGCTAAGCCACTCGTCCAGATATTCAGATAAATCCACGAAACAGGTGTCCAAACGGTTGATGCTCGATAAAATGTAAGATAACGTGAATGTGGGCGACCAGGTGTGGGCTGTGCCTCGTCATTCGACTGTCTCCCATCGCCCCAATTCCGCGAATCACAGGGCCAGATGTTCTCCGCATAAATGTCGGCAGGGGCACCCAGCATGGCTAGTGTAGGGGAATTAGATAGTCACCGTAGCTAACGACACAAATGGAAATGTCATATATATATATCCAAAGGGTAATTGGAAGGGTTGACGTGGCTATTAGGGACGGGAAAAATATCTAGATAATGCCACATGCAAACTTGCGAGAAATTGACCATGCAACGTGAATGTCTCCTTCTTGCATCAATGGCGTTTCATGTTGACGGGGGTATAAATATCGGCGAAACCACGGCCAAATTCAATTTCCACATCAATTGACAATTACAAATGGGTTTGGACGACTTGATTAAGCAAGGTGAAGCTCTTTACAAGGGCCAAGACGGCAAGGTCGACACCGACAAGTTGAAGGAAGACGCCATGGACGCCTACAAGGTGGCGTCGTTGAAGACTGGCACCACTCAAGACAAGGCCAAGATGATCTACTCCGAGATCCAAGCTAACCATGGCACTTCCGACAAGAAGGATGACAAGAAGGAAGACAAGTAGTCAATGATGAATATACATTTTTAGTACTCCAATAAAACCTGTTTAAGCACGTCAGGGTACCACCGTTGAGCGACATCTTGGTGGCTCTTTATGCGGTTTTTGAACACCGCTTCCCCAACGGGTTGTTTCAGCACGTCGGGACGGAATTGGAACCCAGTGTCGTAACCCCACTCAGCGTGTTGGCGATCGCGCTCGACGAGCTTATCGGTGACGTCATTAGGGATATTGTCCACCGCCACCTTATAAGCATCTAAATCAATCGTCAGGAAAAACGGAATCAGAATACGAGTACCAGTGCCAGACTTGGGGGTGATCACCCGGTGGATGGTAGCTTTGCACACTCCATTGGTGATGGTCTCGATGGTTTGGCCCGTATTGACGACTAACGCATTTTCAACGTAGGGGATGGAAATCCATTTCCCTTGATAGTTTTGGACTTCAAGCGAGTTCAGATGCGGTGTGGCTTGGTAAATATACGTCATAAAGTCCAGATCACGGTGAGGGCCGCAGCCTTGACCGCCAGGAGTATCCTCCATGGCTACAGCAGATTTTCCAATGAGCTCAGCTTGATCTGGATAGGCGATAAGCTTCATTTTGCACTGTTGATTTTGTTTGAAGAATTTGTCAAGTCCATCAGCAGGAAGACCAATGGCTTCGGCGACCAAATGGCGAAACGTATCTGAAAGCGACGTCATCTTGGCGATATAATTTTCCACCACCGGACGGAATTGAGGTACGTATTTGGCATCGGGCCATAAGTTAGGCCCTTCAATGTTTTTATAAAGCGGTTCATCCGGTTTAGGAGGATCAAGCTCAGTAGCAAGGTCGATCTGTTCGCGCCAGTCAGCATGCTTAGCCGTGATCTCATTACTTAACCGAGAATAACCCAAAAAGTGTTTCGAATTGATCATTTCACAATCCAATTTGACTTGTTCGGGCAAATCAAAAAACTTCTCGGCTTCAGCCTTGATTTCAGCAAACTCCTGTCGTGATGGACCCACTCCTGCTTCACTGGTGCCAACTAAGAGGAGAAATCCCACTTGAATGAGGGCATACTGAAGTTGATCGAGGAATTGCTTCTTGGTGTCGGGATTGAATGCATCTCGAAGGTCGAGAACGGGAATATTTTGGAATGACATTAAGGTGATTGAGTCACTACATGATCTCTAATCTATATAAACTCAAAACGAGGGGGTGGTGCTCACGTGAGCTAGCGTAACGCACCCCACATAAAACCGTGATGTTTGTAAGCAGCGTCGCCACACTTAAATGTTATCTATCTTTGTCGACGGCATCAGGTGGTGACATTACAATTAACGGTTAAGTCGATAATATATGAAGAAGCGACGGGACTTAACCTCGAGGATATCAGTTTTTTGTGTCATTTTATTGCCCAATGGGGAAACTAGTCACAGTCCCATACCGACTAGACATTTCCACCCTTTTGTCGACACAAATACTACCTAAATCACCTCTTACCATCAAGCTTTATCTGACACCATCGGTGCTTATCACCTCTGCGAAGACAGATCCGATCACACCGGTGAGCCCGAACTAGCCGCAGCGATATCCCGCACAATCGCAACCGAACGTCGTGCTCCCCCATACTTCAAAGCGAACCCGGTTTGCACTTTTCCTAGCTCACCAATGAAGATATTACGTTTGGTGTCTATAGCCACTGCAGTGGTGGCGCTTCAGATCCCTTTGCGGATGAACACACCGGCTGCCAACAACGTGGTGTTTGCCGATGATACTATCCCCCCAGCGTCATCGAAGGTACACTACCTGAAAGTCGACCCCAGCTTGTGGCCAGTTGATCTTAGCCAGTACCAGGATGTGGTGATTAGAGGCGACTTGACATCGGTGCCGCTACTGACGTTGAGAGAAGCCCGTAAAGAAATCGAGTTTAGTATTTGGAACCGAAACAACGCTGCTCAAACCGTCGATATCCAGATCAGCTACGATAACCTTATCAAGCTTGTGGAACTATTACCCCAGTTTCAGTTTTCCACCATGATCGACGACTTGGCGCAAAAAGTGTACGAAACTTACCCTCATCCCGAGGCCGAAGCCGCCAGTGAAGACGAAGTCATCACCAATCTGGAGATATTCTTTAGAGAGTATCGCTCGCTAGATACCATCTACTCATGGTTAGATTTGTTACAACAAACTTACCCCGAAGTACTCACGGTGGAAGATATTGGCGAAACTTACGAAAAGCGTCCCATCCGAGTGGTACACTTCAGCGTGAATAAAGAAGGCATCGACCACACTCAGAAGAAGTCGGTCGTCGTCACTGGCGGCACCCATGCCCGCGAGTGGATCTCGGTGTCGTCGACATTATTTTTGTTATACAAGCTTTTACGTCATTATGAATACGACCCGGCGGGAGATGTGGTGACGAAGCTTAACATTATTTTTGTCGTGGTGGAAAACCCCGATGGCTACGAATACACTTGGAACCACGACCGGTTGTGGCGTAAGAACCGTCAGGCTACCAAGAAGAAGAATTGTTTTGGCATCGATATCGATCACTCATACGGTTACCACTGGACGCGACTGACCGACTGGGAATGTGGTGAAGAATACTCGGGTGAGTACCCGTTTGAAGCCTACGAGCTGAAGATTTGGAACCAATACCTCAACGCCACCAATGACCAACACAAGATTTACGGCTACATTGACTTGCACCTGTACTCTCAGGAAGTGTTGTACCCTTACGCTTATTCGTGTAACGAACAGCCTCGTGATGAAGAAAACTTAGTCGAGCTTGCCTACGGCATTGCCAAGGCCATCAGAATCGAATCGGGGCAAACCTACTCGGTGTTGCCAGCGTGTGTCGATAAAGACCTGGATATGCTTCCCGACATGGGGTCGGGACTGGCATTGGACTACATGTACCATAGCAACGCCTACTGGGCCTATCAGCTTAAGCTTCGTGATACTGGTAGCCACGGGTTTTTGCTTCCCAGCCAGTACATTGTCCCCGTGGGCATGGAAATCTACGCTGGCCTCAAATACTTTGTTCGGTTTGTCGTCGATGACGATCGTTAAGCACATAGTTAATATCACACATCCTGGTCGGGCCGGTTCGGCGAAATCGGCGATGACAATCGCCGACGAGCGCGCGCCGTTCCCCAGTTTTTATTCAAATTTTATACCGAAGAAAAGCTTCTCCGCGATCCAATGAGAGTGGTTATTCAAAAAGTTAAGCTGGCTTCCGTCACCGTCGACGGCAATGTCATTTCTCTGTAAGTACCGATGAAAAACGACATTATTAATGGAATTAACCGATGACTAACCAAAACTAGGATCAACAAAGGGCTCATGCTTCTTGTGGGGATTACTCAAGGTGACACCGCCGACGACGTCGCCAAGTTGCTGAAAAAGATCCTTTCGCTTCGGATCTTTGAGGACTTGAGCAACCCTCCTGAAACCAAGACGGCGTGGCACGGTAAACCGTGGGCGAAGCTGGTGAGCGACATCAACGGCGAGATTCTCTCCGTATCGCAATTTACTCTTTACGGCACGTTGAAGAAGGGGACCAAACCCGATTTCCACAAGGCGCTTAAGGGGGAAGAGGCCGTCCATTTGTACAACGACTTTTTGGCGGCGCTTCGCCAAGGGTTAGGCGACGATAAGGTCAAGGACGGTGAGTTTGGCGCCATGATGGACGTGGCCCTCGTCAACGACGGACCGGTGACGCTTGTGTGGGACACTAAGGAATGAAGAGAGGGGGGGTATCCTTGTTATAAACCGTATAGACCTATAGAACTTCAATCAACGTCAGCGCCACCAATAGCAGACCTGCCACCACCGACCATGCCACGGGCATATTGTTATGGTAAGCAAACCGCTCGACGGGGTCACCACTAAACTCACCAAACACCACTCGAGGCAGCACCGGGGCCAGCCACCACCACTGGCGGCCTCGTGGAAGGAGTCTCAGCCCCACCATCCGGAGACACGCCACCACCATGAACACCGCCGCCGCCGCTGCCATCACCGACCGGGTCGCCGGTGTTACTGATCCAGAGGCTCCCATGGATCTCGATATTTGTGGGGGGAACAAAGTCGCGGAAAGCGAGTGGTAGGAGAAATAACCTTGATACGCTTAACCACTGGTCGCGATAATATAAGCTTTTCCACCAGGGGACTTATCTGCAGCGCCCAAACGACCTAGTAGTTACCAGTAAGGAATCGACAACCAACACTTAGATCGGAATCAACGGAAAATCAACGTCGGTTTCGACTGAAAACAGTTTACGACTCGGGTGTGGGGGTGGCTTAAACACAAGAAAAAAAAAATCCAAGATACGACACAGCGTGGTCTCAACTGGAAAAACAATACGAGAGCGTGTTTGTGATTGTTGGCCGGCACCGGCCCGAGTAATTTACGTCGCGGCGTCAGCAAAAGGGGGGAGATCATTTTTTCTGTTGAGATCGCCCACGGGGGGAAGCACCGAGATAGGGCTTCGAGTCGCAGTCAGTTATGACCGCGTCTGCCGTAGACGACGGCGACGAGTCGGTGCTACTAAAACTTCCCGATGACGTGTGGCGGGTCGTGTTTAGCTACGTCGATGCTGGTGATGTCGTCAGTCTTGCTAGCACCAGCAAGTGGACGCGGCAATGGCTCACCCCAGCAGTGTTCCGGCGAGCCAAGTGTACGTGGGACATGGCCAAGCACAAGCCCCCGTATCCTGACATCATCACTCAACTTCGCATCACCAACCATCTGCTGTATCTGGAGTGGAACGTCGACGTGTTTCCTCGTCTCCGCACCTACCCTCACTTACACCATTTGCTCATCAACACCATCGACCTGGCGTCGTGGTTACGCTATCGCCGGTTCCCCCACTTGGCCCGGCTCACCCTCTACCATAACCTGCCGGCAAAGTCGCCGCGGTTTTTCGATTTAAACTCCCTTAATGACTTTGTCTGTTTGACCTACCTCGAACTTCATGATTACCATTTCTTATGGAGCCGCGAAGCGGTACCGGTGGTCAATCTTGTCGAGGTGGTGCTTGTCGGTTGTTCGTGGGAGTTTCCCTTTCGACTATCCCAGTTTAATCCCGGCCAATTTCTCGAACGACTTCGGCTCGAGTACCTGGCCACCAACACGTTTGTCAATTCTCAATTATTGATGGAGTTTTTCACCAAACCCGACGCCGACATGGATAGTTTACGTCGGCTCGAAATTGCCTGTCCTCGTTCACTATCGCCGTCGACGTTCAATCGACTCACGCATAACTTTCCTCATCTACACCAACTAAAGCTTACCAAATGGACGGTGACGACCCCCAAATTCGTCGCGTTGTACCTTAGTCGGGCTAGTCTTCACAAACTTACTCATTTGACGGTGGAAATCCCCGACGCCGACGTGGCTGCCATCATCGAGGACCAAGTACACCAAGAATTCGGTGGACTCTACTTTTCCACCTTGGCATAATCCATATATATATCATTGCACCTCAGTGCGGCTCCTAGCCCGGTAATCATCACATTAACCAAAGTAACGACGCGCACTTCAAAAATCACCAAATAATGAAGCTAGCAGTGGTATGGTGGACGCTATGGGCATTGGTATTGGCCAATACCGAAACCATCATGTTCCGCGTGCCTTATTACTACGATATCCCTCCTCCCACCACTCACCAAGGGCACACGACCAACACGTCCCTCACGGTGATCCACCACTATCCCATCGACACCCTTAGCCATCAGGCTCAATCCCATCGATTGGAGCTTACACCCGGTACCACTTGGGTACAAATCAACAACTACGATGACGTGCTTGAAGCTAACGATGTTGTGAACGTTAAGTTGTGCTGGCCTGCCACTAACCCCTACCACGTCCATCTTGACCATGTGTATTCGCTGGAGTTTACCGATGTACCAGGACGCGTTGACCTTTTCGCGGCCATCACCCTTACTCCCGAAGGTCAATCGGCTCGCCAATTGCCTCCTCAGCCACTCATCGCTAACTTTTACATTGCGAAGCTCCCACTGGCGCGGGTCCCGATCCCGGTAGAACTTTACCGGTTGATCCCCTATCTTGTCACGGTAACGGTCGTAGCAGCAGCAGCGCTGCCCTACGTGATCCGGTGGTTATTTCGCTCATCCCTGAAATAGCGGTGACCCCTTGTCTGCCACTTTTGATGGGAGCAACGGTGCTCAGCACCCGTCACCTTCAGCCACGGTTTCAGCCCCATGTGCGGTGAGGCGTGTCCGGTCATGTCGCGGCGCGCACACCCAAGGGTCGAGCATGTGTAGTGCAGCGTGACCCCTAGATCCGGAGGGTCGGCGTTAGTTGGTTCCCCATGTGAGACAACCCGCTAGTTGGCCCACAAACAACCAGCCTCGGTTACGTCGGTTCTACCCTCACCTATACAGTCTAGCCTCAGACACCCGCGGTCTATTAGGTCGTCAACAATGATTTTGTGCTGTCGCTGCTCTTTTTTTTTTTTTTTTGCCCGGCTCTCCCCTCATTAATAGCGCACTCACCTGCTGGTGTCTTGCTATCAGGAGGGCGATTATGCCTGCACACAGCCACTGAGCCTAAAGGTGAAATCTTCCCCTCGGAGTGCACACTCACTTGGCCCCTTCCCTAGCATGTCTCTCCCCGACGACGACCCATTGGCCGCTCCCAGAAATGAAGCCGGCTTGGACTTGTCGAAGTTGAGCCCTCAAGAGCTCCGCATCTACAAAATGTACGGCAAGTTGCCCACGACTCAGCAGATTTTGTCGTCGAAATTCAACGACAAAAAGTACTTTGATAGCGGTGACTACGCCATGCAAAAACAGCTTGGTGATGATGCTGCCCGCAAAACCGGCCTCACCGGCGGCGTACTGATGAAGCACCCTAATGCCGAAAAGGTGAAGGAGATGGCTACTCGCAACTCGATCTCCGCCACCAACGCCGGCATCCTTTACAACGGCAAGCTGGGATTGTTGAATGAGCTGACACCGAAAGAAGAGTAAGCCGCTAGCAAGCGACGTCGCCTCCTTCATCTGCACCATTTTTCATTTCCCAGCCTGGTTTATGGCCCCCATTTCATAGTCTGACTATAGTTGAACGTTATCCCTCATTCGTGCGAACCCGTAACTTAAACCTCACTAATCTAGATTTAATGGACATTATCGATGCCGTCGAACCCTATATCGATCGACTACGGTATCATGGTGGTCACGTTGCCATAGTCCATCATTATGTTAGTACCTACCGGTACTATCGCCTACAATTGACCGCAGCCATCGACATCGAACTTGCCCTTGCCGTCCATCCCATCTATAAAGTGCCCATGTGCTATTTCCGGGTAATTGATGATGGTGTGATGGTGTTTGACGTTACTAAAATCGCTACCATTGCTTCTCGTGATACTCCGTTACCGCCGTTGATGATCGATGATAGTTTAGGCTCACCGTGGCTTACGGTACACCCATGCGATACTCAATCGTATATGGAGCAGCACCGGCATAATCCGATGGTATGGTTCACCACCTATGGACTTCCGGGAGTGTTTACACAGATAAAAGTGGATCCTTAAAGTAATTTCATTAAATGCTAGTCTATGTCACGCCTATTGCTTGGAAGCAGTGAAGATTCTGCACGGGTAGTCTTCGTTGTACATCCCGTGTTCGGCTTCAGGCAAGATCTTCCACGTGAACTTGTTCAACGACGGGGGCACGATGGGCTGGCCCTGTTCGCCCAAGATTTCGCCACGAACGATATTGGCAGGCACGCTGGTCAAGGTAGTAGACAACGACACCGGCTTCGACGAGTCCAAAAACACCGACAATTCCTGAGTGCCCTTGTCGCCAATGGAAATTCTCGGCTTGGCCGCCGACCCCACTTGCAAAAGACCCGACACGTAGGTTTGGTCGAACCCCTTCACTTGGGGGTAGTTTCTTCTGTGGTCTCTCTTAAAGTAAGGGTTGCCCTTGATGTCAGTGCCAGGAACACTCACCGGTTCTCTGTACTCTTCGGCTTCCTTAACTCGGGCCCCAGGAGGCACCGACCGGTAGTACTTCACGATGGGGTTACCCAGAGATCTGTTGGGCACAAGCACAAGAAGTTGTCTCAACTTCTCCCAGATGCCCCGCGACTGGGTGGTGTACTTCTTCCACACGGGAACCGGACCGCCAGACATGATTGTGGATGTAACAGTTGGATGGGTTTTTTTAGCGGGCGCGCCTAAGTGAAAATCAGCACGTCGTGATTGGTGCGACCGAGGACTCCACTGAGGGCAGAAAAAAGACGAAGACTTCAGAGTGTATATCGACAACTACTTGTGTCCACTAAATGATAAATCGTATAAATAACTCACTGGAAAAGCGAACGACCGATTTTGCCAAAGATAATCGAGCCACAAAAGAAAAATGACCCGATCCACAACCATAATGACAACGTGTCGTCAGGGTGCATGATTTCGAAGCTTGCAAGAAGCGAGGCATTGTCCCAATAAATCACCGCCAGCGCCGCCACCACCGTCGTCAACGCCGTAACTAACCCATTGACGGTACCGTCAAGCATCACCCACAACGCCGGGTTGATCAACGACCACATCATCGACACTTGGAGCAATGACTTCCATTCCAAATTACGCACGGCATACGAAATGCCCAAGAAGCACACCGACGACCGTAGCACTTCATTAATCGCATCAAGTTTACGGTTAGGGTTGGGGTTGGAAGTAAGAATCCGCGTGGAAAACAGTTTGGGAGTGATCCGATCGACAATCACCACCAACATTCCAAACAGAAGTCCCTGAAGCACCACCAGAATAATTTGGTCGACAATCGCCAAATCTTCGGGTAACTCCACATAGTGGGAAAGACTGAACTTCTGGGTAAACGACAAAATGAAAACATTGGCAAGCTTGAGGGTTTCCCTCACTTGTTTATCGGTAAACAGATTACCGTGGATGTGAGCGACAACTTCATTGTAAATATAGGCAGTCAAAGCCAAGATTGCCACCTTGGTTAACACTGGCAACAGCCTTACCAGCAGTTCGGGTTCCGCCAGTTCCGACTCCATTAACCGTGAATTGCGGCTCGGGGGCACGTTAATTTCGATTTGATCGTTTAACGACAAGAGCAGATCATCATTGTAGATGCCGTAAAGCAGAGGCTTGGTCAAATTCATCACCGAGTCGCTTTTCAGCATATCATCGGATCCAGAATTACCATTCTGGGGCAGGGTCAATGCCTTTTTGCGTAGAGTGGCCATGATCGTCGTCGCACCGGACTACCTGTAAATATCTAAGATTTCATCGTGCGGCGACAGTCGGCAAGATGGGTTTGCCACCTGACGTAAGTTGAGGCAAATGGAGCAATTTTTGCAAGCGGAGATAAAAAAAAAATTGCACGGTTAGGTCACGTAATTTAAACTTTCGATAGAACTTTGATGGTGGTGGGATGTTGTGTCAAACACTCCCTGCACATAATACCCTGTTCGATTCTCAGCAGCATCATTGTTTTATCCACAACACCATCCCCTCACCAACGACGCTTCTGATTCCACCCCTCTACCCATGAGTGACGATGAATACCGGCCTGAGGGCGCCGATGTGTATGAATCCGATCAATTCGACAATTCATTTGGTCTGGAGGATGCCGAAATGGACGAATTCATCGACGCGTTCAAACGCGATGAAACTGACCTGGCGGTACCCGAACCGATTGTGTTCACTGATGATGAAAATGATCTGGGGGAAGAAGATGCCGACGAGCATTATGATCTTCGGGAGGCTCTTCGGTCAGCAGCTAACTTCAGAACGAAGAAAAGTGCCCAAACCGCTTCCAAAAGTTATTATCGTCGTAAGATGTTGAAGTCATCGACGAAAGATCAATCCCCCGAAGTGAGAGATGCTCTTTCCAAGGCTAATGATGCGTTTATTCGCCAAGACTACTTGGTAGCCCAAGCAAAATATCAAGAAGTGGTAAGTCATGATCCGCAAAACTTCTTCGCTTATAAAACGTTGGGGGAAATCTGCAAAATCCAGGGCCGGCTTGATCAATGCTGTAACTATTGGTTAATTGCGGCGCTGATCCATAATTGGGATACTGCGTTTTGGGGAGCTGTCGGGGAACTCTCGGCTCAATTAGGATACATTGAACAAGCCATTCATTGCTACTCGCGAGCGATCACTCTGGATATCCAAAAGCTGTCACAATATATCCTCGAACGGGCCAGTTTATACCGTGAAATCGGTAGTTATGGTCGTGCTCTTGATGGGCTTAATAAGGTGCGTCAAGCCTTCCCTCTGGACCCGGACGTGGTAAAAGTGATTGCTCTGATTTACTTGGAACAAAAGCGTGTTAATGACGCCATCAATATGTACTGGGAAATTTTCAAAACGAATGTTCAGGCCGATCCCACTGTGCCCGAACAGAAACGACGTTACGTTGCATTTGGCTGGCCTGAACTCAATATTTTACTTGAGCTTCATCATAAAAAGGGCTCGTGGCGTGATGGTATCGACGCCGTCAAGAAGGTAGTGAGATGGATGCAAGGTCGTACCAAAGAAACTTGGTGGGATGATAACGATGACGATGCCGAGTTCGATTATGAGCGCCGCATTGATATCATCAATTCGCTGCGTCTTCCAGCCAAGCAGAAAGAAGCTCTGTTGAAGGCCGACTGTAATCTCCTTATCGATATTCGTTACCGAGTGGGGGTATTTCGACTCGAACTTGGCCAACGCGACGAAGCTTTACGTCATTTTACCTACCTTTTCCGTGAAGATGATGAAGTTGATGATTTATTTCTTGAAGCCGGTAAAGCCTTGGAAAATAACGGGTTATACGAAAATGCCATTGAATACCTTGTGCGTGCCTGTCAAAATGAAGAGCTTCAAGCGTCTCCAGAACTTTACGTGTTGTTAGGTAAATGTTTCCTCGAAATTAACGAGTATGAAAGTGCTCGTGATGCCTTTCAAAATGTGTTGTTGATTGACCCTCATGAACCCGAACACTATGTCACCATGATGGAAATCTTACTTTACCTTGATGAGCGCGATGAAGCACTTAAATATAACGATCAGCTTCGTGAACTCATCAAATCGCAAGACAACGTTGCTGAAGAACAAAAGCAGCTCATTGAAGAGGGCCATGACTTGAATGCGGCGCTTATCAAGTCTCAACGGATTCTGCTTAAGCGGCGGAAGCAGAAGATGACCCCCGAAGAGCGGGAATTCTTCGAAAGGGAAATGACTAAAAAGGTGTTGGCGCGATACCAGCGTATGGAAGGTCTCAATGACTTGATTCTCGCCGGTGATCAAGTAGCCATCAAAACCTGGTGCGAGTACGCTCTGCGTCTTATCGACATGTTTACTCTGGTGAAGGAGTTCTTTCCTCGTGATCGTAACAAGGTATTCCTGGGCATTCTTAAATATCGTCGTCGTCGAGCGATGAAGCTTGACCAGAGAATGCTGCGGTTACACAATTTGGTCGAAGATATGGAGATTCAATCGACTCTGGACGATGGCCAACAATCCAAATCGGTTATTGGTAATAATTCTAAGTTTAGAGGGTTGAAGTTTGACCAATGGTTCGACATTTTCTGCCAATACTCCTTATTATTAGCGAAATTTGAGAACGAAGTCGAACACGGGCAAGAGGTGATGGAGCTTGCCATGCACATTGGAGCATTTATTCAAGACAAGAATAAGGAACTGTTTATGCATTTGGTTCAGCTTCATTTGGCCCAGATCCGGGGCGATTACACCGAGGTGTCCAAGGTGGTGCGGTACTTCCTCAATGCCAACCAATTTTCGCCATTCATTTACAAGTTCTTCACCAGTTGTTATGCTCTGGGGGTGAAGTCGTGGGATCTGTTTACCAGTTACAACCACCAAAAGTTCTTTTTGCGACAGCTTAAAGCGTACGATTCCGTCATCACGGGAAAAAAGATCACGGGGATGGCCAATGTCGTGGCCCCCAACATCAGAGACTACCGCGACAAGTTAGGTGACGATTTGCCCGAATTGACCTATATTTACGGGAGTTTACTCGGGGGAGCCCGGCTGTTTGCCCTGCCCATTGTCTACTTGTCGCGAGCCTACAAGCAATACAACCATGATTACATGATCTGCTTACAATTGGCAGTAACTCATGTCCACCGACTGATGCAACGGCTTAGTAGCAACCGGCACACCCAATTGCTTCAAGGGGTGTCATTTTTGATGGAGTACCGGCAACGGCGGCTTGAAGACGGCACTAATTACGAAAAGCAAGAAGTGGAGTACAATTTTGGGCGGATGTTCCACATGTTGGGGCTTCCGTCGTTGGCGGTGGGACATTACGAAAACGTCCTCAAGTACGAGGTGGAGCTGAATTATGACCTTTCGATCGAAGCCGCGTACAACCTTTCCCTCATTTACCTGGTCAATGGTAACACTCAATTGGCTCGCCAACTCACCAATAAGTATCTTACCATCTAAATTAGGGGAACCACGGGAAGTGGACTGATATTGCCCCGAGTGGTTGTGATCACCACCCCAAACCCCGGATGAGGGGAAACTAGCGCCGTGGGCACACCGTGGTTGTGAGGACCCACCCACGTTATATTTAGGTACAAAGCTTATATGTCATGTATACCGTATTTGAACAATATAACCATGTTTCTAGATCGCGCCCTGAACGAATCGAGTGCGGGGGGTAGCCCCTCAACCGGTAACGCCGTGAGACGGTTGGGTTCCGGTATTGGCCACTTGCGTCCCCTCGTCTCACAGCAAGTTGCCACCGCGGCAGCCGTGTGACCTCCAATTACTCGTTTGGGCAAAGGTAAACTATTGCCGAACCAACCGGCCCTCAATAACCACATTCCTCGTGATTGTGTTGGCGTAGCACTAAGAAAAAGGGCCTAGCCCGACATCTGCCACCGTTTGGTAGCGTAATGCTATAAAATGTCGGTTAGTGGCGGTGGGGTGGGACCCCCGGATCATGAGCCCTGGTCGCACGCTCGACTTACACGGTAGCTCGGGGGGCCCATCGAATGGCACGTTATTGTACATTACAGACGGCGTCAACGGCGTTTTCCCCATTGGTGAACCCCGGACCGTCGGGCTCCCCACCATCCACACATCCGTCGACACCAGCATTCTTCGTCCCGACTAACTAACCATGCACACGATCACCAACCCAATTTCACTTAGATGTCGGTGGCACTAGCCGCAAGCGTCATCATGGTCACGGTACCGTACCCCTCGTCCCGAAACCTGTCCCTGCATTGTTGTTTCTCATAGGCTCAGTCAAAGACAGAGGCCCACACCGCGGAAGAGAACGGGGCTGGCTACGGGCTAACGGCACTGATTTTGGTTTGAAACCGTCATCTTTCCGAGCTACCCCGGAGTTGAGGGCATCGCCGACATTCACTCGCCAAAAGGTGGGGTGTACGGCGTTTTTTTGCTACCAGTCCGGGGCAACAGGGCAATGTTGGCGTCGAGCGTCCGCGAGCTGCACACGGCACTCATCGGCGAAAAATAACTGGCGACCACCAGAAGAAAAAAAAATTCTTGCCGTATGCCTCCGAACCCCGAAATTCCGACTTCCATCATTAATGAAGGTGGTAATGACGGGACGTAGATCAAACAATAGCGACAATCGGTCTCGGAATCGTCGCGATTACCCGATGGGGTCTAGAGACAGGACGGGAGGCGGACTCTAACGCCAGATATCGGGACCCTTCCAATCGCCACGTGAGCCCGCCTATCTCGCCCCAGTATCTTCGCACGGCAAATCTCCTCCCCGTAGTGACGCATATACACAATGCGACGCAGCTCACTGCGATATACCCCCCAAGGCCCGATGAGGAGGGGGGGCGCCGGTATAAAAGGGCCGCCGGCCCCGCAAATCGTCGATCTCACCTCATGACCGACATCGAGAAGAATGCGGGCAAGACGTCCGTCACCGGAGACGACTTGGCGTCGGTGTTGCTGAGACACACTCATGAATACGACCTTTACGTGGCGACGCTGAACCCCACCCTCAAGGAAGGCGGTGGCCACGGGTTAAAGAAGGCGCTTGGGTCGCGTCAAGTATCGATGATTGCCCTCGGGGGGGCGTTGGGGACGGGGTTGCTTATCGGGACCGGGTCGGCGTTAAAAGCCGCCGGTCCCGGGGCGATCTTCGTCGCCTACTCCGCCATTGGGTTCGTGGTGTTTATGGTGATGACGGCGTTAGGGGAAGTGGCCGCGTTCATCCCCCTCAACGGGTTCGCTAACTACTGTCAACGGTACGTCGACGACGCCCTTGGGTTCGCTTGTGGTTACGTTTATTTGTTCAAATACCTTATTTTGCCGGCTAACCAGTTGGTCGCAGGGTCCTTAACGATGCAATATTGGGTGAAGTCCGATCGAGTCAACCCCGCCGTGTGGGTGCTCGTGTTCCACATCGTCATCGTCGTCATTAACCTTGCTGGGGTGAAGTTTTTCGGGGAAATCGAATTCTGGATCTCGTCGTTGAAAGTCATCACTTGTCTCGGGTTAATCCTTCTTTTGTGGGTCATTGCCCTCGGTGGCGGTCCCACTCACGACCGTATTGGGTTCCGCTACTGGAAAAACCCGGGGGCGTTCTTGGAATACCGCTCGGGTAAGGACTTTGTCATCGAAGGCTCCAAGGGCCGGTTCGTGGCGTTTGTGTCGGTGTTGGTCACCGCCGTGTTCGCGTACTTGGGTACCGAATTGGTGGGGATTACGTTTGCCGAAACCCGTAACCCGAGAAAGTCGATTCCTAAGGCCATTCGGTTGACCTTCTACCGTATCGTGGTGTTCTACGTGTTGTCGATTTTGTTCTTGGGGATGTCGGTGTCTCCCAGAGACCCCCTCCTCATGTCGCCCGACGGGAACTCGTCGTCGGCGTCGGCATCGCCCTTCGTCATTGCCATTAGAAATGCCAACATCAGCGGGTTGCCCCACGTCATTAACGCCGCCATCTTGTTGTTCGTGTTGTCCGCCGCCAACTCCGACATGTACGTGTGCTCGCGTACCATCTACTCGTTGGCGGTGGCCGGCTACGCCCCCAAATTCTTCCTCGCCACTAACCGGATGGGGGTGCCTTACTACGGGATTGCCCTTTCGTTTGCCTTCTGCTGCTTGGCCTACATGACCGCCTCCGACGATGCCAGAACCGTGTTCAACTACTTTGTCAACGTGGTGTCGTTGACGGGGTTGATCGCCTGGGCGTGTATCCTCCTCATCCATCTTAGATTCATGAAGGCATTGAAGGTGCAAGGGTTCGACCGGTCGCGTGACTTGGCCTACAAGTCGCCGTTGCAACCCTACGGGTCTTACATCGCCCTCTTCATCTGTGTCCTCATCATCTTCATCAAAAACTTCACGGTGTTCATCCACAAGTTTGACTACAAGAACTTCATCACCGGTTACATCGTGTTGCCGGTGTTTGTCATCATGTACTTCACCTGGAAGATCATCTTCAAGACGAAGATTGTCCGTACCGAAGACATCGACTTGGACACCTTTAGAGACGTCATCGACGCCGAAGCCGTCAAGTTCGACCGTGAAGACGAAGAAAGAGCCGCCCTCATGGAAGCCGAAGGCAAGAACAAGTGGACGAACCCCCAGTGGTTGTACGAAAAGATCTTCGGATGGATCTTTTAATCATGATTATGACATCTACTTCTTTATGTATACTAATTATTTACGAATACCTTTATTTTTTCACCCGTAACTTAGCCTCCTCCGTCGCCTGGGATGTCTAGACGCTGTACATTGGTTGTTTTTATGCCGGCGTCATGTCTAACGCACGTCGGGTATCGGTAGTCATCTGCCCGTCGCAGATGACTAATTCACCACCGACCCATTCAGCCTCACAATCTTACACTTGATCACGTCGTGATCCTTGCCCGGGACCCCTTTGGTGAAGTCAAAAATACTAAACACTCCCTTTCGATCGACGACAAACACTTTACCCCCGTCTTTACTGAATTCGATCAGCCCCGCCTCATCGCTGCGCTCCGATCCCGAGATTTCTCCCAAAAGCACGGCGAATTTTTTCTTGGACAGCACTGTCAGCGCAAGGTGGAAATTGGTGGTGTTTACGAGGACAAGCCGACCGTCTTTGCCCAAAAACACCACGCCATCGCCACGGGGCGACACGGCACAACGATGTACCAGCGACCCCAGTTCGGGGAACTTCATCATCACCGTTCCCGCGGTTATGTAGTCACTCTCCTCCATGGACGTCATTGAATGCTGCAGCGAGAATGCGTCGTCTTCCACCAACGAGTCAATCATCGCGCCTTCGAGATGAATCATCATCGGCGGAATTTGTTTAAGCGCATTAAAATTGATGAACACCGTATTACTATAGGGTACTCCGAATCGAATGTCGGTGATACCTTCACTGGTTTTGATCAAGTCGGCTTCAACCGTCAGCAGCAGCGCCCCTTTGCTGCAGGTGAACCCGGTAAATATTAGCCGTGGTTTTCGGTAGTTATCGGTTGATGACTGCCGGAGGCGAATGATAAGGTATCGGAGCTCCCAGCTGGTAGTGCACATTAAGTGCGTGGCGGCTTCATTAAAGCATAGGTGCCGTATTGGCTCATGATAAGGGATGGTGATGGTGATAGGATCCACCAGCTTAAGTCGTAAATCAGCGCCAAAGGTTAACTTATGGAGGATGATGAATGGTTGTTCTTTATTCAGTAACCGTTCTTTGGCGGTGACCCCGGTCGCGATCAAATTTCGGCTATTGGCGGCCGCAATGCATTTGATAGGGAAATTGGTAACGTAAGTGTAAATGGGTTGGCCAATTTTGTATACCGGGCTTTTCAGAATATTAAACACTCTCACGAGCCCCTTAGTACCGCTGATGATAAGGTGGGTGGGAGTAAGCTCACACAGCACAAATTCCCACTGTTGAAGTCGCCGTTGGATGTCAGTTTGCTTCGACGACTGTTGACTTGGTAAATCGCTATGGATGACAATTTCTCCAGTAAGATGAGCTCCGTCTTGTAACTCTTTTTCCAGTTCACCAAACTCTCCTGTAGCCTTGCCACAACAAATTAATTGAGGCCGAGCATGGCTCAGATTGAGCACGTTGATCGGTACGGTATATTCATAAAGTTCCCACCTTTTCTCGGTAATCAAGGCGAACATCGTCATCTCCACGTTAGTGCCATGGTGATGTCGAGTACATATGCTCAGTGAGATATATCTCAGTCCCTTTTTCAACACATTATTGAGGGTCAATGATCGTTTCAGGATATCGAAATCGCTTCGTTTGCGGTGCAATGGATAACACAAGCTGTAATTATACTCCTTTTCCTCCGTGAGCTCGTTAAGAATGTGTTGCTCGTACAAATTATCCATCGTGATTCGAGATTTTTGAAGCGATTCATCGGAAACCGGCTGCACGCTTGATATCATCAGGGATTTCAGAGTTGGATCATCAAATATATCCTCTTTAAATGACGACAGATTTTCCTCGTTGGCATATCTCTGAAATAAGCCCATCATGTCCACGGCATCGCCATCAAGGGCTATTGCCAGTTGTTTTGACAGGGACCGACGACGACGATCAATCTCTACATCAAGCATTCGCCATAGCTCCCGTAATGGTTCAACTGCTGTCAATATCTTGGCCTGGGGCAGACGACATAGAGGGCATTCTCCTGCGGGGATGTGCTGCAGAAACGTAAGCTCGGACACAAGGCAGCCACATGTGGTTATGGAAGCATCAGCCACGGGCACAGTACTGCCACCAAAGAGGAGGAGCTGCTCCAAACTTCGTCGGTCCATTATTGGTGGATGGTAAATTCGCTATGCGGGTTTACATCAGAGGGGTATATTATGGCTTGGGGTAAAAAATGGTAGCGCTGAGGGGTACCAATCTCCCCACTTTTCCCCTCCTTCATCGGACCCAACACTAACTCGGAACAGGGCACGGAATGTCGTTATTTAGTTTTCCGAAATTGTTTCTTTTGAAATAATTGACAGTTTCCGATGACAATATGATTTCCCATTAATCATATATGATTTACGCAATATTTGTAAAATTCCTAGAACGAGCCGATAAGTGAGAGATAATCAGTTTAAACACACTTCATTATTATTTACGGTCGTCATCATGAAGATTGACCAGGTTCCCATTAAAGTAGTCCATGTCATTATCATTTGAGTGATCGAACAGTTGGTATGATTGGTTACGCAGGACTCTGGATGGGGGTCGAGGAGTCGACGCCCGCGATGCTTGCCGCAGGATGCCCTCGGTGGACTGGTTAGTCTCAATCGTCATCAAGGGGGGGTTTCTCGGATCGATTGAGTCGTCGGGAACAGGAGTGTTAGCGCGAGTCTCCTCATCGATGGCATCAGAGACGCCATAATCAAAGAATGAGAAGAGTGCCAGCCCCAACGCCATCATCGATCCACCAATGGAGCCCAAAAGACTGCGTCGCTTCTCGATGGCTGCATTCAGCGATTGGTATATCGGCTTGAGAATAAGTGCCAGTCGGGGACACAAATCAAGCAGTAAAAGCAGTTGTTCTTCCTCTTCGCTAGTGATTTCCAGGGCCATTGGCCGACAGAATACATAGCCGATGGGGCTAGTGGTACTGGCAAATGATGGTACCGTATCAGAATTGGGAATCACCTCAAAGTCATCGTGGGTGTCTAGCCATTGGCGCACCGTTTTGAGGGTATCTGACGGCTTAAACTCGTGGCGAATTGAATTCCCTTCGAATAATTTAATCGATAACATGCACAGGGTTGGTGTCAGTAGCCGTCGAGGCTTTGGAGCTTGCATCGCGGGGGGCTTGGGAGCCGCTGGTTTCGGTGACTTTTGTGGCACATTTGCTGGTTTCGTCTCATTGATGAGCTTTTGCACCCGAGCCGGCTTTGGTGCTACTGGGGTTGAAGTTGACGATCGCAGAGACGTAGTTGCTGGTGCTACCGGAGTTGGTGGATCTTGTGGAGCTTGTGGAGCTTGGGGAACCTGTGGAGCCTGTGGAGCCTGTGGAGCTTGTGGAGCTGGTGCAGTCTCCCGAGCCACCGGTTCTGACTCTTGTTGCATCACTCTCACCACTCGCGACCGCGCCTCCTCCAGGGAAACGTCGTCACCGATAATATCAACCACTTGATTCATCTTTAATAGATTGAAACTGGGAACGGCTAGCTTTGGTACCACAAGTTGGAAGTTGCGGTAGTCAACCGAGCCGACATCGACTCGTAGCACCACGAGCGACCGCTCCACTTCAGGGGCGAGCTCGGCACCGATCCGCTCGTTCCAGAACTGAGAAGAACCGGCGGTATCGACGTACACAAGCAACGTCCGGTTGGACAGAAGCGACTCGGCTATTGCCGCTTGCGAGTCGGTATACATGATAAGGAGGGGGGGGTATATTGGTGCCTTGTCCGTAGTGCGGGAGAAACGGCAACGTTTGAGTGCAGGTGATTTGAGTGCGGGTTGGGAGCCCGAGATTAATGCAAATAAAATGGATCAGGGATCACCATGATTAACTATGGGGTATTTTCAAAACTAGTTAGTGCTAATTGGCAGACTCAATCGTGGTCAAGCCATTGGGGATGGTGACGACCTAAGCAATCGTCGACTGCTTCAAGTTTAGCGGTAGCATCGACGGCAAGTTGATTAAGTCGCAGTTGACATCGACGCCGAACGAGATCCCAATGCAGATCGACCGAGGCGCCGTGCTGCTGAGCTGCTCCTACTACCGCAAGCGCTTGTTGAAGTCGAGTGTTTTTGGCAGACACTTGTTGCTTGATGTACTTGTTTTCAAAGCGCACTCGTTCGAGCTCGTGCTCGAGGGTCGAGATCAATTGGGCGGCCAGTTGTTGCTGTTGTGACAGTTGTGACGTAAGCTGTTCCACCTGTTGCCGTAATTGAGCGATCACATTATCTTCGGCCAGCCGAAGCTTAGTCCAGTGCAGAGCCAGAAGCTTTTTCGCATTCGACCGGGCCTTAGTCTGGATTTTTTTCACTTGATTGGCGTAAGTGAGAGTGTGATACGTCTCTTCAAAGTCACAAGGAGAAATACAAAACACCATCAGGGTCTTTGAATTACCTCCTAAGTTCTCTTTAAGCAAGTAGGTGAGCACAGAGTCTCGATACGGCACCACTCGATCATCCGCCAGAGCCAATTGATTGACACAACGCCCTAACGTGGTGAGGGAGTTATTGATTAACAGTCCCTCTCTCACCCGCTCTTGCTGACCGTGTACTTTTGTGCGATCAAGTCGCTCCAGGCCCGCTAAATCGACTAGTTTCACGTTGCTGACGATCTCCTCTTTAGCATCACCAAGCTCGGCATTTTGACCGCGATATATCGTTTGCTTAATGGTGAGAGAAAGAATCGCGTGTGATCTCAGCGATTGATCATTCATAAGCGTCAGAGCGGTAGTTCTCTTGGTAAGTGTGTGGGCAAAATGTCGGGCAAAGTCGTCGACCGAGTCAATGATTATTTCCCGACATCCTTCGACATAAGGACCCATCTGAGGGTGCTCTCTTACTTTTAACCGTACTTTGTCGTCGCTGCTGAGTAAATCGTGGACTTTTTCATTGTACACCTCATACGCCAGAAGTCGAATGGTACAATCAGTACCTTGTCCCACGAGAATCTCCTTTTGGTCAATGATGTCCTGAACAAGCTGAGGTATAAGCCCTGGAGCATCTGGTGTACCCAGCATCGTATAAGTTTTCCCTGATCCCGTTTGTCCGTAGGCTAATAAACATACGTTATACCCTTGGAAAGCGTGATCCAACAATTCTCGTCCTGTTAACAGGTAGAACTCCCGGTTATCGACGAATCCGGCTGAACTCGAGTCGTATGACCAGACCAGTCTATCAAAAGTGTATGTTTTTGACGGACTATTATGATCTCGTTTCCATTTGGCATGATAGGTAGATCGAACCGGAGCTTCGATGGTGGTGGCGGTAGCAGTCATGGATATAAGGTTTTGCTGATCCTGTTCCCGCAATAGTCGAGGTCTCACCCTCATGATGGTCTTGATACGATTATCCTCCATGGTAGTAGATCAAGTGTGTGCGGCTATATGCTTCGCGACTGGTAAACATGACACTTCAACCTACAATAGAGTCCCAGCAAACCGATAGTATTTTTGTCTAATGTAATTCATCGTAATGCCGATGAAACACGTGTAATTTGAATATAGGCATTCCAGCACAATTGCAAAATATAGCTCACAAAGGAGACGCGAAATTTCCCCATCATCGAGACTGTTGATGAGTCGCTATTTGGTGTTGAACCCTAGCCCCGAAGGGTTGGATAAAGTTGTCGGCAAGGCCAATGTCCAGAACCAGAAAAATGGCCCGTTTGAAGCGGTATTGTTTCTAGGAGATGCTTACCTGGCGTGGCCATCGCAACGGCTCGATGTCCCCGGGTATGTCATCGAAGGATGTGGGGGCGACGTACAACCTCAACCCGAAACTAATGATACCAACTACAACCGTCTTGAACAACCAGTGGTGGTCAAAACACTAGAGCTGGGGACGAAAGTCATGTTTATTTCCGCTACTGCAGAGGCCGACCTTGAAAGTCATATTGACGAAGTGACGGAGCCAGTGGATATATTGGTCACCTACGATTGGCCATGGGCAATTGCAAGACAGGAGAACTATGCCAGTTTTGGCAATAAACAGATTGACAAACTCGTCAACAAAGCACGGCCTACTTACCATTTTGCCGTGGGGCCCAAACATACAGGCAAGTTCTTTGAAAACCGTCCGTTCCGATGGGACGATGGCCGTCATACTCGGTTCATCTCTTTGGGTCAAGAAGGTAGCGGCGACAAGTGGTATTATGCCTTCAAACTTGAGCAAGAAACCATCGATGATTCCCAAGCGATTGCTAATCCGTTCACTGCCATCTCCCGTAAACGGGAGGCTCCGAATGATGAACTGGGGCTTATTGAACGAAAAAGACGCCAAGTTGAGCCTAAAGTGGTCAACCCGGGTGAGTGCTTTTTCTGTTTGTCCAATCCTAACGTGGAGACACACATGATTGTTGCAATTGGCAAACATAGTTACCTCACCACTGCGAAAGGACCGTTAACTCGCCCACTCAAAAATTTGGCGTTTTCGGGTCACGTTATTATTATTCCTATTCAACATGTGGCTACTCTACAACACCAAGACGAAACAGCAGCGGAGATCAAAAAATTTCAGCAAGCGATCATCGATGCCTACTCAAATACCGAATACGTTCCCGTGTTTTTTGAGATCTCTAGAGCTCAAAATGTTCATTTTCACGTCCAAGTGGTGCCGGTTCCCAAACTGAAGTTAGAAAAATTTGAAAGTGTACTCACGCAAAAGGCATTACAGAATAATGAAAAGTATCATGATCGCAATCAAAAGCTTGAATTCGTTAAGCTGGAGGACGCCACCCCTCCCGACGGTGACTATGTCAGATTTACCATTGGCTCCCCCACCCGCACATATCATGTGGCTCGTCTCCAGGAACCTGACAAAATGGTTGACTTACAATTCCCCCGGCGGGTACTTGCAGTGACGCTTAACTTAACCAAGCGAATCTACTGGAACCAGTGCAAACAACCAAAGTTTGTTGAGACCGAGGAATGCGACGAGTTTAAAAAGTTTTTCAAGCCTCACGATTTTACTACAATTTCGAATGGAGACCAATAATTTATATGGAAGGGAAGGGTTATATACATACACATGCTTATAATTGTTTATGATTGAGCCGCAAGTTCACGGGCACACTTACCGCAGCCACAGTCAAAAAACCACTCGGCAAGTTCACGGCGTCGCGTCTCCACCGGCTCGTTGAGGTAATTGCCGTAATCGATACACAATTCCTCGCCTTCGGCAATGTCTCTAAGGGCAACAAACGTAAGTTTGCGGCCCACGCGTGATTTAACGATGTTTGGTTCACACAGATGGTTGAAAAACAGCGCCAGAGGGTACACTCCAAACCCAAAAAACTCTCGGTCTTCCTCGACGGCTTGCGGCTGAGACCAAATACCGAACGCATTACTTAAATTGCGACCAATGCAAGCTCTAATGGTGCTGGGGGTAATATAGCGTTGGAGTTCTGGTCGCACCACAAGATACAAAAACTTGTAAATGTTGATGTAAGCGTTGAGTAAATATGGGTACCGTTGAACCTTTTCATCTTCCGTCAGCTGGAGCAAATTAAACATCGTTAGTTCCATCGCTGCCGCTTCGCGATCGCTAACGTCACTGTAATAAGTCGACGTTTGTGCACTCGACTCATCGGCTAAGTCGAACATCCGAAAAAGTGCTACCACTACGTACTTTGCTTCCATGTAGTCACTTTCGGAAAGCCTCGGCATCAATTTCATTCGTTTCAGGGGCTTCATGGCCATCACTTTAGTTTGCCAATGCTCGGCTTCAGCCCATTGCCGATCAATGGCCTCCGCTAGCAGCCAGCCCGAAAGGTCGGGTTCGACCGGTTCGGGATCTTCCAGCTGCTGGTGTTGTTCTATTGCTATCAACGAGTCAAATAACACTTTATCGGGATCGGCTCGCTCAAAGGCATCGACACACGTGGGGCTACAGAAGTATAGCAGTAGGCTCGAGTTCTTCCCCTGGGACTTCAGAAGTCGAGACTTGAGAGTTTTCCCATCATCGTAATGAAAACAATAACAACAGACCTCCTTTTTAAACGCTCGGGTGACGGTACTAGCGAACGGCTGTCTGGCTTCGAAGACGATGGCCAGGGCCGGTACCGGTTGTGAGGTGAAGCATCCGCGACCACCGTATTTGGTGGGACCCACGGTGAATAAGGGGGATAGCCGGTTGAGAATGGCTTCGTCGTCGCCAACAAGCGTTGACGTTTCGCTGGTAAATTCTATCATCGGGGGTACTGGGAGGCAAGGCTAATCAAATTTCACTGTCCGCAAAAATGCAGGGACTATGCCGGTTGGGAGCCCGTACCGATAATTAGACGTGGAAAAACGGTTATCGAAGCTCGGAAGCGATGCCGAGAAGGGGTGTCACGCCCTTTGTCATCACCTGACATGGCTTGACTAAGCGATCTTGTGAAACGACGAGTTTAATCTGTCAATCATCTGAGAGCTTTTCTTTTTTCTTGATATCGTCATGATTTCATCACTATTCTTTTATCCTCAGAGATGTGAGACATCTAGTGTCAGATCAGGATGCGATGCCCATAACCGCCAAATCCCTCAACTATCTTACTTTGCTTTGATTAGTTTTCCAGAGCACGATCAATGTAATTTTAATCAAGGTAGTCAATACAACAGGTAATGTAAGTATTTATCACGCCACAGTTTTCCCACGTTGTGGCTGCCACTAACAGGAAGATGTTAGCGACGATTTTTAGGGCACAAAACCTATCTAAGCCTCCCGAGGTCAACTGCTAACTCTTGCCTTAAGGATTATTGCTTTGTTAAAGCCATATAAGCTAATTGATGGGTAAAATCGCTTGCGATGGGGTCTACAACCACTAGTGTGCCCCACCTCCTGCACATAGACCCGGTTGTATCCTGCAATTACCGCGACAAACCGAACATAAAACGCCGTAGCATCGTCACTAACACCACACTTCATCATGACTGCCCCCGTCCTTCCCGCAGTTGACTCGCTGTTGGATCTCATCGGAAACACTCCCCTTGTGAGACTCAACAAGATTCCTCAATCTTACGGTGTTAAATGTAAGGTTTACGCCAAGGTCGAGTTGTTCAACGCTGGTGGTTCCACTAAGGACCGTATCGCCAAAAACATGGTGCTTGAAGCGGAAAAACAAGGCCGGATCAAGCCTAACGACGGCTACACTTTGATTGAACCCACCTCGGGTAACACTGGTATCGGTTTGGCCCTTGTGGGTGCCGTGAGAGGCTACAGAACCATCATCACCTTGCCCGAAAAGATGTCCAACGAAAAGGTGGCGGTGCTTAAGGCCCTTGGCGCTGAGATCATTAGAACCCCCACCGAAGCCGCTTGGGACGCTCCCGAATCGCACATCGGTGTGGCCAAGAAGCTCGAAAAGGAGATCCCCAAGGCGGTCATCTTGGACCAATATGGTAACGTTGCCAACCCCAATGCCCACTACTACACCACCGGTTACGAAATCTGGGAACAAACCGAAGGTAAGGTCACCCACTTGGTTGCTGGTGCTGGTACTGGTGGTACCATCACCGGGATCTCTAAGTTCCTCAAAGAAAAGAACCCTAAGATCAACATCACTGGGGCCGACCCTCGGGGTTCGATTTTGGCCCAACCCGAATCGCTCAACAACACTAACGAGGGCTACCTTGTCGAAGGTATCGGTTACGATTTTATTCCCGATGTCCTCAACAGAACCACCGTCGACAAGTGGATCAAGACCGATGACGCTCACCTGTTCAAGTTGGCTCGTCGGATCATCCGCGAAGAAGGTATTCTCGTCGGGGGCTCGTCGGGTTCGGCGTTGCAAGCTGCCCTTGAAGTGGCCAAGGACTTGACCGAAGATGACGTTTTGGTCGTCGTGTTCCCCGATTCGATCAGATCGTACCTTTCGAAGTTCGCCGATGACGAATGGATGAAGACCAATGGCTTTGAAGTCGAAGAAACCTCGCAACAAACCAACACCGATGACTTCTTGGCGTCCAAGACCATCAAGGACTTGGTGGCCGACAAGGCCCCCGTGGTTACTGTCACTTTGGCCGACACCGTTGGTAAGACGTTCGACTTGTTGCAACAAAACGGCTTTGACCAATTGCCGGTGCTTAACGCTCAAGGCCAATTGGTGGGGCTTGTGACGTTGTCGTCGATCTTGAAGCTGTTGTCGACGAAGAAGGTCCAATTGACCAACTCGATCGCTCTGGTGATCATCGACTTCCGTAAGCTTGCTGACTTTGAAAAGTCGTTCACCATTTCTAAGGAATCGGGCTACTCTAAGCGCAAGTACGAAGCCATCACCTTGAACACGCCGTTGCTGAAGTTAAACAAGTTCTTTGAAACCAAGTCCAACGCTATTGTCACCGACGATGACAACAAGCCGGTGCAAATCGTCACTAAGGTCGACTTGATCTCGTTTTTGACCAAGAACACCTCGTTCTAAACTTCTTTTCTTAATTTGAAATAACTAAAATTACCATTAGGTTTAAGTTTGACAGTTTTGATACATTTTATATAGCTCATTTGACGTGTGGTTAATAGACTTGGGTAAGTAAACACTGATGATGATGGATGATTAATAGGAGGAGATCGTTAGTGCGTACGAAAAACCCCACCTGCATATAGTTAACCAATCACCACCGCGAGATTAATAAAAATTTCAAACGTCGCGCACTAAAACGAAGGTTGTCTACGACTCGTTCAATTTACCATGCTCAGATCGTTTGCCCTGAGAGCGCTCCAACCTGGTCGGTTGTTGACCAACCGCAGAGCATACTCTGCTATCATTTCTGTCCACAGAGACACCCCGCAAGATAACCCCAACATCCCCTTCGAGTTCAACTCGGAAAACAAGAAGCGGGCGGAAGAAATCATCGCCAAATACCCTCCTCAATACAAGAAGGGTGCCTGCATGCCCTTGTTGGACTTGGGCCAACGTCAATTGGGGTTCACCTCGATTTCGGTGATGAACTACGTCGCGAAGATGTTGGATATGCCCCCGATGAGAGTGTACGAAGTCGCCACTTTCTACACCATGTACATGAGACACCCCGTCGGTAAGTACAACGTGCAAGTGTGCACCACCACTCCTTGTCAATTGTGCGGTTCCGACGGCGTCATGAAGGCCATCACCGACTACTTGCAAGTGAAGCCCGGTCAAACCACTAAGGACGGTTTGTTCACCTTGCAAGAAGTTGAATGCTTGGGTGCCTGTGTCAACGGGCCCATGTTGGCTGTCAACGACGACTACCATGAAGACTTGACTCCTGAAGCCACTATTGACATCTTGAAGAAGTTGCAAAAGGGCGAGGACGTTCCCGCCGGACCGGTTTCGGGCAGAGACTCGTGTGAACCCAAGTCGGGGAGAAAGGTGTTGTTGTCGAACGAACCCAACGACATCAGAAAGTTTACGAGATCTGATTTGTAATGAGCATATAATTAGCACCGTGTATTTTACACCAATAGACGACAATAAAGGAGGCCCGGTTTACGCAACGATTCCAAAGCGATGACGTTGTAAAATTTGATAGATGGTGGATTGAAGTTGAGAGTCAACCAAATTGTCAAATGATCGACCTAACAGTTCCATCACATTCTCCAGCATCTCTTCTATAGTTCTACAGCATCGCATCCTTCATTCTGCAACATCATTTCTGTCAATAATATGAAAAATAAGTTGATGCAAAACTTATCGTCAAAGCTATGTCAACACTGTCAAATGCTGTAAACACTGTAGGCACTGTGTCGGCTGCACTCCAATTTCCCCAGGTCTTATCACCGCACCTTTGTTTTTCGTTGCCTGCAGGTGGTGAAGTGTGGGTGACTCAGATTCGGCAATATCTCGTGACCGCTTAAAAGAAATCGATAAACCGTCAGAAAATTATTCAATTATATTTCACCACATTCATTGCTCTAGTTAACTTCAACGGAAACAATGGGGAAGAAGAACAACAACAAGATCTACTCAGTGGAGACTGAGCTTGTTTATTCGCCTCTGGGTGACCAGCACAACGCCTCTGTGGCCCCGCTTTACCAACTGGCGACGTTCAAACAACCATCACTCACCGATATGGGTGAATATGATTACACTCGTTCGGGGAACCCCACTCGGACCCATTTGCAGAACCATCTTGCTCGCATCATGAAGGCTAAGCACACATTTGCCGTCACTTCGGGGATGGGGTGTTTGGATGTGATCACGAAGATCTTGAAGCCCGGCGACGAAGTGATTGCTGGTGATGACTTGTACGGTGGCACCCAACGGTTGTTGACCTACATGCACAACAAAGGCGATATTATTGTCCACCATCACGACACTACCAACACCGAGCTTATCAAACTGAAGATTTCCACTAAGACGAGAATGATCTTCTTGGAACTGCCCACCAACCCGTTGATCAAAGTGGTCGACGTTAAAAGCATCGCTGACTATGCCCACAAAGTTAACCCCGATGTCGTTGTCGTGTTCGATAACACCATGATGTCACCAGTGCTTATGACTCCATTGGATTTGGGGGTTGATATTCAATACGAGCTGGCTACCAAGTATTTAAACGGTCACCACGATATCATGGCGGGGGTTTTAGCCACTCGTCTGGATGCATTGGCGGAAAAGCTTTTCTTTGTCATCAATCTGACGGGATGTGGTTTAGCTCCATTTGATTGTTGGTTATTGCTGCGAGGTTTGCGGACGTTGGCGGTACGTATCGAACGCCAACAACTGAACTGTGTCCGTATCGCCGAATTCTTATCCCAAGTAGGGTTCAAAGTGCGGTACCCGGGGCTTAAAAGTCATCCCCAACACGAATTGCACAACTCGATGTGTCGGGGCTACGGTGCCGTATTGTCGTTTGAGACCGGCAACATCAAGTTACTGGAAAAGATTGTGGAACTGACGGATATCTTTGGCATTGCCGTGTCGTTTGGATGCGTAAATTCGCTCATTTCGATGCCGTGCAAGATGTCCCACGCCCTGATCGATGCCAAAACTCGGGCTGAGCGGGACTTTCCCGAGGACTTGATTCGGTTATGCATTGGTATCGAAAACTGCGAGGACTTGATCAACGATTTGACCCGGGCGTTGTTGAAGCTGGGAGCAGTGAAGGTGAATTCTCAAGACGAATTGTACTTGGCGCTGACGGCTAAGTTGTAATGAAAAGAAATTTAACGTGATAAACGATTTATGATCGCCTAAGGTGGTGATCCGATATATACATTAACATATTTTGCACAAATTCAAGTATATAAATGCCGTAGTGTGATACCGACGGTTTCCAGATAACCAACTTCAATCTCATCGATGGCAAACGCCCGTAAAAACGGAGATTTAGCCAGGGGTATAAATGTACTGTGTTGATGCAATGCACGTTGGACTGAAAAAAACCAATCAGTAAGGGGAAGGAAAGACCAATGTCATATCAGGGCCAACTGAACCATATTTTCCAGGTAATGGTGTTTAAGAGTCTGATCGTCAACGTCAACTAATGCTGATGCCGGTTCGGCGAGTCTCACTTGGATGATAGATGGCGCCGATGCTAACGTAGCTGCGATCACCTTGCACATGGCCACCATCGGGTCACAGTCCGACATCGACAGCACCATGAGTTCCGTGTGCGCGTCATACACGAGGTAGTGGCGGAGAGTGGCATGGGAATTGACACAGACATCGAGAAGGAACTGAAGGTGATAGTCCACACCATCGGGGCCATCGTGGTCGCAATTACTCACAAATAAGCTGTGCAATTGCTGTGGTGCCGCCATGGGCGAGGTAAACACCGACAGGATCACCGTCAACTCCTCAAGATGGGGTGGGAGCACGAGCAGGGTGAGGACGCAGTTTTCTAAGCGAAGTTGGCGTAAGTTCAGGTGACAGGGGAATGCAAAGGGGCCAAGACGCAGGTCATGGAGGCGGAGATGGGCGAGATGAGGCCACCGACCGATGAAGCCGAGGTCACCACCAATGTCGTGATGCCTCAGAAAGAACTTTGTGATCTTATCGACGGCATGGGGCGGGGGGCGGCGCCAGTGGTTATCAATGACCAATTCGCACGAGCGGATGTGATGAGAGTAGCCACTAAGCTCGGCGTAGGCGACGGCGCCGCTTCCGTGCCACCGGACGTCGACATTGGTAAATGCTGTAAGGTAGCGTTGGCACTGCGATGGGGGTATCAGATTGGCATCGTCGCCGCCGATGATCAAGGTGTAGCGGCGATGGCGGATCCACTGGCTGCGCGGATGGTGGGGACCTAACGCCTGAACGAGGCGGAGCACCAGGGGGAGGTCGAGATATGTCAACACCAAGTCGACGACATCGTCCACAAGGATGTCCATGGTATGATGGGGACCGGCACGGGTTATATAGTGGGGGGCCCTGGTCAATGCAGCTGAAATGGAGGGCGCCTTGGGGTTATTTCAGAATGAGGCTATCCGAGTGCAGACGCCTACAAATCCGGGGGAACAGCAACGTTTTGCACACCGAGGCGACGGAGGAAAACGGCAGGGGGAGTCGGAAACGACAAGTGGGGAGTCGAGCCAGGGTCTGAGGGAGGGACGATGAGGGGGCGAGGGAGAGTTCGTTTAGCGATGGCGGGGAAAAGGGGAGAGGGCGGCGGACGGCACCAACTATATATACGGCTGACGCCGAGACCAGCAGACCACCAAGCGAGATTAGTCGTTGTGCCGGAAGCGTTGCGGTCACGCTCACAGACAAGATTGTCTCGTTAAGGCTGAGATGGCCTGTAGAAGTGCTGATGTGTCGCTCGTGCTTTGTACCATTCCAGGCGCCTGCATCGCACCCAGGATAGTTAGTTACTTCCGCTGCGACCCCGAGCGCCGAAGATCGTCGATTAGTCACTAGCATCCACCCTGCAACCTCGCCCCTGGCTATCCTTCAAAGCCATCGCTAGCGACGTTTAAACGGTGCAGCCGAAACCACCACTATTCCGGAGGCGAAGGCGGAGATGGTGCCTGATCCGCCATTGTCGCTAGATGGTGGGTGGGGCGGGTTAGATAGAAGGACAAACCTAAATGCATGCCCGACGGGGAAGTGCGGAATCCGCTAACGAGGGCAGGGCAAGTTTGTGACCGTTTTGTACTTTGTGACCGTTGGCTTAGTGCCAACATGTATCTCGCCGACACCACTATGGATCGATCCATCGGCAATCGTCGTATGCACATGTGGCGCTGTTGGTTCCGATGACGATAGAGGTGGAAGCGAGGCCCCATCGCGGATGGCGAAGGCGACGGGGGTGACGCCTGGAAGTACTAAGGGTAAATTACCGAGTTAGGGGGTGTAAGCGTGTGAATGGAAGCAAGTACGACGAAGCAGGTCGAGATGGTGTGTTGCCGCCAAGCATATGCCGGGCGGGGGGGCTTGGTGGCAGAGATGCCTTGTGGTCTTGGGTCGTGTCCCCACCCATCGCGCTCATGGCCCGGTGTAGCAACATTTACGATCGGTCGATGCAACCATTTAGCATCGGCGGCGCCTTGAGGCAGCCTGAGGCTTTGTGGCCGGCCATGGCTGGGGGGAGCATCCTCACTGGCGCTTGCTTTGCCCTGCACGATCCCACTGGCGTTGCGAGCATTACTCAGCAGCATGCTTGGACATTGGCCCTTCCTCATCGGAGGCTGAGTCCAATCGTGCCCCAAAACCGGTGCCATCACAAACTCTTTCGTATACGCAGCCGTCACCCGCCACCCAAACCTTGTCAAGATTCGTTTACCCGATTTGGTCTACCGACGCTGCCTCTGCTCTCGGCGACGTGCTGTAGGCTACTCGCCGAACTTCACCCCCTGCCTCAGTAGCCCCCCCTCGCCCCCTCTCTCGTCGCTAGCCTCCCCCTCCGCTCGATGACAGGCAATAACGCACGAATCATCTATTGCTAAGTTTTGTGGTTTGTGTAGTTTGACCACAATGTTCACAAAAGATATTTCTTTTCCGCTGATGATTCAATCTAGCTTTGTCCCTTTTTCCATAATCGACGGACATTTCCGTTGAACGATGATTTCGCGTTATTTTTGCTTATTTTGGGGGGCTTTTGTCCCACCACCAATTCCGCTTTTCTTTCCGCAATGAGACGATCCCGTCATTCACCCCTAGTCGCACTCACCAACGATATCGACGAAAAAACATTTTTTCGGTGGCACCCTTATATGCACACCGGCTCGTCATACACGTCTCGATACCAGACGCGTTTCTTATCCTCCAAGTGATAGAGATGCTGATGGACCAAGGCGCCTTACTAAAAGTATTCAACGTGAAGTATCCTCCGGGGACGATGGATCCATTTGTGATCCAGATTGTCCACATGAAGTCCATCTCCCAAACCGAACACAAGTACCGGATGTTGCTTGGAGATGGCGAATGGCTGATTCAAGCATTGCTGGAAGGTGCCTGTGGTGACCAGATCCACAACCAGGGAATTGAAAAGGGAACGTGTATCAAAGTATTGGACTACCTGGTGGTTACTGCTGCCGCAAAGCGGTTGATCATTCTCAAAAATATCGAGGTGGTGCCGACAATTAGTCCAAACTTCAAATCGAAAGACCTCACGCCAGTGGAAACCTATTATCAAGCCCACCCCGACGAAGACTTGCTTGCCAATGAAGACAAGTCGGCGGCATCAGTCGCCCCCGTGTCTCCAGCGCCGTCAACTGCGCCTGTGCCTGGAAAGAAAGCCAATAACGTAAAAAAGGTCCAGATGATCGAGTCATTGTCTCCTTATAGCAATGCCTTTTGCATTAAGGCGAGAGTGACGTATAAGGGCGATCTTCGTAATTGGTCAAACAAAAACCATTCGGGTACTCTCCTCAACTTCAATCTCCTTGACGAACTGGACGAAATCAGCGCCACTGCGTTCGGAGAAACCGCCGATAGACTCGCCAGAGAATTGGAAAAAGGCAAGGTGTACTACTTCCTGAAGGGTAAAATTAAGAATGCCAACCCCAGGTTCAACTCCTTGAACCACAGATTCAGTCTTACGTTCGATAAAGACTCAGATATTACTGAATGTTTCGATCAAGTGGATATCCCAAAGTACAGTTTCAACTTCGTCAAATTGGACCAAGTGCAAAACTTGGACGTTGGTACCCATATTGACGTTATTGGTGTGGTGAAGCACGTGCTGGATATCCAGGATCTCGCGTCGAAGGTCACTGGTCAAGTGTACCGTAAGCGTCCTGTAACCATCGTTGACGATCTGGGTTTTGCAATCGAAGTGGATGTCTGGGGCAGTATTGCCGATAACTTCAGCATCCCTGATGGCCTGGTGGTGGCATTCAAACAATGCAAAATTGGTGAATTCAATGGCTCGCGTACCCTCTCGTTGGCCCAGTCGGGAGCATGTGTGGCCAATCCTGAACTGCCCGAATCGTACCGCCTTAAAGGGTGGTTTGACAACATCGGTACTACTGCCGATTTTAAGCTGCTCAAACAAGAACCCTCCCGTGGCACCAATCAGATGGAAAAGCGTAAGACCATTGCTCAAGTCTCTTCGGAAAACTTGGGTCGCCTGGAAAAACCGGATTATTTCTCCATCCGCGCCTCTACGTCGTACTTGCGTACCTCCGGTAACATCGCTTACCCCGCGTGTGTTAATCAACTCGAGAGTGGTCGCCCTTGTAATAAGAAAATCGTTCAAGATGGTGATCAATGGCGATGTGAAAGGTGTAATGTCACCGTGGACGAGCCCACTTATCGTTACGTACTCACAGCACTGTTGCTTGACGAAAGCGGGCAATTGTGGGCAACCTTTTTCGATGAAGACGCTAACAAATTACTCGGTATCTCCGCCACCGAATTGATGAAGATCATGAATGAAGATGAGGATGGCAAGTTGGCTTCAACTGCAGTATTTGAAGAAGCAACTTGGAAAGAGTATGATTTCAAATTAAAAACGAAATTGGACCTGTACAATGATGAAGAGCGGGTAAGATTTCAAGTTGTGGCAATGAATGACATTGACTACAACGCCGAAGCGGAGTATTTGGCTAATGAATTGGAGAAACGTCTTTAAAAAGTGGCGAGGAGAGTATGGGGTTTTTTGTTCGGTAACTATTACGATACTTAGTTTATGTTAATGTATGAAATTACAATAATAAAAAAATACAATTAATTCGTTTATCCATTCATTAAAGATTCAACTAATCATCATGGTCCCAATTACCCGGCCGCGGCTGCTGAGGCATGACAGGACCGCCTGCCCTTTTAGCCATAATAATTTGATCAATCAGCAAAATGGTACAAGTAGCCTCAACTGACAATTCAATCGCCATCTTCTTGGTAGCAAGCAAGTCATAGATCCCCAACTGACGGATATCACCAACCTCATCGTTGTCGATATCGATCCCGGCACACTTCGCATCATCAGTGTCTTCGGAATGAGCAGCGTATAACTTAGACAAGAACTCAGCGGCATCGGCTCCCGCAGTTTCCGACAATACTCTAGGGATAACTTCAAACGCCTTGGCAAAGTGCTTAATGGCCAATTGCATCACCCCGGCGGTGGTCTCACCCTTCTTCGTCACCAAGTTGACAAGATCAGCTTCAACGGCCCCGGCACCAGCCAATAACCGCCCATCTTTCAAAAGACCTTTGATAGCATTTACACCATCATCAATCGCCCGTTCCACGTCGTCCAAGTGATTTTGGGTGGCACCACGGATAATGATAGTCAGAGTCCGCAGAACCAGTTCGTTTTGACGAACAATAGTGACCCGGTCACCGCCAATTTCCTTGGTCTCAATGACATCGATGACACCCATTTCATCAGGAGTGGGTGCCCCTAATCGAGGAAGCGGCGTGGCACCACAAACCTGACAGATACGACGGACATCGAACTTCGACGGGACCTTAAGCACAAGAAGGCCGTACTTATTCATGTAGTGTAACGCTAAGTCTCCGATGGTTGAACCAGCAATGACAACTCTAACCCCCGAATCGTGGATTTCCTTGCACATTTGGTCCATTTGGGCTTCTTCGCCGGCAGAAAAGTCTAACATCTCTTGAGCATTGTGTAAGAGCACCGTACCCTTGGTTTCGGTGGTGGTGATATCAATGGGCGTGGTGAATACCACCACCTTCAGCCGTTCGTTGATGTTTTTCACCAGACCTTCGGGTTCACGAGGGAATACCATACCCTTTACCACTTCCAGCTGGCGCAACAATGCTCCCATAATCTTAACCACACGCACATTATCAATGTTGAACAGTTGCGGCTTTTGGGGGTTGAGAATGAATTTAACCGCTTCCACCACCAACTTGGTGATGAGGGGCTCGTTAGCATACTGCTTAGCCAGAACAACGGGCTTGATAACCTTTTCTAATTCCAGATCGTCCGTAAGCAGCTTAGCTTCATCGACAACCAACGAGTCCAACAGCGCCACCACGTGTTTAACGGCAATTTGGTAACCTTGAACAATTTCTGACACCAGCAATCCAATAGTAACGAGCTTTTCGGCGATGGTTAACAATTCACCGGCCAACACGATGACGTAGTTGGTGTTATCGCCCATTTCGAACTCTTGTTGCTTCAGAGCTTGCATCAAGATCTTTACCACGGGATGGACAATCTCAAGCTCTTGCAACATGGTGGCAGCATCATTGGTGACAAAAATCTTCCCGTGCTTGTTGACAATAATCTTGTTTCTTCCCAGCGGTCCCATCAGGGTCGCCACCATCAGCGAGATTTCTCTCACGGCCAGGGCGTTCCGCTGAATGGCACCATCGGCATTGCTCATTGCCGAGTACCCCTGTTTGAAAAGGCCCGCGTTGGGCGCCAGCGGCATCTTCAATGACATGTTGTATTGTGATGGGTGAGGGTCGAGATAGGTGTGATGAAAATTTGGTGAGATCAACCGTGTGCGCAATGAGGCTAACCTAATATTGCCATCCCAAGGCGACAATTGAATACAATAGAAAGCAAGGTGGTTCCTCCAAACTAGTTTGAGAGTAATTGGGAGGTTTATGATCAATTAAAGTGGATTGGTTGTGGGTTAATGATGGTGTTCGGGATCTTCGGGCGATGAGGATACTGGCACCAAAGAGAAAAAAAAGCATCCCATAATTCAGAAGATAAAGTACACTATGCTGGTAACCCAAAATTTAAGTTTTTATCTCTGAAGTTAACAAGCTAGCAAATCTTTTTAATTAAAATCACAATGGATGAAGCTATTCATGTGCCGCGAATGCTTCATTATAAGATGCATAACTCTATCATCTCTCAATTTCAACTGTATCCTTTGATAGACTCTCGGTAGCCAGTACCAATCCTTGGTTTGTTCCAGCTGTGATTATGATCTACGAAGAAATGCATATTCGGTAACGTACGAACATATGCAGCTTATATAACCAGTATCCATCAGTCTCATTACACATTGTAACCATTGGCTACTGACTAATACTTGACCAGCCCCTGAGACCAGCAAAGTGTTGCTAAAGATTAATGGATGCGTTGTATTATTATTACAATATCGACATGTAGTTGTAGTAGAAAGCATGACGGTGTAATTGCTAGGATCCAGCCAATAACTCGTATAAAAAAGGGTATCATGAATGTAGACGAGTGGCAACAACCGTTCAAAGCGAATCCACGGAGCTATCGCCGGAGGAGAGCAGCTTTCTCCCTACCGAGGGAGTGTCGGAAAAGAGTCTCGAAGGGAAGTCTTGCTCGGCATGATAGCCAAGTCTGATCCGATCCCTTTCTTGCCGTTTCAACTCCATCTGGTATCTCCTCTCGTCTTCAGCGATATCGAGAAATTTGGCCATATGCCTCTTAATTTCTTGTTCCTGGCGTGCCTGACGCTTGATAAGGAAGGCCTCTTTCTTCTGTGGCAGCAAAAGCTTACAATATAATGATTCACCAATCATGGTAGTATCTGGAGGAAGAGAGACTTATTCAACAATCGAACGGCTGCAAGCTATTTAAGTGTCGCTGAAATCGTGACGTCATCCCATCAAGCAAATTACGAGTGAAGCCCGGGACGTTGCTGAGACAATTTTCAGCAGCGGAAGCTACGGGAGGCGACTCGGCTCGAAGTAAAAAGAGTTTCTATTGGTTGTTTTGAACGTTTATTTAGCAAACTCGACCGTTGGCCCTTGGTGGTCGTTCGTATCGGTTCTGTCACATGTGCAATTCGCACGCAGGGACCTTGGGGAAACGCAGTAACGAATGAAAGTATGGTGTGGTGATTGGTGACTTGTGAGAGTGACACCGGTGAATGAACCATGAAATCTGGGCTTCACAGAATATTAGGTAAATCAGGCAACATTCCCATTAGTGTTTGAGTCAACCTTATAGGGCTGGTGAAAAAAAAAAAAGTTTGACACATTCATGCATGTGGCTCCGGATAAAATGGAATGATCCTTATAGGGCAAGGTTACGATTCTCATCGGCTCAACAGGCTTGCCGTTATCCCTCATCGTATAGCAATCGGAATCGTCGTATCTAGCTGGAGATTACTCCTAGGGCCGACATCCGACACTCATGTAAAAGTTTCACTTCACAAAGAGATCAATGGAGATGTAGATTTGATCGATAAGTGGTTAATACCAGTGTGGCACACGACTAGATTCTGAATTAAAGCGGAAAATCAAACAAGCTTCAGGATGCTTGCCCCACCATATCAAAGGAGTGGTTCGATACTACTAGTAGCATTGATCACAAAGTTTTGAACTAAATGGTTGTAGCAGGTTAGCATTCCGCCCTAGTTGATGCGTCGTACGGGATATCCGGGCAGCTATTCGGCGAAGATAGCCTCAATGGTTATGGAACAATTTCGAGGTCTAGTCGCGAAATTTCAGGATACGAACCGATGGCTTAGCGGACCCTGGCCCGATTTTTCGAAGCATTGCCGATGCAGCCGATTTAACCGTTTGGGAAAGTGAAAATTTCACTTCGTCGTCGGCATTACTCGGCTCCAAGTCATCAGCCTCACACCAGCCTCCGCGATAAGTCGCGCGAAATGGGTTAGCAAGCCTCGGGATGTTTTCAACAACGATGCCGAGGATGATGATGACCCCAGCCAAATTCAACTTGGGGTATCTGGCATGTCTCCGGGGGGTTATATGGGCACGGACGCCACCTGGTGTGTGGCGTTCACTGGTGAGGGCGATGGCCACACCCCGGAAGCCTAATACCGTCACCACCACGATACCCAAGATGGCTCCTAAAGAGTTCCGTAAGGACTTATTCACCGTGCCCAACGTGTTGACGATGACTCGGATTGCTACTGCTCCCGCGATCGGGTACTTTATCGTCAAAGGTCAAGTGGACTGGGCCGCGGGGCTCTTCACCTACCTGTGTCTTACCGACCTCATTGATGGATGGATTGCTCGAAAATTCAACCAAAAACTGGTGGTGGGGCTGATCATCGATCCTTTGGCGGATAAATTGCTAATGACAGTGTGTACGGTAGCACTCTCCATCACTCACCAAATGCCCGCCCTTGTGGCGTTTGCAATCATTGGGCGCGATGTCATGCTCCTGTTGATGGCATTTTACTACCGGTATAGGCTGCTACTGCCTCCAAAGTCATTACGCAAGTTTTTGGACATCCAAGGAAACCCCACGATCACAGTACTTCCTAACACTTTAGGCAAAGTGAATACCGCTCTTCAGATGTTTTACATCGCCGGGTTGGTTCTTCAACCAGTGATTCAGCCATATTGTGATATGCTGACATCAATGGATATATTTGGGGTAGTGGTATTCTGTACCACCGTCGCCAGTGGCTGTTCATACGTGTTTGGTAAACATGCCTTCCGATACGTCAAATGAGCGTAAAATATAGGGTACATAGGATAGAAGCTCAAGATTGCATAGGTGGTAACTGTTGATTTGTAGCAGTAATACAATGCCAATGGTGGACACGGCTTTAAGAGGTGACACCTATCGGTTGTTCCGTGCCCAAATCGGTTTGCGTTTTTATTTTATAAGATCGTCCGCGCAATCCTGGAGGCTGTTTGCGCCAGCGCAAATATCAGGGGTGATGATGTTAGGCGAGTGACGAGAGTGATGGTACGCCGTAAATCGAAGATTGCATCTATCGTTAACACTATTATCCGGTCCCCTAACGACTCTAATTCTCAAAACGAAAATTAAGCCACTACGAACGTCGTTCGTGGTCACCGAAAAAAAAAATGTCGGAGAGCAAGGATCGTAGTCATCCATAAAAGGTAGGAAATGTCTTACATTGAAATTTCCCTGCACAGTGAAATGACACCTAGGCTCGTGTAACGTTTGTATACCCAACCTTACACCTCAATCGGTAACGATTTAGTGTACACAAACGTGACTCTAATCAATCTCGTCCAACTAATGAAGTCTTGGCGGTCTCAAATTTGCCTCCAACCGCGATATAGATCAGTTGAAATCGAAAACGACGGCCAACATCAACTAAGGCTTACTACCTAGCTTGAGAGGCTGCTGTCGCGGATATTCGGGAGGCAATTTTTTAATGCATTATTGAAGTTTAAAAATAAAGGTTGATTATAATTTTCGTCAATGGCGAATCACGAACTTCAGATGCTATCAAAGGTAACCGGGCCTGTAAAGGATATCCCCACGTCTTTCAGTATATATACCCTAAAGTTTAGTTAGTCGGTTGTTTTCACTTTTGGAGACTCAGACAACAAACACTCGTGCCGCACAAAAATAATTTAGGCGGACTACCTTAAACCTAATATTATAGGGGATACGAGCTCAAGCCGTATGTGTAGTACGACGTAGATGACAATACACTTCAATGAGACGTCGGTTATTCGAGGTTGCAATTTTTTCAAGCAACTGCTCTGGCATATCACGACCATTGGCCAAAAGCACCCCTAAATAAAATGACACTCGACTGCAAGCCAGTTGTAACACTGGCTGGAGTGTAGCCAGAACTTTAAGTGGCGATGCTGAAGCCGCAAACTCCACGACTTGACGAGCAATTTCAAGATGTGTATCCACTAATTTGGCGAGAGCTTTTAATACTGGTAACTTCACTGCCGTCGCGATGCACTTATGAATAAAAGCGACAGATTTCACTGGTAAACGACGAGTTCGAGCTAAACGGGAAACCACCCATTCGATATCACTTATATCGTCGTTGTTGCGAATCATCAGGAAGAGCACAATAGCCAATTTTGTCGCTAGTGGTTGTCTACCTGGCACAGAATCGATATGTCGACGCATTTGAATTTGCCGCCGAAAGCTTATCACAGCTTCTGCACTATGATTAGTATTGACAATGGGGGTATAACCAAAGCTGACGTACCATTTGCTTTGACAATGTTTTGGGTTTGTTTCAACCGGACGACGGCGGCCGCCATCACTAATTCCATGTGTCTGGTAGTAGGATAGAATATTGATGCCGGCAAGAATTCGCTCTTATAGCGGGGTTCCGAAGGTAACGAGGTTATGAGCAATATAAAACACACACAAGTGAAACATGCGTGGGGGATCAAAAGTTTATAGGGGAAAAATGCCCTATGAAGTATCAGTATTCTGATGCACCCTCGATAATGTTACTTGACTGTCTTCGCCCGCATGCGGATCCATATGCGCCTTCGAATACAATTACCAGGATAGCACCGACCCTTCCAATTGCCAAGTCGAGAAAATACTAAACGAGCGTATAGCCACCCTTGATCGTCAACATCATCGAGCATCAACACGTACCATTGTGGCCATCGCCATTCCCACGTGGGGTCTGGTAAAGGGTAGTAGGACAAGTTATGGTGAATCACCGGTACTCGGCCGCCACCAACTCGCTCATAAGGGGCGGGGTCCACTAGCGGTAGCAACAGCTTCAGGGAGAACATTGGCAATCCTAATGCGTTTAGCCCCCGTTGGTTTTCCACGACGAAGTCGAGGTGATAAGGCCGGTCTTCTTGCTCGAATTGAGTGATCACCGCCACCAAATCGCGGTACCGCCAGCGGCGGCGGGTTTTGGCCCGTGCTCGAAGGCGCTGGCGAAGGTCATCAATGAGGAAACTTCCGTCCATCAACCGGTCGCAGCTAGTTCAACTACAGATGTGAATATGGTGGTGGCGGTCGAGGCAAGAGGCAATGGTGTGCGCTGACATATCGTGGACTAAACCAAGCCCTGATTTTTTCCGGGCGTGCATAAAGCATACAGAGGAATTGTAATCGTTTTTGGCTCGGAATTAACGGAATTTAACGATAGTTGGACCGACTAGATTTAACTTACAATGTAACTGTCCACCACAGTTCAACGTTTGATGTCGTAATACTCCGGCGGCTATTCTCCTCGTTATTCAAGCGCGATCTATTCGCACGTCGTCTTAATCAATTGATCATGCCGATTGCGACATCAGCGCCGTTCGTTCTTCGAGATTTCAAAAACGCCAAATTTTCACGGCCATCTTTGACCTGCTCTTTTGACTCTCTGTCGGCGCTCTGCCGCTCGACACACACCACCCCCCCACGCCACTCATTGTGGAACTTCTCGCGTAATTTTTTATGCGCGGTCAATTGTCTTTGCTTTTTTCGCATCATAAGAAAAAGGCTTGACCTCCACAATTATCGCTACTCGCGAATGATGAATTACGGAGCCAATCCAGTGGTGTACGACCAGAGACAGCTGGCCCCAGCGGCCCTGGCTGGATACAATGAACAAGCGGTGGGCACCGGTTCCCAATACCCGACGGGGCTGGCCCCAGCAAAGGAAGCCAAGGAGGTGAAGCAAGAAACCACTGACATGGGCAGGCTGGCCCTGAGAGGACTGGGGTATTCGTTCTTGCCCCATCACAATCCCTTCGACTTTAACTCCTACCCTATCACCAATCCGCCCCTTTTTGACCTGACAATGAATCTTCCTTACGATACCCCTGAAGGGGTTCACCGCCGCCGCCGAATTTCGATTTCCAACGGTCAAATCAGTCAGATTATAAATCATGAGGCCATCTTTGACTATGATGCCGAAGACGACCTGTCGTCTCAAGGAGCCACTCAAGGTCCGGCGTCCGCTCAACAACAGTTTGCTAATTTTAAAGGATTCGAAGCGTCTCAGTTAGCTCAAGCCCAAGCTCAGGCTCAAGCTCAGGCCCAAGCTCAAGCCCAAGCCCAGGCTCAAGCTCAGGCTCAAGCTCAGGCTCAAGCTCAAGCTCAAGCTCAAGTAGCTCAGGTTCAAGCTCAGGCCCAAATACCAGCTCAAAGTCGCTTCCCTCAACCATTCCCTTCGTCGAATCATATTTTAGATCTGCAGAATAACCAACCACCGCAAGTTGTCGCTCCGGCCCCGGTGTCCGCCCCACAACCCTCCGAGATACCCTCTTCGGCTCCCCCGCTCCCCACACCAGTCGCTACAGGGAACAACCTGGGGCAATTAGCCGCCGGCGTTCCTCCTAATAACCATCAGTTGATTTATAACGACGAGGTAATCTTCAACCCTAACAACGGCCCCATTCCGGGAACAGCTGCATGGAAAAAGGAGCGACTTTTGGAGCGTAATCGTATTGCTGCTTCCAAGTGTCGCCAACGCAAGAAGCAAGCTCAAATGGATTTACAAAACAATGTCAACAAAATTGAAAAGCGGTTAAATGCTGAAAGCAAACGTGCTGACGATGCCGAACGTCAGCTCAAGGAGTACAATGAAGTTTTGGCGTTGTATTTTGAGACCCAGGATCCTAGCCACTTGGAACGATTACGCAGCAAGGTGTCTTCGTTTTACAGCTAGCACGATATCATCTCAAAGTCAACACATGCTTTAAACTGTGTACAAATCATTTTGTCCGGGACATTTATAGATCTGATAGTTGGATGCTATCAAGTTTGCTTCTTTTACTTATCGTTGTTTTTATCTGCTTGAATTGTCGTCATGATTCATATGGAACTGTCGCTGTTACCTTTTTCTGAGGAACTCTCATTGTTGAATTTCGATTTTGAGGGATGAGACTCTCGAGTTGATGGATTTCGAATTTAATGATAGACTAGACAATTGTAGTTGGTTCGCTGCCATCATCATGGAACTGTCTATTTTTTATCTCAAGTTTTAAAGTTTCTCCGCTGCCGACTGATAGTCACTGTGGAATTAATATAATACATAAACATTTGTTCTCTTTGAGAAAAGGGACATTGGGTTAAAAGAGACGGTAATTTGGCGGTTTTCGTATCTATAGATCTCCTGCTTCGTTGACATTGTCGATCACTGTCAAATAGGTACGTGTGCTTTTTGTGTCAGTTTGACTGATGACTTTGCCGCGGATCGTTGTTTTCCAGTTGTTCTGCTACATCCGCTGAACACATTAAATTGAGCTATTCTGCGACTAATGGTGAGTTAAAACTCGGTAATGTACCGACACTAATGGTTGTGCCATGGCTCAGTTTAAGCTAGACTTGTTGTATGTAAATGAGATTACTTTCGCTATACGCGTGATTAAAATTGATGCGAGATCAAGATGTCATGGTTGATACATTCATGACGACATCGGTAGCACTTCTTGCATCCATTACACCTATTGCACCTGCTTACCATCGGCATCGACGAGCGATACATCGCTAGGTTGGGGACCAGGTCCGATCTGGGTCAAGATTACCCGCGACACTCCTTGATATAAGTTGGGGTTTGCGGAAATACCCAGCGGTTGCAACTTCGACGTATCGGCCTTATCCCACCCAGAAACCTTACCAAAGTGCTCGTAAAGCATACCCAACACCTTGCCTTCGTTGGATTCATCATAATAAATGACGGCATTAGGACCAGCGTCAAACGTGTATGCGGCGATCACGCCTTCCTTTTCGTTCAATTGGTGAACCAACTTGATGATTTGCTTTGAGGTATCATTAAGGTAGAAGATGGGGGGGTATGAGTCTAAGCAAACCGCGTGAAACGAGTTGGAGTCTTGCATGGTGAGCTTGGCAAAAGTGGCGAAATCCTTTTCTAAAATCAGCTTTTTCATTTCGTCAAAGCGACGGGGCACTTGCTCGCTTATCCGTTCCTTGAACAACTCCGACGTCGCCACCGTAGTTTGCATCCCGGTGGTGGAAGGAGTATCCTTTTTGTCATCACTAACAACAAGGATCGCCGCCTTCATCCCCGGCCAGTGATCGACATCGGCAATTTGCACCGCCTTCGAGTCGGACCCATCGACGGCTTCGCCCATTTCCCAGGCGACAAAGCCTCCGTATAACGACCGGCAAGCCGAACCCAGACCTTGTCTGGCAATTTTGGAAAGTTCACTCATGTCTTCATCGAGTTCGTATAACTTGGCGATGGCTGACACCAATGCCGCAAACCCGGCCGCCGACAGAGCCAACCCGGCCGCCGTAGGGAAGTTGTTTTCCGACACGATACGAAGACCATAAGTGCTCAATGATTCGGCGCCAGTGGTTTCTTCCTTAGCGCGCCGTAACCGACGAAGCTCACCTAAACATGCTTGGGTCCGAGCCGACGTCAACGGGTGTTCCTCACCATTAATAAGCAACTTATCGTCGTTGAACTCGGGAGAAGCGGCGACCGAAGTCAACGTTCTCAAGTCCAGCTGAGCGAGGGTGACCGAGATCGACGAGTTGGTGGGAAGGTTAAGCTTAGCATCCCGCTTACCCCAATACTTAAGGGTCTAGCTAGTTAGTAAATGTCATTTGACAAAGGGTCAAGGAACAGAATCACTTACAGCGATGTTGACGGGAGCGGTTACCGACGCGGTGTGAACGGCCATGAAATTGTGTCGTATACTGGGACCTCCGAAAATTCGCGTTCGTTCATGGGTACGACAGGATGAGACAATAATTCACGGGAGGAACAAAGCCAACACAATGATGATTTTACAGATTAATGAAATGGAGGAGATCACGTCGACATGACGACATCGACGACGGCATATTTTCCAAACACCAACAGGGACTTCGACTTCATTGGAGTCGAACTTATACACGTGGTAACATTCATTGTATTGTTACAAAACTATTATGTATCGAAAAAACAAAAACCATTACCCCTTGCGGGTCCATCTCCACAACCGCGCCTTGCAATCCCCGGACCCCGTGGCGAAGATGCCTTCGGTGCCCTTAGAGTTGAGCGAGACTGCGACCGAGATCACCGAGTTGCGGTGACCTTGCAACATCAAAAGGGGGTTGCCGCTTAATTGGTCCCAGAAAATAACCCCCCGGTCCTTGGAGCCCAGCAAAATGTACTCGTTATTCGGCGTCAGACACACCGACAACACAAAGTCCTTGTGGCCAATGTAGGTAACCTCACACGACGACTTCTTTTGAGCGCCCCCGGGGCCACTCAGCGCCTTACCCTCTAAGTTCCACAACTTCACCGTCCGGTCCAATGAACCCGAAGCAATTTGCTTGCCGTTCACGGTGAAGGCCACCGAGTACACCGAGTCTTCGTGGCCGTTGCCGTTTTCATTGCCAGAATCCAAGCGTTCAACGAGGAACCCCGTGAGCGAATCCCACACCCGGACCGTCCGGTCTAACGAACCAGCAGCGATGAGGTTGCCGTCGGGCAGCACCGCCACCGTGGTGACACCATCTTCAATCAGAAGGGTGAGCGAGCATTGCGACAGTCTCAAGTCCCAAATACGCACGGTGCGGTCACCCAGCCCCGACACCAACCGGTTGCCATCGGGGAAAAAATCGAGCGAATAAATGTCCTGTTCATGGCCACGCAAAATCTTGATGATGCGCTTAGTCGTCAAATCCCAAATACGGATCAACTTGTCTTCGGCCCCGGTGGCCAAGTATTTGCCATCCGGCGAAAAGCACACCGATCTGATGTACAAGTCGCCATTCAGCCCAACACCACCACCACCAACTTCACCTTCACCTTCCTTACCTTCGCCACCTTCGCCCAGGTTTTGGTCGTCCATCAACTTGGCCACAAGCTCCCCAGTTTCCACATTAAACACTTGGGTAGTCTTGTTGCATCCAGTAGCGATAAACTTACCGTCCTTAGAAAATCGCACGCAACACACCACCAGCGAGTGGTCTAAAGAGTGGATAAGTTCGACGTCCAAGTCACGCTTGAAAGCAGGGTTATACAACACGTAGTAATCACCCAATTGCTTCTTGAAATCGGGGTTGGCCTTGGCGGCGTCCAAGTCAGAAAGGAAAGGAGGGATTTCCTTGACGTGCAACGCCTTTTGCGCCGGGTTGACGACATACAATGACAGGTCGATCACTTGTAATGCCGTCAGCGTTTCTGGAGCCTGTTCGGGCTTCGAAGGGTCCTTAGGCGCCGGCACCGGTTGAAGGGTGGGGGCGGCGGCGACGTTGGCCAAGGGCTTCGGTTCGGTTTTGGGAGCCACGGGGGCAGCCCCGGGCTGTTTAAGTGCCGGTGGCTGTTGCGGTTGTTGTTGAGGTTGGGGGGCGCCGCCTACCGCTGGCTGAGGTTGGTAGCCGTAGGGGACGGGTTGGCCATTGGGCTTATGTTGCTGGGAGTGCAATTGTGCCTGGCGATCACGGTTTTCCAACTCGGTTTTAAGCCGCAAAATTTCTTCCTCGTACGCCTCCTTGATCTTACGGTGGGCCATTTCCAATTCGTACACCGTTTGGCGAATTTGTTGCATTTCTGCCGTCTGTTGGTTGTATTTGAGGTCGTAGTCTTCCTTGACTTGTTTAAAGTTCAGCGCCTCATTAAGAGCGTAGTCAAACTCTTGTTTCACTTGGTCCAAGAGCTCCAGAAGCCGTTGCTGGTGCTGTTGACGCTGCTGGCTCTGCTGCTGTTGTAACGCGACCTGGGGAGCACCCGGCTGCCCCGGTTGTCCCTGTTGACCTTGGGGCTGACCCACCCCGGAATTTGCATACGAAGACATCCCGCTCGTTCCAATGGTGTCAACAGTGTCTGGTGTTGCCAGTGGTGTGGATTTTTTTTCTCGCCAGGGTGCGAAAGCGGTGGATATTACTAGGCGGGGTGCCGAGGGGAGAGGGTTTTGGCGAGCGTCAACCTCACCCGCCGCGACGATGTCGGAGGTCGGGACGGTTTATAATTAGCAATTGGTCTAGGTGATTTAGACAGCCACAACTCATAGCTACGAACATTAATTACGTGGGGGGTACCTTCGATGTCATTCTCATCATCGACGGGGGATGACAACACTTATCTGGCCACGGTCGCCAAAAACAGGGGGTGTTTTTTACACCCCGTGTTTTCCATAGGCAATCTTGACCATTCATTGGTAGCAACGCGCAAACAACGGACGACACTAACAATGCGAGGGGGTGTGCCGTGCCCAGGAGGCAAGCGGAAGGATCGACGCGACTGTTGCCGAAAAACTGATTTTTCCTAGTCACGAACGCTGGAGACCACAAGAGAAAAAAAAAAAAAGAAAAATCAAAAGTGGCTAAAGGGGGGGGAGTGGAACAGGAAGCCACCGAAGGAGGGGACAAAATGTCGCTGGTTGTCGCTGGTTGATGACGACCGGTGGGGAAACTAAAAACGCAGTTGACAGCAAGCGAACCCTCGTAGATCGTTCATTGCCTTTTCAGTAGTGGCCCTGATGATGGGTTGCGAGCAGGGTCGGCGTTGGGTCGCTTATCACTCACCGGCGTTAACCTATTGCCTCCACCTGGGCGGGGGGATTCGGAAGCGTCATGTGATTATCGTCGTGGCAAAGCCCCACGGGTGGCGATGGTACGGAGAACGTCGCGCACACCCTTGCTCGGCGAATGAGGCGTCCCCGACGGATTTTCCTCGGCGCCAGCGAAGGTGACTCGCGCCTCACTACGGAAAAATTATATCGTTGGTGGCGAGGGCTTACGAAAGGCTCGGGGCCGTTTCGGACAAATAGGTCCATGGCTAGAGGTTAGCGTCGCCTACGTAATAAGACTTGGCGGTCGCACCTACGGGACCGTTCGCCGTTCGTTGGTCCAGATTACGTCAGATAACGTGCCGATGACACGGCCGCAGGGATGTGTTTTTTTTTTCCCTCTATTTCTTTCTTTTTGATGTGCCCCAGCCAGCAACAGAATATCACCACAAATACCCGCATTCAGCCTCGCACCCCGTCACCATACCCATGACCTATAACGGCAATGTCTTTGCCATTGGTAAGATGTAATCGGAGTTAGATGTGACTATTATCCCCGACTTCTGTTAATTGTACGATATAATGTTGGTGGTGGCCAATAGCGATTTACCATCTACTTATTTCTTTTGAACTCGTGTTACGTGTCACCCTTCACTCACATAAATGTCAGTGTATCATTGTAAACACTATACCATTGAATTTGACTTTTTTTCCAACATTCGACTCCTCTCAAAATCCCAATAACCAGATCGTTCGTATTTCGTGGGACTCTGCTCTTCATTCGCGTCGCGCACCACTTTTCATCACTCATGGACGCTCCACCCACATTGAAACGACCTCGGGAGGAGGATTCCGGGTTCCCGGAAAAACGATTGCGGAAGGATCCCGCCGACGAGCTCACCGCCAATGTCTGTGGTGATATCTGCTCGCTCGACCCTCGCTCCATCGAGGACATCGCCTACATCTCCAACCCGATTGTGATCGAGTTCGAAAAGATCGACAAGTTACGGAACTTGTTCCTTTCCACCGTCTACGCCATGATCACCGAACAGCTGTCCAAGCTTCATGTGGTGTCGGACCTTGTCATCATCTGTAACGCCAAAAATATGGTGGTGGGTAAGTACGTCATTGAGTACATCCACCAGAAATTGCAGGACGCCATTACTGCTGGCGAATGGAATACGGTGAAAATCATACTCAAGTTTGTTGCTACTTTAGTTCCGATCATTACCGAAGTTAAACCGCTTTTCCAACAAATATTGCAGTTTGCCATGGACTCCAAGTTAGACCAATTATACTACGGTGTGTGCATTGCCATCCCCTATCTTTTTGCCAACAGCCAGGACACTGAATTGCCGAATGAATTGGTCGATCTTGCCCTGAGCTACACCGTGGAACTGGTATCGCAGGAGGTATACGGCAACGGCATCGGCAAGGAGGAACATCAAGTATACAGCTTGATTTTCCCCGCAGTTAAACAGTTACAAGGTGAAGATAAAACATGGTCGGCACTTCAAGGAAAGCTTTTCACTCATCGTCAACTGGTGACGGCGCCTATTATTGAGGAAGCGCTTCTTAATAACCCCATCTCGAAGGAAATGGTACAACACCCGTTACCTCAAGTGGCCCTCCCAGAAGAACCCAAGCCGCTGAAATTGTCACCGCGGTTCTCCCATCTTTACAACCACCAAACTCTGTTCGATACCGTGCCGCCCATCACCATCTACCAGGGTCTTTTCTTCCGCGATATCATTGCCGATACCGTCAATCTGTTACATTTTGCCCCCGTCGAAGCGGGGGTTTCCGTGTACCAACTTGACCTTGCTTTTCCTCAAGATTTGGCTCCGGAGCTGACTCTGATTGAGCAATTGGAATTGATTGATAAGGATAACCAACTGGGGGAAAACCAACCGCCATTGCTGACGTGGAAGACCGAAGATGTCGCCGTGGAAAATATCGTCAACTTGCTCTTGCTGCTTCCCAAACCTGAACATCACTGCATGTTTTACTTCAAGGTGTTATTGGTCATATGTCATGAAAGTCCCGCGAACGTGGCCCCGGTCTTTGGCAGAGCCATTCGGTACTTATATCTGCAACTCGAAACGATGGACTTTGAATTGCGGACTCGCTTCGCCGACTGGATGCTGATTCAACTCTCGAACTTTGACTTTTCGTGGAAATGGGACGAATGGGTCAGCGACTCGCAAGAGCTTGACCGTCATCACCCCAAAATTAATTTCATTGCTAACTTGATTGGTAAGGAGATTCGGTTGGCTCTGAAAAAGCGCATTAAGGAGCTGTTTATCGCTCAAGATGAGGAAGGGGAAGTAGTCAACTTGGAAGAGTTTTACAAGTACTTGGAAACTCCGTTATATCAGGATACTCCCGTCAAGGACTTTATTCGCCAGTACGACGCTGATCTTTTGGGTGATTCGTTTGCGGATGCTTTGGCGGCCTTCTATCAGGAACGGGCCACTTTCCTCGAGGAGAAACCACTTGTATCGGCTCAGGATGAAGTAGTGTTCCCTTACACAGCTCCCGATATGCCGTTGCGTGACATCGCTGATCGAGTCTACGACTTTTTGGTGTCAACTTATCCTCGTACCAACCCTGAGTTCAAAGAGTTGTGTAATGACGTTGTTGAGGCAGCTATGGGCCAGGGTGTGAGCGACCCTCACCGCTATATGGTCAATTTGTTGGTCCAAACCTACTGCTTTGTTGGTTCGCGGTCGATTTATTCGGTGGTATCGCTATTGTCGCGTGACTTGGCTAAGCTCAAGTACCTTGTTGGTTTGGAGCTGGAGGAAGACTTCGAACTGCCTCCATTGAGTGAGGAAGAAACGACTCAACGCCAGCGGTGGTTTATCGATGCTGTCGTCCGGGTATGGTATCACCACCCGCAGATGGTTTTCTTGATCCTCGAGCATGTGGTTGACTTTGGCTTGGTGGCAGCGAAGTTGGTGATGCAACGCTACTTTGACCACGATCTTGTTATCGACAATTATGCTTGTTACGACTCAGTGATTCGGATGAGAGGAGAAAAGACTGACGCTTCGTTATTCGAGTTGGCGGTAAAGAAGATTAACGAAGGTGGTAACGAATGGTTGACTAAAGACTACTACGGCTTGGCTAAGGCGTGGTACCGTCACAGTGAAGACAAAGCCAAGGCTAAAGAAGCAGTGGATTCAGTAGAAGATTTGTCAATTAAGGAGAAAATTGATGGGTGGCAGTAAAACAAACACGAATATACGTTTAATTAACTAACTGAATTGTTTATACGAAAATTAGTATTCTCAAGCATCATCACCCTTGGTGCTCCACACGACGACTTTTTCTATATGGTACGTTCTTGTGGCAATTTATTATTGTACTAACATCGAACGTGCATTGCGGTCTAAATGGTCCGATAGTGGTGCATAATCGCTTTTGGGTGATAATCTTCAGATCTCGCCGCACCATCCTTCCACCAGACCATGACGCTTGCCATCGAAACCAATCACTTGTCATACTCGTTTGGCAACCGCATTGGACTCGATGACATCACCCTCAAGATCCCGTGGGGTACCACAACCTTACTTGTCGGTCCCAATGGTGCCGGTAAGAGTACTCTCCTCAAAATTCTTGCTGGCAAAACCCTCATCCCCAAGAATAAGCTTTTGATCGATGGTTGTGATCCATTTGACCTCAAAGCTATCAATACCAATACATCAATCACGTATCTCGGTACGGAATGGGCGGCTAACTCGGTGATCAAGCGCGATATCCCCGTGCTGGAGTTGATTGATCTGGTTGGTGGCGAGGCTTACCCAGAACGACGAGAACGCCTCATGAAGATCATGGATGTCGATACCCGATGGCTGATGCTTCGAATTAGTGATGGTGAACGACGCCGGGTGCAAATTGTGATGGGGCTTATTAAACCATGGCGTTTGCTTTTATTAGACGAAGTGACGGTAGATTTGGACGTGGTCGTACGCCAAGGCCTTTTACAGTACCTTAAAGATGAGTGCCGTGACCGCCAGTGTTCGGTGGTCTATGCTACTCATATTTTTGATGGATTGGGGCGTAAATGGTGCGATCGCTTACTCCATATTGTTGAAGGTACGATTCGAGATGATATCGATATGTCCACGGTGACATTCACTCTTGATAAACTTGACATTAGTGACCCTCAACACCTTCAAATCCCCTACTCAGAAAGCATCCATCCGTTGGCACTTAAATGGCTTACTCATGATTTGGGTGAGAGGGGCACTCGTGACGAAGCAGATATCCGTCTTCAAGAACGTAACCGGTTCTGGTTTAACCAGTATGATAATTAATTGGCAGTTCGTACTCTGTCACAGATTAAAACGTAATCATTATCTTAACTATGCAAATTTATGTAGATGGCCGCCCTTGATCGCCTCTCACCAATACTTTCAGCAAGCACTAGGTAGTATGGGGAGAATTGTCGTACAATCAAGTGGATGATGGACTATGATGGTGGTTTTCATTGTGATTCATGGGTCAAAGTTTTCCTATGTCGAGGATGATGCAGATAATTTTGGTCGGGGCGTTCAGCTTTGCGGTTCCGATCTACTCAACTTTCGTTCGAGTTCGAGGAACCTTCTTAACTCTTGCTCTCGCTGTAGATGTTGGCTCAACATGTAGTTGTCGTATGAAAGTTGCCACATTGGTGGAAGGTTTTCCAGTTGAGGCACCAGGACCACCACTTGTTGGATCACGGCTTCGGGCGACAGCTGCGCAAACCCATGCCATAGTTTTGGGGGAGTGCTTTGGGACAATGTGTTCTTATCATCAAGCCGGCGTCGAGAGTTGTTCCCCCTGAGTGGCGTCGTTGCCAACCGTTTATTCATCTGAGTACGGGTGTGATTGTTTTTAGTACCACCATCATCGTTGCGCGCCGCACATAAACATTCGTTGTACCGGGCTCATATGCAGTTGTCAAGCCAATGACAATAATGAAATCGAAAGCAATTATAAGTATGTTCACCCCAAACTCTTTTTTTAACGTAAACAAACAAACTATTTAGTGACCCAAGATTTCCTTGGTAAAAGCCTCGGCGTTCGGTTCGCGACCCAATAATTCCTTCAAGTTATCCATCGAGTCCTTAGAGCCGCCGCGCTTCAATACGATATCACGGTATCTGATCCCATTATCGACATCCATGGGGTTTTGCTTGAATAACGAGTAGTAAATATCCAGAGCAAACACATTCGAGTACAAATATCCGTAGTAGCCCGACTCGTATCCACCAGCAATATGGCCGAACGACGCATAACCAGGGGTAGGATTGTTGTCATCATCAAGACCCACCAAATCGAAACGCAATTCATTCCACAACTTGAACATGTCCAAAGCTTCGATTTCCTTTTCTTCGGTCTTAGTGTGTAACGTCATGTCGAAGAGAGCAAAGTGCAATTGACGCAAGTTGTGCAAACCCAGGTTGACGTTCTTGGTCTTGATTAAATCATCAATCAAACCATCGTCCATAGGTTCACCCGTCTTATAGTGACGACTCAACTTTTTCAATTCATCTTTCAGCCACGTCCAGTATTCCAACATTTGCGAGGGACATTCGACAAAGTCTCGTTCGACATGGGTACCATGATGACTAGAATAACGAGTTTTGGAAAGGATGTTATGGATGCCGTGACCCAATTCGTGGAACATAGTCACCACTTCCGAGTGCATCATCAACAGAGGCTTTTCCTTAGTGGGCTTGGTAAAGTTACACAACAATACCGTAACGGGGGTGTGGCGCGAGCCATCGATGTTTTCATGACCAGGGTCGATGCCAAAGTTGGCGGCATGTGAGTACTTGCCTTCACGAGGGTGCAAGTCTAAGTACAACAAACCCATGTACTCATTCTTCTTTTCACCACGAGCAACATTTTGGTAGATGGCAAACACTTGAGCATCTTTATGCCACACTGCGCCTTCAGGCAATTCGTCTTTGCCTAACTTCACAACCTTGATGTCGAAAATCTTTTCGTAGAATGAGAACATCGTGTCCAATGTTTCAGTAAGAGGGAAGTACTCCGCAACCTTGATGTTATCCACCAGGTACTCCTTTTGAAGCAACTTTTCATTGTAGTAGGCGTTATCCCACAAGTACAACTTGTCTTGTTCGGGTAACCCTCTTTCCTTCAAGTCTTGATTCTTGAAGTCGAGCATTCTCTTAAGATCCAGCTTACCCAAAGGAGTCAACTTGGTCTTAAGGTCATTCAAAAAGTTGAGCACATTGGTTTGGTTTTTAGCCATGCGTTGCTCGAGGACATAGTTAGAATAAGTGTCGTAGCCCAAAAGCTTAGCCAATTCAAATCTCAACTTGATCATCTTTTCAAGGATGGGGCCGTTTTGAGGGCACTTTGATTGAGAACCAAGGAATGCCCGCTTTCTTGTTTCTTGGTTGTTGGCATACTTCATCGTAGGAATGACATCGGGATACTTGTAGGTCATACGATACTTGTCGCCATGCTTTTCAAACCCATCGATTGTGTCTTGGGGCACCCCATCTAATTCTTCAAGGGTGAATTCGATGAAATCCTTCTCTTCGTTCTGATTAGTAGAGAATTCGGTCAGCAAGTTACCCAATTCCAATTTAATGGCCTTGACTCTTTCGAATTTATCATCAGGCAATGCCAATCCGGCACGCTCAAAGTTTTCCACTTCCCGCTTAAGGAAACGCAAGTCGTCGGCGTCGGAGTTAGGGTCGGCTTCTAATTTAGCACGTAACTTCTTGAGAACCTCGTACACGTCCTTACGCATCAGCAATTCCACCCACGTTTGACGAGAATCATTTTCTGCTTTGGTGGCGGCATCACGTAACGCTTTGTCGGCAGACATGTCCCGGTAAAACGTAATCAGCAGCTCTCTGCGAGTGAAGGAGTCATCAAATTGCTTCCAGGGCTTAAGGACGTTTTCTACCGTAGGATCTTCAACTTTTGCCACCTGATCGTTGAGGTCCCTAGCCTCCTTTTCGAGGGCCTTCATCTCAGCCCCAATCTGCTCGGGAGTGTGGGTCCAGTTAGGGTAGATGATGGGAGAGTCAGCGACAAGTTTTTTGTAATCAATTGACATGATGGCGACGATCACGCAAAGGGCAATAGCTATAGTTTTTAAGGAAAACACCGTGGGGTAAAATATACGTGGCGCGCCCTGCGACCGAATGGCTTTAGTGCCACACCGAGCCATGGATCTCTTGAGGAGGGATTGGACGACTGGTAATGCATTTGTGTCATTGATAGAGGAGACAATTACTAGGGATATGGTGTTTAGTAGTGTTGAGTGTCGGTTTTTGCTGTTTGCATTATCTACGGACAAACTATGGGGGCGACTGGTTTGAAGTTTACGAAAACTTGACAATTACTGAAAATTTCGAGATCATCAAACTCCACAAAATCACAATATTATCAATTTACGATAGATGGATTTAATGAAACCATGACATTCGAAAGACAGTACCTTTCGAACTAGAGTATCTAATCTGCAGGACCATCTATTACTGACGTGGGGTAACTATTCTGGGGAAGCTGCTGATCCCAAAGTGCGTTTACACCTGGATCACCCACCCAGCGTCACATAACCGAGAGAAACGAAACCTCAAATTGGCTATTACTAAATGTCACCGAGGCGCGGTAGCGAGGCTTAAATCATATTGCACTAGAAACGGAATAACCCTAAACTCCTGCGAACTTTCCGGTAAACTTTCACCTTTCCATCTTTGCAAAGGGCCTAGAATGTTCTCTCATCCTTTTAGTGACGATCATGGCTGGTTCCCGTACCCCTTTTCTCACTATCATCGGTCCGATGCGCCAAAAGCAATGATGACAGCTCCGCATTAGGCCGACCGACGCGTCACGACTCACTGTTTGCCATGGTTTGGTCGCTCTCGTCAGTGTATGGTAGGCTTTCGCTTAGTGTCTTACCTCTCGTTCGCTAAATTAAATCGAATTCTGGTGACAGGAGGATGAGATATAAACACTACCGACAACTACAGCAATAACTACGGAAACTATGGACTTTATATCTCCACCGTAACTGTTTTGCGTCGTCCTTTATGTGCCGGGCGTCTTTGTTATCTGCCCGGGCCATGGTCCACCTGCGCAAGTGACCGCACCTCTTAAGTGCGAAGATTTCGTGTAACTCCACGAAAGCTTTGATCATGCTCAAGTTCAAAAACCGGTTCAAGTGGCTGGAGAAAGACGGCTCTCGTAAGACAATACTAGCTGAAAACGAGCTTGCCGAGTCACTTGAAAAGGTGCTGATTACCCCAACGCCGCTGCTGCCGTCCACCTCGCAAGCGGCGACTACACCCCTGCTGCCTCGAAGTCATCTGCCAGCGACGTCCTTGCCGGCTTCGACCCCGCAAACACTGCCTCGTAAGCTGAGGGATGAACCCGAGCTGTCGCTGCCGGGTTTGTTGACGGTGAAAGTGTACACGCTGGAACATGTGAAGTTACCCATCACCATCAACAACAATAAGCAGATTTTGGAGGCGTTGGCGGTCAATTCCAATAACGAAGCGGTGTCCCTTAATTTACAAAATGCCATCCACGCCTTGGATGACTCCGTCGCTGTTCTTGATGGCCAGCTAGCACCCCTGGTGATGCCGTCAATCATTACCATTCCCAAATCCACCGTCGATAAGTCGTTATTGTACTTGACGATTGAATTCGACAATAACGTGCTTGTGATGGAGCCGAAGAAGGGGCTGGTGGCGTCGTCTGCATGGAATCAGGTCGTTCTGTTCGACGTTACCAAAAAGGTGTCACCAACTCTGACCGGTCTGATTTTCCTCAACCTTAACTTATTCATCCGTTTACCTAACATTTTGGTGCCCGCCCACGAAAAACTGGATCATGAGCAGCTATTTACTGGAGGTAACCCAACGACAAACTCGGTGGGGGACTTATTGGTGGGTCTGATCAGATTGCCGCTTAACCTCAAATACCACAAGCTGCCTATTCGACTCATGCATCATGAATTCCTCAAATTTACCCAACAAGGCGATAATACCTCGATGGGGGACATCATGCTCACGATTGAGTTCCAGCCCCACATCAAGACGCCTTTGCTGATGAACGATTTCGAACTTCTTAAAGTTATTGGCAAGGGGTCCTTTGGTAAGGTGATGCAAGTGGTGAAGAAAGACACCAAACAGATATACGCTCTCAAAACTATTCGTAAACAGCACATTGTGGCGTCGATGGAAGTTGACCACACCATGGCTGAACGGACGGTGTTGGCGCGAGTACTGAACCCATTCATTGTTCCACTTAAGTTCTCGTTTCAACTGCCAGAAAAGTTGTACCTTGTGTTATCCTTCATCAATGGGGGTGAATTGTATTTCCATTTACAAAAGGAAGGGCGTTTCCTGATGGACCGGCTGCGGTTCTATATTGCCGAACTTCTCACCGCATTGGAGCTGTTGCATCTGATGAATGTCATTTACCGCGATCTTAAGTTGGAGAACATTTTATTGGATTACCAAGGGCACATCGCTTTGTGTGATTTTGGGTTATGCAAACTCAACATGAAGGACAACGACAAGACGAACACGTTCTGTGGTACCCCCGAATACTTGGCTCCTGAGTTACTCCTTAACCAAGGCTACACTCGTAGTGTCGACTGGTGGACACTCGGTACATTGTTATACGAGATGTTGACGGGGTTGCCTCCGTTCTACGACGAGAACATCAAAACGATGTATAACAAGATTTTGAATGACCCGCTTAAGTTTCCTCCCATGCTCGAGCGCACCGATGCTAAGGACTTGTTGACCAAGTTATTACAAAAGGACCCCAAGTTGAGATTGTCCGATGCAGCTGACATCAGAGCCCACCCTTTCTTTAAGGACATCGATTGGCATAAGTTGTTGTCCAAGTCATACTTGCCACCGTTCAAGCCCAACGTTGAAAACCTTTTGGACACATCCAACTTTGATCAAGACTTTACTCGTGAAAAGCCCCAGGATTCGGTGGTTGAGGGTAATATGTTGACTCAAAGTGTCCAGGAGAAGTTTGGCGGTTGGACTTATAATGGGGAATCGGCATTTTAAATGATGTTTTTAGCAAAAAGCACTTTATTGACGTCTAGAGTTTTCACAGTTTGTAACAAGAATTTATGACAAAATGATTACGAAATGTCGTGTGATTATATAGCCAACGACAATGATCGCGAAAATAGCAGTGAAGAACTTTCAGAATATGTTGTAGCTTCATCATTTAACATACACTTGTAAGCACCTACTAATGATATTATTCATTTGAAAGTGGTGTCCCACACCTCACCATCGCGCCGGAAATTTTTCGCACGAGAGTCAACGTCTACCGAGAACTGTTACCGATGATGGTGAAAAACATCCAGCGGTTAGCCGTTAGATGCAAGTCGAAGAGTGCCCAGATAAACCCTTCGACCCAGAAGGTGTTGAACCAGCTTTCCGCGATTTCAGCTAACCGGAAGCAGCCGAAAGTTTTGAATCTTTGTGCGGAAGACTTGGCTAAGCACCGTACCATCCAGTCGGCCTACAAGCTCTACACTCAGAAGAAGGAAAGAAAGCAACTGGAACAGCTTAGAAAGCAATACCAGTCGATTGTCAATGCCATGGAAGACCTCAAAACTACCCTGCCGAAGCTTTTCGCCTTGGCCAATGCCCCGCAGACCAAGAAAAGATGGCCCATCGAAATGAGAGTCCCCACCGACTTCCCTGCCAATAAGCCCTGGGTGTACGAGTACGCTCCGTTCAAGAAGCAATAAACTGGCTTCACCTTGTATATATTAATGATCCACGTAAATATTAAAAAATTGAGTCGTAATAGCTAATCGTCGGCAACCCTCAGTTTGCGCTTACGCCCTGGCGTAATGATAGCGGCGTCGTCTTCAGCGGCTTCTTTTGGCTTGACCACATCTTCATAATCATCAAAGTCGGCGCTGCCGTTGGTGACACCTTGTTTCTTCATCAACTGCTTGATATAGTTGGTAGAACTCATGGAAAAGATATGATCATCGTCAGTGTATTGAAGTCGCTTCTTATGGGATGATCCACTAGCCTTAGAGAAGTTCTCAAACCCTTTGATGATGTTACCGTAAACACTCTCGTTGAAGTAGTCATTTTCCTTCTCGTAGATCGAGTCTTCCAATTCCAGAAGCTTCTTCTCAAGCTCCTGCTTCTTGAGAATGTCTTTGACTAAGTCATCTTTGAGCTTGCCGTACTTGTCGGTGTCATCGCTCGGCGTCGGCTTGACCTCTTGCTTCGGAGGCATGGTGCGGTGCGGCGCAACGGTTGACAATGTGTACCGACATACTTTTTACCAAAACCACCAATGGGGTTCACAACGGGGGTCATTAACCGCTATACACACTTTAAAAGTGGGGGTTAAGCAAGTGTTATCATCTGACGACTTTTAAAGGAGGGGCAAGTGAGCAAATTATATGGCGATAAGTGGTAATAATGAGTGGTAACACACTCCTCGTCTTATCAACCAGATATCTATATAACTCCAAGCATTTTCTCATTAGCTGACGACTCGAATCTTACGACCTCCTTCCCCAAATCAACTTTGATAACTGGTGGCGCCTACGCTTAGATTTCAACCTTATCTACACGTGACCGCGGCCTTTTAAACAAACCCCGGTGCTTCGGCTATATTACGTATATCACTCCAATATAATCCTCGTGCCACCAACAATGTTATGTCGAAGCTGCTGGCGTTTGCCTAGTACAGCGTTTACTCCCTTGGTGCGAGATTATGCTACTCTGGCGATTCCCGAAGACGATCACCATCAACGGATGGATCTCCACCCTTGGCCCAAAGCAGCGCAACCTTCGCCGATGGAGATCTTTGCCATTTCTACCAAGGATCTCAGTCTTCCACAGCTTGATTTGAATAAGCAGATCAAAGCGATATACGGCAAATACGTTAAATTGTACCACCCCGATGTGTCCAAGAACTTGGTGCTTAAGGACCACCGTGGGCGAGAGTTATCCCCGGAAGCCAAACGTAATCGGTTCGATCAAATTCAGGAAGCTTATGACATTTTGAAAAATCCTCGACGCCGCGTTGCCTTCCACCGATCACAAACTACCACTTGGGATAAAGATATCCGCTACGGTAAGGGTTACTCAGGCACTGGGGCTCACTTTACTTACGATCAACGAAACACATTCCATGCATTCAGAACCGCCAATGCACATCGGGCTCATTACGCATTTCATAAAGACGAAGCCTTTTGGACGGCAGGAACCTGGGACGATTATTACCGCATGAAACATGGTCGGGAACCGCCAACGATGGAAGAGTTCAACCGCAATAAATACAAGATTCTCGCCGGGGTCTTGATAGTAGCGGTGCTTGTGTTCGCTCTTGAGTTTTCCATTGCATGGGATCGCACTAACGAAAGCATAAGACAACGGAACCTTCAAACCTTGAAGGCAAACCGGGACTTACAACAAAGCTACACCAACTACGGCGAAGGCGATACCCAATTACAGCGGCTCAACCGGTTCTTGGTGTCGAGAAGATCGCTGTTGGTCAATGGCAGGAAGCCTGTCGACGAGGACGAACTTAGAACAAACGATCATGAAATATTGACGAAATACGCTCAAACCCAGGTCAAGAAATGGGACAATGAACTCGAACTGCTGCACATTCGGGGAGAAGACCCCGTTGTTGACGCTCCTACCACCGCCTAGTTTTGCCGTCGGAGGTATCGCACGATCACTTGATGATAACGAAGATATAGTTAGCGGGGAAACGTCACAATGTCATGTGTCAGGAGTTTATCTGCCCAACAATATTAGCCGCGTTTCACCTGTCTACGAAATCATATAATATGTCTATCATTTATCAACCCACGTGGTAAGCGTTTCCACGTGAGCGCTACCTCTCTTCATTTCAATTCGAAACTTACCACTAAAACCTCTATTTGCTTGCCACACTAATTACGTTAAAGCTTTGTTGTATAGGTTGGAATGACATCGACGTCCGTAATTGCAAGTATCTTTTGTGTGACACATAACCCGAGATGGTCATACACATCACTAAGGTGACTGAACGCGGACGAGCGCATCGACCATTGAGGCTTTCGATGTGCCAATTATAACTCACAGGACACTATTCTTTTTTTGAATATGTAAAGATTAATATTAGGGTTTGCTTTTGGCATGGCCTCGTAACCCCCGGTAACGGTGAAGACAGCCACCGGCACCGGACCCCGCGGTGCGAAGCCCCTCTCTTTTTTCATCGCCCAGCCGTTTATGCTATTGTCTTTGGTTCGCCATTACGCCATGGATTTTATGAAGAAAGATACCGTCCTCAACCTTGGGAATATCCGAAATGCCCTCGTGCGTATGGAGGACACGATCGTGTTTGCGTTGATCGAACGGTCGCAGTTCTTTTCGCTGCCGCTGGTGTACCAACGGAACAAGTTCGCCATTCCCTATTTCGATGGTACGTTTTTGGAATGGACGTTATTGCAACAAGAGCGGGCCCATTCGCAGATTCGTCGGTTTGAAGCACCCGACGAAACCCCATTCTTCCCGAAGGAAATTTTACCGCCAATCTTACCCCCCATTAACTATCCGAAAGTTTTGGCAAACTACTCCGACGAGGTTAACGCCAATGACGAAATCATGAACTTTTACATCAACGACATCGTCCCCCAAATCGCCGCCGCTGAAGGGGAACAGCCAGAAAACTTAGGCTCGGTGGCCTGTTGCGATATCGAATGTCTCCAGGCGATCTCGCGCCGGATCCACTTTGGCAAAATGGTGGCAGAAGCTAAATTTCAAGGCGACCGCGAGTTGTATACGAAGCTTATCAAGGCTCAGGACGCTAAGGGGATCGAGGAGTCGATCACAAACCTGGCGGTGGAAGCCAAGATTCTCGAGCGGTTGATTGAAAAGGGTAAGTCGTACGGGACGGACCCGTCACTCAAGTACTCGCAAAACCCTCAACTGAAGGTTGACCCTGAAGTGATTGCCAAACTCTATAAGGACTGGATCATTCCATTAACGAAGAAGGTCGAGGTCGATTACTTGTTGCGGAGGTTAGAAGACGCGGACTAGGCGATTAGGCGCGACGTCTCGATCTGATTTATGAAATCACACGCGTCTTAATTGGCACGCCGCCCCGTTACTTGTCCCATTTTTGCTTATCGGCGTTGTATAATTTCTATTGTTGGGAAACGTGTGGTAGCACGTTGACCCCCACGTTTTCGCAGACTCGCGATCTTGGGGCCACGGGGGCCCTTGCCGAGACAGGCAAAATCCACGCTATTAAAAGAAACGCTGTAGGCCCCAATGATACGGGAAAGAGACCACAGGTAAATCTACTATGGTGGACATTGATTTATTGCCCGAGTTCACGTCGCTTCAATTGGTGACGTTCGCCCTGGTGGTGTGCGCCCTGGTGTACGCATACTCCAAGCTTAACGATACCCTTCGTTCGATCCCGGTATTTTGCTGGGCTTGTTTCGTCAAACCATTCTTTGAACGGTTTAGCCACAAGCCCATTGCCACCGGTGGCTCCAACCAACAGGCGTTGGAAGTATTCTACCTGGGCCAAGCTCACATCTATGACCAAACTCGCCGCATATTGTTGCAAGGCAGAGAAGAATGCCTCCAGTTGGCATTGGCCCACGTGTCAAAGAAGCGGGACATTGTCTGGATCGATATTGGTGGTGGTACTGGTGCCAACATCGAACTGATGGACAAATATGCCAAAATCGCTACTCACTTCAAGGCGGTGTACCTCGTTGATCTCAGTCCATCATTATGCCAAGTGGCTCGCGACCGGTTTGCGCAAAAGGGGTGGACTAACGTCCATGTAATCGAGGCGGATGCTTGTGGGTTCACCATCGATGAAGCCGCTGCTGACTTGATTACGTTTCTGTACTCGTTATCGATGATCCCGACGTTCAATCTGACCATTGACTATGCGGTGCTGTTATTGGACCCGCTGGGGATCGTTGCCCTGGTCGACTTTGGTATTCAAAGTGGTGACACCTCGATGGGGCGGACTGACACGTTAGGCGGGCTGGTTAACCGCCACTACCCGTGGATTCTCCGCAACTTCTGGCGCATCTGGTTCGAGGCTGACCGCGTGTTTTTGGACCTGGCTCGTCGTAACTACTTGGAGTACAAGTTTGGTACCGTGAAGTCGCTTAATTGCTACAACAATGCCCTTGGCAAAATCCCTTATTACATTTGGGTGGGATGCCTTAAGCACAAGCTGGAGCAATTGTTGCATCGGATCAACTGTCTTGCCACCGAGCTGCCGTACTTGGCGCCTCACGATAGCCCCGTGCTCGACATTGGTGACGTCCCCGTAAGCAAGGGCCATGCTGCTGCGCTCGATAACCTCAAAAAGTTGTTGCCTTACCCGCTGATGTACTACCAAAAGGAAGCGTGGAGAGTGTACTACGATGAAACCAACCCTTTGGCTCAACAATTCAATAACGATTACATTTACGCCTTCACTTGGGAAGATCCCAGAGAGGATGACAACATTCTCCACTTTTCCAGTGATGACACCGTGTTGGCAATTACCCTGGCTGGTGATAACATCTTGCACTATGCTTCGTTGCCCAACCCGCCTAAACGGATCCATGCCGTCGACTTGAACCCAGCGCAAAACCACTTGCTCGAGCTTAAACTTGCCTGCTTGCGGACATTGCCCCACGACCAGGTGTTTGCGATGTTTGGTGACGGTAAAATCGCCAACTTCAAGCAGCTTTTGCTCACCAAGTTGGCTCCGCACTTGTCGTCGCAAGCGTTCCAGTTCTGGTGGCATAAGCTGTGGACGTTCGACCCTAATGGCCGCGGTCTTTACGACACGGGGTTCTCGAAGTGGGGGATCCGTATCGGCCGGTGGATCTTTAGTTTATTTGGCGTCACCGATAAGGTGAAGCAAATCTGTGAAGCGACGACGATGAAACAGCAATTGGACATCTGGAACAACTACTTGAAGCGGCTGTTGTTCAACCCGTTTGTGGCTCGGATGCTCGTGGGCAACCCCATCTTTTTATGGCGGGCGTTGGGTGTCCCCACTAACCAAGCTAAGATGATGGGTAAGTCGGTGCTCAAGTACGTCGTCGACACGTTGGACCCAGTGCTTGAACGGTCGCTCATTTCCAAGGACAATTACTTCTACTACGTTTGCTTAATGGGTAAGTTTGCCTACGACAACTGCCCTCAATACCTTTCGCTTAAAGGGTACAAACGGTTAAGCGCCGCCGGCCCCGAGTCGCCATTGCTGAACGTCCGCATCCACACCGACACCCTCAACGAAGTGTTTGCTCGTTTAAGCGACAAGACGATCTCGATTGCCATTATCATGGACCACATGGATTGGTTCAACCCTCAGGGCACCGAGGCCTACAACGAAATTGCTGCCCTCAAAAAGTGCTTAGCTCCCAACGGGCGAGTGATGCTTCGATCGGCGTCGACCAAGCCGTGGTACCTCGATACGTTTGCCGAGTTGGGCTTTGACTGTAAGCCTGCTGCCATCAGAAAGCTGGGCCACCTGATCGATCGTATCAACATGTACGCTTCCACCTGGGTGTGTACTAAGGTCGACAGTGTCGATCTTGACGAAGTGCCTAGCCGCCGGAGAATGCTGAGCTTGCAACTCGACAGTTTGAAGTGTTAATGATAATCGTTTATACATCTCTCCCGCCCCACCAATCCGCCTCAACCCTGGCGACAAACGTATGGGAAGAAATGGGAATCAAATATACAGGACAATATGAGTTTTCCAGAGTAGTCAGGTCAAATTGTAATCTACTTAGAGTCAAGCGACAACCCCTTGGCGGCAAGAGCGTCCACCAACTGCTTGTTCACCGTCTCTACCAGCTGGTTGCAGTTGACCTTGATCACCTTTTGTTGCTGGTCAAAGTAGTCCACCACTGGCATCAGGGTGTCGACAAACGTACGGAACCGCTTTTTGATCGACTCGATGTTGTCGTCGGCGCGCCCCAGCGTTTCCCCACGTTTCAACAACCGCTTCAACATCACTTGTTCGGGACAGTCGAAGAAAATCGTGAGTTTGGAGGGGACAATTTGGTGTTCAAACGTCAACGCTTGGTCCATTTTCCGGGGGAAACCATCGATCAAAAACTTGTGGCTGCCTTGCTTCAAGTTTTCACCAATGGCTTGGTTCAACAAGGCAATGGTGATTTCCTGGGGGACAATTTCCCCATTCTTGATATAGTTGGCGATGAGCTCACCGTACTTCAGCCCGGGACGCTTTTGTTCCGCCCGCAACAAGTCGCCAGCGCTCAAATGGATAAAGCCGTATTGCTTCACCAACAAGTCGCACTGAGTGCCCTTACCCGACCCGGGCCCGCCAAGGACAAAGATCACCGACACCTGGTCGGGCGAGTACTCGGGTTGAGTTTCCGGTTCCACCGCCGCTTGAGGAGGACGCTTTTGGTACACGGAAGCGACGATGGTCGACCCTACCGCCAATAACCCGATGGCAGCGAGGATCTTGCCCCGGCTCATCTTGGGGCCATGAGATCCCCCGTGGTTATGCTGGTTCCCGTTGGGGTTAGGACCGCCGCTAGCACCTCCCGTGGGGCCCGATGACCCCAGAGAACGTGGCGTGGGCTTGATCGAATTGAAACGAACGTGGGTGGCCACGGGGCGGGCGGCTCTGGCTACTCTGGTGAACATTGGCAGGGGAGGGTTGATTCGAACGTTTTTCGCGCGCTAACGGGCCGCTGATGTCAAAGCCGCAAGGCTAAACGTGGGAGGGTCGCGGGTCGCGGTGACGGGCTCAGGGACGCACAACCGAAAAGAAAAACAAAACGAAAAAAACCGTTATCGATGATTTATTGAGGATATGTACGATTTTACTTTTGGTAGGCTTGTAACGCGTCATCGTTGAATCTCAAGTATTGACCGTTGATCAGTTTGTCCCACCCCTTAAGCGCCAACTTGGCGTACACGGTACCAGGCACGTCGGGGTCGAGCAATTCGTTGTTGGCGTGCAAATCGTGGAACTTTTGCGCATCGTCACCCATACCGTCGGCATGCTTTTCCCGGATATCCACTTGCATGTCGGTCTTAACGACACCAGGGGCGACCAGAATCGCCGATACTTCGGACTCTTCGTCGGCAATTGACATGATCAAGTGGTTGACGGCAGCCTTACCACACCCGTAGGCGTACCACCCCCGGTAGTGGTGAGTAGAAGCCCCCAGCAGCACCGCTACGATACGACCGTGCAGCTTCCGGAGCTGAGGCATAGCCGTGGAAATGAGGTCGACCAACGAGAACAAGTTGACGTCGAAATGCTTGCGCCATTCCCCTACCGGCACGGCATCGATGGCCCCTACGGGTTCAATCACCCCCGCATTCAACACGATGGCATCGAGCTTACCAAATTGAGTCACCGCGGTTTGGACGGCCTTCACCAGAACTTGGTGGTCGGTGACATCACCAGCAACCACCGCCACCCGGTCAGGGTACGCTTTTGCCAATTCGTCAAGCTTCGCTTGCGAACGAGCCACCGCCACCACCATAGCTCCAGAGTCAGCGAGGATCACATCGGCAATGGCCCGGCCAATGCCTCTCAGCGCACCAGTAACGATAACCACTGACATATTTGTTTAATTAACGATGGGGTGCGAGGCATAGTTGCCTTTTATATTAGGATTGGAGCAACGTGCATTGCGCAGGACGACAATGATTATGGACCCTTGACAGGCTAATCACCGACTCCGTGCCCGAAGCCATTGGTCGGCTTTGGATGAAGTGGTGGGGTATGCCCCCACCGGTAAACCCCGACCCCTCCACTCCCTCCTCTTTCGGAGCCCAATTGCATTCAAAGTTACGTCCAAAAACAACAATGAAAAATTGATGGATAATGACGACTAAATTACCCTTGCTTAGTGCCTTGCTTCTGGTTTAATCAGGGGGTAGGTTTGTCTTACGTAATCGGTGGTTGAAATCTCATTGAAAGGTCGCACTCGCGTTTGCCACTACGATCGCCACTCGACCTCACTAAACCCACCTATGGAACGTTTACAGCGCTTGCTTGGAAGCGGAGCCGGGCTCGGCGGAGCTGCCCCTCCCCAAAACGATGGTCCCGTTGTTGACAATGCGGAAACCGTGTACATCTCCTCGTTGGCTCTCCTCAAAATGCTCAAGCACGCTCGTGCCGGGGTGCCGATGGAAGTGATGGGGTTGATGTTGGGTGAATTCGTCGACGAATTCACCATCCACGTCATTGACGTGTTTGCCATGCCTCAGTCTGGGACCGGGGTGTCGGTGGAAGCCGTCGACGACGTTTTCCAAACGAAAATGATGGATATGTTGAGACAAACGGGTCGCGATCAAATGGTGGTGGGATGGTATCATTCCCACCCGGGGTTCGGGTGCTGGTTATCGCTGGTGGATGTGTCGACGCAACAGCTGTTTGAACAATTGAACAAACGGGCGGTGGCGGTGGTGGTGGATCCCATTCAATCAGTGAAGGGTAAGGTCGTCATTGACGCCTTCCGCACCATCGACTCCACTACCCTTATGATGGGCCAAGAACCTCGTCAATCCACTTCCAATATTGGTTACCTTAATAAGCCACTGATTCTGGCGTTGATCCACGGGCTTAACCGCCACTACTATTCGCTCAACATCGACTACCATAAAACTCTGTACGAGACCAACATGTTGCTCAATTTGCACAAAAATACCTGGCAACTGGCATTGCATCTCGAAAAGTATGACCGCCACGAACACGATAATTTGGCCGCGGCGCAACTGATGGTCAAGATCGCCGAACAGTATAACCAGCGGGTACAAGAAGAAAAGGAATTAACCGAAGACCAACTCAAGACACGCTACGTTGGGAAGCAGGATCCCAAAAAACATTTGGGGGACACCGCCGACAAGTTGATCGAGGGCAACATCACCACCTTGTTGACGTCTAATTTGAACGCCAAGGCCATCCAGTAACGACTAACGAGAGTGTGGTATTGATACATAAGTAATCGACAAAAGGAATAGATTTTATACATCGATCAATTCCGTAATACGTGTCTTTCTATGAAACAGTTATATATACAAGCAATTTCGTAGCCAATATTAAGAATGATTTAGATAGGCAACTTGAGCTCATTATATTTAGACATGGTGCGCCCTTTCTGAGCCGACCGTGCTGGTGGACGCCGGATCTTGACCAGTCCCTTCGTATAGTTGCTGTAAGGTATATTGTTAGCAAACGCCTTGAGCTTTTGATATTCCTCGTCGCTGCTTGAGCCAAACCTAAACCTGGGTTGGTGAACTTTGAAGTACTGGTTGCCGAGCTCACGAGTTAGCGCTATCGTTCGTTGGTAGAGATGCGCAGAAATATCGAACCGGGCAATGGGACTGTTGATGATCTTCCGATATACCCCAATGATATCCGGCACGACTAGCTCAGGGTCCATTTCGAAGCGTGTAATCACATGGTGTGTCCACCCCAATACCGAGAGAATAAAGTTACAAAAGATCTCACGGTTTGGAACGGAAAGTTTTTCCCAAAAATCGGGGAACGGTCTAATACAGCGGCCATCAATTGTTTTCGAAAACGACATCTCGCGTTCTTTTTCCAACGCCGTCACGAAACTCCGTTCAGTTTCCGACAAAAACAACCACGCCCGGCCTAGGGTACCTGCCCGGGTAATACAACCAACCCGATGGACGTATTCGGCGATGTGGGTCGACGGCGAAATCATGAAAACATCAGTAAGCCCGGGAAATCTCATCCTCTGAGCCGAAACACTGGTGGTTATAAGCACACCGTGTGGAGCTCCCTTAAACAGCTTCAAATATGCGTCACGTAAAGCCGGATCCAATGCACTCAGCAACAGGTAAATTCGCGAGCGGTTGTTGCGAAGCACCTTCCTACGATTGTAAAGGCGATGCTCAAACGCCTTTTGGAACATCCCTTCGATCATTGGTACTGCAGCCTTGGTGGGTACAAATAAAATGGCCTTGAATTTGCGCTTTTCGAGCCTCCTAATGATTACCGTAAGGGCCTTTTCGTACAGCTGGGCCATGTCTTGCGAAAGCACCAAAGTTTGATGAACATCTTCGGGAGTTTCAGAGACACACTTCGGCGTACAATTCATAAAAGTGTAACCGCGGCCGATGGCCTTGTTAACAAAGCTTTCCACGTGGTTGTCTTTATTCTCCACAAACAACAACTGCCTGCTATACTTAGTAGCGATTCGATCCTCAATAGCCAAAAGCATATCCTTGAACCCTAGTTCTAACAACCGATCACCTTCAACGTGCACCCGGGATCGTAACTTCTGAAACTTTTCTGCCACATGTTTGTCATTCAACGCATCCGATATCCGTGCCGGGGTGCCAATGACAATCTGAGGTGGGCTGTATGGATTGAAAAAAAGTTTGTCACCCCTCATCATTGTGGCAATGCTAATTCCAGCCAGCCGGGGTAACATAGACACCACGTTTTGATAACGTTCTTCAATTTCCATCACCAACTCCCGAGTGGGAGCGATTACTAACGTCGACACATCTCCACGATCTCTAGTGTGCAAAAGCTCATTGAGGGTGGGAAGCAAAAAGGCAAGAGTCGGGTCCTCCTTCGCCGTGTTAGTTTGCACGACCATACGGACCCTCTTCAATGCCGGCCTCACCATAGTATCTTGTAGCGGAGTCAACTCGTTATACCCAGCTTTGGTGACGGCTTCGGTTAACCGAGGATGAAGGGGAAGATCGGTTATCTTTGTGAACCTAGCCGCCAGGGTGGTAAACCGTCGTAGGAGAATCATGAGGTTAGGGTCGCGATGAAGGTGAGGGACGATGATAACGCGCGCACCATGCCCCAAACCATCGGCATTACTTGTCGGAAGAACTTCCGACACTTTTGGTTAGGATCCCGGGAACGATCACTCTTAACCAAATTAGTCTCACTGCCACTGACAACCCCCACTTGCTCCGCGAAAGTCAGTGAAAACTCTCCCCCCAAATTTAATGAACGGTGCCAGCCTGGGGTTCTTCCTGAGAATCCGTGACAATTACTCCTCTCGGTTCCAGTCGCTTTCCATCAATACTCATCTGGAGAAGGATGGTGACACCGAAGACGATACGTTGATTCACCAGGCGTTTGTGAAGTACTTTGACGATAAGCAATTGCCCTATCCCGAATGGTTAGGGGTTAAGGAAGGAGGAAACGCCGCAGTCAAGGACCCATACGTCTATTCAGAGTATCAGCCCGTCCGTCAAACCTATTCGCTGAACGGCCAGGGTAATTTTGCTCCTCGGCAACTGTGGGCTCGGGAAAACAATGCCTCTGCCGCTGGTCGCAACGGGTTCCAGCCTACTGGCTATGGCCATGGTGCTGCTGGTAGATCCACTGGCCCCGTGGGACAATCGCCGGCTGGTGGTGCCACTGGTGGTACCGCCGCTAATGCCTATGGTGAAGCCGATTCAACGCCGTCTCCGGAAAGACCAGGATATTCTCGTGGTGCCCTGCGACTCGACAATTTGTATAACAAACTGAGAATGCAGCTGGTTCCTGGCCAAGGTTATAACATGGGCAATAATCTGAGACCCACCACCCATTCCGCTACCGGTCTGAGGTTACGTGAACGCATGCTTAATGCTAACCGTTCTCCTCGCAGTTCCAGTTAGCCGGATCTAATACTAAACGTCATAATTCATACTTTATCTTTGTCTATGCTAGAAGCAAATTAATAATAAAGATTGTTATCATCAATCGTTGTATAATGCTTTGTAGATAATTTTAGAAACTATCCAGCCGTGTCCGCTTGTGCCATACCATCCAAGCTTGGTTAGGTAGCAGCAGCATTTTGCTCCCAAAAATTACGACCTCGAATAAACCACTCGGGAAGTTTATATTCTGGAGGTAATTTGAGTCGGATCACTTGAACACTTTGATACTGCAGCTTGCAATAGTTTTTGTAATAACTGAACTCGGTGTTGAACGAAAATCCCCGGACAAGTCGGGGAACCAGCCCAGAAAACAGGGGCCGAAGACGCTGAACTGACGACCGTCGCCGCTCATGAAATGAACCACGACTCACCGGCAGCGATTCCGGGGTGCGGACACATCCATTACCGGTGTTTTTCTCATGTTTTCGTTGTTCGACCATCTTCAAAAGATTGGCTGGGATTTGTGGCAGCGCCGATAACTTATCATCGTCGATGTCGTCGTCATCAAGACTAAGCAGGGGCAGTTGTAAGTCCTCCTCGTCTTCCCAAACACAATCAGGATGAAGTTCGAGGCCATCACCGGGACTCAATGCCCGCAAATCTCCCAGCATCGCATCATGATCAACGCTAGTTCGCTTTTCCGATTCATAAGACACTAGCTCCACTTGGACAAGCTCCAAAAATGTCGCCGCATAATACAGAGACTTGCCCCCCAGATAAATCCGGTATTCGTTGAGCACCAGGTTAAAGTCCCATTTTTGGATCTTGCGAAGAATCCCGACTAATGTCAGGGTCAGATCGACGAGTAACATGTTATGACGGTCCTTATTAAGTAAGATTTCAAATGCTCTAACGATCAAATTTTTCTCAAGAAGCATCCATTGGTCGCTTCGAGGCTTTTGTGACGATGGAAGCTGAATTTGCGGAAGCTCGGTTTTGTTGGGGCTCTTGCCAGCATGATTATGATTCAGGATTTTCATTTCCCCCAAGGTGAAAAGCTCGACATCGTTCGATTCCAAGAAATTGATCACGGTACGTGGTGGTTTCTCAGCATCTAGCAACACCAACAGCTTAAGGCTAAGCGTTTCGAGAAACGGGAAGTTATCACCATCAATCTTGGTACATCGATAGATCCCTGGCTCCACGAGGCCAAAGTTATCAGGGGGGACGAGCATTGACGGTGTGGGGTAGTAATTGGTGATGGATTAAGGGTCGTTGTAAATGTAGTGCGCATTTCCGCATTAATGCTACAACGGTAGCGAACCCAAGAAAGAATAAGCTAGAGGACACAATTTATCGTTGCGAATGTATGTTAACGTATTTACTGGTTGGTAGGGATCCCATCGTACTCGCCGTAGCCCATGGCAAGGTTGATGTTTTGCAAACACTGGGTGGCAGCACCCTTGAGTAAGTTGTCGATGGTAGCGTTGATGACGACACGGTCTTCCTTCGAGTTCACGGCGAACCCACCAATGACAATACCGTGCTTGCCCGAGATGTCACGGACCAAAGGAATGTCGCCGGTGACGGTGATGAGTTGTTCGCCTTGATAGCGTTCCTGGTAGATGTTACGGATATCACGCGAAGTCAACGATCCCTTCTTGATGGGGATCAGCACCGTGTGGGAGATCCCTTGGAACCATTGAGCCACGTGAGGCATGAAGGCAACATCAAAGCCCAACTTGTTGGAGATTTCCCGTTCGTGGATGTGGTCGGTCAACGAGTAAGGAATCAAGTTGTTCGACAAGAATTGCACGTCGTTCTTGGGGGAGGGCTTCGTGCCGGCACCAGAGTAACCCGACACCCCGAAGGTGGTGGGCAAACCGGCGATGTACTTCGAAAGCGGGGCGATGGCGACTTGAGCAGCCGTAGCGTAGCACCCCGGGTTCGAGATACGAGAAGCCGCGGCGATTTGCTGACGGTCTTGGAGTTCAGGCAACCCATAGGTCCAGTCGCCAGTGGTGTCAAACCGGTAGTCGGCCAGCAAGTCGACAATCTTCGATTTGCCCAACCCCACCAGGTTGATGGCGTCGACAAACGGCTTACACACACCGTTGGGCAAAGCCATCACCCACATATCAACGTCGCCATTTTCTTCCAATTGCTTGATGTCGTCAACTTGCAAGTTAGAATAGACAATTTGCGCCTTATTGTAATCTTGCAACTTTTGACCCGCCAACTCCCGCAGCGACACGTGAGAGATCTCGAGCTTAGGGTGGTTATCGATGAGCTTGATCAAGTTTTGCCCCGTGTAACCACGGGCACCGATGAGCGCCACCTTAGCCTTGGCGTCATTTTTACTTTGAGTGATGGGAGGGTTAGGGTTAGCCTGTCTCACTCGAGCCAGGTTGTGAAACCCTCTGGTTTGTTGCGAGGCGGTAAACACCCCCAGTTCCTTCGACGACGAAAGCGCCAGGCCAATGTGCAGAGCGTCAAATTCCTTGATTAAATTCAGCAGCTCCTCAGGGGAGAGACCATACCAGAACAAGATTTGGCCGTTCTTAGCAAACGAACCCTCCAGCTTGCTGAAGTACCACGCCAAGTTGGCGTCATTTTCCAGCACTACCCAGCATAACTTGGTGTAGTCCTTCTTGATCAGATTGAAGATGTTGTCGGTGACATTGTTGAGCCATCCCGACTTCAGCAGCAAGAACTTGTCGAGCTTGGGCACACCCTTGCCTTCGACGACAATGGCCAACACTTCAAGGGGTTCGTCACCGTACAGCTTGAACGGAGTCAGTTCCAAGAATTTGAGGTACAGGGCCACCGAGAGCTTACCCAGCTTGATCTCAGGATCACGCAAAAGTGCCGTCCGCAACAAGTCAGGGTTACCAAATTCGGCAAGCGAGTTGCGGTTGATCAACTTGTACCCACGACGGATCAAGGTACCGGCTCCCGAGTCGGTGAACAATTCCTTTTGAAGATCGTCGACGTTGATGATGGCCACCGACAGCGACCGGGGCAAGTGTTGCAACAAGTCATGGATTTCCTTAATCTTCAACTTAGTGCCGTACTTCACCCACGGTTCCTTCAAGAGGTCTTCGTACTCTTCGTCCAAGTTAATCAGCGACACCTTTTCGCCGGTCAGACCGTTGATGATACCACCCTTTTCGTTAAGATAGACGATCTTAAGCGGCTCGAATTCCCGAGCCAATTCCCCGGCGGCAACGTCGGCATTAACGTTGAGCAATTGCCCCAGAGGAGTTTCCGCCAACGACGTCAAAATGGGCAAGTACCCAGCATCAATCGCCGCTTCCACCGGCAGCTTGTTCACCCCGGTGATCTTCCCCACCAACTGGTACTTGTCCCTATCCAAGTAATCGGCACCAAACACGCCGGCGGTGATGGGACGAGCGTGGACGCCCATCTTTTCGAGAGCGGTGACGAGGCGCAAATTTTGTTCCAAAAAGCACTTACGTACCACCGCCATCGTTTCCGGGTTGGTCACACGGATCCCGTCGATGTATTCGGGTTCGACACCTTCGTTTTCCAACAACTCGTTGATTTGGGGACCGGTGCCATGGAGGACAATCGGGTACAAACCAACGTGGTAAAGGAAGGCAAGACACAGAGCAAGCTCGGGCAACTGGTCGGTGATAATGGCACCCCCGACCTTAATCACGGCAAACTGCTGTTGCAGCACCGAGGTAAAGTACTTAAGGTATTGTTCAACCTCACGCTTCAGACCAATGTTATTGAGGAGTTGGACCACGGTGGAACGGGTCAGGTAAGCGGCGACGGCGTTGCGAGTAACGGGCTGGGCTATGGCAGCCACCAGCTTCACCTGAGGGAGAGCGGCTTTGGGAAGCCGTCTCAACGCCCGCGTAGACCGGGACACTTGTCTAATCATGGTGATAGCGATGGAGAAAAATTACTTTTACCAATCGGGCAACACTTTTTCGAGCTAAGCGCGATGTTTACCGGTCACGTGATTTAGGTTGAACCTCTGACTCATCCACAACCTAATCGATCACTGGCAGGAGTATAGACACCATGGTCGCTGGGAATGGGAAGAGGATGGTCGATACTTTTTCGTCCGTGTGCATCGGTTTTCAGTGGTACCTAACCGGTAGAATCCGTAACTTCTAACCTTGTTATTAAAGTTTGTGATTGCTTTTTGTTAATCAACGCCCAAAACTTTAGCCATGATGACAAGACAGGCGAGCGATTTTAATCAGATTTTAAATTCTCGCTTATAATGTAAGTTGTAGTGGTTGTAAGGTGAAAGGTAGCAGATAATGTGGGGAAGTTCATCGTTGGTGATTATGCGTTTCTCGTGAGGCCAAAATATTGACAGAGTAACTAGCGAAATTACTTGCAATTGGCGAGGGAAAAAGGACGACTATCATACGATAACTCTTCGACTTGGAAGTTGAACTAGTCCCATTTATCGTTACTTTCCTTAGGTTAGGGATGCATACACTTCCGAGGGACCCTCGGATTATGAGATCGTGCCAAGACTCGCAATTATTACTTTAACGCCCATCGGGGCGGCTTGACCATCAAAAATATTCGAATATGACCTGAAACAATATGAGCTCATTGGCGTTTGTAAGGTGAAATCGATCGCTCGATAATCTCATAATGCAATATTCTCCTTTATTTTCATGATGTCAATGATGGTGAAATTGGTTTGATCGTAAGGCTGAACCATCGTCTATAAAGTATTAGTCTAAATGCTTACCAGCCCTTGATCACAGTAGATCCAGTTCAATAATGGGGTGTAAACTGCAATGATCTTTTGTATCAACGATTCCAAGCTGCGTATCGCTTGTATCAATCTGGTGGTCCCGGCAGGGAAATTAGCCGCAGTAAGTCGCTTACACAACACTTTGCGTCGTAATTCAGTTGTGATTTTCGCCTCAGCACTCGGTGAAGTGATACCTTTCCGGAGTAAAAGTAGTCGGCTGTTCGCCACGCATTCGGTAGTGATGATTCCCAGCATCCACTTCAACTCATTCACATATGTAGAGTTGATTTCATTCGGTTCGACTTCATCCATAATCACCGTGTGTCGAAGAAACAGTGCAATCCATAACTCCATCCCGTCCAGCGGTAACGTCAGTGATAATTTCGGATCACTCCAACACGTCATATTATCAAGATGGACCCCTTTCGGTGGAGGAAGTTGTTGGTAAAGATCAGGAAAGAGTAGATGGGGGCTATTGGTGTACAATGAGGCCCTCACCTGCCACCATCTCCGACAGCTAACAAGTACTGCTAGGTTTTCATATAGCCTCCATGCGTAGTGGTCGGAGAAGGTGCAGTGTTTTAACCATTCGTTGGCCACATGAACATACATCTCCAGCCAGGAGCTCGCTCCCCAGGCTTGGAGCAGTGTGGGCAATGGATCCATCAGATGACGCCAAATCTGGTTAAAGTGCTCAATGTAGTTTTTCAATTCATCGATGTTAATGATAGTGGGAAGTGGTCGACCCATCGTATCCAAAATCTTCGTAAATGTGGGGTAGTCAAGATAATTTGCTGCTTGTCCCAGTCTTAGCTTGGGTTTAGCGTCGTAGTGTTTCCACCAAAACTGTCTCCACAAATCCGGCCCCAACATAGGCGGTACTTCAAACCTGTGTGATAAGTATCTCATCAGTGATGTCGTACCCATGACTGCCAGTGCCAAGTGAGGCCCTCGATAGTCAACTCGTTCAATGTTTTGACATACGTCGTCGAAAATTGCAATTTGCTGGGGCGAAAGTTGACAAACCTTAGCACTAGTAATAAATTGACGTTCATGATCCCAAGTATGGCAAGCCACGTCTGCGGCGGCGGTGGAGATTTGGCATGCTTGGTTGATAAGTTTGCGAAGTTGAGTTAAATGCACTTGCTTAAAAATGGGGAAAATGTCAGCAAATTGAGACCACAACAGTTTAACGGAGTCAAACTGACATCTTTCAATATGCCTTATCATTGCTTGGCACAACTTATAGCATTGAAGCCATAAGTAATTAGCCACACGGTTTTCGGTGACGTTTTCGGTGCTGGCATTGGTACCCGGGTGGCTTTGCAGCTCCAAGCTCTCCCTTACATCCACCCCCACCACAAACGCATAAAGAAAGTAACTTGTGGGAGCAAGACTGGCTTCACAAGCGATTCGGACCAAATGGCTGCGAAACTGGCTTAACAATGGGAGAACCAGAGTTACCAGAGGAGTCAGATGGAGTTGATCAAAGAAGCCAGCCTCTCGAAGATATTGTACATCATCGTTCACTTGTGAGTTGCAAGTTTTGTACTCCGTCTTCGGTATATGCTGAAGTGCCACTTCCCGTGGTGCTGGCAACGACACCGGCAGCATGCTAAGCATCACCGCCTGGCTAGCACGAGCACGAGCACGTATATCACGTTGGAGGTTCTGGCGACGTATCCGGGCCTGTTCTTGTGTGGCTTGGGAGTTATAAAGCCGGGTAAGTTGGGTTAACTTCCGTTTGACCTTCAAACGCAACACTTTGCGTTGGTTATCACGAAATTTCTGCTGGAGCTTTACCCGCTTCTCCTCGAGGAGCTTATGGCGCCGTTGCACCAGGTCCATGGTCGAATGCCTCGGGAACACGAAGGCGATCTTTCGTGACCTCCACAATTCGTTTCAAGATCCTGCAGACTGGTCGAGTTGTCACTCAGTGCTTAGTATCCAACGGAAGTTGCGGTACCGATGATTACGAACTGAGAGCAAGGTAATATAGGTTATAGTGGCACCAAGCGATCAAAGGGGAGTACTCAGTGATCACAGTGGAGTAGTCAGTGTTCTCCCCAAGGTAAATGATGATTTCTCAAGGTTTACTCATTTCAACCAGCCAGCCATCCAACCAGCTGTACTCAATCTATGGCTGATTGAAATAACACCACTACCCAACATCCGCAGGAATTCTACCATGCTTTCCTTTTCTGGGAGGTAATCTCACGATCCGAGTATCCCATTTCCGAATACCTTGCGACTCAGTGTAAAATTGCTCATGGGCACACAAAGTATGGGTCTCGCAATGTGGAAGTGGCGGTTTTGTAACTATCTCGTGACTTGAACTAATTAGGAAATGGTAAACCAATCGGGAATGGCCTTGTTATATGGCAGTATCGTGGTCGGTAAAGTCTAGTGACGTCTTTACACGATGCCATCGAAGAAGTGTTCCGCACGATTCGGACATGGTTTTCATGCGTGAGGCTTCGAGACACCAACAGTGACGTCCACAAAACCACGAGAGACGTTAACTCCGACATGCGCCACACCCACGTTTCGTGCTGGCCCTCAAGTCGGAAGTCGTTGTGGTACAATAACCAAATCTTGACTTGTGTCACAATATATGTCACAATATATGTCACTAATTAACGGCTCGCTACTCAAAACTTGAAGTCTTTCACGCAATCTCGATTCCTGTTCACTTAACTGCTGGTTGCCTCAACGCTTACCAACCCCTTTTAGGTCTGTTTTTTGTAACGATTTGCGGGATCCGATGAGGTCAATACGTGTCTCGGGTGAGGTGCGGGATATGCGGTCATATTACACCGATTCGCAGCCACCATGTCTGGCATACACTGCGTCGCGTAATGATTTCAACGGCCGTCACGCCGCTATAGCACTACGTCATGCTCTATGGTGGCGATGAGTTTCAATGGCGAATGCTGTTTGAATTAGTGGTGCCATCTCGATCATAGTCGTTGTCGAGGATCGGAGTTACCAAGCATTTTTCGCGTACGTACGTTTAGTATCGGCAGCAACTCCCCCTAACAATAGCGATGTGGCGACTTGAATTACATCAGCGGATAATGATGCAGGGATGTACCTTAGTAAACGATAGCTCTGTAGTTGCAAAAACAACTGACCCCCCGGCTAGCATCATCGCTTTGCACTACATTACCGATGAAGATATTACCGGGGTCCATCGGGAAATTCGGGTATGTGGACCAATGCTCACATCGCTTCAAGTACTAGAACGTAGTGATGCTTTTGGTGAAAATCATAGCGATTTGAAACAACTGGCATTTGCGCTATTGCTACGCATAACCTTGATGATGTCAAGGGTTACCGAAACCCTTTTAGCCCCTAATCGTAACATTGTGTCCCTTTGCCGCTTAAAAGCATAGTTGACAGTTGCTCAAATGCAGGAATATATGCCGAAGGGAACACGTTTTTGACCAGACAGGGATCACGCTTTTGACGCGTGACGCTGAATGACCTCTTACAGCTGCTGGCCTAACGGCTGATCAGGGGCTTAGGGCTCGCCAACGCGAATCTCCGACTCAACCGCCGGAGCTAAACGGTAAGAAAAACGATCAACTGAAGCCTACCGTATTCATTAGAGGGTTAGAACTACTGACAGTGGTTGATTTCGTATGCTTATTTGTTGTCTATATCTTTATTAATGAGACTATCCGTAGATAGCCAATCTATAATCATTCCATCCCATATCTCATATCAAAAATGCAAAAGTCGTAACATCATTAATTCTTTCTTCTCCAGAAGCGGAACCCACTGTGGTTATCTACCGATATCGGCAGGGTCAGGCGGGAGTTATTCTTCAGCAGCGGCAACAGCAGCAGCTTGCGGATTTGGTTCCAAAGCAGCAGCAGTAACAGAATCAGCACCACATCAGGGGTGACGAGCTTGCGGCTCTTGGGGGTCAAAGTTCGAGCCAGCAGAACCAGCAGGGTCACTGTCTGCAGCTGGAATTGTGGCAGAGCTGGCAGGGTCAGCTTCAGGTATTCAGGCCAGACATTTTCCTTGAGGATTTGCCAAACTTCTTGGCGGGCAGTAGTGAGCACCGCGGGGTGGATGAGGTTACCCACCAGGTGTTCCAAAACCTCGTCATAATGAGAAGCGCTAAGGTTAATTTGTTTAACAGCGTCATCCCAAATAAACGTAGACAAAATCCGACGCCACATATTATTGAGAAACTGAACGTGCGTCACGTCCATCTCATATGGGTCATCAGGAGATACCAGTCGAGACACTGACAGAGCCTCTGGCGATGGTTGGACAAAGTCGACGTCGTCTTCGTCAAACCCGGGCATGAAGCCATTCGAGGTGCTGGCAGAGTGCAGCAGGGGCGAACTGATTTGTTTTGAAAGCATTTCAGATCCTTTGGATTGCTTAATGGCGTCGGGGACCAATTTTTCGTAGTAGTAATCATAAGTGTAAATGGCCACCAAAAACTCCAAGTTTTCCTCGCAGTGAATCCCTTCGATGAATCGACGAAACAGTTCCACATGTTCAATCTTGCTGGCATCTTTGAGGATGCCAATCGCCTGAAGAAAGGCATCGTTTACCACTTCATCGAGGCACAGCGGGGGGTAATATGGAACTGATGTGGGCGAACCAAGGAGATCACCACGAACCAAGGTTGTTGGGATTGGCCGTACAAGTCCCGGAGGCAGATATGAGGCCATTACGGGACGTTCAGGTAAAAATTTCGATGGGGTGTGTGACGTTTGCAAAAAATGAGATGCGGTTGATAATATATATATAAATTGTGGATGGTTGCGAGCAGGAATGTAGGTCGACAGGAAAAAAAAAAGTGGTGCAGTCTGTGCATGTAAAAAACGGTTTGAACGCGCATATTAAAAAATACCATCGCTCAGTTCACTGTGTCCAGAGTCGAAAGACCATCAGCAGGAGGTACGCAACAGCAATCCGTGAGATTGCGTAGGTGCAAGTATTGCCATCGATGAACGTTGCTGGACTTTCCTTGGTATCATTGATGTCAAGTTATCTACGATTCTTCATGATAACAATGTGTTCTAGATAACGATGACGTTGGCGAGTGGGGTAGCCCACGGGTAAGGTCATCGCCACAAATTTTCCGAAATAGTGAAATCCGAGGACCGTAACTTTGGGAAGGGTCTTAAGTGCCAAGTGAAATCCTAGCATAAGTTTCGAGTATTTTCAAGAAATCACTGCATAAATTACGATAAAAAACAGGAAGAATGTCATACATACCGTACAGAATTCTCTTTCAAGAATTGGTTAGTCGTCTGTGGTACTGATGATGAAAGTTTTGGATGGTTGTATAACCGGAACTTTTGCACATTCGCGCGTTTCAAGGAAAAAAACGTTGCAGTTTCTTTTGCGCTTGCTCAAACCGCGCTCCTAACCCATCATTCAACGTTAACTCGTATTGTTCGGCCGCGACGTTAGGCGATAACCGGAGACCGTTGTGGTTGCCACAGTTTCCACAAAGCAAACCCCGTTCATTTGACAGCTGCTAAGTTTCTTACGGTTCAGTGTGTTGTTTACATCAACGTTGAATGGGAGTTTTCAGTCATATTGGTATGGTACCTAAGCGACAATAAAGGTTAATGCCTAAGTCGCATAAAGTTTTTTGGGGGAGGGACTCTCGGCGGAAGCCGGTTACGTGAGGGCAAGGACTATCCGTATCCAGACATCTCAGGGTTTACTAGGGCACACAGGTTAACCCCGGTTCTTCTTTTGTGTTATCCCGAATCGGACCACCCTCAGGAGCAACGCATTTCGCGGCAGGGAGAAGAAAATACACGACTGTTTTACCATTGTGAGCTAAGCTTGAACGGTATGGCAATGAAGCATTGTGGTGAGCTCGATGGTGCGTCGTGAACGTAAGAAGGTTTGCGCAATTTGCTCTGCCCCGCTTGACAAGGGGTCGGATGCGGCTACGCCTTCACAAAAAAAGAAACTTTTATTTTTTTTTTATCTACGCTGAACTCCGATATACTCCGAGTGTTGTGAACACAATCTCGGTCGAGGAAGGGGAAATTGCAACGGTCGCCAGCCGAATCCTCCGGTGTAGTATGAAAGCCTCGTTCTCGAAGCGATATACGGTGATGAGCAAAACTTGCAGACTTTGCTGTTGATGCACATTGCCTGATCGCACCACCGCTTAAGTGGGATATACCCGCGGAAACTTTGTGGGGTGACAATGTTCTCGCTTAAATTAAGGTACACATCTACCGATGAATAACCCCAGCTGGAAGTAAATGCCGCTAGCTTAATGAATATAACTGCATGAATCCTTAGAAGGAGGTTCCAGTCGGGTTCAGTCGGTTTCATCTAATTTTTTTTTTCAAAAGTGTAATTTCTATTGCTGCAAAGTCTATCTTTGAAAACTCTGATCGAGACCACTGTATTGTAGTGTGAGCTTTCTGGTGAACACTACTATTCGAGTGAAATCTAGACCCATTCAAGGGCAATGTCCATAGTGGGCGTTATGATAGCTTTGAAGACACAAGTATTATCGCTTAGCGCTTAAATCATACGTGGTATCGATGAAGTATGTTAACATCACCTCTTACTCATACCGCCTTAGTGTTTGCAATGACCTTTGAGAGGGTGGTCAGTACTTTCGTCCACCCCAGATTGATTATGGTTCTCTTGCATAAATTTGGACACAAAAGTCGCAGAAGCATTATGGTTGCGTCGGGGCGTGCCCCTATCGAGGGACCCTTACAACCCCAAGGTGAGGCATATACTTTTAAGGTTAGAAGGCATCGGCAACCCCATAAAAAGGCTCATTAACGATATGTTGCCGTCGTCAATACTTCTACCCCGCTTCCAAAGATCATTCCCGGAATACGATGACAATTAAGGTGGAGATCGTTTGGAATTGTGGCATTAATCATGAAAACGTATCACAATAGAGTCTGGTACCGTAAACGGATTTACCAGGGGACAAAGTTCAGTTTGTAGTATCACTTTTTCGTTTCGCACTCTCTTACCCCAAAATTTGAATCTGACCCACCCCACGCGCCTCGAATAAATCACACACTCCCTATCTACCCCCTACCGCTTTCCCCTCACCAGAGTTGCCCCCGCTTAAATTTTAGTCGGGAAACCAAATAGACACTAAATCACCAAAAGAGCAATATAATGGTTTAGTTTCACTTTAAAGAGATTGTTTACTCTAGTTAAAGTTGTTATTATCCCTAATCTTACCCCCACTAAGGCATCCTAGGTCATCTGCCCTCACCCTCACGGGAAATCCCTAAAACCGATATCGGCGAGCCCCTTATCCAAACCACACATTTTGCCACACACCCTCGCAATTTACTGATCTCCCATCATGTTGCGTGGAAGGGCAATCCAGCGTACATTGAGCTGCCGCCGTTACACCCAAATACCCACGGCAGCTTCTGCTGACTTCGTTACCCACTACTACCCCAAATTATCTCAATTACTTGGCTTGGTCCAATCGTACAAACTCCAAGGCCATTTCAACGATGTTTCCCCCAGAGAAATGCAATCATTGGTCCAAGAGTTTGCCACCATGGATCACACGGGCTACGTCTGGCAAAAAGTAAACCATGAGCTTCAACACTCACCCCGGTTTCTTGGTCAATTGACGCAATGGTTCGAGCTTCACCGGTTGGGGCTTGCTCGTTACGTTGAAGAATTGTCAATGTTGATGGTACGAGCCACGCTGACCCAGCAAATGTGTGAGCAAATTGACTACGCCATTAATCACCAATGTGCCACTACCCACCTTCAAAAAATGACGTTGGATCGCTACCGTGCCCTCAAATCGTTGCTTGAGAGAGTTCCTGAGCTTCCTTTCCGTTTCCTTAAGCAAGTTGTTAGCGCTAATTTAGTAGCGCCAATGCTGAAAACCGAAGCCCAAAAAGTAGCCCGATTGGCATTTATCGTCGACTGCTATGACATTAAGGTGACCTTGCCTGTCTACAAGATTGCTGAGAGTCTTAATGTGCTCGACTCTCCACTGTCCCACGCTGGTCTTGAGATTGTGAATGAATTGGTTAGTAGTGGAGTGTTGGTGCCCACTTCTAAATTGAGTGACTACACTGTGAGATTTCTTGATGACTCGTTTCGTTCAGAATTGGAGCATTTAGCGGCAATCAGGGTTCAGGTATTACATCGCCCATTCGCCGAATATACTCCGAAAGAACTCATTTTGGCAATTCAGCGGCTGATCCAGTGCGAACCATGGCACGAGCGGGCCCATGACATTGTTCGTGTCTTGAAAAAATTGATTCGGTTGGCCGAGACCATGCCTAAAGGACAGTGGCTTCATGAATTAGACGTCGTTATCCAAGGTGGTCCATCGATTCATTTGAACCAGCACGTCCTTACGTCAAAAGCTCATGAATTCGACACCGTTATCAGACATCCGAGAAAGTTTAATGAAGGTACGACTGATAACGCTGGAGGGAATAACTCTTACAGAAGAGGCAAAACAAATGATTACAGCCAGAAGAGTAGTGGAAATACTCCTGGTGGTCGCAATAACCCCAAACCCGACAAACAACCAGAAAAAAATAACAAAGAAAACAATCATGAGTATGTGCAAATTCCCGAAAAGCTTTACATTCACAATGAGATTTTCCCACTTCAAGTCTTGCACGAGTATTTGTCCAAAGACTTTTCGGAATGTACCGCTGATGAAGTTTTGAAGGCTACGAAACTGCTTTCACAGGCTGGTGGTAATGAATGCGATGAGGCTGACGCCAATCGTCTTTATTCTAAGCTTTATCGATTATTTGCGATTAATGGTGGCAATACGCAATGTTTGGACGCTGTATTACAATCCCATGACCACTTTCGGTCGGTTGAGCGAGGTATTCGCGAAAGATCACAAAGAAAACAGAACGATAAGCTGGGTCACGAAATTATCGGTGAACTTGATCTTCCTCAATTTACTGAGGAGCTCAAGATACTTCGTCAAGCTTTGGGGGGGAAGCCATTTTCACTGCACACTCCCGATATAATCGTGGACACTCTTCAGGATGAGATCTACCTTGGAAAACACCTGAAATTGATTGGTAATGGTAGCGTATTCAATTACGTGAGGTTGCTTAAGCGACTTGAGCGCTTATTTGCATTGAATGGTGGCGTTACCGCATTATTGGATGATCTTCATAACAAGAGCGACACTATTGCTACCGCTGGTGAATACCGCCAGATTCCTGATGATTTCGCCATTCATGAATATGTTGGTGAACTCTCAGAGCTTGCTAAGGAAGCTGGTGTTGCCAAATTGGGGTCACTTTCTGCTTCAGAGGTTTTGGACGTATGTCAGCGCTACGCCAATAGCAACCCAGAATTCTTCAAGCTTCACAACAATTTGCGCACATTATTCCGTCACAACGGTAATAACACCGCGATTTTAGATGCTGTCATCGACTCGCAGCACCATTTCAACTCTATTGAAACCAGTATCAAGGACCAGCAACTGCCCACTGAATACAAACAATTGCCCGACGATGTGCGGCTTGATGAATTTGCCACGGAACTTGAGGAACTCCTTGAGCAATTAGATGCCGACAAATTTGCCAAAGTTCTGTGCTCCGATGTTCTTGATGTCACGGCCAATTTTGCCTCGGGTCTGGATGTATTCTCTAAGCTCCATTCCAATTTGGCGAAGTTGTTTGCTTTAAACGGTGGCTACACAGAAATTCTTGATATTGTTCTTACAAATGTGAGAGCTTTCAAAAACATGGAGTCCAAGCTGGCTCCCGAAGCGTTTGCGCATACTCTGGATCTTCTTAACAATCACGCTGCAGCTGTGAGTTCGCTCATCAATGAATACAAAGCGAAATATCCGCAGGCTACAACGATTCTGCCCACGCTTTTTAACCAACTATTGACTCGCCATTTGGAAGAGCAACCGAATCTGGGGCCCCTCAAGCTTTTGAATCAATTGAATTTGATCGTGGACTACTACCCGAACTTTCTTCAGCAATTACTTGAAATCAGGGGTGATCATCCAACCCCACAGTGGAGTGCTCGTGAGGTTGAAGAGGTTTATAAAGCATTTATGAGTGTCCTTGAGTATGACCAGGATATTTGCGACGAAATCTCCTACATTTATCATAAGAACATAGCTGCAAAGCAGGCAGCAATGACTTCGAAGGCCCTGGAAGACTGGCGCAATGATTATAATGATCTGGAGCGTCTTGTACTGTTGCTTTCGCAACAGAAATCGCCCGTGGACTTTGATTTACTCAATAAGGAGTTGGGTCAAGATGAGCTATTCATCAAAGATGCTGTTCTGATCGCCCTCAATCAGGGAACGGAAAAACGTGGTGCAACCTCCAATAAGAAATTCGATGCTCCACCAGTCGTTCCGGACCCGTCCACTCTTCACCAATTCTTAGAAAGTGCACATCATCAGCATCAAGCACTGGAACAGAGTCGGGTTCGTGAGCAAAGAGCTTATGAGTGGGCTACTGCTAACAAAAGAAATCATGAGATTCCTGTCGAATTTGATTTCCGCCAGACTGAACCAAAGCTCAATTCTCCTCTTTACCCTGCCCGATTAGATCCTGAGTACGAGTACAAACTTGTGACCGCTGATGGGCATAGTATTCCACTGGATGCGGCTCTGGTGGGGCATGTTGTGCGTCAACCTGTTGCTCAGGCAATTAGCGAGCTTCCTGCTGCTGAAATTGATCGTTTCATGGATCAAGTTCACCATCACGAACGCCAAGGATGGAAGGTCGTGGGCTCACAAGAAGCTGATGGTCAACCTGTGCTTGTACTTGCACGGATTCCTGGTGCGGGCACCCGGAGTTTGTGGGGTCTGACTATCAGGAATTTATTGGCTGTGGCCGGCGGAGGCTTTTTGATAATGTTAGGCGTTGACTACTTCGTGGAAGATAAAAATGTCCCTACGAAGGGCTCCCCAGCAGAAGCAGTGAATGAGCCAATTCAATCGCCATCACCACCTCCGTCTCAATCGCCTGAGGTGGAAGCTCCTACGTCAACCCAATCAATCTTATCTAATCTTTTATGGGCCAATCCTCCTAAAGATGAATAGACTGATATTTTGAATTGTGTACAAGAATTCATCGATGTTTACTACAATTTCGTAAAGACTAACTTCACACAACAAATTTCACCACAATGTTCCATGGTGATGGTGTAGTCAAACCTTCTTAGAGGCAGTGTTAACTTGTCAAGACCGGATGATATGCTGGCAACAAATTATTTGATGATTATGCTAGTTAAAGTACATTTATGCTACAGTGTCATCGTTAGACATTATTCTATCTTGTAGCGGATCGTTTCAACGACCACCGCTCGTATAGATCTCATATAATTATCCTGATTTCATCGGATAAATCACTCTTCCATCTCATCAGTTTCAGTCTTCAGGCTCATCTCGATGTGCTTCAATACTGTAAGACCACCCAGGGTTCCGTTCCACTTACGAAGGTTAGTGACGGTATCCTTATCTGTCAAATCGGGTGATTTGATACCTGTGTCCCAAAGGTGACGGTCATGCTTCACTTTTTCTTCCAAAATCTGATGCTTCGAGGTCATCGGACGTCCCGGACGTCTTTGTTGACGGAGTTCTTCTAATTCATCATCGTGACGAGATACGTGCATTTCGATCATCTTCTTCGTCTGTGACAAAGTAAAGGTTTCCATCTTGGCAAAATCTTCATCATCGTTGATCAACTGCTGAAGGAAGTAGTAAAGTGCTTGGTTGTGGGTTCTCTGATGGAGGGCTTTGGCTTTCTTTGCGGTGATCTTCTCATCTCTTTGAGTGGCTCTATTAAGTTGTTTGAACTTTCTGCCTTTGACATGGATAGCCGCCAGCGACTTGGCGACGTTCTTCGCCACCTTTTTGAGATTATGGGCAATAGGCATGTTGCGATGAGGTCGCACTGATTTGGTGCTTATGATAAACGGGGGAACGCCCGATAAGCAAAATAAGTACGTCAACAGTAGATATTAAAAACCAGCAATAAATTGGTAAATGAGTCTCGTATTCATAGCCTGAAACTAGCGTTACAAGAAAGCTGGCGCACAAGTATCAGTATGGCATCGTAACATAAAATGTTTACTGTAACCTAAATCCATTCAAATGATTACTGTCGACTGGCTGGACTTCAGGGATTAAAAGTTTACACAAGAGAACCTTAATTTCCTTAACTGCAGGTGACCGTTTCTTCTGATGCTCATGTCCAAATTAGCACAATGTAACAAATTCCCCACAATTGATGTGAGATCCAGGGGCCCCTCACCAAACCACAACGACGAATCTCCAAATGAGCCATGCGTGTTTGTCACAGATTTTACTCGTGCTACACTTTTTACTAAAGTATGACATGTGGATTAGGTGATCATCAACTTTAAATACTGTCTGTATGGCTCAGCACTATGCCTTTTCTTGATTGAATTTCACTAAAGACACCTTTTTTTCCTGACTGGTCGCACTTGAGAATCACTATGATGCCAACTCATAGCTACATTGAAGCACAATATGTCCGTTTCTAATTGTAGTAATAAGTAATCGCGACCCTTTTGGTATGCTACTGTAGGCTTTACATCGCTCGGTTCGCAGCGAGGTCCACCTCAGGTCCATGCCATTTTCGGCACCAACGCCTCGTGTGCGCACTGAGAAAATCTTTCACGATCCCTGTTTATCTCACTCATTACCATGCCTAAGTACACTGAAGAACAATTGTTTGAAATCCAAGAAGAGGCCCACAACCCGCAGCCGGACGTGCTTGAAGCATTCAATGCGATGGTTGAAGAAGTGCGGGAGCATGAAAAGCAGCTCAAGCAGATTAAGTGGTCCAACGGTGACACTTATATCGACGAAAATGGTCACGAAAGACCCTACCACCACCTCAACCGTCGCCGGGCACTGCGGTCAGGCGACAAGCCCACTTTACGTAAGAAGCTGGTAGAGACTGTGGTGGGTGAAGATGGCTGGGCTACTACCGTCAAGACGAGAAAGCTGTTCGGTGGAGCCGAAGAGGAAGAACGACAACGCTTCCGGGCCGGTTTGAAGGAGGTGAAGGCCAAGCCCAACAACAAGAACCTCGGGTCGCTGAAGGCAGCTGACCCCCGTGATGCCATTGCTGAGGTGCAAAAGAAAGCGTTCAATGCGTTCGATGCTTTAGGTGATGAATCTGATGATGATGAAGATGATGAATGAGAGGGACGTTATCTATATTTCCCATGTATTATAAAATCCGTACATATTTACTAAGTCCAAATGGCGACAAACAATTCTTTTTCTTTCTTTATGCCGTATGTTTACACAACAATCATGCGATCATCCTCATCCTCGAGCCCGCCAAGAATCGTGTTCACGTCAGGCATCACTGCCAGCCGTCCGAGCACCGAGTCGGCCCGCTGACTCAGCCCCTTAATCCCCTTGGGAGGCGCCTGGGTCAGCATTGGCCGCAGCAGCCGCATAACTGCCTCCCTGAGTTCGGTAACCTTTGGCAGGTTGAACACCCTCATGTCACCAGTATGAATCAGCGATGTAGCAATGGCATTGTGTCCAGTGTAGCCACCAGACGACTTCTCATTGCCATGGCCATTGCCACTACCAACATTGAGTTGGGGTAATGGCGGGAGGGGTCCCCGAAGGAACGCGGGGCCGGTGGTTTGATGCATTAATTCCAGGTGGATCAGCAGAATGTCATTCGCCGATCCAAGACCAAGTCGCAGCGAGTTACGGGCCAAGTTATACGAGAAGTGAGATTCGGCGTCGGTTGTATCGGCAGCCAGACGTGGGGTGAGCACACCCAGAGGTGGCTTAGGCTCCCACATCTTCTGCACGTCAAGAATAAGAGGAGCATCAACATCAATGTATTCGTCAATGAAATCATTGCCTTCAACGAACTCTTGAAGTGCGGGCTTCGTGCTCTGGAAAGTCACACCGTTGAATTTCAGAGTGGCTTTGCCACCCAAGTCTTGGTCGATATCAAACACCCACATCAGATTGTTTTTGCGTGAATTGATGTCATCAATCACGTCACCGTAGAATTTGGACAGTTGTACATATCCATGGCATTGGGGGTATTTCGTTTCAAGCACCCGCAAGCAGTAATACATCACAGTGAACCCAAACGTCAGCTTAAGCAACACATCGTGAGACTGAGAGTTGCCCAGTACCCACTGATAAAAGTATGGCACATAATTGGCCATAAAGTTGATGCCCAACGTGTACACCACATCGACCAAGACATCATTCATCAATTGAGCCGCCGCTAAAGGCTGGTCGTATGCTAAAAATTTGTCCACGTGGATCAAGAAGCAGGTGACAAAGTTGTCTCGGGTAGCGATGTACTCACTATACTGCGGAGCAAGGAAGTTGCTAGGTTGAGTAGAGGATGAGCCAGTGATCAGCTTCTTAGCGCCGTCATCTTGAGATCTTTGATCCAGTGACAACTCCTTGATGAGGTAGTCGTCGAAACATTGTAAAAATTTGTCTTGAATGTGGGAGAATTGTTTCGCCGAAAACTTGTAATCGTGAGGGTTGGCCAGAATGATGCCCAACAGGGCTTCCCAGCAATCTACCAGTACACGATTGCGAGTGATCAGGGCTTGGTTCTTGGTAACAAGAAGAGCAAAAATTTCACGAATATCATCGAGGAAGCTGATGATTAGCCCGTAAACCTGGTCGGGTTGCTTGGTGTTGTGACCTTGGTCGAAAAGGGTGTCGACCTTAATCAAGATTTCCAGAATCAGATCGGCTACTTGATCCAGGTAATAGATGCGGGTCGAGACATGGCATACGATGTCCAGGTACACGATCAGCAATTCCTTGACCACGTCAGGAGGCAATTCACGGGCTTGCTTAAGCACCAAATTAGTGTGAAGTGTTAAAACTTCTTGGATGACATCGCTCACCAGCAAACCGATCATCAGCACTTCCAGTTGAACCAATTGCAAGATGCAATTGGCATACAAGATTTGAGCGTCGGCCTTCGGCGTCAGCAGTCTCAGTAATCGAGTAAGTTGACGAAGAAGAGTTCCCAAAACCAAGAACCTGATTTGCACCGGGACGTACGTGGTGACTAATTCGACAAACCCAGCGATCCATGGGCCCGATTGTGAACCTGCCACCACTTGATTAGTGAGTTCCTGTACTTGCCAAGTATGAGTAGTATCAAACAATACCTTTACGGCAAATAAGGCTTCGTCGTAAACATCGTCAATAGTAACGTCATCGGCTTCGAGGGCGGCGTGAATTTTGTCCTCGTGCTCGGCAATCTGTCGCAGGGTAATCTTAGCCAAGTCATCGTCACGGGACGATGTGTTGGACTTTACCTGCTTGGCAAGACCGGCCACCGTAGGCCAACGATCGTGCAAAGTTTCCATAAGCTGAGGCACCAGCGACTCCATAAGGTGTTTCCCGAGTTCGGTATTGTAATTGTACACTCCCAGGGTAGCCTCAATAGCCAATATCCGCAACAAACGAGCCTCGTTAGCGTGGGTAGTGTCGCCGGTGTAGTTGATGAGACGCTCCAGCACCACGGTAAACTGTTGGATAAACATTTGGTCTCCCAGGAAAATCGTCGGCCCCACATACTTACACAACGTCGAGAAACACAGCATCACCAGTTTGGCAAGCAGGAGATCCTTCACGTTCAAAATCGTCGACATGATCAGCAAGGCATCGGCGGCAATGACGTTAACGTCGTCGGCACATTTGACGATGAGCTGTTGGACAATCTCGAGGGTAACGTGCATGTTGCCTGCTCGAGAGTGGGAGGCGTCCAGTCTGGTCTTCCGCTCCAAGAACACCATCACTTTTTCCAACTTCACCCGTCGAGTCAGGGCATAATAAAGGAGGTACAGAAGTTCCAGGGGGTTAGCCTTCTTATCGGCATCCTTACCGGGAGGGTAGCACTGTAGAATCAACTTCTGGTGCTTCGACTGAAACATACGCATCTTAAACACTCGTCCCAAGCCAATAGGAAAATTCCCCGGTTTTATAAAAGGCCACTATACGCTTTCGGGAAAATCATGCTCTCAAGCCTCCATGTGATAAACGCGGAGGTACGCCACGTGACGAAAATTCTTTAGTTTAGTAGATTAGCTAAAATAGGAGTAAACCTCACGCCGAGGTTAGCTGATGTTCATCACCCCCACTAACGTCGAACGACATCGATCTAGGGGACGCAAGTATATCGTAAACATGGTAGTGTCTCGCCGTATTAATCGCACCAAAGTAAGGAGCATGACTGATGAGATCGTGGGGTTAAAATTGAGAGACGGCGGCAACCACCTAAACCGGAAGGTAGTGCTAATGCTACGCAAAAAGGCTTAAATCTTAAATCAAGCTTTATCACCTGGGGTACATCATGCCCGCCAATCACCGGAGCCACCGGGGATTGCTTGCGATCAGACAAAAGTACCACTAGCATCTGGTCACGGGACGGCAACGGTCCACGGCGTGGGTACATCAGGCATGGACGCCGTCACAAAACAACCCCATAAATGCCTAAGGCAGGCGAACTGGACATATTTCCATTTTGTTGCCTTGATTTCACAAATCAAAAGAAAGGTTCAACCCACAACCATTCCTCCACCTTCCTTTCACTTGACTGAGGGGATCTCGTAGTCCATATTGTAAGAGTGCAGTTCATATCCATCTCCCCTCATCTTCGCGCACGCTCTCCCCATCGTACTTTGTGAGATCAATCGTTAATGCCCCCAGTGTATGTTAAGGGGGGTACCTGGAGCTCTACTGAAGATGAAATCCTCAAGGCAGCTGTGCAAAAGTATGGACTCCATGAGTGGCTGAGAGTTCTGTCACTTCTTCCCAAAAAGCTGGCCAAACAAGCGAAAGCCAGATGGCAAGAATGGTTAAATCCTCAGATCGTCAAGCTGGAATGGGTCAGAGAAGAAGACGCTAAGTTATTGAGCTTGGTTAAGGTGTTACCAAACCAATGGCGAACCATTTCCCTGCTTATGGGCCGTACCCTGACCCAATGTGCTCAACGATATCAACAATTGCTCGATGAGGCTGCTGATGGTACCGAGTACGAAGATATGGGTCTTAGTGGACCTGGCATCGAAAGCATGCCGGGGACCGAGTTAGGCATCCACGCAGCCTCGATGGATGCGGTGGATCTCGACGATAGTGGCGATGAACAAGAACAAGAAATGTTGGTGGAAGCCAAGGCACGGCTTGGTAGCAATCAGGGTAAAAAGGCCAAGAGAAAGGCTCGGGAACGGCTTCTCAAAGAGCTGCGACGGTTAGCTCTTATTCAAAAGAAGCGCGATCTTCAAGAGATGGGATTACGTATTAGTCTTTCTCGCAAGAAAAAGCTGAAAGAGTTCGATTACAACGCCGATATTCCTCATGAACGTATACCTTTACTGGGTTTATACCAAGTTGACGATGAAAATGAAGCTGCTGCCGCTGATTTGAGAGATTTCGAAAAAAAGGTTAATCGTGTTGGTCAGGTACTTCACCGTGAACCTAAAACCAAGGACAAGACGAAGGAAAGTAAACGCACTATAGAGGGAGCCGCACAAATCATCAATGATTTATCTAAGAGGCCCAAACTCGACCTACCTCTGGTGTCGCTGAAGCATGAGACAACTCTTGACAGTCAGATCGCACTCGCCAAGCAAGAAATGCTTGATAACTCAACTGACGTTTCTATCATCAATCCCAAACTTCTCAAATCATTAATCAAACAGCTTCCGGAGGCAAAGAATGAATCATCGGTGGTGATTCCATCTTTTGGTTATGGCGAATCAATTGATCTCAAACCGATATCTGAGCCGTCTGTAGCTCAACGTCTTGCATCACAGATTGATGATAAACAAGCAAAGACCCGCCGACTGCAGGCAGTTCAGATGGGTCTTCCCATTCCTATTGACCGTACTCGTGTCCCCGATGCCAGTGATGATTCCTTGACTCAACAGGCTCAACAGATGTTCAATAAGCTAGTGCGCTCGGATTATCGTCGATATGTCGATACCTCCTATCGTGCCCCCCTTGTTGACGATCTCGACCAAGCTGATCTTGACCGTGTGGAGGAGCTTATAAAACAAGAGCAACCGCCCGCGACTGACCCAGAAGATGCGCCAACTTATTCTCTCCCCCAGTTGACTGACGAAGTCAAGGGAGCTATTGATAGTAAGATTAAAGAGCTTTGTCAACTGAATGCTGACAAACGCCAGGATCTCGGTGTTGTGACGGATGTGTTTGCGCAACGAGAAAAAGCATTACTTGATACCATTCGTGAGAAGTACGCTCGGTTGGCGGGTCTCGAATCTGCCTTGGATCTCTCTCAAAGATTTGGTGATGACGAGCGACAATGGGGCGAAGCAGACAAGACGAGGTTGGAGAGGTTGGTGGCTGAGATTGGTAAGCAGGAGCAATCACAGCAAATGAAACTTAGACAACTGGCATAGCTCTATTTACTAAATACCATGCAAGAAACTGTTTAATTGTCTTTTTCAATGATCAGGGGCGTGCCTTCATCATTCATCCCCTGTTGTACCGATTCTAGCTTACCCATTTCAGTAAACCATTCGTTAACGTGAGGAAATTCCTTAAGTTGAATTCCAAGATGACCTAAATCATTAGCCCACGGATACACCGAGAAATCGGCACATGAATAGTGAGATCCAGCGAAATAAGGCCCTATTTCGCGGTTGCGCTTCAAGTATTCGTCAAGCACCCCATAAACTCGCGTGGTTTCGTTCATGAATCGCTCAATAGCATACTTATCCGCAGATTCACGGGATAAAAAGTGGTTTGCTTGGCCTTGCATTGGAGCTTGTTGACTAATGGAAAGAGTCAACACCTCGAGCATTTTATAGTAGTTGGGAGTCCCTGGGGGATAGCTCCAAGTACGATGAGTATCATAGGAGTCAGCTAAATAAAGCAAGATTGCTCCCGATTGGTTGAGGATGATGCCAGTGTTGTTATCAATGATGTTGGGAATCTTGCCATCGGGATTTAATTTAAGAAACCACGGCCGCTTTTGTTCACCCTTATTGATATCAACCCGGTTGAAATGGAACGGCACACCAAGGGCACGGAGATAGCATGTAATCTTTAATCCATTGGGGGTGGGAAAGGCATTAAGAATGAGTTTGGAAACCATGGCTCCAGTTATCGGTATTTTCGGAATTTACGGGGGAGTTAGAGAGGGGGTGGTTGGGAGCCAAGTCATATAACCTTTCAACTGTCATTAGCTAAAATTTAGCACTGGAAGAGACGACCTCTCAACAACCGATCACTTTTAAAATGTCGGACCTAATATTTTTCCAATTGATGGAAACCTTGAATGATAACCCATCAGTTGGTAACTACGTTTTTCTCAAACACATTGCATACTACTCGAGGTTTGTCAGAATGAAATCTATCCTTTATCCTTTGCGCATGCTAACCGTTTGAAAGCACTTGTTGTGTTTGCCCATGTCACTAAATTGTATCTGTGTTTATCCAAGCTCAAATGACTTTACGGTACCCGATGACTCAAATTTCGATAATGGTTCCTGTATACAGTCCTCATCTCAAACAACGAGGTTTTTCTGAAAAGCTCATAATGCGCTTTCTTGCAAGTACCAGACTACTTTCAAGGATGGCATCGGTTACACAAATTACGGAGGGTCTCAAAGGGTTGGGTTTGGCTCAACCTGAGGCCATGCCCGCTTCGCTTCCAGAATACAACGTCTACGATGTTATGCGTAACTACATCACCGACGAATTGCATCGCATCACCAAAAAGGACAAGCTGATCATTTTCTCGGCTCTCGACACCACCAATGTTTTGGAAAAGGGTGACTTCATCATGCCTGTCCCTCGGTTGAGATTGGAAAAGGGTACTGATCTTAAGGGTAAGGCCACGGAATGGGCTCAAGAATTCAACAAGGGCGAATTCCTTAGTCAAGTGGTTGCCAACGGCACCTTCCTTCAATTCTACTTCAACAAGAAGTTGTTGTTCCCCGTTGTGATCAAGGATGTTTTGAAGCGGGGTAAGGGTTACGGGTACCTTCCTTTGGCCGAAGGTAAGAAGGTTATTGTCGAATTCTCTTCGCCTAACATCGCCAAGCCTTTCCACGCCGGTCATCTCAGATCTACCATCATTGGTGGTTTCATTGCTAACCTTTACGAAACTGCTGGCTGGGATGTCACTCGTATCAACTATCTTGGGGACTGGGGTAAGCAATTCGGGTTATTGGCCGTCGGTTTTGACCGTTACGGTAACGAAGAAGCTCTCGTTGCCGACCCCATCAACCACTTGTTCGAAGTTTACGTTAAAGTGAACAAAGACATTGAAACTGAAGGCGAAGATCTGGCTACTAACGAAGCCGCCAGAGCTTACTTTAAGCGGATGGAAGATGGCGACGAAGCCGCCTTGGCCATGTGGAAGAGATTCCGGGAATACTCCATCGAGAAGTACATTGACACCTACGCCCGTCTTAACATTAAATACGACGTCTACCTGGGTGAATCGCAAGTTCTGCATGAAGCTATGAAGAACGTCATCGACCAATTCAACGAAAAGGGCCTTATCCACGAAGACCGTGGGGCTAAGTTGATTGATTTGACCAAGTTCAACAAGAAGTTGGGCAAGTGTCTTGTGCAAAAGAGTGACGGTACTTCGTTGTACCTTACCCGTGATGTGGGTGAAGCCATCAAGCGTAAGGAATTGTATAAGTTTGACAAGATGATCTACGTCATTGCTTGCCAACAAGACTTGCACACCGCTCAATTCTTCGAAATTCTTAAACAAATGGATTACCCCTGGGCCAAGGACTTGGTCCACATCAACTTTGGTATGGTGCAAGGGATGTCAACGAGAAAGGGTACTGTGGTGTTTTTGGACAAGATTCTCGAAGAAACTAAGGAAAAGATGCACGAAGTTATGAAGAAGAACGAGACCAAGTACGCCCAAATTGAGGACCCGGAAAAGGTTGCTGATCTCATTGGGTTGTCGTCGGTGATCATGCAAGACCATTCCGCTAAGCGGATCAACAACTACGAGTTCAACTGGAGCCGTATGTTGCTGTTTGAAGGTGACACTGGTCCCTACTTGCAGTACGCTCACTCGAGATTGTGTTCGATGCAAAGAAAATCGGACATTACCGAAGAAGAGATGTTGAACGCCAACTTTGACCTTTTGGTCGAACCGTGCGCTGAAAATCTTGTGCGGACTATTGCCAAATGGCCCGAGGTGATCAAGCGGGCGTTGACCAACCATGAGCCTCTGACCATTGCCACTTATTTGTTCGATCTTTCCCACATTGTGTCGTCGTGCTACGATATCTTGTGGGTGCATGGCCAAGAACGGGACGTGGCTACGGCTAGATTGGCGTTGTACATGGCGGCGAGACAAGTGTTGAACAACGGGTTGAGACTCTTGGGTATCACTCCGGTGGAAAGAATGTAATGGAATTAACGATTAAATAGGGCGATACACGAAGCTATATGATGAATTTCCTCGGGTCTCGAGGTGCTCGGGGGCGGGTCCACCGTCGCACCTTACCTAAATAGGCTCCGGCTCCGATGCGAGCAAGGCCGCCAATAGGATGTGACGTAACCACAGCAATTAATAAGGGGTTCATCAGATAACCCTGGATATGCAATAGACGATGCACCGATTTTCCAGCCAAATAACTCCGTTTGGTCCTTAAATCAATTGCCAATCATTTCCGTCTTCTTCCGAGCATTGTAATGTCTAGTTATCTTGCCTAGTAGCTTTACGCGACCAATCTCGATAATTTCATTGAGCTGCAGTAAGCGCAAGAGTAAGATGCTATATCCGCGTCCTGCACAATGGTCGGGGGATGGTGACCCCCGTGCGGGCCCGACTTTTTAAAGGAGACAATTTTCACTGCTGTTGCTGTAAATCAAAGATTATCCATATGTTTGCCTTGAAGAACGTCGCCCGTGTCGCCCCTAAAGCCTTCCCCCGCTCGTTTGTCGGGGCCGTGAGAACCAAGGTTACTTTGCCCGAGCTTGACTACCCCTTGAACGGCTTGGAACCCTACATCTCCGAAGAAATCATGAACCTCCACTTGAACTTCCACCAAGCCAACTACGTTAAGGGCTACAACACCGCCATTGAACAAGCTGCCGAAGCTAGAGGCAAGGGTGAAGTCACCAAGATCGTCGATTTGCAAAGGGCCATCAACTTCAACGGGGGTGGTTACACTAACCACTGCTTGTTCTGGAAGAACTTGGCTCCCACTACTCAAGGTGGTGGCCAAGCTCCCCCCGCCGACTCGAACTTAGCTAAGCAAATCAACCAAGACTACGGCTCGTTGGACAACTTGATTGCCGAAGCCACCAACAAGATGATGGGCATCCAAGGTTCCGGTTGGGCTTGGATTGTCAAGAACAAGGTCACTGGCTCGCTTGACGTCATCACCACCGCTAACCAAGACCAATGTCCTCCCACTCACGTCCCCTTGGTGGCTTTGGACTGCTGGGAACACGCTTACTACCTTGACTACAAGAACGCCAAGGCCAAGTACTTCGAAGCCATCTGGCACGTCATCAACTGGAAGGAAGCTGCCAGACGTTTCGACCTTTAAGCGAGATATATCTATATATATTCCATTGACCCCATGAATACACATTGCGGTGTCTGACTCCTCGGGAGTGTCGGCTCTAAAAGTTTATTTCGCCCGACATTTTCAATTAAACGCAAACGGGGTTAAGTATCTCGACCTGTAGTGTAAATGTCCGCTAAAGCAATATTCTAGTCATTTTTTATCTCGTCACGGTTTGCAACTATAACACTGGCATCGTAATTGCATTTATACGGGTACACTTGTGGCAACAGATAGCCGAACATGACTGGTATGTCGCGAGGCGTGTTCCTACGTGGTAACACACCATAGCCAGCTAACTTCCCCACAAATGACTAAAGACCAGCACCATATGGAATTGTATTACTTGCTTTTAGCAAGTGTTTTGTTGTTGTTAAGGTATGTTCAATTGTAGTGTGACATTTATTGTAAATGGTGAGCGGGGACGTAAACTCACGATACGGTCGTGATGGGGATATTGTGATCCATGTGCTATGACGCCATATACGGGGAAAGTATAAAATGTTTAAGGTAGCCAAGGGGCCGCCAATTGGTAAAAAGTTGTCAACCCATGTCCGACTATTCACTTTTCATTTTGATCATTATCGTTCTCGGGATCCGAATGTTTTATCTTGAACTGCAAGTAAACGACGCCGAGTTCGAAGGACGGGGGATGCTGTTGTATAACCGGTATTATTACCCGGGCGAATACCACCTCCACCGAGGATTCCGAATGTTGCGGCCATTGTGGGGAGGTGGACGTCGCCAGCCCACCGCAGTGCTTACACGATCGCGAAACCCGTTCTCAAGACATCCGTATAAGGCAGACTTGTTGCCTCCGGAAGCGGCCGGCATGGCTCCAGGCATTGGCGGGTCCCGCTATGCTGAGTACCCTCCGCCTCGCTATTGATTAGCGTGGTAAAAATAGTAATGAATTAACACTAGCTTCTAAGCGCACGCAACCGTTCGGCCAACTTGTCCTCTTTTTCTTCGGAGATACCCACTACGGGAGCGTTAATCTCGATTTGGGTCTCATTGAGCCCTTGCTTCATTTCAATACCAGCTTCATCGGCCACTTGACTCAACAACTCGTCGACTTGATCTTGAGGTGTGGTCAACGCATTTACGTTATTGGTGGTGGCTTCGTAGTAATTAGTCAGAGCATCAAGGTCCTCAAATTGATTTTCAAATTTGTCCATCACCATCAGAATCCGTTCAAGGTTCATCGTTTGTAAAGCTTTGTCCATACCACGGATAACTTGCGACATGTTGCCGGTGACTGACCGCATCGTCACGGCAGTTTGTACTCTCAGGGCCACCGCGTCAATCCGCAGGGCCAATCTTAAAAGGTTGACTCGTTCATTAGCTTTGCGAATGGCATTTTGGGCGTAAAGTTGAGCGATATCGTTGTTGCCTTGAGTGAGTGCCTTTTTGACCTTGGCTCTTTCTTGGGTTTCCTCTTTAGACGCTTTGGTGGCTTGGCGATTAAGCTGTTTAGCCGTAAATTTGAGTTGAAATAACAGTTGTTCGAGACCGGACATGACGGCGGTGGCGGATGGATGGAATTTGGTGCGGACGAGTGATTTAGTCGGGTGAGTGATTACATAAAATGGTAGCGCCGCGGTACCTTCTCCCACTAAACGCTATAAACGAAGCATTCGTTTGGGTAACAAAATTCACGATGACGTTATCATACGAAACTGTAGCCATTAACAATGGACGCCACAATAAGTCCTGTCTGTCACGATAGTTGACAAACATAAACTAAGATCGCGCACGTGGATCTGATTTGGATAATCATGTCTGCCCCATGTCACTGTCCCCACGCCAACCAGGACGTAGCTGCGTCGACGCTGACGTCCCAGCTGAATGTCCCTGAGTATTCAGACCCTAATCACCCGGCGAACCTCATCTGTGAGTTGTGTCGGTTGTTCTACGACAATAATTGGGTCACCGGTACCGGAGGAGGGATCTCGATCCGCGATGTCGAAGGAGCCGACCCCAATATCGTCTATATTGCCCCTCTGGGGGTGCAAAAGGAGCGTATCCGGCCATGGGAGATGTTCGTGGTGAGATTGCCGGATGAAAAGCTCCTTCAGTCGCCCAATGACTGTCCTCCTGAGTTGACAAAGCTGTACAAGTACAAGCCGCTGGCGTGCACCCCATTATTCATGAGCTGCTACACCATGCGGGACGCTGGTGCTTGTATCCATACCCACTCTCAAAGTGCAGTGATGGTAACGTTATTGTCGCAAACCACATTCGAAATTTCCCACATTGAGCAGATTAAAGCATTGCCGAAGTTGGAGGTCAATGACGAAGGTAAGGTGGTGAAAGTGGGATCAATGCAGTACTACGATACCCTTGTTATTCCCATCATTGACAATACGCCCCATGAAGAGGATTTGACTGACTCGTTACAAGAGGCAATTCGCAACTATCCTGGAACTTCGGCAGTCTTGGTACGTCGTCACGGTATTTACGTGTGGGGCGAAACGGTGTGGAAGGCCAAGGTGTACAACGAAGCCATCGATTACTTGTTGGAGTTGGCGGTGAAGATGCACGCCGCGGGGATTCCTTGGGTGAAGAAGTAAATAAACAACAGAGTAGTAATAGAGGGGGAGGGATGTCAATAAAGCTTGTTTTATTATTCGTCTATAAAATTCCTATCCTTGGTCAATGCGTTTACCTTAGTCATCGCTAATCGTCGATGTTCATAAAGGGTTTTTCGTATCCTTGAGTCTAGCCCCCTTGACTTTGACCCAATCAGTCAGCTCATCATCGTCAATTTCACCCACACATACCACCATTCCGCCTCGCAAAAAGTAGACACCTAAATCGAGCTCTTGGTTGTCGTCATCATCTTCGTCGATCACTCGCTCCACACAACTGGAAATAACAACGTTGGACTGTTTGTCACACCCTTGCAACACCCCCTCAAACAAACGACCATCGGTGGTAATCACCCGCACCCGCTTGTGGAGTATACTGGTGAGTTCATACATGGGTATGTGGTAGTACTCATCAAACCAGTGATGAAACGCGCGGCGCACGTTATTACCCCAATGACGATAACGTAAACTAAATCTTCTGTATATCAATGAACTCTGACGAAGAATCACAAATTCGCTTGCCGGAATTTGCCTTTAGAGGGCATCAGCCGCCTCGTGACTCCCATCCCGATTGCATCGCTTGCGGTAAGGAATGTAACGATTTAGCGACCTGGGCGACTAAACTTGAACTCGAGCTGTTGACAATGAAGCGGAAAATGGAAGAGTTTCAGGCGTCTATCATTTGTTCAATTGAAAAAGCATTGGCAGAAATTTTGGCTAGAAGTGACAACGTCAACCCACGCGACGCCCTCGATGGCATCATGGATAGACAGGATCAAATCTTATCCCAACTTGAAGCCATGGAGACAAAGTTCAACCAACTTCAACTACAGGTTCGGATGATCACCCCGCGTGGACAGCCCCCTACGACTCGTTAAAAAGATGTATTCGTTTTTTTGTATTACATGCATTAGTCAGTCTCTCGTTTGTATCGTCACTCTTGATCACAAGAGATTTTCTATCAAACTGACACGAGGAAAATGTGTGCTAACGATATCTCCCGTACACGGTAACCTGACTCATATGTGTACACTCCCGTTAGGCACACAGCTTTGGTATGGACATGTGTATAAATCATGCAAATTAAGAAAGCACATTCCAAAACTTCTCCCACAAGTTTTTGGGAGGTTCTTCTTCATCCTCCAAGTCATCGTCAACATTTCTCGCCCCGGTATCGATGTCACATTCGTCCTTGGGGATCAAAAACGCCCTCCACGTGAACGCCTTTTTATTGAACCCATTGAAGACAAAGTGAAAGATAATCCAGCACACGACGAACAAGATCGGAGAAATGTACGAGGTGAAAAACTTCGAGGCATCGATGTCCCAGAAGGCATCGAACCCTTGGAAAAGCACAATGAGGAAGATCAATACACAGGCATAATACGAACCCCAAGGCATGAACCTAGCCTTGAATGGTAAAGAATCTCTTGAGATCCCCCGCAGCCGCAAAATGTCCATGAAGCGAATGTGAGTAAACGCGATACCACCCCATGCGATAAGCCCCGAGGTTGATGAAATGTTAAGAAGCCAGTTAAACGCTACCGTACCCAGCTGCGACACCGCCAAGTAACCCAACGCACCCATGGCCGAGGTGAAAAGCACCGACACCCAGGGAACACCCCAACGATTGGTCCGCATGAAGAATTTGGGAGCCACCTTTGATTCGGCAAGAGCATACAAGATTCTCGAACCTAAGTACACATTCGAGTTACCCGCCGAGATTACGGTGGTCAAGATGACAGCATTGAAGATTTCAGGGAGTACCTTGGTACCGGCGTTTTCCATGGCAATGATAAAAGGGGAGGCAGCAGTCCCGTCACCGTCGAGCTTAGGGTCATCGAAAGGAACCAACACCCCGATGAAAAACATACACAAGACGTAGAACACCAAGATCCGGAACAAGACCTTACGGATGGCCAGCGGCAACGCCTTTCTTGGGTTCCGCGATTCACCAGCGGCGATACCCACGGTTTCACACCCTTGAAACGTAAACGCAGCCGAAACTAACGACTTGAGCCACCCCAAAAATCTCCCCGTAGAAATAGGATCCTTAACAAGGTACCCGGGACCCCAAGGGCCAGGATGTCTCCAGTAGCGGAACCCAATGGGTCCGGTTTTCCCGGCACCGCACATGATACAAAGGGCGTAGATGATCCACCCCAACACGGCGACAACCTTGATCAGAGCGATCCAAAATTCGAATTCCCCGTAAAACTTAACCGGGAACATGTTGAAGGTCGGCAAAAGTACGAAGAAGATCGAAATCCATGCCGCCAATGGGACGGCATCGGTCCACCGTTCGATCACTTGACCAACGACCGATAATTCCAACGAAAATGTAATGGCCCACGAGAACCAATAATTCCACCCATTGGCAGCGCCCAACGCTGGCGATGCCCACCGAGCAACGAATTGAGTGAATGACCCGGTGACGGGAATGTAGGTGGCCATTTCCCCTAACGCTTGAGTGACAGTAAACACTAATGTCGTCATAAACACGAAGGAGATGAGCGACGATACCGGACCCGCAAGCATAAGGGTACTACCGGTGGAAATGAACAAACCAGTCCCGATAGTACCCCCAAGAGCGATCATGGAAATCATTCTCGGCTTCAAGTCACGTCTGACTTCTTTTCCATGGCTATCTTCCTCGACTTCAAAGTCTTTATCGGACACATAATCGCCTTTCTTTTCCAAATCAAACGGGGAAGCATGAGTTTGCACTCCACTCAGAGACCCTTCGGTGTAATGGTGGGAACTCCGACGGGATGGTGGATGAGAGGCCACGCGAGAGAGCTTTTGCTCGATCTCTATAGACAGCATGGGGATATTAATATCCTCCGGTTCGGGAGTATTGATGTGGAACACCATGGTTGCTGGCTGCTAAAGAAAAAAAAGTCTGGGGCTGCGTACGTTGGGTATATATGCGGGTATGCAGCGACGACGGTTATGGCAAGGGCATCGCTATCCAAAGGTCATTTGACAGCTTCCGGCGATGCTTTCCTGTACATAAACGTATCGTTCTGCATATAGGTGATGAAAATGCCTTACGGTTTATCAATGCGGCAATTGCCTCATGGATAAAGTATTACAGATTCCGCAGTCAACACGCACAGAGTACCCACTTTATCATGGGGTAATTTTCATCATCGCAGCTTTTTTTTATAATCATCTTTAGACCGTCTATCAGAGATGATTATCGAACACAAAACTCTAATGCCCTCTCATTATTTGACACTATTCCGTTTCGGAATTGCCTCCCCACCAACGCAATTCGACACCATAATTGGTTTGCCGACCTTATTGTCGTCCAACCGACAACGTATTGAGTCAGCCGATACCGGACTATGCCGATGACCCCTCACGGCGATTTGATGGACACGAAGTAACTAGAGAAGAAAATCGCACTTACAATTAGCGTTTAATGTGGATTAACGGTTCGTCACACTGGGTATGGTTGACAGGATATATAGCTGATAATCGTCCTTGGCGGTACAAGAAATCACGATGAATAGAGCCCCATATACTACCCCGCATTAAGCGCCGTACATAAGCAGGCACTTTCAATCACAAAAAGAACGACCTCGGGGAGGATTGAACTCCCGATCTTGCGATGTCTTCGGAAATAACAGTCGCACGCCTTAACCACTGGGCCACGAAGTCATTTTATAACTTTTTTTATTTATGGTTAAATGGATTGTACTCGATTAGATGGAATATTGGTTTTGAATGCTGTCCGGTCAATTTAGTCACTAGCTTGACTTTTACAGTGCAGCAAACATATTAGCCTAGTCACATAGTTCTTGAAGAGCTTGAAACGCTTATAAAGTCTAGTTTTACCAGTAAAAAGTGTGTATCGTCTCGTATTTGCCAACGACGAAGGTCTTTACATTTTGTGTGGTTTTATATCACTTCCTTTTACTCTAAATCATTACCCCCATTATGAATTAATAGACGACGAAATGACATATTAACAGAAAATGCGGGAACCTCTCCCCATCGTCCCCATCTGGTTTACAATTGCCTTTGTTCAGGAAGTTCCGTCGACCCGGTCCAGAATTATTCCTTGGCCTTATATAGGGGCAGCAGATGACCTGGTTTGGCTGATTTCGAGTCGAAGAGAGATGCACACCCCTAAAGTGATTGATCTACTAAGGTTTTGTGACGGAATAGGCACCACGGCAGGTAATACTTTTGGAGATTACTTAAAATCATTGTACTCTACCGCTTTTTCGGGCTTGATTTGTGGGTCTAAAATTTACGGGAATCTTTCGTAACGAAGTTCCATAGAGAAATACCCATTCACAGGAAAAGCCGTATAGATAACTTTATAAGCTACTGGCTACATTTGTCAAGAGAACCGGCACCCTTTTGATGGATCACGTTGGTCAGTAGGTAATCGAAACCGTCAAAGTTTCTTTTTATCATCACTACCTCGCATACCCTCGGCATCCCAGGTGTTGCACGGTGTGCCACGAATATCAAATTTACGTACCGACATCATGATGCCACAAGAAAATTGTAATACTTGACACTTAAGAAGTTAAAGTAGAATATTGACGTTTTCGTGGTTGTTTTAACAACATAAAAAAAACTTAGCTTAATTGCTACTTGTTTTGGGCCTTACCATCACCAAAATGGTTGCTGAAAAATTTGTGTAGGCGGCTTCATTCAAACATCAAATCATCGGCCTTGTTTTTACTTTTAGCAAGGGAGTCGTATTGTGTAACTTAGGTATGCCGGTCAATTACGGGGTCCCAAAGCATGACTCATGTAATGTTGTACAATGTGTGAGCGGTACGCCCTTCACGATGACCTATGGAATCCATGTCCTTCACGTGTGAGCAATCTCAAGTCCCAGAATGGTCGGTATCTCTACAAAGTTCACTTGGAATTAAATCTGAACCCAGAAAAAGTAATCAAAAAGACTCTGGATATCAGCATAATCTACATCAAAAGAACGAAAACGAAATGAGCGAGGCCCAGTGCCGTTTTAAGTCTGGCATTGGTAAAATGAGTATCACTTAAGGTTACTCGATGTGACGGTTCAATTGATGTAGTTTGTTGAACTTCAACAATTCGAACGTCAGCAAATACGCCAAGTCTCTGTTTGGGTCATTTCCTCCTGTCCGGTCGGTAGTGTACTTGCGGAGGCGCCGCCGTTTTCCACCGTTTGTCGCAGCCGCGTTTCCGGAAAAACTCGGGATGATCAAGAAACCCCAATAGCCGTGACCACATACTTCTCATGACAAACTATGGAAGGGAAAAAAATTCAAACGCCGTTAGTGTAAATCATCATCGTAGACCACGAAATCGTCAAAACGATCTATTTTCAAGTGTGTCTATGCATTTGTGATGGTTGTACGGATGACCCAAGGGCTTTGTGCCATAGCTTGGCGTCAATTACGATTCCGACTTCTCCCACTAAATTGACTCAAGCATACTCCGGTTGCGACACTTACGGAATTAGCGTGCGCGCGTCAAACGCCGCCTGGGATTTGCAGCCATTTGCAATAAACGCTATAAATACCCAACCTCTCCAAGCTTTCACTTCACTACAAACAAACAAACTATGATGCTTACAAGAACCATCTTACCAAACTCTTCAAGAGTTTTTGCTCGGTATGCCACGACGCTTGCCAGACACCCCACTCCAGAAATCAAAAACAAAAGTGCCGGTGGCTTGGGCATTAGCACGAAGGTATACACGAATGAAGAAGTTGAACAACATGATGATAATAAGTTCATCTCCCATGCTACTTTCCCTCATCCAAAGTGGACTGACGAGGATTGCGCATTGGTTCAAGTTGAACACCGTGAACCTCGAAACTTGCTGGATAAGTTTGCCTACAACGCCATTCAACTTGTACGTAAATCGTTTGATTTTGTCACTGGATACAAAAAGCTGGACAATTTGGACGATACATTCAAGGGTACTCGATATGAAATGACTGAAGCTAAGTGGTTGACTAGAGTGATCTTCCTCGAGTCCATCGCTGGCGTCCCCGGTATGTGTGCTGGTTTCATTCGCCATTTGCATTCGCTTCGTCTCTTGAAGCGGGATAAGGCTTGGATCGAAACTCTTCTTGACGAAGCGTACAATGAACGGATGCATTTATTGACCTTTATCAAGCTTGGTCAACCACTGTGGTTTACTCGTTCTATCATTTACGTGGCACAAGGTGTCTTCACCAATGTGTTCTTCCTTGCATACTTGGTAAGACCTAAGGTATGTCACCGCTTAGTGGGCTATTTGGAAGAAGAAGCCGTTGCCACTTACACTCACCTATTGCACCAATTGAAAAAGGGAGAACTTAAGCAATTTGACCATGTTAAGGTGCCTAAGATTGCAATCCAATATTGGTCTGAGTTGAATGAAAAATCCACATTCTACGATTTAGTCGCTAGAATCAGAGCCGATGAAGCGAAGCACCGTGAAGTCAACCACACGCTTGCAAACATATCGCAAAAGTCGGACAGAAACCCGTTTGCTTTGCAAGTTACCCCTGGTAAGCCCGAACCCAACAATGGCTTGAAGGTGACTCGTGGCGCTGGATGGGAAAAAGATGAGATTACTCTTTGAGTTGTATATAGAGATTCCACGAAGTTATGATTGATTAGCACATGTATAAAGTTTATGAATTATTGTATGAAATGTTAATGTAGATTATAGTTGATATGATTATATTTTTTTGGTTATATAAAGACCAAAGCAACACATTTTCCGTTACTGTGAGCTTCAATCAATCATCGATTCTTTGTAGTGTATCTCATATGCATATGCTTGATGCTAAGATTTATCGTCATCATTACAGAATTCGGTGTTTGGAGTCAGTGTTTTATGTTGAACCCAAGACATGTCGGTGTCAGTACGCGAGGCTTCCGGCGGGGGTGACAGCTTGGCTAATACCGGCAGTGATGGCATAAGCGATACTTTGTCTTCTTCCCCATCAAGAGGAGTCAAGTTATCGCCAAATAATGCCTGCCAATCGGTTTGGGGATCACCGTTTTTGGTGTCCTCGATCGATTTGGCAAGCAACGCTTCAAATTCAACTAATTCCAAATGATGCGATGCGGGCGGAAAGTTTTCCTTATCATCCTCTTCGATTCCAACTTCGTCAAGATTGATCACACGAGTGTTCAATTTCTCGGCGATCATGGGAGGAGTGACGCCCATGGGAGTGATGCCAGCATCCAGTGGCAAATCGATATCGGTCAAAGGCCCACCAAATGCATTGATTTGGTTCATGAGATCATTAAATTCGTTGTTAGGGGTGCGCCCCGTAGTATTTTGTTGTTTTTGAATCACCTGGTTAATCACCAGGGGAGTATGCAGTGGGGTGGCAAATTTGGTTGGTGACAGTGCTGGCTTTGAACATGAATTGCGATGTGTTTCGGGTTGTAGTATATTATCCCCTTCGCTGTCCAGCTTTTGCTCCTTCTTTTTGCGTTCATCCTTGAACTTTCTTTGTTGTTTGTATTTGCGTACCACCAGTTCGGGACGCATGAACCCTTTTGCCCTCAAAAAGAGGTAACAAGCGTTACACAACGGGCCATACATGCCTTCATAGAGCCGCTTATCGAACTTGTCGGATTCTCGGGGAATCTCATGATAGTTAGAGTGAAACCCCGTCTCGATGTACCTCCACGAGGGCAGCATTTCAGCTCGACAGTTGTTATTGATGCAACAAAGCCCGTGATTTTTCGGTAGAGTATTTCCCGCCACAATGTGGCAACGTTTTGAGTCCAAATCCTCGACGTCGGGAAGGGCCTGGAATTTGTGATCAAGCATAAATGTGTCCTCGGTATCATCAGTAGCGCGATAGCTATTGTTGTAGTCATTAGTGCGGTAGTCGCCATTATAATCAAGGTCGTCAGTTTCGTCACTTAATTCTTCATGAATAGGCAGCGATTGAAGCGGATAGCTCGTCAATACCAGCCGAGTACGCATGGCGCGAGCAGTCGGCGTTGAAGCGGATTTGGTATTCCGTGCTTGACGAGAAACATCTTGGAGGAATGGTGCCAGCTTGAACCGGTCCTTGACCAGGTTTTGATCAAACCTCAGCTCACGACTTTGTTGATCGGCATTCATAATGGAATACAACAGCGGTGTCGCCGAGAATAATGGTAATGATTTAGTACGAGTGGCCTTCACGGCGCCCAGCGCCGATGCAGTGCGTGACCGCTTCCCCGAAGTGGCCGGTGCTGATTCTGCCGGACGTTTCTTGTCGTACCCACTGAATACCTCGATGGTGTTGAGCTTGAGTCGGATCTCCAACGTCCACAGAGCTTCACGATCGTCACCAAATAAGTTTGCACTCATGTTTTGGCAAACCCTTCCGGCCACCATTCTCAGTTCGTTGCCATTAAGGAACTGGCTGAGATTGCCGTGGCCAACGAATGGTTCGTCAGGTTGTTCGGTGATATCCTTATAGTAAACGGCATAGTCACAGCTTTCAAGTTTGAAGTTGTCGGGTGACCCTTGGACGATTTCCGTAGCGCAAACTTTGAGATCGACGCCACCCACGGTCATGGGGTCACCATTGGCTCCAGCTATCTCCGCCAATTTGACGGGAAACTGGGCTTGAGTTCGAAGAAGGAATGGTGTTTGTGAGTCATCGAAGGTGTACAACACCTTGATTGGCATCCTCCGGGTTTCAGTCATCCTCGTCAATTGGCCAACCAGTAGTGCCCGAGTGGTGTTGCTGCTAAAAATTCTGTGGTGGGTGTGCACACCTGTACCAGCCTAGGTTTCGCAACGATGCCTCAGTCAAAACAACGCGCGCGCGTTAGGGCAAGAATCAGACGCGTTTTCAGGGTTGAAACGACGAGTGAAACAGCGGAAAAAAACTGAGGGTAGTCTGGGAAAGAGTCCCAGTATTTATAGTGCGACTTTCACTTCGCTAGCTGTCTAGCTAATGACAAAACTGCTGCCTTTCAGGTTACGACGTCCTTGGCTGCACTGATCGCAGGTGTGGAGCCCGGGCCGTTGCTGACCTTAACCGGATTGCTTCATTCCTGTCGCATTGGCTGCCGATCCCGGTTAATCACAAGTGCCGTAAGCAGTATCGTGAGTCGTCGACATATGCCCTTTGTCATGTAGTGACCGGCATAGCCTTGCGTGAGTGCTGGCTCCGTGCGCAGCTATTCAGCTAATGAATACCTGGGGGGGGCAATGAGAATAGAAGGTAGACATGACGTTTGCCAATGTAACTTTTCAGTCTCCCTGATATGAGGTACCTCGCTTAGTTACAATTGCTCGTCGGTTTGGCGCGTATTGTCTCATATCACGACGATGCTTGACTTCCCATTTTAGATGAGGACGGTGCATGCGCCCATGGCTCAAAACCGGATCATAACCAAAAGTGAAGATGTTCCCACTGATTCATATCATCAGTGACGATTGCCATCTTCATTTCGTTAAACGAACTGAGTTTGGTGGCTCGGGAAAATTGTGGTTTGCGTATTTTTAAGCATGTCGTCCAGCCCCCTGTGGATGCGTCTTCGCCCCCGCGCACGGCACGTCGGGTCAGTAGGGTGTAACTGCCAATATTCGATTCACACGACCATTTGTGAGTGTAGAGCAAACGTTGGGGGATGATTTACCGCTCCGTGGTGGGCCAGACTCTCCATTTGCCACCGCATGACCAAGTTTTGAGGGGAATAGGAAAGATCGGAAGATGGTTCTGCAAAAGTGCGCGCCCCTGATCGATGGCTGCGAAAAAAAAGCATGAATATCAACTCAGGCTAAATATGTGCAAAATTTGTTACTGTTGACAAAGTCAACATAATTATATACAGATTAACCACCGAAACTGCCACCATGTGAACCGGACACGGTTAGTTAAGTCCGACGAGGGTACGGATGGTGGCCATGTTGGCGTCAGCAATGGTTCTCGCCTTAGCGGTGCCTTCATCCAACACCGATTGCAAATATGCCGGATCATTTACAAGTTTGTCATACATGGCCCGCTTAGGACGGAATTCTTCAATGAGAACCTCTGCCACGTAGTCCTTAAGTTGTTTATGAGATATCATATGTTGAAGGTCAGCCTCAACTTCTTCGATGGTGTGATTGGTGACACCAGCAATAATCAGAATCAAATTGGATACCCCGGGACGTTCTACGGGGTCGTAATAGATGGGACCTTGGATGGAATCCGTCTGCGCCTTGCGGATTTTTCTGGTAATGGCGTCGGCATCGTCAGTAACGTAGATGCACCCCATTTGGTCGGGGTCCAGCTTTGACATCTTCTTTTGGGGGTTTCTTAAACTCAAAATCTTTTGCAGTCTTGATAATAGTGTGGTGGGGGTGACAAAATGGTTCGTGTTGTACTGATGGTTGAATGACGATGCCAAGTAGCGAGCAAGCTCCAAATGTTGCAGTTGGTCGTCACCCACAGGGACGTGAGTGGCGTTGTAGATGAGAATATCCGCCGCCATGAGCACCGGGTAGGTGAACAACCCAGCCTTCGTGCGTTCCAATATCTTTTCGTCGAAAATCAGCGACAGATCCGCATGTTGCCCCTTCAGCTTCCACTGAGTCATTCGATTAAGAAAGCCCATGCCAGTGATACAGGTTAAGATCCACGTAAGCTCAGTGTGGGCTGGCACCAGCAGTTGGTGAAAGATGGTACACTTTTGAGGGTCTAATCCGGCAGCGATGAGACTGGCGACGGCTTCGGAACGACATTGACGGAGCTTAGCCGGGTCCTGAGGCATGGTGAGGGCGTGTAAGTCGGCTATGCCATAGATGTAGCGACTGTTGGGCAGGTCAGATTCGGAGATATTTTTCCACGCCTTGATGGCACCAAGATAGTTTCCCAAATGAATATTCCCAGTAGGTTGAAGAAGGGAGAACACCGTGGAGTTCGCTGGTACCTTCGGCAACACCTCAAGCTTTTGAACTGTCTTGAACACTCGCAATGATGGTCGCATCAGTTGGTGAAGTCGCGCTATCGCGTAAGATGGATCATATACTGGGGCATGGTGATTTGAGTGATGTCATGGATTTTAATGAACCAATAATAGGAATTAGCCAAATGAGTAGGCACCTATTATTGTTTTAGTATTTCTATATATGGTGTACAATTGAATTTGATGAATACCGCACGTAACGCCAATGAGGAATAATCGTATCTGACAATTACCATCTGCGTGAAGGTTACTGGATAAACTTAGGGATTCAATGCCCGCAAATCAATGTGTACGCCCTAGCGTCTTACATATATCATGATCGTGAGAGTTTGTGGTATTAATATTCAGAGTGTCGCTGCTAGCAACAATAATATGAAACAAATGATTGTCAACGTGACAAGGTTTTATAAGTAGGCAAGGGCAGTCCACAGAGCTCTCAGTTTGGTGATTGGTATTCAGCACTATTAAACCCTATGCAGACGTTATACTAGGTCATAAACAAGATGATGCACATAACTGACGCCATCTTCTTCACTTGCGATCGCAAATGAAGCCCCCGTTGACGTTATTGACCTCGATGCCATTATCGTGCAACCGTTTCTCCAACTTTTCCCGCTGTAACTCCCGCCAGCGGTTCAACTTCAGGTACTCATGGAGCTTAAACCCAAACACCCGGGGTACGTACATCTGCTTCAGGTGGATGGGGATGGCCTGAGGGAAATTTTGGAAAAACATTGCTGGAAACGACGTGCCAAAGTAGGCGCCATCCACGACGGCGTGACGCCCCAGCTTAGGGTTGAACAAGTCCTCGCACTTAGCACAGTATAACTTTACCGGCGCCACCTTGGGCTGGTCGTTGAGCCCGATGGGCAATAATGGGTGTAACTGGCAATGGACTCGAGGACAGTAGCCAAAGTCTCCTTGTCGATACTTTTCAAACATCTTGTTGAGTCCCCTCAGCGTCAAAATATACCGGGCGTGGATGAGCCCATACAACATGCGGGCGTTCTGTTCCAACTGTTCCCGAGCCTCGACCGGGTGGTTCTCTATGTCGTTGATATCGGTGATGATGTCGATGAGCACCAGCAACTTCAGCACCTCTTGGTTGAGCCCGGTAAGATTGAACCGGTCGCGGATGTATTCATCGTCGATGTCGCAAAAGTACTCGTTCCCCTTGATCCCCAAGAACAAGTCGATCCAGTACTCGGTAAACTCCGACAGGGTGTCGGCCACATACTCGTCACCCATGGCGATGATGTCCGTGGGTTAAGATGCCATCATTTGTTCGCGGGCCCGGGTGCGCGCAGCGCCCTCCCTGCCGCCGCGGGAAGCCCATTTGAGTGTAAAACCGCGCTGACGACGAGACCACGGCGATGAAGTTTGTCGCCCACGACGCCACCCCCGACCTCAGATGTGTCGACGTCAATCGCCACTACGTCGTCACCGGAGGCGCCGGACTCGACGTCTATCCGACCCTGGAGTTGTCCCCCGACCACGTGACGCTCACCCCCCACCATATCGACCACCCCGCCATCGTCTCCACCGTCGCCATCAGACCCACGGATAACCTGGTGGTGTTTGGCGACAATGATGGTCATCTTTGGTTCTATAACATGGACGAAGCCGATAGCGCTCCTCGCAAACTTTACCCCATGGTCGAGCGCAGTTCCCGACCCCAAATCGTCCTGATCGCCTGGGACCCTTGTGGCCACATCTTTGCCTTTAGTACCGACGATGCTAAAGTATGGATCTACGATCTTATGCGACAAACCATTCAAGAGCTCACCACTCTCGAAAAGACTAAGGAAAAACCCCTGATCCAGCGGCTGTTGGCGTTTGATCCCACAGAAAACTACCTCGTCACTTGTGGCGACGACACCATGGTCTATGTCTATCAATGGTACACCAGTGTTGGCAATTACAAGTTTAGACTTGTACACAAGAACACCAAGCTCGTCAACACGGTGCCGCTTCTATGTGATCAACGCCGCATCTCGTGGCTGCCTGATGGCGAGCTTGTTGCCATTCCTCTGGCCCTGAAACAGCAAACGACACTCATTTCTCTCATGTCGCTCTCTAAGGGATGGAACCACCGTATCAGTCTTGTGGGTCACGGTGTCGGCTGCGCCGGCGCCCAATTTAACCCCAAAGTGTTCACTTCGGCTGAACCGGCGACGGGCGAAACGATCTATTTCATCGTGGCCTCGATCGATACCAACCGCAATTTGGCGATCTGGAACACCACCAAAGAAAAACCCATCTCCACCTTAGCGGAAGTGTTCAAATCGCCGGCGGTGGATTTGGCGTGGCACCCCGATGGCCAGCTTTTGATGGTGGTCTCGTCCGAAGGAAAATTGGGTGTAGCCTACTTTGAGCCTAACGAACTCGGGGTCGAGGTCGGTCCCGAAGTGCTTCGTCAATTGAAAACACTACACGATGAACACGTCAAACCGATGGAATATCGATACGGCGACGCGCCCCAGCGAGGGAAAAAGGCCCAAGCAATCGAAATGGTCGACCAACTGCAGGCAATTGACGTACTCAAAGAAAAGCCTGAACTGACATCCACCGAAGTTGTAAAGGACGAAAGCAAATCGATACCCGCGACACCCGTTCACGAGGAGAACGCCCCTGTCCTCGGCGAAATTGTCCCCGAGGTTCTTGAGGCGGGTTCACCAGTCAAGTCGGAGACGTCGGCGACAACGCTGACAACTACCACCCAAACTAAACGGAACAAGAAGCGTGCCACCACCACGGTGGCGCCGTTGGCCAACCAGAAAGTCACTACTAAGGATGGCAAAAAACGGGTCAAACCCACCCTCATCTCAAATGGCACGTCTCTGGCGCTGGCGCTGGCGCCGGCAATCTCGTCGTCGATCGAGCTGGATATGGGGACTCCAAAGTCTCTTATCGAAATGAATAAGACTAGTTATGGCGTCAGTGACGCCTACGCAAAGCAAGTGAAGCGATCCAAACACGATGATGGTACGGGTAAGAAATTAAAGCGAGACCTCGAACCGGTGAAATTTATTGGGCTGGTAGTGGTTAACCCCACGATTGCGTTCGCTAAAGTGAGGCTTGCTACCCCCAAAATTCGTCTCCATATCCAAGTGGGGACTCTTAATGGTACCTTGGAGATACGCAACGGTAGTGGCAACGAAACCATGCCTACCAGAATCTCGTTTCTCAAAAAAGAACGTCAAGTATGGTGCGATTTTATCCCACGTTATGTCCAGCTTGTAACTACTAGCGACGAATTTTTGGCTGTGGCCACTCTGGATGGACAAATTCTCACTTATGCTCAGGATCTGGGAAGAAGATTATTGCCGCCGATGATGCTTGGGGCGCCGTTTGTGTTTTTCGAGAGTCAAGGACCCTACCTCATGGCGGTGACTCTGGTGGGTGAGCTTATGGTGTGGGATATCCCTCAAAAGAAGCTTCATCTTCTGACTTCGCTTGCCCCGGTATTGGAGTTGTCGGCGAAATTTCTGGAGGATGGACTTTCCAAAAGTGACAATATTACCATGTGTCTGGTACTGGAAAGCGGCACCCCCGTGGTCACTTTGTCAAGTGGTGCCGGCTATCTTTACAACACGAGCATGGCAGTGTGGCAAACGGTTTCAGAATCGTGGTGGCTTTTCGGCTCGCATTATTGGGATCTGAATGAAGATGGTGATGCCAGTGCTAATAAAGCTGGCGATAAAGACGGTCTGATTCTCGATTTACTTGAACATCGTACTAATGATGAAGTTATCCGCAAAACCCGTACGGGGCGGGGCAAGTATTTTAACAAGATTAATAAGAACATGATGATGAAAGAAGGGTTCGAAGATCTTGAAAATGCCATTTCTATCTCCCATTTGGAAAACCGCATGCTTGTGAGTCAATTGCTCGGCGAGCATAAAGAGTTTTACAAACATTTCAAGACGTACTGCTCGCGAGTATGTGAACTTGGATTGAAAACCAAATTGTTCGAAATATGTCAACGGTTGCTTGATCCTCGTACCCCCCAATTTACCGACAAAAGCAATCATGATCTTTTGCGAGAGGTGGTGGAGCTGTGCTCGAAACATCGTGACGTACAGCGCATTTTGCTTCATTTTGCCAATAGGTTGAAATTAGTGTGATATAAGCGTTTAATAAAACATAGGTCTAATAGGCAGTGTGGTCATCGTAAACGGTGACGCCAAATGGAGGGTCGACAATGCGCTTAACTCCATCTTCCTTGGAAATGTTGTTGATGGCTTCGCCGTCTTCATCAGACAATTGGACATACTCAAAGTTCAGCTTGATCCGTTGGGGATTAACCAGCTTGGGGAGCACCACGTAGTGACGCCACAACCCCCACAGAATCATAATTGTCGCTGGAGGCACATTGTACTTTTCTCCAAGTTTAACGAGCACCGGGTGATTCATAAGGGGCGAATTGGCACTTCCCAAAGGACAATAAGCTTCCACTTGAATGGTGTGGTCTCGACACCATTGAATTAATTCGTTTTGGGGGAGAAGCGGGTGGATTTCCACTTGATTAGCAGCAGGGATCACTTTAGTCGTGGATGCCAGTAAGAGCTTTTCCAAGTTGGTAATGCTAAAATTAGATACCCCAATTGCTTTCACCTTAGCCGGGTCAAGTTGTTGCATTTTAGCATAAGTGTCAATGAAGTTCACCAGTTTGTCCACGTCCCACAGACCGTCAGCCCGCTTGGGAATGAACTTGTCGTTTCCGTCTACATTGAATGCCACGGGCCAGTGCATCAAGTACATATCAATGTAGTCAGTGCCCATAGCTTTGAGAGCATCGTCCAACGCTTGCTGAGGGTTGTGATGTTGAGTTGACCACAACTTAGTGGTGATGAAGATCTCGCTTCGAGGAATTCCCAGGTCTCTTACTGCTCGGCCAATCGCTTCTTCATTATCATAAAAGTAGGCGGTGTCAATGTGACGGTAGCCAATGGCAAGCGCTTCTTTGACAGCTCCGTACACTTCTTCTGGAGTCAGAAGAAACGTGCCCAAGCCAATTGCGGGGATTTTGATACCGTTGTTCAAGGTAAAGGACATGGTTTGGATAATTGGAGAGAGGGGTAACGTTAGGCTTTATAGCGGGACGAAGAACAATAGGCGGGAAGGTACGGACATCCTGCAGCCGAGTCACTTAAATAAGCCAAGTCTTTACTTTGTGGTTCAATTGTCTCAATTGACTATGTGATGTATTACTTGACAAGCTCAATCACCGACTAAGCTTCGTTAGGGATGGTCTAGTTGACGTGACTTTAACGTGGTAGTACCTATATCAACTTGATTCCACGTAAGCGCATGTAAAGGTATATATGCAGAATGGCCCGCGAATAGCCGCTAGCAACAAAACTTCGTAGGGTTACTATATACATTATTGAAGTTTGAAGGTATTGTTGTTATCCCATCCACGAGCGCCTAATTGACCCGTCACTGGGCCCTGTTCGCCCGTAATAAGCTTCGACCCTGACAAGTATTCGACGTAGCCACTAGGACCACATACTATACTCAACGCAGCCGGCGTCTTTGGTTGATCCATCGTCGTTTGTGCTTGGGCGAGTGCATTGGTGTAGTACTGGCCACGTTCGGTTTCCAATGGTGCTTCCTTGGCCTGCTTTCGATCTTCTTCTTCGAGAATCTTCATCCGGTTCTTGAGCTTCTCCGCCGACGATAAGTCACCTTGTTCCTCTGCCTTCTTTTCTTGTTGTTCTAAACGCATGGCACTTTCATATTGAGGCTTCTCGGGTTTGGGGAAGTCCTGAGGTTTGAGATGAGTACCATTCGAGTCGTAATGGCGTACTACCTTAACCCGGTCCAATTTTTCCAAAAAGAACAAGAACCGATCAAGAGGGCCCAATTCACCCGGTTTCCGTGCCGAATAATGAACGGTGACAAACCCTCGGTAAGGGTTACGCGACATTAATACTTGAAGAATCGGAGCGATGCCCGTTCCGGCTCCGTAGAACACCAAATTATCGTGGGGTGGTAACTTGAACCGCTTATAAATGTTTTCCACTCCGTTTTCTGCTTCCACCTTCAGGGGTAAGTCTCTGAACGTAGGTCGATTATAATGGGCCCGAGCCGGATGGTAGGGAAGCTTAAAGTCGATATCAGGACCCCGCAATAAGAGTTCGTCACCCACGTTTCGGTTAGTAATGTATCTCAGCACCTCGCCATCGTTATACCGTTTGACGTACAAACACATCAGCCCGCCCTTGTCATAGTCGTTAGAATCATCATCAATCACTCGCAACAAGGGAGCTCTCTCCCCCAGTCTTGTGTACTCAGACTTCATGAAGTAAAGCGGCAACGGCGTGTAAGACCGTACCACCGAGATGTCGGGTTGTTGCACCTCCACCAGCCACATGCGATCGCCATTCCACGGCAGCTTTTCGTTATAGTTGACGTAATACAGGTATTGCCAATGTTTCAGCTTAGGAACCAACTCGATAAGGAAGTGATCATCATCGATTTGCTCCTTATGAGTGACGACAAACGTGTGGAACTTTTGCGGGTCCAAAATGTCTTGTGCCTGTTCTTCCTCTTCGCTAGGATAGATCCACACCTTCACCACGTATGCCCCCCAAAGCACCACCACCGCGGTGATAATCTTGGGAAGATAGCGTGTCCACCGGTTTACCGTTTTTGGTTTGGTCTGGCCCACAGTATCTTCGTTGGGAAGTGACGGGTACTCATAACTGAGACGTTGGTGTTGCGATCGAGGAATGTAGGGCTTTTGTTGACGTTTCATGAGCATTTCGATCCCCTGACCATCGGTGGGAGCCGGTGCTGCCGGCAGGGTTTGTCTTTTCACTTTGAAATCGCTCACGTGGTGGTCATCTTTGCGAGCCACTTGTTTGTCATCGTTGGTGGGTTCTTTAGCATCATCGGACTTTTTGTTGTGATCGCTATAGAGTCTAATACCCAAGTGACGTATACGACTCAGAAGCAACGGCACCGGGGCCCGCGGGATCACTCGTGATAGCATGAAGGTGTGCTGTGAGATCGCACCGAATCTGAGATTTAGACAATGATGATGAGAGGTCAGTGGATAATCAACCAAGGAGAAAAAACTATCAAAGCTACTAGTTTAAAGCAATGGATAGAGCCTTGATTATTGGTTATGTCCTTTTCAAAATAAGGATGCGTCTAAGGTCAATATTGATAATTAATTCTCAACGTCAACCACATATCGTGGGGTGCGAAGTGGTACTAATTTAGTCAGCGATGGAGCTTGTACACAGCATCGATGCCCACCACAAAAAGTGTTGGAGTGTTTCGGCTCATCCCACTCTCCCGCTTGTTGCCTCGGCTCTGAGCGATAAGTCGGCTAAGGTGTTCAAAATTGGCGGCAAGTACCCGGAGCTTGGTCACCTTGAAGAAACCCATAAACGCTCAGTGAGAGCGGTGGCGTTCAAACCTCCAGTCGGAGGCGTCGACGACCCAGCACCCGACTTTTTCGACCTCCCCGCGGTGGCAGTGGGTTCATTTGACCTGACAATTTCCGTGTGGGGCATTGACGAGCCCGATACCGAGTATGACGACCTGGAAATGATGGCTCATCAACGAGAAATCCTTACTAGCACCAATAACCAATGGAGTTTGATGGCGGTCATCGAAGGTCATGAAAACGAGGTGAAGTGTGTCGCTTGGAACTGGCAGGGGACATTATTGGCGTCGTGTCTGCGTGATAAGACGGTGTGGATTTGGGAGACCGATCCCGAAACTTTAGAGGAATTCGAGTGTGTTCTGGTGCTTAATGATCACCTGGGAGACGTTAAACACGTCGCATGGCATCCTCGTCAGGACTTATTAGCGTCGCTGAGTTATGACGATACCATTCGTATCTACCGCGAAGACGATGACGACTGGGAGTGTGTTGGTGTGCTTAACGGCCACGAAGGCACGGTATGGTGTCTGCAATTTGACCCTCGTGGCTCGGGTATCCGGTTAGTACTGGTAAGTGACGATATGACGGCACGGGTGTGGCGTACTAACGACTCTCTCCCCGATAAAAGCGGCGAGCTTCCGTCCCTGATCCGGCACTCATCGGAGATGGAATGGGTGGAGGAATGTACTCTCCCTACTGTACACAAGTACCCAATTTACTCGGTGGCGTGGTCTAAGGCCAGTGGTCGTATCGTCACTGCCGGGGCTGATGGCATGGTCGTGGTGTACGAAGAGTCCGATGGTAAATGGGCGATTGTCGCTACTAAAGAGTACGCTCACGGAGTCTACGAAGTAAATAGTGTTACCTTTGCTGAGGCTGACGATGGCGCCGAGGTGATTATCAGTGGTGGTGATGATGGCAAGGTTAACGTGTGGAAGCTCAGCAAGTAGAATTGCTATTGGTATGATATCATGATGTATAAACTTTAACTCAAATGATCACAATGAACAAAATAAGCGCCAATAACCCCAGGAGAATCATTAAACAATAACACATCCGTCCCCCGGTGCGTTTTTGGTAACGTTCGGCCCGCCGTAACTCTTGGTGAGCTCCGCGAACGTCGCTCGAGTAATTGAAAAGGTTTTCCTCGATGTTGTCTATCTGGAATTGTTGCTGGTTTACCACACTCAGCAAGTTATCGAAGATCTCATTGATTTCCATCGTATCTTGGTGAATACGGTGAATTTCTTGTTCGCGTTGACGGATGGCCAACAGCTGCTGTTCAAGCTCTTCGGCATTTATCGGTTCATAGTTGATTTGTACTTGACCCGAACCCCCATTTTCTGGATGAGATGTCCCATTAGTAGCTTCACTTGTGGCGTGGGTATTGCGGACCCGTTGGAACCGGCCGAGGGCTTCGCGTATAAGCTTCATTTGCAATCCTTCCTTTTGCCGCAAGTAACGGACAACCTCAATGTCCTCTTTATCCTTCTCCATCTTTTCGAGTAAGTTCAGAAGCTGGCGGACTTGATCATTTATCTGTTTGAACTGATCGGCGACGTCGGTGTCATTGACCGGCGGCGTCAGAAGCAATTCGTTGACGCGGTGGAGGCGGGCATCAACCCCGCTACTGAGTTGTTCAAACTCAGGATAGTCCTTGTATCGATTGGAGGCAACGCTTCCTTGTTCTAGATCATCGGCGTAAGTATTGAAGCTCATAGCAGGCTAATGGGTGGCGTGTGCATGCGATAAGAGTTTTTCTTAGTCATACCTGCGGCTACGCTTAGTCATCACACTCAACCAATATACGACACTAACAAGCCGTTTACCGTCATGTCGATGCGCTGGGGTATGATATCGATCAATTGGTATCAGAGACGACATCAACAGATATCTTCCTCTAACTAACTTCCCGTTCTCTAAAGCGTGATTAAGTTGTCATCACAATCCCTAAAGTCGATGCCCCATATTTCGCACTGACTCATAGACCCACTAGCGCCGCAGCCAGCCGCACTCCGGGCCGGGATCGCAGATATAACTAAACGGTGATATTTAAAATTTTTCAAGTTTGAAAATCCAATAAAACCATGGCTGGGGACAAGAAACTGGTCGATCCCACTAAATCGTTCATCGCTGGGGGCACCGCTGGGGCCATCGAAGGGGTGATCACCTACCCATTTGAGTTCGCCAAAACCCGGCTTCAATTGATCGATAAGCTGTCGAAGCTGAGTCGTAACCCGTTGGTCCTCATTTACAACGTGGCCAAGACCCAAGGGGTGGGGGCGTTGTACGTGGGATGTCCAGCATTCGTCGTCGGCAACACCGTGAAGGCCCTGGTACGGTTCCTTGGGTTCGACTATATTAAGCTGTTGTTAGCCGATAAAAACGGGAAGTTGAGTGGACCGCGAGGAGTGGTAGCGGGTCTTGGTGCCGGGCTTCTCGAGTCGGTGGTGGCGGTGACGCCGTTTGAGGCGATTAAGACCGCTCTCATTGATGATAAGCAACTGCCACACCCCAAGTACCAAAACGGGCTTATTTCAGGGTCGGTGAAGCTTTGTCGGGACTTGGGGTTACGGGGAATCTACGCCGGGGTGGTCCCAGTGTCGTTACGTCAAGCACTGAATCAAGCGGTGCGGTTGGGTTCGTATAATGCTCTTAAGACGATGATCCAACAGGCGCTGGGTAAAAAGCCCACCGACCCCTTGTCAGCTCCCGCCACCTTTGCTGTGGGGTCATTTGCTGGTGTCATCACCGTGTATACCACCATGCCCATCGATACGGTGAAGACGAGAATGCAAGCGCTTGGTTCGGATAAACTTTATAAGAACACCCTCGATTGTTTTGTCAAGATCTTCAAGAATGAAGGGTTATTGACGTTTTGGAGAGGGGCGACCCCGAGATTGGGTCGGTTGGTATTGCTGGGAGGCATTGTGTTTACCATCTACGAAAAGATGTTGATCATCTTGAATTAGGCATGGCAGTGTATATAGCATTCAAAATTAGTCATGAGGGAAGAAATACCTTATATTTGAAAGGGTGCCATAAATACATTAAAGTTCTTTTTGCTTCTAAGCCGATCATTCGCGATCAGCGTTATCCGTCGCTTCGGTGATGGTAGTGGTCAGCGCCGGTTGCTGAGGGGCTAAGATCGCTCGCTCGGTCAACTTGACCCGGTAGTAGTCTATTAAAGCTTGGATGATGATAAACAACCCAAATGCAATGAGTCCATACGCCAAATACGGCGCCTTGACATCTAACCACCCGCCATTATCTTCCTCGTCATCACCGACAGCCATGGTGCTATTGGCTAGCATCAGCTTAAACGTGTCGGTGTAGGTGGCCACCGTCGCTCCCAGCCATAAGTCGTCCACTTGAAATGGATCAACGGCAATTAATTTTGGCGGGAGCTTATCGGCGCTGCCCAAATTCAGCGGTACTCGTTTCCATCCGTACATGATGAAGGTAATCCCCAACCCGGTACGAGCCCCATTTTTGGCGGCGTGTGATGTGTGCAAAAGATAACAGAGAACAAACCCCACAAACTGGAATGCTACCAGTACAAGTACGTTCCACACAAAGTTGGCAATATTACCCACGGGGAGCCCATCGACGAACACTTCGTCCTCATATATCGGAGAAATCACTGTCAGTTCCCAGTATTCAGGAGACGAGTCAGCAGCAGCTTCTTCATATGTGGGAGGATTGATTTCTCGTTGGTGGGCCTCGGCATCCAGTTCCGGTTTCGCCAGAAGATTGCGAAATACCCCATCGGTGCCCAGACCAATAAACCGTCCCGGTCGGTTCAGTTGCATTCTGCCGGTAGTAATGCCATTATTTAGCCGTTCATAAGTGGTCCGGATGGGGACCCATCGATGGAACATATGGACGGCCCTGTCTCTCGCCAGCGGGTGACGGAGGCCGCCTTGGCTCTCTAAGTCATGACTCAGACCTTCAGTAAGAGGAGAATCGTCACCATGAGAACCTCTACCGACGTGATGGTCGCCATCGTCGTCATTATCGCTGGCATCATCGTCGCGACTAAATAACACGGGGTCGGAGGCGGAGTCGCCGGTACCAGTGACGAGTCGGTGCTGCTCCTCATTGTGATCATAGTCACCCAAATGGCCCCGGTCCATATCATCGGAGCTGGGTAGAGAGTCGTACGGATGGCGACTCGATCGGGGTGGCGGCATGACTGGTGGGGGGGCGAGGGCTCAGGCAACCTCACTAATCGTTTAGCGATCTTATCCGAGCGGTTAAGTCACGTGATACGGTCCATCATTTAATGGAAGGGAAAAAAAAAATCTGTTTACGTCGTTTGCGCGTCATGCGAGTTTATCGTCATGCGAGCATAAAGGGTAAACATCGATAGACTTATATAAATGGTCTAGGGGAGGAGCTAACGGTTGCCATACTGGCTTCTAAGGTTTTTATAGACGCGAGTGGCGTGGAAATGAGCGGCAATAACCCATTCGGTAAACCATACGGGGAAGTAACGTCCCATAAGGTGGAGACGGTACAGGTAGGTCCCTTCATAAATGTCGAATCGACGACTTCGGCGAGATAGTTGATCAAGGACCCGTTTTGCATACACTTCGGGTTCCATTGTCCCCACACGGGTCATATTCAGGACATCCCTAATGCTTTGGATCATCCCCTGGACGTTATAGTGAGAGTTGTTCGATAACGTGCTCACCTCCACCGGGTCGGCTAATCCAGTATTGACTCCACCGGTGATCAATGAGTGTACGCTAACTCCCAATGGCTCGAGTTCTGAGTGGAGCCCCCAAGCATATTGGTCAATTGCTGCCGATGTCGCTCCGTAGATCAGACACCACTGGAGCGGCACTCGGCTCCCCACCAGCGATTGAAATACGACTTGACCCTTAGCCGCAATCACAAAATCGATGAATTGGCGTACCACATACATGGGGCCGTAGACATTGGTTTCGTACGACTGGCGAAGATCGGCATCGGTGAACTCTATCCCCGGAACCCCACCCAAGCACACTCCAGCATTGAGAAATAATACGTCGAGGTGATTGGTCATTTCTCTCACCCCATTGTACGCCTCAATGACGTTGTCGGCATCCCGGATATCGGTGGCAAACGTATGGACGGTGGAGAACTGCTGTTTGATGGGGTTAAGCTGCCATAGCTCGCTGGCGGGAGCAAGGGCAAACACCACATACCCTCGCTTGGCATACTCTCGTACTAACTCACAGCCAATTCCTCCCGTGGCTCCGGCAATTAACGTGTACTTTGTCATTGGTGTCTCTGGTTAAGGATAATTTACTCCGCAGTTACCGCATGTCGGTTTGCGCAGGTCGCCCTGCAGGGTTCTGGCCCCATCTGCACCGACGACATATCATCCGGATAAACCACCCGATGACCTTATTCTCTAGCCATGCTTACAATACAGATAGCCCTCGATAAGTCACATGCACCCCCATCGAGGTGGGCGACAGTCTCGCGACTAACCGCTAAATTTTTTAGTGGCATGATTTGAACAAAAAGGGGGGAAAAATCTACAAGTGGGGTGATTTTAATCAGTTTGTCAAAATTGTCTAGGTCAGTTTAACGACTACGCCTGCTTGTTCTGCTTCTGCTTCTGAGTACGTTCCCGGAGAGCTCGGTAGACTGCCAATGCCTGGAAATGTCTCAGCACACCATACTCCACGAGCCAGTAGGGGACGAATCGCGATACCCAATGGAGGAAGTAGGCCATGCACCCATGGTACAAGTTGAAGCGGTCCCGCCGGCTCAATACGTCACTCACCACCGCGTCAGCATAGCTACGAGGACTAACGTTATCCCGTCTCGACATCATCGCCGATGACCGCATCGATGCGATCATTCCTGGGACATCGTAACGAGACCCTGCCATCGACAGCACGGTGTTAGCATCGCAAATAGCAGTGTCGACGCCACCAGTGATGACACTGTGTACGCGAACACCAAATGGCTTCAATTCGGTGTGCAAGGTCCCGGCGTAGGCATCAATGGCAGCTTTGGTCGAGTTGTACAATGACACCCAACTTAACGGCACCCGAGCCGCCACCGACGACGTAAACACAATCAGCCCTTGGCGATTGATGACAAAGTCAGACATGTACTTCGTCATGTACATGTGGCCAAACACATTCACCAGGAATAACTTGATCAAAGCGTTATTATCGAATTCAGTCGCCGGACCAGCGATGGAAATACCGGCATTGTTGTAGAGGACGTCGAGATTGCCGCCTTCGGTGTGTTGCTTGACGAATTCCGCTGCCTTTTGACATTGAGCGGGGTCGGTGATGTCCAAAGCGTAGGTGATCACTCCATACTTTTGTTTAAGGTCGTTAGCTTCCCAGAGAGTCGACTCGGGCGCCATGCAGATCACCTTAAATCCTTGTTCAGCGAACACGGTACACAACTGGATACCGATACCACCGGTACCACCAGAGATCAAAGCGTATCTAGTCATTAGCCAAACGAGTGTCGTTAGCGGCAATCTCCCAGTGTATATACGCCAAAGTCACATGGCTCCCAACTTACATGCAGTAAATGTTGAGTAAATGAGGGGAGGAGTCGTTTTCACCGGAGTAGGAGGTCAAGGTGCCATTGTCTGGTCAGAGGCCCTGGCCCATTAGGCTCACATGTATTTTGGTTAACTGTCTCTCGCACCCTTTCGGCAATTGTGGGGCAAAGAGCCCTGATGATCGCAACCGAGGTGTATTGAGGTACACACTCCCCCTTAACCTACACCTACGTGAAGAAAACAAAAAAAAAATCTTAGAGGCGAACACTTGTACCATTCTCACGTTTGTAGTTCTTTCGGAGAATTTTACCATGACCCTTCATATGGGATATTTATCACGCCAACCTTTTGGTTGGGAGCCCCCAATGTTGATAGTCAGCCCCGCTTTGTAGGCGACTCTCAATTATGTGGTGGTCTGGGGGTGTGAGAGGTGCGAGGGTCGCGTCACGTGACTACAACCTAACAAGATCCGATCTCGATCATGTCAAAGCCTCACACACTAAAACCTAATGGGTAAGGGTAAAAGCACGGGAGAAAACTCAAAAAAGGCCGCTGGTAACGCAAAGAAGGCCGCCAACGCTGCGGCCAAGGCTCAGGCTGAAGCCGAACGTCTTGAAGCCGCCGAAGCCGCCCAATGGGACGAAGGGCTGAAGAAGAAGAGCAACAAGAAGGAACTCGAACAACAGAAAAAGGAAGAAGCTGCTCGCAAGAAGAAGGAACGGGAGGAATTGTTGGCTGCCGAAGAAAAAGCCAACCCCTCCAAGTCTCGTGGTGCCGCTAAGGTCGCCGCTAAGCGTGCGGGTAAAATCGATGACTTCCTTAATGATATCCCCGAATTGCTGGCATCGGGGCTTGACGATGCATTGGCAGCGTTGGCCTTGACTCTGGCAGATGGTGGGGTTGGCAGTAAGGACATTGATCGCCACCCCGAACGGAGAGTCAAGGCAGCTTATAGTGCGTATGAGGAACGCCGACTCCCCGAAATCCGTAAGGAACAACCCGGGTTGCGCTTACAACAATACAAAAACCTTTTGTTCAAGGAGTTCAAGAAGTCTCCCGAAAACCCCATGAACCAGGACACTAACGTGGCGTTCAACGCCAGCAGAGCCGATGTCGACGCTAAGAAGAAGGAAGTGAGACTGACCCGGGAACTGAAGTTTTCCAAGTAGTACGTATGGTGTATATAAGCTTTGTTTTGATGTAGACAAATGCAGGGTGCTAATGGGAGGTATACTTGAAAAAGTAACACGGACTATGCCAATCGTATACCGAAAGTCTCGATTACATTAATTTACGTTTCGTCCGGGCTTTGGTTAAAGCCATTTCCAGTAGGTTAATTATGATCAGTGTGCACTTTCGATATATACGGCAAACACGATCGACCAATAATAAGTAGCGAAATGAACTAATTAAAGAAACATAATTTGAAAAAAAAAGGAATGAAGAAAGGTATACGGCAAGGCAGCTAATCAACAACGATGCCTTCATATTCGACCGTATAACGAAAACCTTTGCTCTCTTAAAACCTCATTCAATCAAAATCCATGAAATACAAGTTGACACACACGAACACCGCTATTTTGATATAAGTAGTTTGAAGATGTGTTATGATACGTATGAATTACCCCGCTATACTTTAGCTAGCTCTATTGTTCGTTACGTTCATCCAAATACATGGTCATCCTTCGCATCGTTGGTGGCGTTGACGAGATGACCCCCTGACGACGACTGAATCCTATGACACTAAACAACCATTCAAAGTGATGAACTCTACATTTAGACCTTATGAAATCGCTGGAAACGCGTCGGCCACGTCGGACACATCGAACACGTCGATTCATGTGGACCACTTTGGTTGATGCCTTTACAACTCATGCGGGTCATGCACACTTGAACCCTGCCATGCATCAACCGATTTATAACTAAGAGAAACTAGTTATTGACTGAACTACCTCCTAAATGGTTGTCAACAGTGTCCTTGGTATACCATGGTTCTCATCAAGATGTAAAGTAAAATATTTTCGTCGCCGCGGTAATAGTTTTACCTGGTCGTGTACTCACCACCTCCATTGAATGCGAATTTGTATAAATACACACAAATCCCCAAGCACGTAGTAGAACCCAACTTTAGGATCGCCGTGCTCTAACTTCAGCCCCAACGTATGTCGCGATTAGACCGCTTGGTGGTACTTCTAGAGACGGGGTCAACCCCGTTCATCCGTAACACCGCCGCCGACCAGCTTGCGGACCTTGCCAAGGGCCATCCCGAAGAAGTCATCCTGTTGTTAGGGCGCGTCTATCCGTACCTTCACCTGGCGAAATGGGAGACAAGAATTGCCGCTGCTCGGGCATTTGGTGGTATCGTCAACCACGTCGAACCTAGCGATCCCAATCTGCCACAAGCCGAAGCATTGGAAGATGCCGAAAATGAAAAGGTGAAGCAAGAAGCGGTCCAGGATGCAATCATTGATGCCGAACTGTCAGGCCCTCACATCAAGATTGAGGAAGAGGAACTCCACATAAAACAGGAACAGGATGAAGAGCTTGCTAAGCTTCTGGAGCTGATGAACAATTTGGTCAGCTTCGACCAATTTTCACTCGCCGAACTCATAAAATCGGGTAAACGCTTGCTTGCCGATAAGGGAGATAACGCCGTCGACACCTACGGCGATGGCCTGTTACTCGGTCGAATCAAAAAGCAAAAATTGATGATGGAGCAAGAAGCTCTAGCGGCACAGCCAGTTCTGCCGTCTCCACCCGTCACCACTGAGGTGAAAGTTGAGCCAGATGTCAAACAAGAGATGGAAGCGGCACAGTCGTCTAAACCGGTGCTGCTGGCAAGACTCAAGGCGATGCAGAAACGACGGGCTAAGGTCAGCGCCAAGCTGAATCTGCGTATACGAGCGGTGGACATCTCTCAGTCGCTGCTTTCACGACAACTTGCAGAAAACGGCGATGTTTCCTCTGAAGAACCTCAATTTGACATGCACAGTCAACATGACAAACTTGTGGTTGAGGCCAAGGCACCCGAAGTGAATCTGCTTATTTTGCAACACAAAAAGGTGTTGGGGCTTGTGTGGCAATTTCAGGGGGTCTACGAGTTGCTTCTAGCTGACCTTTTTGATGACAAATGGGAAGTTCGCCACGGTGCCGCCCTCGGGTTGCGTGAACTCGTCAAGGTCCACGGAAAGGGTGCTGGTCGCGTCGCCAAAAATCTGCGAGAGTTGAATGATGCTAATAATGCCGCCACCCTTGAGGATTTGGCGGTGAGATTATGTGTACTTTTTCTGCTTGATCGCTTTGGTGACTACGTCAGTGATACCGTCGTCGCCCCTGTACGTGAACTGGGCGCTCAAACTCTTGCCGCTTTACTCATTCATTTGGATGAGACCACGTTACTTCGCACATTCAACTGTCTTCACAACCTTGTGCTTCAAGAAGGCATGACGGTAAAATGTTGGGAAGCTAAGCACGGAGGTATGTTAGGTGTGCGTTACTTCGTGCTGGTGCGCACCGACGTTCTATTGGCTCATTCCGAGGTGTTGGATCAGGTGGTGGAATTGGTCTTGCATGGGCTCAATGAACCCGATGATGATGTCCAGGCGGTGGCGGCGTTGACATTGGCCCCGATTGCCCTGCAGTTTGTCACCTCCAAGAAGGATTTGATTCATACTCTCGTCAAGGTGATTTGGAACTGTTTGACTAATTTGCGTGACGATTTACTGGCACTGATTGGCCTGGTCATGGATTTGTTGGCTAAGCTTTGTACCCACCCTGAGGTCATCGATATTATTCAAAAGGAAGCTAAGACTGATCCAGAACTGCTGTTCGAACAGTTGGTGCCACGTCTTTTCCCCTTTTTGCGTCATCTGATTTCTAAGGTACGCAAGGCCGTCCTCAAAACCATGCTTGAATTCCTTCGCATTGACGAAATACATACGAAGCTGTGGATCCAGCCCAAGACCTTGCGCCTTTTGTTTCAAAACTTGTTAGTTGAACAGAACGCCGAAGTCATGGCGTTGTCATTGGAAGTTTATCGCCGACTCATTGAGGAGGCTGTTTTGGCAGCAAAGGCTGGGGTTCTTCCTCCTTTGGATGAATTATTTGCGGATATTTGGCTCCCATTGCTCCAACTTTTAATGACCCCAATTGGGTTTGCTCGCCACAACTACCTTATGAACCCTCAACTCATTATTCGTCCTCTGGGGAATGTTATGGGTCCCTTAGACACCATCGACGACCAACACTCGCGCAATCCTCGCAAGCGTAAGGCCGACGAACCTAAAGCAGTGGTACCTCAGGAAGATTTCAAGGTGAACATTGATTTGCCCATGCTTAAGGGTGATGTTATGTTGCTTGGAGAAGAAATCTTCGTTAATAATCGCTGCGCGGCGGCGTCTGCATTTGGTATGACCCTCGCTAATCTTGGGCGGCCTGAAACGGTATTTAGCCTGATTGGCAATTACCTCGACCTGTCACATTCTACGCTGCGTTTGTTGGCTCCACTCGTTATCCATGACTATGCGCTGGAGCTTAAGAGACAGGATAAGCCAGTACCCGAGCTGGCGCAACTGTGGTTCGTTGACCCGCTTATGGACGTGGTACAAAAGCCTCAGGATCTCCCTCATTTCCGCGAGTTGGTACCCACGCTTAAAGCGGTGCGCCTGGCGTGTATGGTATTGTTCGATGTGTTTGTCACCGTGGCAAAGGTACCGCCTCAAAAAGTACCCCAAATCCCGGTGATCGTTCAGGGTGAACCGGAAGCTGGACCCGGGGCGTTCAGCTTGGAAAATGCTCGCTCAATCTCCACTGATACATTTGCAAAACTCAAGAAGCTGTTGCTGGCTACCTATAGAATGCTGGCTAACCAGGCGTTGGATGACGCCAAACATCGACTTGAGCAGGCAATTGCTGAAGCTGAATTGGTGGCGCTGAATCGCCGGACCGCCATTGTTGCTGGTTGTTCGCTGGCGGCGCTTGCGCTTGCCGGGGTTCCGAAAAAGCTTAATCCCGTCATTCGGTCGCTTATGGATCTGGTGAAAGGAGAGACGATGTTGGTATTGCAACAAAAGCTGGCGGAAGCCGTGGCATCACTTATTGACGAATTACTTGCGGTGAGTAAAAGTAACGTTGCCGACAAGATCATCAAGAACTTGGCGGCGTTCCTCTGCGTTGACACCCTGGAGGTGCCCGAGCTTCACCACAACGTTCAATTCACGGATTGCATTCTTAGTCTTCGTAAGGAAGAAGCTAAAACTGATCCTGCTGATATCGCTGCTCACGAAAAGGCGGTGGCAGCAGCTAAAATCAAGCGTAATGGGGCTATGCTTTCGCTTCTGCTGCTTATACTGCGGTACGGTCCCGATCTTTTTGAAAAGGTACCGAAGCTTAGGCAGCTCATGTTGGATGAGTTGGATGAGTTGGCCATTCCCGATCAATCCGAACTCATCAAGGATGAGGCTCGGGGCCAACGGGTCATTGATGCCCTTGGTATTGTACGTGCTTTGCTCGGCCAACTTGATCAGCTGTTGTATCCCGCAGTTGAAGGTAAGCTCGACGTCATCGTCGGTGGTCTTAAACTGAAGTACCTGGTATTCCGCTATCTGTGTGCCAAGTGCTTCGCAACTGTGGCTCAAGTGATGCCGGCGAAAGCATTTGTGGTGTTGGTGGAACAAATTTTACCGATGTTGGCTAATGGTCTGGATGCAATCCAGCGCCAAGGTGCCATTGAAACCATTTACCACATCAGTGCCACCATGGGTGCCGATATTTTACCCTACGTGGTGTTCCTTATCGTACCTGTCCTTGGACGAATGTCGGATGCCGATCACGACGTGCGGGTGTTGGCGACGACCACTTTCGCTGCTATTATTAAGTTGGTGCCGTTAGAAGCGGGTATTCCTGATCCTCCTGACATGCCACAGCTGCTTCTTGCTGGTAGAGACCGTGAGCGTGACTTTATTCAGCAAATGATGGACCCGACGAAAATCAAACCTTTTGAACTTCCGGTGCTGATCAAGGCAACGCTCCGTAAATATCAACAAGAAGGTGTCAACTGGTTGGCATTCCTCAACAAGTACCACTTGCATGGTATCTTGTGTGACGATATGGGGTTGGGTAAGACGCTTCAAACTATCTGTATTGTCAGTTCTGATCATTACACTCGGGCACAAGAATTTGAGAAAACCCAAAAGGAAGAATTCCGCCGTCTACCTACCCTCATTATTTGCCCTCCTTCATTAACTGGTCATTGGGAGCAAGAAATCCAGCAATATGCTCCCTTCATGCTGGTACTTGTCTATGCCGGTGGACCAGTGGTGAGAGCGGCCCTTCGTTCTCAACTTTCCGACGTCGATGTCGTGGTGACGTCTTATGATGTGTGTCGAAATGATGTTGAGCACCTCACTAACATTGATTACAATTACTGTGTACTTGATGAAGGGCACATTATCAAGAATCTGTCGCTGAAGTTGACGAAGCTGGTAAAGCGAGTACGGGCTCAACATCGTCTTATTTTGCTGGGTACCCCTATCCAAAATAATGTTTTGGAATTGTGGCTGTTGTTCGACTTCTTGATGCCAGGGTTTTTGGGTACGGAGAAGGTGTTTCATGAAAAATTTGCTAAGCCCATCGCTGCCCTGCGGAATCTGAAAACGCTGCTGAGGGAACAAGAGGCTGGGGCATTGGCGCTTGAATCGTTGCATAAACAAGTCCTTCCGTTCATGTTGAGACGTCTTAAGGAGGATGTGTTGCTGGATTTGCCACCAAAGATCATTCAGGATTACTACTGCGAGTTACTGGATTTGCAAAAGAAGTTGTATAAAGATTTTGCCACGAAGCAAAAGAAGGTGGTCAAGGAGGAAGTCAGCAAGCTGGCAGAGGGATCGGAACAAGCTGAGGGTGCTGGTGGTAAGACCCACGTGTTCCAAGCACTTCAATACATGCGGAAGTTGTGCAACCACCCTGCGCTTGTCGTGCTGCCCGACCACCCCCAATTTGATGAGGTTAACCATTACTTGACAAAGCATAACCTGGCTCTCAAAGCCATTGAGCACGCTCCTAAGCTTTTGTCGCTCAAGACATTATTGTTGGAGTGTGGTATTGGTGTGCTGGATGTTGAACCGGCTAAACGCCAAAATCAATTGGTACTGGCCGAAGGTGTCATTTCTGAACACCGTGCCCTCGTGTTCTGTCAACTTAAGGATATGTTGGACATTGTTGAGAATGAACTTTTGCGGAAGTATTTGCCGCTGGTTACGTACATGCGTTTGGACGGTAGTACTGATCCTCGGGATCGTCAAGCAATTGTGCGCAAGTTTAACGATGATCCGTCGATCGACTTGTTGTTGCTCACCACTAAGGTTGGTGGGTTGGGTCTCAATTTGACTGGGGCCGACACCGTTATTTTTGTGGAGCACGATTGGAACCCGATGAACGATTTGCAGGCCATGGATCGGGCCCATCGTTTAGGGCAAAAGAAGGTTGTCAATGTTTATCGACTCATCACCAAGGACACTTTAGAAGAAAAGATCATGGGCTTGCAAAAGTTCAAGATGAACATTGCTCTGACGATTGTCAACCAGCAGAACGCCGGGTTGCTGCTGATGGACACTAACCAATTATTGGATTTGTTCGAAGTTGACGAAGCGACAATCAAGGAACAAGGGCCGCAAGAGGAACCGGCAAACTTACCCGAAGACGTCAATCAAGGGCTTTCCGGCAAGGCGGCACTGGCGGTGGAAAAGTTGGCCGACTTGTGGGACGAGAGCCAGTACGAAGACGAGTACAACTTGGACAATTTCATTCGCACGTTGAAATGATCGATACTGCTAAGGCCAACATTATTATAGCATGTTATAGTTACGAATTGCCCGGAGCACACCTAACGAATAAAGTCAATTAATAAGGTCAATTAATAAAGTCAATTAATTTTTAGTGCGTAGATATGTGGCTGGTGTTTCCATTGCTTAACGTTGCCTAAGCGGGAGCCGGTGTGCATATATCATTATCACCTGACAGAAAACGTCTTTACCACTTGCCCAGTATAGGTTCGTAGCATCATGATAATTATCGACACGACTAAGATGCTATCTGTATTGTCATCAGATTCATTTATCGGTGGATTTCAAACCTAAAGTAGTATCCTTTCAACATTTGTTATTATTCGGTTAGACACAATGAAATACTATTTTCGTCACACCCCCTTTCTCCTCAGTGCTTCTAACATACTTTCCTTGATAACAGATTCTCTCCAATAACCGTATCACTACCCTTTACCACTTATATCAACTTTTCTACGCTAAAGTTGCCGTCTACGTGTACTCAGGTGATCCTCGCTTGACCATGCCTACATCACAGCCCCATCGCGAAAAATCGCAGCCGCAGCAAGTCGCCATGAAGCAAGACAAGCTCGACGAGATTGAACAGCTAGAGACCGACGCTAGGGAACTGTATCCTTTTCTTGTTAGTGATGAAAAACTGAGTACAATGCGTCCGGTGGAGCCTGCCGAAGGTCCCAGTGTCGCCGAAGTGAAGGAGGTTACTGGAGTCACGCCACCGTGGGTTCACTTTGTCGCCGGAGGCATTGGGGGGATGGTGGGAGCAGTGGCCACTTGTCCTCTTGATGTGGTCAAGACTCGGTTGCAGCTGGACATGTACTCGAAAGCGTACAATCGTCTCCCCAAATCTCACAACCCCATTGTTCAAGGCTTTCAGCACTTCGGCGAGACGTTCTCGCTCATTCGGGGACTTTACGTACAAGAAGGTCCCCGAGCCCTTTTCAAAGGGCTTGGTCCCAACTTAGTAGGGGTCATCCCCGCCCGGCTGATCAACTTTTTCACCTATGGTGCCTCCAAGCACTTTATTCAGCAACACACCGATAATCCCGAAGCGACGTGGGTGCACTTAGTGCTGGGGATTAACGCTGGCTTCGTCACTCTGACCGCCACCAACCCCATTTGGTTGATTAAAACTCGGTTGCAACTCGACAAGTCGACGGCTCGTCAATATAAGCTGCTGTGGGAATGTCTTACCAGCGTGATTCGAAACGAAGGGTTTACTGCGTTATATAAAGGGTTGCTGGCGTCATACTTGGGTGGGGTCGAATCGACGTTGCAATGGGTGCTTTATGAACGCATGCGTTTACTCATCCATAAGCGGAGTATTGAACGTCACGGACTCACCGGTGCCAACAAGACGATGCTGGACCACGTGTTCGAATGGGCGGCTCGTTCAGGAGCAGCAGGGGCCGCTAAGTTCATTGCGTCATTGATCACTTACCCCCACGAAGTTGTCAGAACGAGATTAAGACAAGCACCATTAGAAAATGGTAAGCCAAAGTACACCGGGCTTGTCCAATGCTTCCGTCTCGTGATTAAGGAGGAAGGTTTGGCGCTGATGTATGGGGGGTTGACCCCTCACTTATTGCGGACGGTGCCAAACTCGATCATCATGTTTGGTACTTGGGAGCTTGTGGTGAGACTTTTATCGTGAGTCTCTCGTGGTAATGATGCGATGATATAGTGTATCTTCTTGTATATATGGGCTGGATCGTCGATAGAGGCGTAATAAAAGTATACCTAATTAATCGTGGAGGGGCGGCCATTACCGAATTAGCAACCACCCCTCTTCTCTCCGGTCCGCATTATTTACGTGTTAATGACTCATGAGACGCAACCTAAAAAAAGAGAAGCAAAGGCGCGTAGAACGTCATCACCATCGTCTACTCAATACCATCGGTAACCGATGGTAATTCTCCTCCATTAGACTATACCCCGCTTCGTTCTGAGCCTCGGGGTCGAGCTCCGATTGAGTCATCGGCCGCGCACCCGCGATTTTTTTCAGTTTAAAAACCCTTTGTTCACATTGTCATTTGTAACTCGGTTAGCTAGGATGTCGACTCAAGCCGGCCAAGTGTTCTCGAGGGAAGCTCTCGAGCAAGTGTTGAAGCGGAGATTCTTCTACGCTCCGTCGTTCGAAATTTACGGTGGGGTTTCGGGGTTCTACGACTTTGGTCCTCCCGGGTGTGCGTTGCAATCTAACCTCATTGACGTGTGGCGGAAGCACTTTATCCTCGAAGAGGACATGTTGGAAGTTGACTGCACTTGTCTCACCCCTTATGAAGTGTTGAAGACGTCGGGTCACGTCGACAAGTTCGCCGACTGGATGTGCAAGGACCTCAAGACCGGGGAAATCTTCAGAGCCGACCATCTCGTCGAAGAAGTGTTGGAAGCGAGATTGAAGGGGGACAAGGCTGCCCGGGGTATCAAGGAAGAAGCCAAGGAAGAAGACGAAGACAAGAAGAAGCGGAAGAAGAAGGTGAAGGAAATCAAGAACGTTAAGCTCGATGATGAAGTCGTCGCCGAATACGAAAACATCCTCGCCCAAATCGATAACTTCGACGGTCCTGCCCTCGGGGAATTGATTGTCAAGTACGACATCACTAACCCCACCACCGGCGGTAAGTTGGAACCTCCCATCGAATTCAACTTGATGTTTGAAACTGCCATCGGTCCCTCGGGTAACTTGAAGGGTTACTTGCGTCCCGAAACGGCTCAAGGTCAATTCTTGAACTTCGGCAAGTTGTTGGACTACAACAACGAAAAGATGCCGTTTGCCTCCGCTTCGATCGGGCGTTCGTTCAGAAACGAAATTGCCCCGAGACTGGGGTTGTTGCGGGTGAGAGAATTCATCCAAGCCGAAATCGAACACTTCGTTGACCCCGAAAACAAGAAGCACCCTCGTTTCGACGAAGTGAAGGACGTCAAGCTCAACTTCTTGCCCCTGCATGTGCAAGAATCGGGTTCCACTGAAACCGTGGAAAAGACCATCGGTGAAGCCGTGGCTGAAGGCATGGTTGACAACGAAACCTTGGGTTACTTTATCGCCAGAATCGCCTTGTACTTGGCTACCATCGGTATCGACCCTAAGCGTACTCGGTTCAGACAACACATGGCCAACGAAATGGCTCACTATGCTTCGGACTGCTGGGATGCTGAATTGCACACTCTGTACGGGTGGATCGAAGCTATCGGTTGTGCTGACCGTTCGGCGTACGACTTGTCGGTCCACGCCGCCAGAACCAACGAAAAGTTGGTGGTGAGAGAACCTCTTCCCGAACCCAAGACGGTTGAACGTTGGGAATGCGACATCCAAAAGAAGAAGTTCGGCCCTAAGTTCAGAAAGGACGCCGGTAAGGTTGAACAATGGTTGACGCTGAGAACCGAATGTGAGCTTGAAGACTTGGCTCAAGAATTGAAGTCGTCGGGCAAGATCACCGCCGACATTCCCGAAGTGGGCAATGTTGAAATCGGCTCCGACTTGGTGTCGATTGACAAGGTCACTCGTACCGAGCACATTCGGGAATACACCCCCAACGTCATCGAACCTTCGTTCGGTATCGGTCGGATTTTGTACTCGTTGTTCGAACACTCATTCTACACTCGTGAAAACGACGTTGACCGGGGGGTGTTGTCGCTTCCTCCCCTCGTGGCTCCCACCAAGGTATTGGTGGTGCCTCTTTCCACTGCCGCTGAACTTAAGCCGATCACCCAAAAGGTTAGTGCTTACATCAGAAAGCAAAAGCTTCCGTTCAAGGTCGACGACTCTTCGGCTTCGATCGGTAAGAGATACGCCAGAAACGATGAATTGGGTACTCCCTTCGGCATCACCATTGACTTTGACTCGGTCAAGGACGATTCGGTCACGTTGAGAGACCGTGATTCTACCAAGCAAGTGAGAGGTACGTTTGCTGACGTCGTCGACGCCATCAAGGCCATGACTTACGATGGGGTGCTGTGGGATGACGCCACCAAGAACTTGAAGGTGTTTGAAGGCCAAACCGGTGAGTAGATATGTAGATAATAGGTTACGATTCAAAAATAGATGATTCTAGTTTTTCAGGTGTTAATTAAGCAAACCCATTCACAATGATTATCAGAGGTCGCACGATGCCTATCTTCCCCTAGTCTTTCCCTCCATCAGTAGATGACATTTAAGAGTAATTCTTCTCATTTTAGCGGACAATATCAAAAACAATCCACACCCCTCACTTCATTTATTGGTGAATACCTTACCTGTTCTTCATTGACATCATCTTCCTTTGCCTCCCTCACCATTTCCACGTTTCGCGCTCATCAGTGAAAATTTTACCACGCCCACCTTACACACATCGCCATGAGACCGATCAAACTTATGGGTCACGAGAGATCGTTGACCCAAGTGAAATACAACCGGGAGGGCGATCTTTTGTTTTCGGTGGCCAAGGATAACGCCGCCAGTATCTGGTATTCGTCCAACGGGGAACGGTTGGGGACGTTGGAAGGCCACAAGGGGGTGATTTGGTCGATCGATGTCGACCCGGAAACGTTATATTGTGCCACTGGTGCCGGTGACCTTTCCGTCAAGTTATGGAAGGTGGAAACCGGAGAATGCTTGTACACTTGGGACCTGCCGTCGCCGGTGAGACGAGTACACTTCTCCCCCGATGGCAAGCGGTTATTGGCGATTGCCGACCAAGTGATGGGCCACGTCGGTACCATCACCGTCTACGATATAAATCGCGACCAAGGCCTGCTGCAGCTGACGAAGGCGTCGTTGGTGATTGAAACCGCTCAAGATGGCGCCAAGGCAACCGTGGCTGCGTTCACCGGTAATGGCAAGTACATCATCGTCGGTCACGACAATGGGTTTGTGTCCAAGTACGACGCCGTCACTGGCGAAAGAATTGCCACTCTTCAGGCTCACGGTATCCACAATGAAGACCAAAACATCACCGTCACCGATGTGCAATTCTCTCCCGACTCCACTTATTTCATCACCTCGTCCAAGGACCGGTGTGCCGTGTTGGTCGACGTGGAAACCTTCGAAATTCTTAAGGTGTTCAAGGCCGATGCTCCCATGAACACTGCCGCCATTACCCCGGTGAAGGACTTTGTCATTTTGGGTGGGGGTCAAGAAGCTCGTAATGTCACCACTACTGCCGAGTCTCAAGGTAAGTTTGAGGCGAGATTCTACCACAAAATCTTCGAGGACGAAATCGGTCGTGTTAAGGGTCATTTCGGTCCTTTGAACACAATTGCCGTCCACCCCGATGGCACCGGGTATGCCAGTGGCGGGGAAGATGGTTTTATTCGGGTGCACACCTATGACAAGTCTTACTACGACTTTTTGTTTGATGCAGAAAGATCGGAGAGAGCCAAGGAAACTCTCACCGAAGAAGTGGCGGTCTAGGTTACCCCACGCTTGCATGATAGATGTATATTAATGGCACGAAAGGTAAGTACGACATGATGGGATTATACTTTTAGCGTAGAGAACTAGATGTTGCTTTTCAGAATGAGGCGCACGCAAATAGAACCACATTCGACCACCATGGTACTAGTTAAAAAGCAATATACACTAGTATAGGTCGTCCACGTGACACGGCTAACCTCGTTCCATGTCCTACGAAAGCAAACGGCAATCGTTTTTTGCCTCGTCATGAACTGCATCTAAGCATTTACGAAAATTTCGGAACTACTATGGGCACGGGCCCATGTAAACGATAACCCGATATAAGCGAAAAAAGACTCTCAAAATGAGCTAACTTGCCAAAAACGTCTACGTCGATGACCTTATCATGATAAAGGAGTTAATGGCAGTTAAGTTGAGGCTAAACTTGGCGTGAAATACGACAGAATAACCTATGGAATTCCGCTTATCTGCCTGCATGGATCGTGACTCTAGACAGGGTGCGTTGAGCGTTTATATGTAGGTCCTGATGACAGAGACGCCATCACTTATCATCGCTACCCCGTCCCTCCGCTCCTCACCATGCCCCCTCTGCGTGCCCTTTCTAGTGATAGCGATGATGATCTTGGTGGCGGTTTCATCGTCAGCCAACCCCTGCGGCGCCGGCGTCAAGCTCGGGAGCGGCTGGTGTCTTACGTCGACCTGACCGACGATGAGATCGACCTCGACCAGTTTGTCAAAGTCGAACAGATAAAGGGTCCGACTAAACGACTGAAACAACCGAAGCGAGAAGTGTCCAAAAAACGACAGGTGAAGGAGGAGTCGACCGATGATGAGTACCATCAATCCGACGTGGATCCCGTTGAAGAGCTGGAAGTTTCCGATGTTTCCGATAGTGAAATCAAATTGGTACGGGCTCGAGAGGTCGAACTTGATGGTAAACTGGCACACGTAGCCATCGAACTCGATAGTGATGATGATGTTGAAGATAATCAGCTGTTAGCAGCTCGGGCACGAGAAATCGCCCAAGAAGCATCAGAATCCGTCAAGGAGGAGGAACCTCAACCCGATGACGATAACGGGGAGACAAAGAAGAAACCTAAAGCTAAACGGAAACCGCGACAGAAGAAGCCAGCTAAGCCCAAGATTCCCTACTATACCCGAGTCACCAATCAATTATACGAACAGCATCCGGAACTCAAAGATGTGTTCGTTCATCTTGAAACCCTTGGCAGTGCCCCAGTCGTTCGAGCGAAGCAACCACCAGGGATGACGATCAATTTATTACCATTTCAACTTGAAGGGTTGCACTGGCTTATTCGGCAAGAACAGGGCGAATTTCATGGTGGGGTACTTGCCGACGAAATGGGGATGGGTAAAACCATCCAGACGATCGCCCTTATGATGCAAGATCGTACCAAGCGGCCTAATTTGGTGATTGGACCGACGGTGGCGCTTATGCAATGGAAAAATGAAATCGAAGCTCACACCGAACCGGGAATGCTCAAAGTGCTTTTATACCATGGTGCTAATCGTCCTACTGACGTGAAGGAATTGGAACAATACGACGTTATCCTTACATCGTACGCAGTCCTCGAACTGGTATTCCGTAAGGAAAAGTACGGTTTCAAACGGAAAGAACGTAAAGTCAAAGAAAAGAGTGCGTTGCACGCACTCCCATTCTACCGAGTGATTCTAGATGAAGCTCATAATATCAAAGACCGTAACACCGGCACGGCAAGAGCAGCAATGCATCTTAATACCCAAAAGAGGTGGTGCTTATCGGGGACACCTTTACAGAACCGGATTCTGGAAATGTACTCGCTTATTCGCTTTATGCGTATCGAACCCTTCAACAAATACTTTTGCTATAAATGTCCTTGTGCCAGTGAGGAATGGATGTTCACTAATGGTCGCAAGTGTGATTTATGTGACCATCTGCCAATGTTGCACACGAATTGTTTCAATCACTTCATGTTGAAAAACATCCAGAAGTATGGTATCGAAGGTGATGGTGCTACCAGTTTCTACCACTTGCGCCTTCTTCTTAAAGGAATCATGTTACGGCGTACCAAGCTTGAACGAGCTGACGATTTGGGACTTCCTCCTCGGGTGGTGGAGATTCGTCGAGACTTTTTCAACCCCGAAGAAAAGGACTTATACCAATCATTATACAGTGATTCGAAGCGCAAGTTTAATGATTTTGTCGCCGAAGGGGTTGTGCTTAATAACTATGCCAATATCTTCACTTTGATTACTCGGATGAGACAGATTGCCGATCACCCAGATTTAGTGTTGAAGAAGGTGGGCGGCAATATCGGTGACCTGGGACGAGTTGAAGGGGTAATCATGTGCCAGTTATGCGATGATGAGGCTGAAGAACCTATCGAATCGAAATGCCACCATCGTTTCTGCCGACTTTGCATCACTGATTATTGTGAGCTGTTTGATGGCGATGAAAAACAGTTGACTTGTCCTGTGTGTCATATTGGTTTATCGATCGATTTAGAACAACCGGCTCTCGAAGTGGACGAGGAATTGTTTGCTAAAGCTCTGATCGTCAATCGTATTACGCAAGGGGCTCACGGTGGCCAGTGGCGATCACTGACTAAAATTGAGGCGTTGGTGGAAGAGTTGTACCGGCTTCGACTGGATAAGCACACGATCAAGCTGATTGTATTTTCTCAATTTACTCTGATGTTGGATTTAATTGAGTGGAGATTGAAGCGAGCAGGGTTTGAGACGGTGAAGTTAAGTGGGTCGATGACCCCTCAGCAAAGAGATTCTACCATCAAATACTTCATGAATAACACCCAGGTGGAAGTGTTCCTTGTGTCACTCAAAGCCGGTGGGGTGGCACTTAATTTGTGCGAGGCATCCCAAGTATTCTTGATGGATCCATGGTGGAATCCATCTGTTGAATGGCAGTCAATGGACCGTGTTCATCGTATCGGTCAGAAACGCCCCATCAGAATCACACGGTTCTGTATTGAAGATAGTATTGAGCTGAAAATCATCGAATTGCAAGAGAAAAAAGCCACGATGATTAAAGCAACGATTAACTCTGACGAATCGGCTGCTAATCGACTTACCCCAGACGATTTACAATTTTTGTTCCAATAACGTTTGTCACGTGTACATAGTTTGTATCAAGATACCCAATGTGACGACAAATTGCATGAAGCATTGATTTAGGCAATTGGTAGGCCAAAGCATGACGGCCCCCTGTCTCCTGAAGGTGGTTAACTAGGAATCTGTGTGTCAAGGTTCCTTTTTTGGGAGATGGTAATTGGAAGACAACCTGAACTGACGTTGCTATCAACAATGCTATGAGCTTGAGAAAACTTGATGGATAGAGAACCAATTGATCTTATTGCACCTAAATCTCAATTTTGTAATTGAATAATTCCTCTGCTGCCTACGGGGTATACGTAGTGTCTTTGAAGCTTCCAACTTGATCAGTTGGTCTCGTAGCTGTGGCGCCATTTATCCCTTATCGATACTACTCAATGGCGCCACCCTCCAAAGGAAATACATACAAATTAAAGCAAGTTGTGTAAGATGAAATCATAATAGCACATACAATGAGTCAATTGAGAGGACAAATTGGTTAGCTAACACGAAATACCGCCATTTGGAACGTTCTATGCCCAACAACACACGAGTGTGTTATTGCACAAGACCCATATTACCACGATGAAGCCATCTTTTACAAATCTCTCGTAAGTGTAAATTAGTAATTTGAGATTTTGATCACGTGCCGGTAGCTGCTGACAAAGCTGTCAACCGTTCCGCTGACAAAACTCCACCAAAAAAAAAGCGAGTAGGCGCAGGTACTACTGCCACAGTAGACACAGAATTTATCAGCAATCCACAGTTCTCGAGTATAAATAGGTTTCAAAATTACGCTAATTGTTCATCATCTATCTCAAATCAATCTTACAATACAATGGTTGTTTCAATTGCTATCTTTGGTTTCAATGGCCTCTTGGGGAAGCCTGTGTACGACGCGCTTGTGTCGCCCGACTTTAAATCTAAAGTGGGGCTGATCAAGATTGTCACCCGCAGTGAACCTAAAGAGCGGTTGGCGGGAGTTGAATATGTTATTGGAGACATCTCCAAAAAGGAGGACTTGAGTCAATTGGTGTCTAGTGTCAAAGGAGTCGATGTCATCATCGCTCTCAATGCTCCTGTGCCGCAAATTTACGCTGGTCTTGAAGCCTTGTTGGCTCAAGTAAAGCCCAAGTTGTATATTCCATCTCAATTTGGCGTCGATCCTTTTAAGGCCCAAGAAATTTTGCCGGGGTTTTTGGCGGTCAAGACTGACCATTCGAAGGCGGTCCGTGGCTTGGGCATCAAGGTGGTGGACGTATTTACTGGTTTGTTCCACCTTCCCGGTAGCTTCAGTTACGAGATTGTGGCTCATTATGGGATCGAGAGTGACGGTCTGGTGATTCAAAGAGGTGACCCCAAGCAAGAGATCACGGTGACGGCTACTTCGGACGTCGGTAGAGTGGTTGCGTCGCTTGCTACCGCTCACGATTACTCAAAGCTCCCTGATATCGTCAGAGTTGAATCTGACCGTGTCACCTTTGAAGAAGTCCAACAAACTTGGGGCAAGAATCACCATAAGGAGATTAAGGTTGTCAAGAGTCTCACCAAGGATGAAGCTCTTAAGGAAGTCCAGGATGACTGGAAGACTAATGGGTTTTCTCCCGATAAATTTTTATACTACCTCCAATCGTTGGTATCACAAGGAGCTGCTGGCGGGGCTTTGTTCATTAAGAATGATGACGAATTAGTCAACCCCGGAATCTGGGAATGGGTCAAGTTCCAACGCGCTTAGAGTGTATAGTTGAATGAATAACTCGATGAATGTCTTCATTTGTAGCTGGAATTAACGGTCTGTCGAGAATAACGGTGAATATAGACAGTTATGAAAAGGCTCGAGTGTCGCCGGAAGCTTAGAAACGTTATAGCTATTCAAGATTGAACGAAGTCCTGAAATGTAACCGGGCTTATTTTACCTATAATCTCTCTGTCCCCTCTTAATTTACCTCACTCTCGCCTAACCCATATTGCCAGCTTTTGATGAACTGGATATAGGAGAGACGTATGAGGGTGAGGTCACCTCGATAGACAATTTGAAAGAAGATAGAATGATAATTTGGCACTTATATTTTGGTCTAACTATTCAAATATTCTACTACTAGTAAATCGGACAAGTAGTTTGCGCTTTCCACACCGATTTCGATCAGGAGTTGCGCTTCGCCCACGTCCTAAGTCTAGGCTACGGGTTACGGTTCCCGCATTCCCATTGTCTCGTCGTCTCGTCAAACCTAAGCCCCATAGCATCGTCCATAGGGTAAGCAAATGGTAAATCGGACCGCAAAATGGGTACAAAAAGGTAAACAGTCAACGACAATTCCGATTTCAAATGGCTACTCACTTCCCCGGTGTTGATAGGTCAAAAACTCATGGAGTTACACAGTTTCGGGTGTGTTGATGGCTCACCAATACGGTCTCCGAAGTCCGGGAAACATAACTGACTGACAGCGCGAGCCACACGCAAGTCGGACAAGACAAAACTGCGAGACAGTACCAGCCCACTGGAAATCGAGTACCAGCTATGGCTTCTTGGTAAAACTTACAAACAAGGTAACAAAAGTGTCGTGTTATCGTCGGTTCACAAATTGTCCCATGGGTTTACCCCAGGTTTCGAGACTATTCAAGCCATTTTTCGTAGAGAGTCCCACCTCGGAGCGTCGCACCTGTCGTCAACCAGGTACCCGACCATTGCGACAATTTGCACACGACCTTCCGACATTAGCCCCCTAACTTAGGGCGAGCCAAACGACGATTAACGTGGCTAACTCTACTAATAGTAATGCTATCGAAACCTGGGAAGTGAGCATCGATTCGCATTCGTAGGTTTCGTGGGCTATTCTTTTTTGTGTCCCCAAAACCTCGATCAGATCGGTTTTAAATCAACACTAAACCGAATACGAAGTAATGGAGTGGGGGGCGTGGGGGTTCATCAGACGACGACATTATTAATTAATTGGGGAATGTGGGGAAGAGAGGATCCTTTGTTCCCATTGGTCGATAAGCTTGGCCCTATCTGCCCCCAATATGCCAGACACTACCTCTTGTCCATTTCCAAAAACTATAAGTAGGGGCCTTGTCCCCCCTCTAAATTTTCATCTCATCAACCTTTACTTGGCTAACAATTAATCATGTGCCTTGACTGATCGTTGGAAATCCCAACGCTTCTATCCTTGATGCCATGACTAGCCATCCATGACCAACACAAATTAGTTGGCATGGTCTGACGACGCTTATTGATTGACGCTGGCTCATGAGCTTGACCTGATGGTTGGAAATCCCAACCATTGGTCAACTAAAAGCACAGTGTCCGATGACGCTTACAGGCTCTACTGATGGTTGGAAATCCCAACGATCAACTAAGAGTCATGACCAACCAACGATGATCAACCCTAACTGTTGACATGGTCTGCTGAACACTACTGAAAGCTTGTCTGGCTTTACTTACTCATCGCCAGGCATGCCAATCCATGATGCCACGACCAAAGTCTCACCTAACGTGGTTTGCTGTGTCTGTTTTTCTTGATTGACATACTACGGTCAGTTCTTTCCATTGACTCATCTCGAAGGGTCGGCTCCGTTCCAGGGGAGTTCAGGTTGATCGAGACGACAGTCGGATCTTCCAATTCTACAGTCAGGTTTTTCTCTAGACATTTTCTCTTCTCATGTTTTATGGAAAGGACTGGCCAAACTTTGACTATCAAAAGGACAACCCAGCTTTGATTGGATTGGAAATAAAGCTACAAGTGTCCAAGGTTACAAATATAAAAAGTTACAATTACATATAATAGAGATAAACATTCGTCAACTGTTGTAGCCAACTCTATCGCCATTAAGCCATATAAGTCGAATGCGCAGTTGTAGGGAGGAATAGTAAAGATTGTCCTACTTCTCAAATGAACGACGCCTTGATGAATTGACCCGGCTCTATCCACATCTTAGGGTTGTTGACACGGGCAAACCCCTCGGCAAGCTTGTGATAAACGGCCTCCGTTAGCGAGTTGGCCTAACCATGTACAGGGCGCATATGCAGGGTGAAGTTATTACATGGCTATCGCCGCACTTGACTCACACACCGGTGCCGGCACTCCACAATTTACGCCGCTTCCACCAATGCGCGGCCCTTCGGATGACTCCGGAGACTTCATACAGTATTTCATCCTCACTGTCCCTTATAAACAAGATTGTCCCTCACACGACATTTAACCTCAATTACCCTTCAAACTAACCGTCAAAATTGTTATCTCTCATCCTTATTCGTTGTGTCTCTCACTAACGTTGTTCACCTACATTATCGTGCGTATTCTCACCATTTGCCGTGGTGAGTCACTAGTCGCATAAAACCAATTGGAGCCGCCAGAATTTTTCACTAGAGAGGCATGGTTGAGTTTTGGCAAGAATACTTGGAGAGCCCCACGCTCTCGGTGTTGCCTCATGATTTCTTAAAGCCGGCGAACAACCAGTCGGTGGAGGCGGAGTATGAATTTGAATTGCTGGGAACGTTCGTCGACGGGCTTGCGACGTTTGCTGCTCTCATTTACCGTTTAACTGGTGACGATGATGTCGTCGTCGCTACCGATAAGCTGGCCGAAGACCCCACGTTTATCGTACGGACGACGTTGCTGCCGGAGATGCTGTTTGCTCAATTACGGGAGAAAGTGAATGCTGAATACACCACCAATGCCGATAAGGTCGATTACCGCAGTTTGACCGAAGTGGCGCTGAGAATCAAGAAAGCAAAGCAATTAGATGATGAGCCGGGGCTTTTCCGGTTATCGTTCCAGCATCGTCTGCCTCGCCAACAATTGCTGACGCTGGTGAAAGGTCTGGTGCGAGACCTCGCCGTGTTCTATGATGGCAAGGTGATGACCTTCTACTACAACTCGTTGCTTTATAAGCGGGACCGTATGGTGGTTCTCGGTGAACAATTCACTCAGTTTTTACAAGCGGCTACTGCTAACCCCGACACTCCCATTACCCATATCAATCTCGTTACTGAATCGCAACGAGCTCAATTACCTGATCCTACGCGTGACCTTGATTGGAGTGGGTACCGTGGAGCCATCCAGGATATCTTTATGGCTAATGCTGACGCTCACCCCGACCGTACGTGTGTGGTGGAAACGAAGCTGTTCATGGACCCCCAATCACGTACGCGTACCTTCAGTTATCGGCAAATCAACCAAGCGTCCAATATCGTGGGTAATTACTTGAAGGATACTGGCATCAAAAAGGGCGATATTGTCATGATTTACGCTTACCGTGGCGTCGACTTGATGGTGGCAGTGATGGGGGTGCTTAAGGCTGGTGCTACCTTTTCGGTGATTGATCCGGCGTACCCTCCTGCTCGGCAAAACATTTACCTTTCGGTGGCTCGTCCTCAAGGGTTAGTTGTGTTGGAAAAGGCGGGGGTGTTGGACTCGTTGGTTACTGATTACATCAAAGAAGAGCTCAACGTGGTGTCGACCATCCCTCAACTTAAGCTTAACGATGATGGGTCTGTGGTTGGTGGTAAACTTGCCGGTAGCGATGATGATTGCCTCAAAGCTTACGCTAAGTACGCCGATATTCCCACTGGAGTAGTGGTGGGTCCCGATTCTAACCCTACACTTTCGTTCACTTCGGGGCTGGAAGGGGTCCCTAAAGGGGTGTTGGGTCGTCATTACTCGTTGGCGTACTACTTCCCCTGGATGTCACAACAGTTTAACTTGAGTGAAAACGATAAGTTCACCATGCTTTCGGGTATTGCTCATGATCCCATCCAACGGGACATGTTCACGCCATTGTTCCTTGGGGCCCAATTGTTGATCCCTACCAGTGATGACATTGGCACTCCGGGCAAGTTAGCTGAGTGGATGGCGGAATACGGGGCCTCCGTCACTCATTTGACTCCCGCTATGGGTCAATTATTGAGTGCCGAAGCCACTTGTGCCATTCCGTCGTTGCACCATGCATTCTTCGTCGGTGATATCCTTACCAAGCGGGACTGCTTACGCTTGCAACTGTTGGCGGAAAACGTTGCTATCGTCAACATGTACGGTACCACCGAAACCCAACGGTCGGTGCTGTTCTTTGAGATTGCGTCGCGTGCCAATGACCCCACCTTCCTCAAGAACTTGAAGGACGTCATGCCCGCAGGGACGGGGATGCAAAACGTTCAACTTCTTGTTGTCAACCGTAACGACCGTAAGCAAACTTGTGGTGTTGGTGAAGTTGGGGAAATCTACGTGCGAGCCGCTGGGTTGGCTGAAGGCTACCGTGGGTTACCCGACCTTAACGCAGAAAAGTTTGTGACTAATTGGTACGTTGACCCGCAACAATGGATCGATGCCGACTCCGGTGACGAAGAATGGCGTCAAGCGGGATGGCAAGGCCCTCGTGATCGGTTGTACCGTACTGGAGACTTAGGTCGGTATTTGCCCGATGGTAACGTCGAATGTTGTGGCCGTGCTGATGATCAAGTGAAGATTAGAGGGTTCCGTATCGAACTTGGGGAAATTGACACTCACCTTTCGCAACATCCTTTGGTTCGAGAAAACGTCACCTTGGTGCGTCGTGACAAGAACGAAGAACCGACATTAATTTCGTACATTGTACCTCGTGAATGCGAAGAACTCGAACAATTTAAACGTGATGCTGGTCACGGTACTGACCCTATCGTCGAAGGGCTTGTGGTGTATCGTGAACTCATTCGTGACATTAAGAGTCACTTGAAGAAGCGGTTGGCTGCTTACGCCATCCCCACCATCATTGTCCCTATGGCCAAATTGCCCCTTAACCCGAACGGTAAGGTTGACAAGCCTAAGTTGCCCTTCCCCGATACGGCTCAATTGGCAGCGGTAGCCCAAGAAATTGGTAGCGAAACCGATGATTCTGAATGGTCGCCATTGGAAACCAAGATTCGCGATTTGTGGCTTTCGGTATTGCCTAATCGTCCGGCAGTGATCGCCAAGAGTGACTCGTTCTTCGACCTTGGTGGCCACCTGATTTTGGCGACGCGGATGATCTTTGAATTGCGTAAGCAATTGGCGGTCGACATCCCCCTTGGAGTGATCTTTAAGCACCCGACCGTGGAACTGTTTGCTGAAGAAGTCGATAAAGTGGTTAAGGGTGATGATTTCCAATTGGCTGACGGTACGGTGGTCGATGAAGCCGAAGAGGAAAAGCCTTACGATTACGCTAAGGATGCCGCTGACCTTGCTGTTAGTCAATTGGCAAAGACCTATCCTCTGCGTGAAAAATTGGGTGATAATGTCAACGTGTTCGTCACTGGTGCCACCGGGTTTTTGGGGTCGTTCATTGTCCGTGATTTGCTTACTGCTAGAGCTAACCTTAACACCAAGGTGTATGCTCACGTGCGGGCTAAGGACGCCGCTGCTGGTATGGAACGGTTGAAGCAAACGGCCAAGACGTTTGGTATTTGGCAAGATTCCTGGGCTGATCGCATCGAAGTGGTGCTTGGTGACTTGGCCAAACCGCAATTTGGCATGGCCGACGCCGAATGGACTCAATTGGCCAATACCATCGATGTCATCGTTCATAACGGGGCGTTCGTCCACTGGGTGTACCCTTACGTTAAGTTACGCGATGCCAACGTCATTGGTACCGTTAACGTGATCAACTTGTGTCAATTGGGTAAGCCGAAATACTTTTCGTTTGTGTCGCTGACGTCGGCGCTTGATACTGATCACTTTGTCCACCTTCTGGACGAATTGATCGCTAAGGGCGGTGCCGGGGTTCCCGAACTGGACTCGCTCGCCGGGTCGGCTACTGGTTTGGGTACTGGTTACGGGCAATCGAAATGGGCGGCGGAATTCATCATTAGAGAAGCGGGTAACCGCGGGTTGCGTGGGTGTATCACTCGTCCCGGTTACGTTACTGGGTTCTCGAAGACGGGGGCTTCCAACACCGATGATTTCCTCTTAAGAATGCTTAAGGGTCTGGTGGAATTACGTGAATTCCCCGAAATTCTGAACAGCGTCAATATGGTGCCTGTCGATCACGTTGCTCGAGTAGTATGTGCTACTGCCCTTACTCCTCCCGTGCCTGATCAATTGGCGGTGGCTCAAGTCACCGGCCATCCTCGGATTTCCATGCAAGGCTTCTTGAAGCTGCTTGCCACCTATGGTTACGATGTCGAAGGCACCGACTACTTGCATTGGCGAGTGGATCTTGAAAAGTTTGTCGTTGATCACGGTGACCTGGCGCTTTTCCCCTTGCTCCACTTTGTGTTGGATAACTTACCGCAAAACACTAAGGCTCCCGAGTTGGACGACACCAATGCTCGCACCTCGTTAAAGGCTGATGCCAAATACACTGGCGAAGATGTTCTGGCGGGTGCTGGGGTCGATGAAAAGCAAATGGGGATCTATCTTTCCTACTTGGTAGCGATTGGGTTCTTACCTACTCCCGATACCGTGGGTAAACTTCCTCCCTCGCAAGTATCGGAAGAATCGTTGAAATTGATTGAAGCTGGTGCTGGGGGTAGAGGTTCAGCAGCCAAGTAAAATAAAAGAATTACCAGTTATATATGATGAGCTATGAATGTACGCATTAACTATGGAAATTTAACATATTTCGCGTAAAGTGGTGGGGTCATTAGGTCACGTGGGGTTAGTCTCACGGAGATCCCAACGGCTGAAAGAAACGTTCACGCCATATAGCAAAGCACTAACCTCCAATTAAAAACCGCTACCATCAGTAATCACCGCACCTTCTCTAGAAATTAGTGTTTGTTTTAGATTAGTATGACTTCGAAAATCAGTGTCATAAAAGTTTATTTGACCCCGCCACTTTCTGCCGATGAGGTTGATGCCCGCCCATAGCCGCAGCAGCCCATCTCTCACCACTGGTCAATGATGGTCAATATCCTTCTACCCGGGGGTTATCAGTTGCTTTGTGTTACGGTCACACGGCTACGCCTCGCGTGGGCACTATAAAACTATAATCTCCGGGGATGGATTTGTCATCGTATAAAAGTAGCGTGACACACGCCTTTGGTGACGATGGGAGGTGTCTGTGCCTTCCCCCGCTGAGGCGGAAATTTCCTGCCGTTCGCTTGGAGCCGAACGGGATTGTCCGCGTGTGAATGATGGCGCGAGTCAAAACTTGCTTCCCCACGGTTCTTTTGCGCGGCTCCGGGGATATCGCTGATAGCCACCCACGCCAGGGATAATGAGGCTAAGCTAATAGTATCGACCATCATCACGGTCGATGAGCTATCATGGGGGGTCGTTTTATGTCTTTATGATATTTTTATGTCGTCAAAGGGACGATTTTACCCGGTGGATCGATACAATATTTCTTCGTCTGACTCGGGATGACTCGGGTCAATCAGCCTAGCCGCCATATAAAGCTTAACTAGGTCCCGCCCCACCGTTTTCCACTCTCAGCCATGCTTAGATCTCGTGTCGTTTTGCGGACAGTCGCTAAGACTGCCCGGATCAGAGTTCCTCTGATGGCAGTGGCTTCCACTCGGTTGTTGGCGACCACCGCCGACACCTCGCTGGACCACTACGCCAAGGTATACAACCCCCCCGTGTCTTACGCCGGATTGGATACGTTTACTCGTCGTCACATCGGGCCCAAACCCGACCAAGTGGCCCACATGTTGGCTACTCTCGGTTACAAGGACATGGATGACTTTTTGCGGGCCACCATCCCCGAACATGTGCTTGTGAAGCGGCCCCTTCAAGTGGCTCCTCTCGACGGTTACACCGAGCTGGAAATGATTGCCCATTTGCAAGACAGAGCCAACAAAAACCGCATTGCTCGCTCGTTCATCGGTAAGGGTTACTCGGGGACTCACTTGCCTCCCGTGATCCAAAGAAACTTGTTGGAACTGCCCGAATGGTACACTTCTTACACTCCCTACCAACCGGAAATCTCGCAAGGGAGATTGGAATCGTTGCTCAACTACCAAACCATGGTCACTTCATTGACGGGGTTGGACATGGCCAATGCGTCGCTTTTGGACGAAGGTACCGCTGCTGGTGAAGCGATGGCGTTATCGTTCCACCAACTGAAGAACAAGAAGAAGACGTACGTCGTCGACACCAACGTCCACCCGCAAACCTTAGACGTGTTGACATCGCGGGCCGATAACATTGGCGTCAAGGTGGTGCAATTGCCGTTGCTGACTCCCGAAGGAGTTAAGGAGCTCGAAGGTCTTGGTAAGGACGTGTGCGGGGCGCTTGTGCAATACCCGGGGACCGACGGGTCGATCCACGAATTCGGGGACGTCGTCAAGGTCGTCCACGCTAACAAGGGGCTCGTGGCCATGGCCACCGACTTGTTGGCGCTTACCGTGCTTAAGCTGCCGGGTGAACTTGGTGCTGATATCGCCTTGGGAACCTCGCAACGGTTTGGGGTGCCCTTCGGTTACGGGGGTCCTCACGCTGCGTTCTTCGCCACTCTGCAAAAGTACGCTCGTAAGATTCCTGGGAGAATCATTGGGGTGTCTAAGGACCGTATCGGGAAGCCGGCGTTGCGGTTAGCTTTGCAAACTCGTGAACAACACATCAAGCGGGAAAAGGCGACGCTGAACATTTGTACCGCTCAAGCGTTGCTTGCTAACATCTCCGCCATGTACGCTGTGTACCACGGGCCCGAAGGGTTAAAGAACATTGCTAAGCGGGTCTACGGGTTCACCACCATCTTGGCCGACGCCATCGCCAACCAACTGAACCACGAAGTGGTCAATGACAAGTGGTTCGACACCTTGACGGTTAAGCTTAACGGTACTCTGGCCAACGACTTGCTCAAGACGTTGTTGGATGAATACAACATCAACATCTTCAAGGTCGACGACCTGACGGTGTCGGTATCGTTGGATGAAACCGTGACCAAGGAAGAGTTGGAACAATTGATCAAGGCGTTCACTGGTAAGCCGGCTCAACTCCCCGAAGAATTGCCCCAATTGCCTCAAGAAGTGTTGCGTCAAGACCCCATTTTGACCCACGAAGTGTTCAACACTCACCACTCGGAAACCGCCCTCTTGCGGTACTTGCACCTCTTGCAACTGAAGGACTTGTCGTTGGCTAACCTGATGATTCCCTTGGGTTCGTGCACCATGAAGCTTAATGCTACCGTGGAAATGCAAACGTTGCTGATGCCTGGATTCGGTCAAATCCACCCCTTCGTGCCTCAAGACCAAGCTCAAGGTTACAAGCAATTGATCGATGAATTCGAAAAGGACTTGAACGACATCACTGGGTTCGATGCTACCACCAACATGCCTAACCTGGGGGCCCAAGGTGAATACACTGGGTTGCTGCTTATCCGTGAATACCACCGTGCTCGTGGCGACTACGAAAAGCGGGATGTGTGTTTGATCCCCGTGCTGGCTCACGGCACTAACCCTGCCTCGGCCGCCATGTGTGGTCTTAAGGTGGTTCCCGTGAAGTGTTTGGACAACGGGTTCATTGACGTCGAAGACTTGAAGAAGCAAGCCGAAAAGCACAAGGACAACTTGTGTCTGATCATGATCACCTACCCTTCGACCTACGGGTTGTACGAACCCGGTATCCGTCAATCCATCGACATTGTCCACGACAACGGTGGGTTGGTGTACTTGGATGGGGCCAACATGAACGCTCAAGTTGGTCTTACTTCTCCCGGTGACTTGGGGGCCGATGTGTGTCACTTGAACATCCACAAGACGTTCGCGTTGTCTCACGGTGGTGGTGGTCCCGGTCAAGCCCCTGTGTGTGTTAAGCAACACTTGGTGCCGTTCTTGCCCAAGCACCACTTTGTTGAAGTGCCTCACGTCACTAACGACTCGATTAAGGCCGTCAACTCGGCTCCTTACGGGCTGGCGCTGGTGATCCCGGTGTCGTACACTTACATCAAGATGTTGGGGGCTAAGGCGTTGCCGTACGTGTCGCTGGTGGCTATGCTTAACGCTAACTACATCATGAAGCGCTTGCAAGGGGCTTACCAAATCTTGTTCATTAATGGTGAAACCGATGGGTTGCGTCACTGTGCTCACGAATTCATCTTGGACCTTCGTGAATTCAAGAAGGTGGGCGTTGAAGCCATTGACGTGGCTAAGCGTTTACAAGATTACGGGTTCCACGCTCCTACCATGTCGTTCCCCGTTGCCGGTACGTTGATGATCGAACCCACCGAGCTGGAAGACTTGGCGGAATTGGACCGTTTCATCGCCGCCATGTTGCTGATTCGTGAAGAAATTGACGCTTACGCTAAGGGTGAACCTTGGGGGCAAGTGCTCAAGAACGCTCCTCACTCGTTGGAAGATGTCGTGGCTCTGAAGGACTGGGACACTCGGGGCTACAGCCGTGAGCAAGCCGCCTACCCCTTGGGCTACTTGAAGACCGCCAAGTGCTGGCCTACCGTGGCTCGCTTGGATGACACTTATGGTGACATGAACTTGATTTGCACTTGTCCTTCGGTGGAGGAATTGGCTGAAAAGGAGTAACTTTAGTCGTTAATAGAACGTATAGATTTGAATGAAATAATATATTAATCAGGCATACTTGATCGTAACTGGTTGTCCGGCTAACTTTCTCGATTTGAACTTTTCTAAGAGGTCAGTGGGGTCGACTTTAGTAGCTTCTTTGTCGGTCTCCTCCAGTTTGTCCAGCTTCTCTTTCACGATAATTCGGACATACACCCGTTTGTGTTTATGAACGATGAACCGAGGCTGAATGACATAGGTGACACTCTTGACGACATAGCCTTCGAAAAATGCTTCAAAGTCTTTGTCAGTGGCCTTGGAGTTAAATTCAACAAATTCAATCCCCATACATCCATCATCATCGACCACTCCCTTAGTGGTGTGGTCAATTGAAGTGACATCATCACTCTCTTTGGTTTCAGTCACTTTAGGAGCATAGGGTACGTGGTGATGGGCAGTAAGCAGTTTACCATGTAATTTGGTACCGTTAATCAAGGCAATGGCAGCATTGGCTTCTTCCTTGGTGTTAAATCCAGCGTAAGCAATGCCACTTGGATAATCACAACGCCAAAGTGGTGATGTTTTAACTGGAATCACAAGAAATTTCCTATTGATTAGTATTCATCCTTAATCGTGAGACATCATATGGGAGGTGACACTTACGGAGCATTCTCGGTGAATTGCTTGATGAGGTCACTTTCGGTAGTAGTGTGATCAAGATTAGTAATAACGATGATTGGGTTAGACATCTTTGGTGGAGAATTTACCCACACATCTTTACGATACTTTATACCTTCTTTTACTCTGTTAGGAGCAGATGAAATCTGCACATGTTTAATTCTCTGCAAAAATTGGCGTAAGCAAAGCAATATGTTGATGGGATATATTCGTCATTCACTGATATGGATGGTTTCGTTCATTCAATCTAGACTTGTCTGTCAAGGGGGCACGATGGGGAGCATTTTTTTGAGGGATGTATTAGCATTAAGATAAGGTCCCGGTGAACGCCGCACCCCGCGCAACACTCACATTTACATCACCACCGTTAGGGCCTCCGGTAATGGAGTGGTACAATAAAAGACGCTACAACGGAGGTACTCTGTCTCCTATTGAGCGGAGCTCATATTACTATGGCCAATACCCGTTATATTGCAGTGATTGGGTCGCCACCGGTGACTCGGACACCATTGCATTTTCGACGTATAAGGAGGGGTTTTCCAATAAGCTCCAAGTGGTTCAAGGCCTTGCTTATGGCAAAGAGATGACGGAAGAAATTGATCTGGATCATACCATCGAAGGGTTTGACTTTCATTTGGCGGCGGAAGTCAATTTAGATTATCCCATCACCCACCTCCAATGGGACCCCCTTAATACTCCCCGCTTAGCAGCATCGCTGGACTTGTTACGATTATACAAACTTGAGTATGAGGATAATGAAGTCGTCCTTGTTCAAACCCATATGCTTGCCAATAACCCCACGACAAAGGACGACGTCAACACCTTCCCCCCAGTAACTTCGTTTGACTGGAATTCAACCGACCCCAATATCGTGATTACCCTGAGTATCGATACTACTTGTACGGTTTGGGATTTGCATCGCACCTATAATGATGAAGGCTCGGAAATGGCCACGGTCAAGACCCAGCTTATTGCCCACGACCTGGAAGTATTCGACGTCAAATTTGTTTCGAAGCTGACAAACATCTTTGCCCTGGTTGGTAATGATGGTCTGATGCGAGTGTTTGACTTACGACTGCTTGAACATTCTACGATTATTTACGAACCCCCCGCGACCAAGTCGTTAAACTCCAAAGCGTTACTAAAGTTGCTGACGCTGAACATCGACCAGCACCACTTGGCGACGATTGGTGTCAATTCTAATGAAGTCATCATTATTGATATGCGGATGCCGGGGCTTCCTGTGGCACTGATCGATGGATCGCTCGGTGGAGTCCTGCCGGGAGCGATCAATCTGATTCAATGGCATCCTACATCGAACTATTTGTTGACGGGTGGCGATGATTGTCAGGCGTTAGTATGGGATTGTTCGAAGTTATCCGGAGACCTGGGCACCGTCATCGACACTCCCGTGCTAGCCTACGAAGAAGAGTATGAGGTTAACAATGCGTGTTGGCGACGTGACCAGGGAGATTGGTTTGGCGTAGTTAGTGGTAAAGGGTTTCAAGCTGTGGGCATTTAGTATAGATAATTAATACCTTTAGCAAATGATAAAATATGACTCATCTTCTATAGTGTAGGTTGTTGAAACCAAGGGTGGGGTCGCCGGTTACGAGCACCTGCAGATCTCCGTAAAATCCCGCAGGCCACGTTGGGCCAAAGTGAAAATTTTTCATTGAGGATACGGCGACCAAATAAAGTGAAAATTCTACATTATCGAATCAAATCAGTAGTGCTATTAAACTAAACTAATTAGCTTACTTCTTAGCAGCCTTTTGGGCAGCCTTGGTAACCTTACCAGCCTTGTCGGACTTTTCGACGGCCTTGATGACACCAACAGCGACGGTTTGTCTCATGTCTCTGACGGCGAATCTACCCAAGGGAGGGAAGTCAGTGAAAGCTTCAACACACATGGGCTTGGTGGGGACCATCTTGACAATGGCAGCGTCACCAGACTTGATGAACTTGGGGTTGTCTTCCATCTTCTTACCCGATCTTCTGTCGATCTTTTCAATCAAAGTGTCGAACTTGCAGGCAATGTGGGCGGTGTGACAGTCCAAAACGGGAGAGTAACCAGCCGAGATTTGACCAGGGTGGTTCAAGACAATAACTTGAGCGGTGAACGATTCGCAGCCCTTGGGGGGGTCGTTCTTCGAGTCACCACAGACGTTACCTCTTCTGATTTCCTTAACCGAGACGTTCTTCACGTTGAAACCAACGTTGTCACCGGGGACACCTTCAGCCAATTGTTCGTGGTGCATTTCCACGGACTTGACTTCGGTGGTGACACCAGCGGGGGCGAAGGTGACGACCATACCGGGCTTGATGACACCGGTTTCGACTCTACCGACGGGCACCGTCCCAATACCACCGATCTTGTAAACATCTTGCAAGGGCAATCTGAGGGGCTTGTCAGTGGGTCTGGAAGGAGGTTCGATGGCGTCAATAGCTTCCAACAAAGTCTTACCAGTCGACTTACCAGCCTTGGTTTCCTTTTCCCAACCCTTGTACCAGGGGCAGTTGGTCGAGGCTTCGATCATGTTGTCACCGTTCCAGCCCGAGATGGGGACGAAGGGGACGGTCTTGGGGTTGTAACCAACCTTCTTGACGAAGTTGGTGGTTTCCTTGACAATTTCATCGAATCTGTTCTTGTCCCACTTAACCGAGTCCATCTTGTTGATGGCAACGATCAATTGCTTAACACCCAAGGTGTAAGCCAACAAGGCGTGTTCTCTGGTTTGACCATCCTTGGAGATACCGGCTTCGAATTCACCGACACCCGAGGCGATAATCAAGATAGCACAGTCAGCTTGCGAGGTACCAGTGATCATGTTCTTGATGAAATCTCTGTGACCGGGAGCGTCAATGACGGTAACGTGGTACTTGGGGGTTTCGAACTTCCACAAGGCAATGTCGATGGTGATACCTCTTTCTCTTTCAGCCTTCAACTTGTCCAAGACCCAGGCGTACTTGAAAGAACCCTTCCCCAATTCGTCGGCTTCCTTTTCGAACTTTTCAATGGTTCTCTTGTCGATACCACCACACTTGTAGATCAAGTGACCGGTGGTGGTAGACTTACCAGCATCGACGTGACCAATGACAACAACGTTAACGTGAGCCTTTTCCTTACCCATTTTTGTTAGTTGGAGGAAAAAAAAGCGTTGCCAGGGGTATACTTATATAGGTGTCCGCACTATTGTGTGCAGGACGCCATCGAATGCAGAAAATTTTTCTTCTTAGGTTTGCGGTGGCAATGCATCCGATGTGCCTTAGCACGTGGCCAAGGGTGTTAACCCTAACCCAAGTTTAAATGATCCTAATATCATCATTTTCACCTCAAATCGGACGATCTAAACTGATCAGCCTATACATGTAATACTGGAGTTTCTACTGGTTTGGTTATTATATCATTAGCTAGTAGTTTAATCTACCAATCCGTGCCCTTCCGTTTTCCCAAAAAAGGCGGCGCCAATTTTAAGGCGGTTTGCCACTTCATGTAGGTGTTTTAGCAGGAAGAACTCCGTAAGCCGGAAGTTCTACTTCCGACTATTAGGGTTTAAATTGTACAAATTTTTTCAAGTAAAAAATCAACCCAATTGTGGGAAAGCAATTTGATTATTAGTTTTTTAGTCGTTCTTCCTATATGAAAATCTGATATATTTTTGTTGCAGGTTTGCGAGGCTTCAAAATTTCATTATCCTCATGTCATGCTAATGTGACTACCTCCGAACATTCGAGCAAGTTCCGACCGTTTCGAAGACACGTACACCCCCCTAGCGGAATTCATCTCACCCCGTCTATTCTCGTGTGTATCGACTATAGGTGGTAACTACTAGGGTCGTACCTTCTGTTAATATGAATACTTTAGGCTATCTTTTGTCCTTCGGAGAACGGCAGCTCATCGCAATTAGGGAGTTGCCCTGCATTGACCTCATCGCAGATAATATTAATTTATGATGGCTGCTCCGCCTGTAGCCGTGGAGTGCTGTATGTTTCGATCGCAACCGTAGGGCAACAAATGCGGCTAGTGGGTTCCAATATATACTAGTGGTTACGCTAACTATCAGGGTAATAGTGACAAGTGAGGATATTCGCTGACACAATAATCAACGGGTTTGTCAATCGTAGATAGGATGATATCGAACGCTTCGTATGTGGGCGCATTGCACCAATCGGAATCGAGGTTCTTCCCCTCATTCGTAAAGCTGTCACGAGGTGCACAATGGTGTCAATCACAGCCAGTAACGAGACTGTCTGTTGGTTGAAAGAAACGAGTAGCGTCGAAGCAAACTAACTGAAGTTTGTGATATATCAATTGATTTTTGTTGTCATTTTTTCCAATTATCCACTAAAGCGTGTAAGATGAGATTTTACTTGTGGCGCAGTAAAAAAGAACAAATATGGACCAAGTTCGATTTTGTCAAAAATCATTAAGAGTAAGAAGCATTAAACAAAGAATCACTAAAAGAACGGCATACAATCAAATTAAACTTGTGCCTGTATCGTCGTGGACCACATAACCAATCGTACTTCAACAAGTGAGATCGTACGGCTGAATACGAGTTTTTTTTTCAAGAAGAAAACGAAAGTCAGTAACTTATACGAAGTAAAAGTCCTTTAGTTCAGAAAATACTCAAATTGGAGGGATACTTTGGAACGTCAATCTGTGAACCCAACTACTTCTAAGCTTTATCGTGAATGTGCGTGTACTATTGGCGCGAACTAAAGAGTTTCATACATAACGGTCAATTTTCCTCGAAATTGATACACCCCACATCTTATGGGTATAAACACCATCGCATAGGATTACATATCAATACTCAGGCGAGTGGTCAGGGTCGACGAACGACGACGTTGGTTCCGAGCAAATGTGGGATCGGTTTTCTTGCCCTTAGTCTCGGCAAACAACCCCAAGATATCAGTAAGGGTGACAACCCCGATCAACTTTCCTTGGCCAGAATCAGTAGTCGGAGTATCTTGCAGCTTCAGCGGCGACTCGACAATCCACAACCGGTGCGATTGGGTTGCCACGAGCTTAGCGACCACTCTTCCTAAGGTCAGCAGTTTTCTCACATGGAAAATTGGGAACTGGTCCTGGCCTCGTTCAATGCCCTTTTGCAGTAAATTGTAGGAAATAAAGTTGAGAACCAGCTTGAATAAGAGAGCAGAATTTTTCGATGAAGTGACGTTTTTGACATCGGTGATTGAAATGTTACCGATCAATTGGTGCAGGTGGTCAATGACGGCCAATGACAGTACTCGTTCTTCATGCATTTTCGTAAGGGCTTCAATCAACAATTGGTCATCATAAATGGTCAAAGGGTTAGCGGCACCAATTTGCAATTGTTCAAGAGTTTGATCGAATAATCCTTCCAACAGAGGGAAGCGACGAGCATTTTCCCACATGAAACGGATCAACCGTCGTTGTGATAAAATCCCCGTCACCTTCCCGGAATTGTCGGTAATTGCCACCCGGTGAACCCCGTTCCCGAGAGTCTCCATGACGCTTGGCAAATAGTCGTGTTCGTTGAATCTGATAAACGGGTTCTTCGGATGTACATGGATGATGAATTCCACGGGGACTTCTTCACCGCGCTTCGCCTTGGCGACATATTCTCCGGTGGCGGGGGCATCGCCCACGGTTATCTTATTCATGACAAGGAGAAGGTAGGTGTTCAAGTCGGAGTAGTCAAAGGTGCCGCAATTGGTCAAGTCGGTATCGTTGGTCCGACTGACGGGCACCAGGGTCAAATTGTGAGACTTCAACGTTTCGAAAGCTTGCTGGACCAGCATTTTGGCAGGAATTGAGATCAATTTGTTGCCATCAATCAATTCGCTCAATTGGATATCGTTCCAATCGCCAATTACCAGTCCGGTGGCCAGCAGTGCTCGCAGCAGTACCAGCGGGTTCCGGCTGAGCAGGATCCCGAGGGATTCATCATCTTGGTTAAGAGGTGGAGGCAGCAGTAACATCTCGACAATCAGGGGCTTGCGCAGCGGGTTGGGCAGCGCTGCTCCCGTGGACCGATTGAAAGGCAGCATGGGATAACGGAGTGTGGAGTGGTGAGAGTGAGCCGCAACTTTCGATCGTCGACACCGAGAAAAAAGGAAATCTGAGCCCTGAGGATCGAACTAATTGAGATTTTAGGGGCGAATTTAAAGATACTTGCAAATTTCGCACTGTGCCCCCGATGGTAGCGCCTCCAGTATCCATGCGGGTTTAATCTGGGGCAACGTCAAGGGACGTATTCGATGAGGATAAGTGGCGGTGCCGGCCGAAGATAAGCGTCAAGCCGGCTATTTTTATGCCAATTGTTCAACATTCGTAAAAACCCCCGTTTGTTGAGCAAGGCAAATGGTGATCATTAGTGAACCTGGTGACCATGGGGATAATCGACCCACTTCGTGAAAACGTTGAGCCACTATTGCGCGCTCGATACTGTCCTATCCGGATTGGGCAAAGTTAAAGCATCGTGCGGGCGTGTATAGATATGAGTGATTAATAGGGACGGGGCGGGTCTATGTAGGAGATCCAAATCGCACTTGCCAAGGCGACTAACACTACACACCCTACAGTCAAGTAAACGATTTGGTCCGAGAAATCCCGAGGATGAGGGTGGGGGTGAGGGGCGCCAATGTGGCATTACCTTCGGCAATTCACCCGCCGTCGACCGCATGTGTAAATTCAAATGGTCTGGCTGACAGACAATAGCTTGGCGATGGCGTTGTTTGACGACATAGTTGTCAGGTTATACCCGAGGTTGGATTGCAAGCGAACTTCCGTTCCCCCGAGATTCACTAGATTTATCTTCCTTTTTTCACATTTTTGGGCCTCACATGCCGCAGCGAAGTTCCTGCCTACAACTATCTGTTGGGTAAAAAGAAATTTTCGCCCAAACGGTGATCCCAGTTTAAAAACCCTCACCTCCCGCAACGACCACAGGAACTCACCATGGTTGAAACCGTTGATATTACTTCGCTTAACGCTGTGGCGGCGGGTACCAACAAGACTAACCCCAGAATTGTTGCTCTGGGGTTCGGTGGTAGATTGATGGGGACCTCCGACATGGTCAAGGTGACCGCCGAGGAAATCACCCAAACCAACGAAATGGATATCAAGATGAAGGCCGGGTCGCAATACTCTAAGGTCCACCCTTCGGAAAAGAGCTGGTCGATGTCGACGTTTGTCGAAAAGATCAACTGGTTGCACTTGTTTTTGGTCGTGATCATCCCCGTTTACGGTTTTGTTGAACTTTTCCGTGTCCACTGGGACCCTCGTACCGTGGTGCTTGGATTCATTCTTTACGTGTTCCTGGGGTTGTCGATCACTGCTGGTTACCACCGGTTGTACGCTCACAAGGCTTACGATGCTGCTCTTCCCGTGAGAATGTTCTTTGCCTTTTTCGGGGCTGGTGCCATTGAAGGGTCGATCAAATGGTGGGGTCACTCGCACCGTGTTCACCATCGTTACACTGACACTGCCCGGGACCCTTACGATGCTCGTCAAGGTTTCTGGTTCTCGCACATGGGTTGGATGTTGACTAAGCCCAACCCCAAGAACAAGGCTCGTGCTGACATTTCTGACATGTTGGCTGACCCCGTGGTTGTCTTCCAACACAAGCACTACATGTACTTGATGTTGCTTTCCGCCTTTGTTGTGCCTACTGTCGTTGCCGGTTTGGGCTGGGGTGACTGGTACGGTGGTTTCATCATTGCCGGTGTGCTCAAGTCGTCGGTTATCCAACAGGCCACTTTCTGTGTCAACTCGTTGGCTCACTGGATTGGCGTGCAACCGTTTGATGACCGTCGTTCGCCTAGAGACCACGTGCTCACTGCCTTGGTTACTTTTGGCGAAGGTTACCACAACTTCCACCACGAGTTCCCTTCGGACTACAGAAACGCTCTTAAGTGGTACCAATACGACCCTACCAAGATTGTCATCTGGTCGTTGTCGAGACTTGGTCTTGCCTACAACTTGAAGATGTTCTCGCAAAATGCCATTGAACAAGGTTTGGTGCAACAACAACAAAAGAAGTTGGACCGCATGAAGGCCAAGTTGCAATGGGGTGCTGATGTTGACGAGTTGCCCGTGTGGCCTCGTGAAGACTTTGACGCTCGCGCTAAGGATGAAGGTCTCTTGATCATTGGTGGTATCATTCACAAGGTTGGTCCTTTTGTCAACGAACACCCTGGTGGGAAGGCGTTGATTAAGGCCACGATCGGCAAGGATGCCACTAAAGCATTCTCGGGTGGTGTTTACTACCACTCGAACGCGGCCCACAACTTGTTGAAGTCGATGAGAGTGGCTGTGATCAAGGATGCCGAGATTACTTCAAACACTTTCGATGCCCAAAACTCCATGGAACAAAAGGAGAAGGCAAGCGCGGCCAACTAATCAGCTGGTGATGATTATTTATTTTGGTTTAACGGTATAGGAATAGAAATAGGATGAAAACTTGAATTTACAAGTATGCATTTATGACGTAAGTGTAGATGTTGAGGTTGGAACATACTTCAAACTTGCGCAAACATATTGCGGACTTTGAACGATTCGGAGGCTACACAGGTCTAAATTAAGCATGGCTGCAAATGGTACAAGTTCATTTTGCACGATACACGTCAAATATAGCATTCACGTCAAACAAATTATTCCCGTCATCGCCAATTGCTTTCCGATGATTGGTTTGTAGCAATGCAGACACTCCAGGCTCAAATCCTTTAATGGTGACCTTTGTCACGGAGTGGGGTGATCCTCCCAGATTCCCGATTGCATTATATGTAGGAATGGTCTGATACACCTTGCTTTCAGTCAGGAAAGGAACAGTCAAATTAACTATAATTGAAGTTAAACAAACTATCAAAAATCCATTAATATTAAGTATTAGCATGACTGTTCATGTTTCTTTATTCAATTGACTTACAAAGTAGAAACAACCGAGATCTAAGATGTAGGCTTCCACTTCATGCAGAGGAACAGACCACCAAGCAAACGCCGGAATGCATGGCTTCGCTATGGGGTTTGGAACGATGGAATAAAAGGAAAACTATAAAAGGGGATATGAGTCGACTTTTTACTACACATTCACCAATTTTCAATGGCCTGGCTCGTTCCCATTTCTACTCATTTCATTAGAAGAGTCCCCGATATCTTCTTATGGGGAGCGTCTTTCTCATCCTTGGTGTTGTGGCCCCATCTTTGTCCTTATATCTTCAACAAGATTGATAATGTGCCGCCTATCAATGACCAAACCATCATTAGCTTGAAGCCCATTTACCCATGAGTGGTATTTAATCATATACGACTTGATGACTCTAATACAAATACGACGAATAAAGATGTAGACAATGAGGGAAGAGGCTTACCACAAACAGTCCACAATTTACGAATCGGTTGTGATCAAGACATGTGGTTTAAATTAACCATGGCGAGAATGAGCTAACGATGAATTCATGGAGACAAACGACCTTTGGTATCTCAAAAGTGAATAAGTCTATTAAGATCAAGCCTAACTACTTCCATCTATTGAGTGGTTTCAATCAAGACGGTTGTGTTAACCTGGTTTTCATAAGCAGAGTTTGGATCCCATACGGCTGATATAAATCAGAACCTACCAATATAATCATACTCAATCGAACAACTTTTGTACAGTAACCAAGTACACTGGGCGTCGCTGTTATATCCGTGTTTTGTTCTTCACTTTGTGCCCACGTTTGCACGGCAAAACACAAAAGATCTCACGATGTGTACTTTCCCCCCGCCTATCTATTAAAAAAAAAAAATACGAACCGCTGTACTAAGCGAACGCGTGTCCAAAATGTCTGCTTTTATATTACTTCGAGCTGACAAAATTGTGTTTAATTCTTCTAGCTTACCGTTTGATCGCAACACCCATATATCTCTGATGGGTGTGGCTTGAGGTGAATCCGAAGTAACGATGCTGCTCGCAATGCTCCCTGTTCCAGATCTGCGCAGTTAAAGCACCCTTAATTTCGCGATAACTCCGGATGCGTCAACATACGGCATTCGGCTACACCTCTAAGTAGCTTGGGGTCTTCTAAATGACCTTCCACACGTTTTTCAAACGCTATCGGGTCATATCTGAGCCTTCGCACATAACCGTAAATTCACCGTTCATGGAGGCGGTGTAGCCTAATTTCTTCCCCTCTCAATAGAGGCGGTTTCGGTACCAACCCGAACCCATGAAGCGTAGTTCACCGTGAATTCAAGCGCAGTTAATCTACACAAACATCCACGATCATCGTAATTAAGCGACTATGGAATACTCGTATAGTTACTGCTTCCCCCCACTTTTAGTGCAGTAACGGCGTTGGCGGTGGCTACGCCCCCGACGCAGTCCCCAAAAATGCGTCAACTCTACCAAAAAATCCATCACGAATACACAGCACGAGGGCACAGAACATGAGAAAGGCGGTGGCGAGGATTCTTCCACAGGGTCCTCGCGATCTTGGTGGTACCCTTCTGGGTCTACGTCTTGACATCATGAGCATTGGCGAATTCTACGTATCCCTCGACGACCCTCACCGTACGTGGCTGCCCGGTGACGAGGTGCTGGGCCAAATCATTCTTGCCACGACGAAAAACCTTGTCAACGTGGCGGTGACACTTTCCTTGATTGGGGTCATCAAAATCAATTCCCTGAGTCACAAACTACGTCCAGTTAAGCAGGAGTTATTCAACCATACCATCAGAATATATGGTGACGATACTGGCCAAGCCGGTTTGTTTAAGGGTGAACATCGCTTCCCCTTCATTGTTAAGTTGCCGGTGAAGAGAATCTTTACCAGCATAGAGTTTGGTAAAGGCCTGATCAACTACATCCTTCGAGCCGCGATCGGATCCACGCAACTGCCACCTTTGTCGCAATCTGGAGAGCTTACTAACCCCACTTGTACATCAGAAAAGGTGCTTAATATCCTCAAACCCATTGACGTACTGTTACTTCCTCCAGCTAAGCCCAAGCGTCTCATAATTAAAGATCCTCGACAGCAACGATTATTGATGAGAACTCATCTGGTAAGCTCGTCTGCCACATTACTGACCACCCTGAGTACAGAGCTGAACGCCACCGATACCCCATCAGAAAGTGGTGGTAGCATCAAATTGTCATTTGAAATCCCTCAGCGAGGGTTTTTAAGAGGCGAACAGATACCCATGCGGTTACTGATACATCATTTCCGAAAACTCCTGGATGTGAACGGGGTTATCGTCACCCTCGTCAGAGTTTGCCGCTTGAACAATGCTCCTGGTGGGTTCTTAGAGCTGTTTCGAAAAGATCTTCAACAAGTGATTCTTCCTCTCTATGTTGATCCTGAGTCTAAACAAGGGTTGGTGACCACAAATCTACGAGTGCCTCCAGACGCCTTTCCGACCATCGAAAAATGCCCCTTGGTGGGATTCCAATACTATATTGAAGTCCTCGTCAATTTACTGGGCAAAACAGTCGACCTCAATGGCGGAGCGCATACTCCTAGACTAGTAGACCAGGAAGGAAACTCACCCGTCGGTCTCGATGCATCAGTTGAAACGCCCTCTCGCGTGGCATTCGTCAATACCGACAAATTCAAACGACTGCGCAAATTCTTACAATTAACGCAAGAGATAATTATCGGTACCCACAGGCTGGTCCCTAATGATGGATTACTGCCATGGCTGCGGAGGCTGTCTCTGCTGGGGATGGCACTGCCCCAAATGGGCACCAATCCGACGACTCCACTGGAACCCCCAATGCCTCTGCTAATTGAGCAAGAGCCCAGAAATTCATTAGAGCATTCCGAAGTGCCCGGATATACGGAAAACGTCGACACCGACATGTCCAATAATTATGGCGCTGTTGCGACTCCGTATAATGAAGTCAGCGTACCCGAGAGCAGCGATGAAAAGCTGCGCTTGCAAGCTCAAGAAGCGGCCCTCTTACCACTGGCACCTCCGGATAGTGACGATGATGCCCTGGCAACAACAGATGTGTCGGAAGCTTTTCCTTCGCTTCCTCCCTACATTGGTAATCACACCGCTGGCGGTGACAATAACTCAGATACACTGGAACACTAAATGTTTGGTCTTTTATAGATGTATTATACGTAATTTTCGATAAAGAATACTTTCATGAATTTTTCAATTTCTTGAAAACCGATCCGTACATTTTTTAAGTACATTCGCATCATTCATTGAAGCCGATATCAAAGCTAATCCACACTCCATGATAAAAACGCAAAAAAGGAAAACGCAATTGAACTAATTCTATCGAGATATGGTCGTAAACACGAAAAAATATGCCTTCAGCCGGAATCGAACCGGCGATCGCTGCATTACGAGTGCAGCGCCTTACCACTTGGCCATAAAGGCAAATGAACCTGCCTCCAGCCGGAATCGAACCGGCGATCGCTGCATTACGAGTGCAGCGCCTTACCACTTGGCCATAGAGGCGGTTGCAAGAAAAGTAAAACATGACCGGTTAGGACAAACTAGTGAGGGGCATACTTTCAGCATTTTTGTCCAGAGATTAATGCTGTTTTGTACAAATGCTTAAAAGGATGAAATTGAATACAATGAAGACGCTTTTATGCATTCAGAGTCAACCAGGTTAGCAATTCGAGGAAGTACATGGAAGATACAAAGAAAAACATTAACCATGTGACTATCTTCTGCGATATTCAGATTAAAAAAATACACTTGCAAATCCACAAAACGTCGTAGTATGGCGGCACTTCGATAGCTCTTCAATTCGAATGTTTACGATCAATACTTCAGGGCATACCCAATTGTAGTCTGATCCATGAATACCAAAATGATACTTTACCTGGCTTCATAAAGGTTCCTTTGCTGTCAAATTTGGACATATAAAGCCGCTTTTTCAATCTGAGTCATCAAGTTCATAGTGCAATGTGACATCACTCCATCGCGCTAGGCCCCCACACGGTTAAAATACCTCAGCCGTGAGATCTTCAGTATGCTATCACCTTGTAAATCAATTGGCTAATAACCCACTTGTTATTTCTGTCTCAAGTTCGTGCAAATCTCGTTTCACTTGGTAATTGCTGTCATTCCTTATTGTCACTAGTTAAGCACACAAGAGCACGTTACGCGAATTCTCACGACTTCAAGCCACCAGAGGAAAGACCATCCATAAACGAATTCAGCAATAGCTGCACTGAACAGCTATCATGGGTATGTCATTCCGTGAACAGATGAAGGGATTCCCCGTATGGCAAATGACGGTGATTGGCCTCATTCGCTTCTCTGAGCCTATCGCATTCACATCGATGTTCCCTTATGTCTACTTCATGGTTCGAGACTTTGGAGTTGCTAAGGAAAAGGCGGACATCGCCACATATTCAGGGTATTTATCGGGATCATTTGCGTTCTTTCAGTTTCTTTGCAGTGTGCAATGGGGATATGCTAGTGATCGTTACGGCAGAAAACCAATTCTACTCGTTGGTTTATTTGGCACGGCTTTATCGATGCTTTTGTTTGGGTTCTCTCAAAGCTTTGGCGCTGCTCTTTTTGCTCGTTCATTGATGGGTATGCTCAATGGCAATGTAGCCGTTCTCAGAACCACCGTGGGTGAGGTTGCTACAGAAAAGCGACACCAAGCTACGGCTTTTTCGATCATTCCGTTATTGTGGAACTTTGGTAGTATTTTGGGGCCCATGTTGGGAGGTTCAAAGTACCTCACCCGTCCAAAGGGCCTGGATGTTGACTTCAAAGGTCCTGAATGGTATGAGAATTTCGTTACTAAATACCCGTACGCTCTATCAAATATCGTTGTTGCTAGCTTAATCATGTTCAGTTGGTTAGTTGCATTCTTGTTTCTTGAAGAAACTCTTCCAAAGGCCAAAAATCGCCGAGACATTGGCTTGGAAATTGGCAACTGGATACTCGCCAAGTTGGGTTGCACATTTCCAAAATCGAAAGATGATCAAGCGGAAACAGAAGCTTTGATACCCGATGGAGCATCTACCACTGACCAACTGTCATTCAATAGCGAGTACTCCCTGATTTTAGCCCCTCGGGCACACTACTCGTCAGTAGTAGGGGATGACGAGGCGTTGATAGATGATGATGCCAGCATTGAAAGTGTAGGACCATTCACTCGTCGCATGTCCGAAGCACTTCTTCGTCGGTACTCAAGTGAGAACGTTACCTTATCGCGGATGACTACGCGTGAGGGGCGCCGAACTCTTTGGCACGAGTTTAAGGAAGCACTTACTCCAGCAGTGTCACAGACATTGATAGCCAACTTCTTGTTATCCTTCCATTCTATCGTGTTTTCCGAATTCTTGCCCGTTTTTCTTGCTGGTACCGCTATGCCAGAAAGGCTCAAGTTTCCATGGAAGATTGTGGGGGGTTTTGGCTACGATTCAAGCTCTATTGGGACGTTGCTTTCCACCACGGGGCTCATCGGTAGTCTCAATATCATGGTAATGTTTCCATGGTTGGATCGAAAATTCGCGACGACAACTAATTTTGCAGCCGCCTCCTTGGTGTTTCCTATCGTCTACATAACGCTTCCATTCTTGGTGTTTACGCTTCCAGGCTACTCTACAATGTTTCCCGAAGGATTCACACAAATCGCCATCTATGTCCTATGCTTCGTCAATGCTATTGCCGTGTCACTTGGATTTCCAAACATTTTAATGTTGGTTCACAGATCTTCACCACCTCGCAATCGTGCTTTCATCAATGGCTTGGCTTTAAGTTTTTCGTCACTTGCACGGTGCGTTGGTCCCTTAGTTTGGGGCCACATCATGGCATTTTCGGACAGAATTGAACTCGGCGGTTTGTCGTGGTACATTCTCGCCGCTTTATCGGTAGCAGTTGCAATCCAGGCGTTGTGCATGAAGGAATACGACGACACTTCCTAAAATAGATACGCATTTTAACATAGAATAACAACTCAATAAAAATTTCAAACATTTACAGACCCTTCGCTTTCATCAATAAAACATGGAATTGATGTTCCACGCTGGCGGTGAATAATTCTTTAACCCCATCATCGAAGATGTCAACCAGTTGATTATCCGTATCCGCAACCACGGGGTTGTTGTTCCCGACAACAAACACCTCCGTGCGAATATTTGGATGATACTTATGAATTTCTCGTGACACATTATCCTTGAACTTGAAAAAGTTGACCTCTATGTCAGAGTTCTTGCTAGTAAACAAGTTTTTGATTTCATCTTGACGTTGAGAAGTCATTGACAGCAGAAGTGAGCCAGTTTTCACAAACACGTTAGCTTGCGTGGTAATACTCGAAATGAGTCGGTAGACCATAAATAAGGCGAGCTTATCATTCGAAGAGATGATATTGTCATTGGTGATCATGATGTTGATTGACTTGGGGTCGATCAAATGGGTGTCATATTCTTCTCCGTAGAGTACTGTCGAATCATCTTCTTCCACCTCAACGGTACTAACAACTCCAGTTTTGTTTACCAGGTTATCCTTGTAAGACAAGTCGCAACTGAATCTGCGATACCCAGCGAGTCTTTCATTGACGAGAAGTAACCCAAAATGACACTTTGCCTGATTAAACAAACGGGAGCACAAGAGAAAGTCATGTGAATCCTGGCTAAAGTTGCTGAGACGCAAAGACGTAAGCAACAATTCGTCTGAGCTTTGAATTTGATCGTTTACGGTCAAAACATGGTTTTGAAAGGTCGAAAGCACCAGTTTGAGAGTGCATTCAAAATTTGAAACCTCCGCAAACGCCTTAACAATCATCAAGATTGCCGAGGAATTACCAAATTCAGCCCGGTTATCGTCGCTAATCATCATTTGATCATCATGTAAATTGGTCAGAGCTTCTAACAAGTGTGACGTTCTTGATGTGAACTCACGCAAATGAACCGCCTTAATTTCATTTTTGGAACCTGCCTCAATGAAATTTTGCAAAAATTGCATGAGATACGAAATGGTATCGATACTCTTGAGCAATAACGTGGTGCGGGAAATTTCGTAAGTTCCAAGGTCAGTTATGGACATTGATGCAAGTTCAACATCCGGATTCAAGTCATCGTTTATGGTTGCAATAGGATTACCATTCCAATCGCATTCACCCTGTAAGTATTTATCACGTTTTTCACGGTACGATACAGGGTACGCCCATAACGCAAGCGGAGTGGTCAAAAAGGTGGTTACAAGGGCCATAATCACAAACATGGTGTAGACTTTTTGCGTGATGATTCCTGCTTGTAAACCAACATTCAACACGACAATTTCCACAATACCCTTACACGACATCAATACCCCAACTGCCAACGACTCCCGTTGGAAAAGCTTATTAAGTCTGGCGGCGACGTAGCCACCAAGAATTTTGCCGACCATAGCAAGACAAATAATGCCAATGGTGTAACCCCAGTCGGTGCCTTCACTTAATAATCCAAGGTTAACATTGAGACCGGCAAGGCAGAAGTAGATAGGAATCATCAACACTTGCACCAATTCTTCGATACGTTCTGTTACTTTAACGGCGTATCCCCGTGTACGAGGCACAATGATCCCGCACATAAATGCACCAAAAATCGGATGAATACCAATTATATCTGTGAAAAATGCCAGGATGAAGCAACACACAAGTATAAAGAGCATCGACAGCTGACAAGGTTCACCGGAGACCATATCATTGGTGAAGCGAGTAATCAAGTACCGCATCACGTACCGGACGGGATAGAGCATAAATAAAAACCACGCCAAGGTCAACAATAAAATGTACACCACATTTACTGGTTTAGAAGCGTTGGCAAGAGTGACAGTGAGGGCAAGAAGGATCCAGCCCGTCAAGTCATTCATGATTCCTGCCGCGAGCACGATAGTCCCTACCCTGTCGCCGATCAAGTTGAGTTCGGTTAAAATCCGGGCTAACACGGGAAACGCAGTGATACAAAGAGCCACAGCGATAAACACCATGTACGTCGTAAAGGAAATGTTTTCGTTATCTTTATCGGCGTACTCGTTGTAGAAGCCTCTAGCAATACCACAACCCAAGGCAAACGGCACCGCCATATTGATGAGACCCACCGAAAGTGCCGACTTCAAGTTGCGTTTGATGAACTGAATGTCGACCTCTAATCCAATCATGAAAAGGAACAAAATGATGCCAATATTGGCCACCAACGTCAATCCAGGAATCAGTTCCTTAGGGAATACGGTATTGGTAAAGTTGGGGATGTGTCCCATTACCGAGGGACCAAGCAACACCCCAGCAATCACCTCAGCGATCACCTTAGGCTGTTGGATTTTGCGGAGGGGCCAGTTGAGCACCCAGCAAAGAAGGAGGATGACGATGGCTTGAAAGATGAAAAGCACATAAGGGGACGAAGCCAGGTACTCGAGGGGGTTTTTGCCCGCAACGATACCGGCGACGTTCGACGTGCTGACTGCCATGGGTCAGTATGGATTCACGAGCGTTTATTCTAGCGTTAACCTTAGCGATAATGCGATTATATGCACCGCCCTGTTTTCCTGCACACAACATGGTGCCAAGTTTTGATCTAAGCCTTGACACGAGGGGCTACCCAGTGACTTTTTTCCTGCGCGTAGTTTATCGTACAATCACTTTCGTCTTGTAGTAATGACGACGATCGCTGCCACCAGCGGCGATCTTTGGGGGGCAACAATGGGGATGGTGATTGTCGACGATAACGAATACGAGGACGGTAGTCAAGGGCAACAGAACGTTCTCGGTGGGGCGGGGGTGTATTGGCTTGTTGGTTGTCGTCTAATCGGTGGCCATGCTAATCGGCAAAAGGTGGGGGGGATCATCGATGTGGGACAAGACTTCCCCTTGGACTCACTAAGCCAGATCCAACTGTGGGATATGGCTCATGTCGTGCTTCGTCAAAACGATTTTCGATTAACTACCCGAGGAGTGAACTATTACGATAATCACGGTATTCGACATTTTGCTTACAAGACACCCAAACGACAGATATTCCCCCCCGACTTAGTCGAATGTGGGTTAGTGCCGACAAAATGGGTTCATTTGATTTGTCTGGCGGCTCGTGCCGCTGAATTCATCACAGAATTGACCCAGTTGGATGCCACCATCAAATTTATCTATGAGCCGTTACCGACCGATTGCTTGCCAGAAAAGTTAGAGGCAATGGCTCAATTGATCCCTCAGATCGACGTATTCACGCCTAATTGGGAGGAGGCTGCCAGCCTTTGTCGTGGGGTGGTAGCCCCCAATGAGATGACGGTGGGAGCGGTAGCGGCGATATTTGCCGGTTACCAATCACCAAACTCGGTGGTGGTGATTCGCCAAGGTGCCGAGGGAGCCTATATGGTCCAATCGGGACAACGTGACGGGGTTCATTTACCGGCGTATCATCAAGACCAAGCTCGAGTCATTGACGTCACTGGCGGAGGCAATTCGTTTTGTGGAGGATTTGTTGCTGGCTACCAAATGTCAGGCGGTGACTGGGTGGCCGCTGCCGTGGCGGGGAACGTTGCCAGTGGGTGTGTGATAGAAGCACTGGCTATGCCCGAGTTTACCGTGAGTGATGACGGCGTCGAGTTCTGGAACCAATTGACTACCGCTGAGCGCTTACGACGGTACCGGGAGCAAAACCCTCTGCTCAAGTTTAGACTAGACGTATGATCGTAACGTCATGTATCATTTAAAATAAAAACTAATGTAAATTTCTCTAGTAGGAGAAGTAAAATCAACCTTGGGTTGGCGACGGGTCGCTAGTGTCGGTGATATTCGGGGACGACGCTTTCGACGGAGGCGATGGCGTATTGGTGGACTGAGTCGACTTCTCTTCGGGAGCGGGGGTGTCGGGACGACTATTAGGGTTAGGAGGGAGGTTATCAGGGCGGTATAACCGACGTAACAATTCCTTGCGGTCAGTCCAGGCACGTATGCGTTTCCCGTAAACGTAAAGCGGGATGCCAAATAATCCCAAAAAGATTTGAATGCACCCGTAAACGACAAATGTCGTCCGGCCGCCTTCACCCTGATGGAATCGGTTATTAAACAATGAAAACACAAACCCCATCAAGTTCTTGAGGAAATTGAGACTAACAAGCAGTTCGGCGGCGAACATTTTGTAGGAGTCGACGACAAAGGTGATGGCAGCAGTACTCCCCATCGACGAGCCAAACCCAAGACAACCAAAGAAAAGAATGGGGGCGATCCACGGATCATGGACGTGTGACGACCATCCGAATCCCATAAGCCCCAACGACATGAAAAACGTCGCCGGGGCCACCATCAAGAGGCGAAATTCCGGCTCGTACACCCCATGATTGCGCAGGACCATGTAGCGACACAAACGGTCACTAATAAGCCCACACAGAAGCAGACCAAGACACCCACCGACAAAGGGCGAGATATAAAAACATGCTGTCATTACTTTCGAGTAATGATATTCACCAACAAAGATGTCGGAGATGGTTTCGGAGATGACGATAAGCCACACCACTGCAAAACAGTAAATGAACGAGCCAAAGAGCACGTGAGGGTAAGTATAGAGGAAGAACGGGCGAAGAGCCACCATCCACCACAGATCCGTCGTCTGCCGACCATGGCAGAGCTTCACTTCACTGATATAGGAGTTCTTTTTCTCCTTAACTGACTCGTGGTCGTCGGTGATGCCCACGGGATTAACGTTGGTCCCAGAAAGGGCTTGATTGTGAATTGATGACGATAATGATGTGACATCGGCGAGGACGTTATTCGTGGTAAGGCGACGAAGAGCAAAGGCATTGGGCCGTTGTTCGGGATGCTGATAACCTTTGGCGGCACGAGCAGCTTCGGTTTCCTCCTCGGTACGTTTATCGGGTTCGGGTTCGCGATCCCAAAAGGTATCGGGGACAAAGAGGAACGTGGCGATGAGGGTACCGCCTAAGAACATCAGCTGGATCCAAAACAACCAATGCCGGTCCAAGTACTGAAACACCAACCCCGAAAGTAATGGAATAATATTCTTGCCCCCTAACATCAACATGGTATAAATACCCACACGATAGGCGCGTTCGTGAGCAAAGTAGATTTCGGCAATCGTCGCCGACGGAAGCGATTCCGTAGGACTAGCACCAAACCCACAAAGCACCCGAGCTCCCATCAAGTTACCAAAGTCGCTGGCGGCACCGCCCCAAAGCGACCCCCCCAAAAACACCAAGATCCCCACGAGGTACACGAGGCGCTTGCCGTATAACACCGCCAGCGGCGAGGCAATCACTGACCCACACCCAAGGGCCAACATGAACCCACCAACAAGGTAGGAGATGGTGGTGAGGGGCTTGTCGAACTCGACCGATAACAGGGAGAGACCCGCGGCCAAGAGCGGCAGCTGGCCCCCTCCTAAAAACAGCTGAAAGCCAATGATCAACAAGCAAAGATCACGTTTCCACACCAGCCAATTCAACGGATCATTAGGAGAGTCTTGCGGCTGAGGGTTGAGGATGACTCCGGTATCGGAACGCTTCATCACCGAGTCCGACCGCAGCGTCAAGTCGTCGGGATCGTCGAGCATCACCACCGTTCCCGTGACATTATCCACCTGGGGCTGCTGGATGCCCAAGCACGACCGGCGGCTCTCGGTAGTCATCGACGGTAGGAGAAGCTCGCGGTCTGGATGGAAGAGATCACGCTGGTGGGGCCACCGGTGATGTTTTTGTCTAGGCGCCCCATCGGCGGTGCTTGGCGCGTATATGCAGGGTAGGGTCATCGGGACCTTGGCGCCGGCGACGTACGTGGCAATCGCGACGGTTACGGTGTGATACGTCCGCGCCCTGATCAACTAGGGTCCTACTACAACAATGACAAGGTTTCTCGGCGGGTGATTGCCTGGGGAGCCCCGTTCCCCGCATTCTTGGCTGACACGGTCGTGGTTGTCGTCGTAATGGTAACCAAGTGGTGTTGGCCCAATACGGGATGACCCAGTTAGGGGAGACACGACGCCAAAGTGGCGATCGCCCTGGGTCTAAGTTAGCGTTGCTGGCAGTGAACCACCTGTTTTTTTTTTTTTTTTTTTTTTTCGTAAGTAATTGCCACTAGTAGTAGCGCGCGAACGCCTCCGGGGCGCCGTCCGGAGCACCTACCGTATCGGGATTAATTACTCGCGAGCTGCACTCTGTGGGCGTCGAGGGAAAGATAAAGCAGCCCAAGGGTTTGTGATTCAGCCTCGAGGCACCGGGGCTAACCATAAAATAAACCCTGGTTTCGCCCAGGACCAACTGGCTCCGGTAGTGGGTGGCTGTTTCAGTAACAACGGCGGCAAATCAGGGCACAAAAACAATTGGGATAACGTCGCGGCTTGGAGGAGCCATGGCCCAGAACGGACGACGAAATGAGATACGTAAATAGAGTACATAATCTCGAGCGAGGAAGCCATGGGGACGTCCATTGATCCTCCTAGAGACTGGCTACGATAAAATGAAATAGTGGTAGTGTTGGTATTGCTGATATCGCTACCGTTTGCCTCCCCCGTGGGCTGGAGACCTTAACCTGCCTTTGTTGCTTTGTATATTTTCCAACCCCCCCTACGCGTATTACGTACGCCTCCTTGTATACACGCAGGGTGTCGGTCGCACTCGCTCCTCGTTCGAAAATTAACGAGCGATTTTGCTGGACGTAGTAGCTCGAGCAGAGGCGATGACAGACGGAGAACTGAGGGTCTTCCGAGCGACCTACTCCAACGTACGTATTGGCTTTGCTGGTCCCATTGACCAATGGGAAGCGACGGGCGATCCCCGGCCCCAAACACCACCATCGAGGGCAGCTCCCGAGGCACCGTGGCATCCCCCCGTTGGTGCCGACGACGATTTACGCGTCACTCGTCGACTGCCAACGAATTCAATGACTCCATACTAACGACAATAGACCGAGGTGTACGAATGCTCCATGAATGACCTGCCAATTATGCGCCGGTGCAAGGACGACTGGGTCAACGCTACCCAAATCCTCAAGTGTTGTAACTTCCCCAAGGCGAAGCGGACCAAGATCCTCGAAAAGGGGGTACAAACGGGACGTCACGAGAAGGTCCAGGGAGGGTTTGGTCGGTTCCAGGGCACGTGGATCCCGTTGGAAGACGCTCGCCAACTTGCGTCACTATATGGCGTCACCGCCGACCAGGCCCCCGTCATCTTTATGGATGTGCTGGATCCTAACCTCCACATTCCTGCCAAACAAAAGACCACCGGCAATAAGGATCCGACGCCGATAAAGCGAAAATACACCCGGCGACCGAAGAAGTCCGAGGAAACCCCGACGAAAAAGACCCGGTTGGAAAATGGCGCCTCGTCTCAGCCACCTCTGGCAGGACAAATTCCTCAATTTAGTCCGACTCAGGTGCCCCAGTTTCTGCCACAAATGTACATTCTGCCCCAACAACACCAGCAGCATCAGCAACAAATGGGGCCGCCGCCAGGGTTCCCCTATAAACCTCAACCGCCTCCGGTTATGGGTAATGTTGCCATCTCCATGTCTCAACAGCAGGAGTTTATGCAGCGGGCTCGCATGCAACAGGCTCAGCGACAAGGAGCACCCCCCCAGCCGCCTCATCACCCTGGTCAGGGCCACCCGGGAGCCCCGTTAACGCCCATGGCCAACGGACCAGGCGGCCCCGGCCAACATCCACCAGCACCCGATGCTCACACTCCTCAACATATGCGGCAAATGCAGCAGCACCCACCCCAATATTACACTCCTCAACACCATGCCCAACATCAACCCATGTCTCAAGGACCACCGCCGCGAATGCCGCCTCAATTTGCCCCGCATTCGGCTCCAGCGCAAGGATTTGATCAATTATCTCTGCAACTGGCGAACGGGACGTGGTCTCAAGACGATTTAGGGGCGGCTCCCACCAAAGAGAGTGATACGCTGATGCTGCTGCAAGATGACGTTAAACCTCCAGTATTTGGTCTCGATATCCCCGAAGATTCGCTGTACTCAGCCCAACTACTCAAGTTTTTCGCCGAGGACGACGCCGAGATCCCTTACTTTATTCATAATCCCCCTTATGACTTCAACATCAACGAGCCGATCGATGACGAAGGCCACACCCCATTACACTGGGCGGCTCTGATCGGCAACTACCATATGATTTATTTATTGGTGCAAAAAGGTGCTAACATTTTGGCGGTCAATTCATTTGGTCTTAACCCTTTGCTGAAACTTATCAGCTTCAACAACTGCTATGAACTCAAAAACTTCCCCCAAGTGCTCGAATTGATGGACAAATGCTTATCTAATACCGACATCAACGGGCGCACTCCGTTACATTATCTTTGCCAATTTGCTAAGGTGCCGTCGAAAGTTGACCTGCTCAAGTATTATTTGGCCATTTGCCTCAATAAATTGCGGGTGCTTTCACTGGCAAATGATCAGGTGGTCGACTTAATGGCTAATGTCATAAACCACCAAGACGTTAATGGTGACACTTGTTTACATCTTGCTGCTAAGCTGAGATCAGCGGAGGTATGTAGCATGTTGCTCCAAGTGGGGGCGCGGGATGACTTGGAAAACAGTCAAAAGGAAACGGCCAGCGAAATCATATCGCAATTTCAAGTTGGTGATGGTGGCGCCATTGCTCAAAAGCCGGCCTCGAGGCTGGCCCTGCAACTGGGTGCCACCCGAGGCGCACCAGCGTCATTCGTCGACGCGTCGTCGATGCCGATGCTGTTTATGCCACCGCTGCTGGATCAATTTGTCATGGCCACCCCCATCCAGGCTCGGTCGCACCACACGCCTGACACACAACGTACTACGGTTCAAAGCGATGATATGGACGAAGACCTGGCTCGAGTGGATAAGAAACATTTGGACAAGTTGATGGAAAACAAGGAAAACTTTGACGCAAATGGTAAAGCGGGACTGGCTCCCGCCACCACTGGAAGTCATGGAGCGCCCCTCCATCCATCCAAGAGTCAGCCCCTGGCGGCGCCGGCGCCGTCGACGCCGTCGCTACTTGGATTTGGCATGCTGACTCCGGCGAAAACCAACCTTGCTTCACTTCCGGCGATTTCGGAGCATCTGACACCGGAAACGCGTACCCGAGGCCACCCTCTGATGGTGTCCACGCACCGACCTCAACCTCCGGTGGTGCAAGAAGGCAAGCTTCAAGGACAAAAACCATCGGCATTAGCATTATCAGACTTGGCGACGATGCTCACGGGAATGGTGGGGTCGTTGGCGGACACATATGCAAACCAGATGGATTCGCTTGATCAGAAAAAGTCTCAGCTTGAAGCCCAGGTGGCTGCAAAGCGTAAGACTGATCGGACCACCCAGGCAGTGTTTGCTCGGACGCTTGCGGCAGGTGGTTTAAATGAAGGCGACTATACTACCATCCAGGAAGGTAAAGATAAGTTGGCGAAAAAGGCAGACGAAGGACAAGCCGACGTTGACAAGATGGCGCGACGTGTCAGTCGAGTGTTGCATAAGCTTCATGCCCAAGCGGTGACTCTGAGAGTCGAGGAACTTGAACAGCAGCACTTGGCCGAGGATGGCAACCAGGGCGACAACGACGAGCTTGCCTCGGAAGAACAATGGCTGTACGCTCAGGAGCTTTGCAATTTACAAATCAAACAATCCCAATTGATGGATAGCTACGTCGAGTCCATCAAAGTGTACGGAGTTGACGAGAAGATGTACAAGTACCGCAAACTTATTTCGTTGCTGTGTGGTCTTCGCGTCGAGGACATTGACGGCTACATCGATGGCATAGAGGAGTCACTAGCCGAGTCTTCTTGAAAACCGGCGTCCTTTGCATTTACTAACAATGAAGAAGTGTCATTCATAGTTGTACTATCTATTATAATATTCAATCTAGCTTTATTTATTACAAAAATTTTGTTGTATCCGTGTGTGAGCCCTGGTTGGTGATAAGTGCGAACAAAATTAACCTTTTGTCGTCTCCACCAACACCATGGGAGGTATTCCAGTTACTAAGCTTGAGAGCGCGCCGGCCACGCTCACGAATTACCCTTCGTCGATTGTGAATGGTGTGACGCAAGAAGGGGGGTTGTTTTCCCTCACATTCAAGTCGGTGACTTGTGCTGAACTCGTCCAGAACTTGGATCTTATGAGAGACGCCATTTCGCCCGCTGAACGCCAACCCGTACCTCAGTTTGCCAACAATATTGCTAAGGACAACACTTACCTTGATAAGCTTAGGGGAGAAGTTGAACAGTTGAGACAGCAGCTGATGCCGCTGGTTGATGATAGTATCGACAATTTACAAACACAATTGGACAACGCGCTCGATCAGCGCCAGCTAGGCGACTTTTCGGCGCATATCAAACAGGAGTACCATGAACGCAATCCCAATAAGACTCTTTTACTCGATATGGGCACTCCTATACACCTGATCACGGTTCCGGGGCTCGAAGTGGAACTGGTAGCTGAAGATGACACTTTGCTTACGTTTTGATAATGAAAAATTAACAAATTATAATACACGTTTAATCAAGTAAAAAGGATAGAGACTCTTCCACTTATGTTTTCGATTAGCCTCGATCTTATTTCTGTATGTAACTCTTCACGTCAAAGTTGGTGATCCTGCATACACTTAAGCTGCTCATCGCCATAACGCTCGTCCGTCGTTCACCCTAAATCACACAGCCTAAGTATGTCTGATTCCGTGTACAAGGGCGAAGATTTCGATGACAAGGTGAGAAAGCAGGTGGAGTTCTACTTCTCTGACTCCAACTTGCAAGCTGACAAGTTCTTGTGGAAGATTTACGAAGCCAATGATGGGTGGGTTGAACTTAAGACCATCCTTACTTTCGCCAGAATGAGACAGTTCCGCCCCGAAGAACGGGTGGTTGAAGCCCTCAGAAACCTGGATAAGCTCATTGTGTCCGACAATGGCGAAGCGATTAAGAGATCGACTCCCGTGCCCGACTTTGATCAAATCAAGCAAAACAAGCGCAAGAACTCGGTGCACATCGAAGGGTTGCCGGAAGACGTGACTCAAGATCAACTTGAATCGTGGTTCTCGGAAAAGATCGTCGAGCACTTGCCCATGAAGAAGGAGCCCGCTTCGCTTCGGATGATCCGTTCGCGCAAGGATAAGAAGTTCTTTGGTGTTGTCGACGTTGAATTTGCCACCAACGAAGATGCCAAGTACTTCTTGGAAGACATCGAAGTGGCCTACCCTCAAGGTATTGTCGACAAGAACTCGGAAGAAGAAAAGAAGAACTTTTTGAAGAAGATGTCATTGTTGACCTTCAGAGAATTGAGAGAATCGAGCAAGAGATTCGGTGTCAACGACGTTACTAAGAGAAGAAACTCTTTCAACGACAACAAGAAGAACAAGAAGAGAAAGGAAGAACCCAAGGACGAAGCTAAGGAAGACACTAAGGAAGACACTAAGGAAGACACTAAGGAAGAAACTAAGGAAGAAACTAAGGAAGAAACCACGGAAGAAACTAAGGAAGAACCCAAGGAGGACGCCAAGGAAGAGGCTAAAGAGGAAGTTAAGGAACCCGAGCCCGTAGAAGCGTAAACTGGTATACTGATTTTAATATACATGTAGACTACCTACCCGCACCCGCGTTTTTCACCACACGCGTCTCATCCCACTAACCTCCATATGGCATCCGCCGAAATACGCGAGCAAATCACCAGTCTGTTTGGCTCGGTGCCCGACGAGCTTATCGACCGCATTGTCAATCTTCTGGACATTTACAACAAAACAATCGATGACCTCTATGTCCTGTGGGAATCGTTCGCGGTGACGAAACTTGGTGCAGGCGAATTGAATGAAGCCAACGTCGACAAATTCCAACAATATCTTCAGGAAAGCACGGTACAAAAGTTCCTGACACCCCATAACCACAACAAAAAACGTGTTCTCAAGTCGGTTGCGTCGTCAAGTCCAGCACCAGCGGATGTTACTCCTCTCAAGCGAGCGAAACTTACTCCGTACAAAACTCCCAGAGCTAATTTCGGCAGTTCTCCCAATTATGAGACAGCCGACAGCTCCTACGCTGAGCCATATTCATCACCCACGAGAAAGTCGCAGACGCCTAATTCAAACACTATCATTGAGACACTTAATCCTGCTATTGACGCCATTGAGCATGATACGGAAGACAGAACCCAACGAAATCATCGACTTATGGTAAATTTTGAGGCTCAGAAGTACAAATACCGCACCATGGCAATGAAAGTGTTGGAAGCAGCCGACTATCTTGACGATCAGATTGAAAGTTTTGCCGATGCTTACATGAAAGCAAATGGGGTGCAAACCGAAAAGGAGAATCGGGGTACCGAATATGGCAACCCGTGCATCGCGTCGCAAACTGATATCTTATGTTGCGGTCGTATAGTACCCGACTCAACGGCCTACGATTCCAAGGCAGCGCTTAATGATGTGTCGCTTTGCTTAGAAACTCTGCGGACCCAGGGTATCGGTCAACGGATTCCTTTGGATATTCTGAATCTCAATTCATACCTGTTTTTTGCCGGTAAAATTGTTGTGCTCAAAGGACGCAACCCTACCGGTCGTCGGTTTGTGGTGCTGGAAGAGTTGGAGCTCCCCAGTTTAGGGGCTCCGATTTCGACGAAAGACGAGATTATTCAAAGCAAGGAGCTAGTCAAGGATGGTCTTAAGGTGGTGATGGCATCGGGTCCATTCAGTCCTGTGCAACGCCTCGACTTTAGCAAGTTTTCCGAATTTATTGACCACGTGAACACGGTAATTGTTCCCGACGTGGTGGTGCTTACTGGTCCATTCATCGATATTTCCAACTACGCTGTGCGAGATGGGAAAGTGGAACATGCCGATGGCCAAACGTTTACTGATGATGACCAACTCTTTACCCAAGTATTTGCGCCATTACTCAAACAGTTTGACTCCCTTATACTGGTGATTCTTGTACCCTCAGTAAAGGATTCAGTGATGCGCCATGTTGCCTACCCTCAAGATCTGTTCGACAGAAAGAAATATGGGTTACCTAAAAATGTGAAGGTGATGCCAAATCCCGCTAATTTCTCTGTGAATGAGATGATGGTAGGGGTGTCTAATCTTGATGTATTCAAGGATTTGGTGGATGTGTCGAAAGGCACTACGTCTAATCGACTTGAACGTATCACTCGTCATATCATTCAACAACGCCGGTATTATCCTGTACTTCCGGGCCTGGTGGATCAACCTCGCTCAGATGATCCCGTTGACGGCTTGCTCGAAGGAGGCACTCATGGCCAGCTATTGGCTCAAACCAACGTTGGAGGATCATGTCTTGAGCTATCTTATATGGGGCTTGCTGAGTTGGGGACGTCGGTGCCTGACGTGCTTCTTCTTCCATCGCAAGTGACACCAATTGCCAAGATTGTCGATGGCGTTGTCACCATTAACCCGGGTCAGTTCATTCGACCCCATCGAGACCCGCTGAAGCAATCGGGGTCGTACGTGGTCATGTCGGTGCAACCGCCCCGCGTCGGAGAAAATGTCCAATTAGAAGAGGGCTCCGAGGATTCCTACTTACACTGTTTGCAACAACGATGCCGGGTGGACATTTTACGCAGCTAATTTGTACTTCGGAGTTGCACGCGACATTACGGTGACCTTATGCACGCCGCGCGCGACGATAATTACCATAATCATAAGTAGACAGTAAACAAACCCAACCAGCCATTTTTTCCCAACCATCATGACTCGCGGTCTACAACGAGCCAAAGAAACCCAAGATCTCTCTACCCACCAGTTTGGTTCGACGATGCGAGGACGCGTCACCGCCGTCAACGACGGTGACGGGTTTCGTTTCTACCATACTCCCGGAGGCCGCCTCGCTGGGTGGGGGTGGCTCCGAAAAGTGCCCACTTCTCGAAGTGATTTGAAAGGACAAACGTTACCCATTCGTATCGCCGGTATCGACGCTCCCGAACGACTGCATTTTGGTCGTCCGGCTCAACCGTATAGTGATGATGCAATGTATTTCCTCCAGCAGTTAGTGCTGGAGAAAAACGTCAAGATCATCCCGTACCTGGTGGACCAATATCGACGGGTGGTGGCTCGAGTCACCGTACGCACCGTGTTTGGACGTAAGGATGTCGGGGAACTCATGCTTAAAAAGGGGATGGCGGTGGTGTACGAAGCCAAAACTGGGGCTGAGTACGGTGACCGAGAACGGGTTTATCGACGGCTACAAGAACACGCTCGCAATCACCGAGTCGGTCTCTGGCAGAGCGACCAAGTGCTCACGCCCATGGAGTATAAACGACATTACCGCAACCAGGGCCCAACTAAACCAGCACTGACTGCCAAACCTAAGCCAAAGCCAACCAAACCAAAGCCAGCCAAACCTAAACCGGCAAAAGCTAAGCCAGCCAAGAAGAAACCTGCTAAGGCCAAATCTAAACCCCTGGTGAAGTCTCAAGCCAAACCAAAGTCTGCGAACATCAATTTTGGCACTAAGCCGCACCCACTGCAACTTCGAACGCGTATCGTCTTAGCACTGTAAACAGTTACACCCAAATACACATCTCGGTTGAAGTAATCCACCATGTCTGTGGCACTTCGACCGTACCAAGAAAAATGTATTGATTCTGTCCTTACAGCATTGCGGCGTGGAGTCAACCGACCAGCGGTGGTTCTCGCTACCGGAGGCGGCAAAACCGTGGTTTTCAGTCATTTGATCCCCAAGCTTCCAACACCGCCAGGACATGGCAATAAAGTACTCGTACTTGCTCATCGTGTGGAGATCCTCCATCAAGCGAAAAGAACCATTTCGTCCATCAACCCCAATCTTACAGTTGGTCTTGACATGGCGAGTTACAAAGCCGATGTGTCCATGAGTGATGTGATAACCGCTTCTGTAGCTCTGCTTTATCGCACCAACCGGTTGGACAAATACGATCCTCGCCAGTTCAAGGCGATCATCCTTGATGAGTGCCATCATGCCGCCGCTGACTCATGGAGGAAGATATTGAAACATTTTGGCGCCGACGTCGAGTCCACCGAAATACCCGTGATTGGATTCACCGCCACGTTCATGCGAAGCGATGAGAAGCTGTTGAGATTATCTTTTGATGAAATTGTTTTCCAGAAGAATCTTGTGGAAATGATTGACCAAGGACATCTCGCCGACATTAAATTTCATACCATCAAACTACAGCTCTCTTTGAACGACATATCCACGTCACCGACGGGTGATTTTGAGGAGAAGTCATTGGAGAAAATCTTAAGCGATACTCGAGTTATCACGGATATTACCGCTCTGTACCTCAAGCTCCGCGAACAAGAACATCTTAGACGGACGCTTGTGTTTTGCTCACTGGTGGATCATTGTAAGAATCTATGTGCTGCTCTTCAAAAGAGTGGTGTGAATGCTCAGTATGTCACGGGATATACAAATAGAGTGGAACGCGAGGCAATTATTAGCGACTTTGAAAGCGGCACTATTAACGTGCTTGTTAATTTTGGCATCTTTACCGAAGGTACTGATATTCCCAGTATTGACTCCATTATTATCGCCCGACCGACGAAACTGAGAGCGTTACTCACACAAATGGTGGGACGAGGGTTGCGTAAGAACCGTGACAAAGAGTGGTGCCACTTGATCGACATTGCTGACACAATGGGTACGGGCTTTCAATCAGTACCAACACTTTTTCTGCTTCCAACAACCTACGATATGGATGGTAAAGATTCCAAGTCGTTATATGAGTCTAAAAAGGACGCTGACGACTTGGCTGAAGATGTTGACCAGCTTCGTTTAATCGAAGAAAGGGATAGACAAGTTGAGGAATTACTAACGGCTGATAAATGGCGAGATATGTCCTTTTTGACATTGGAGGGCATAAAAAATTATCAACACGGAATCGCGGACTACTTAAAAACATCCGAAGGTGTATCGGAAGCATTCCGCACCCATGTCGGATGGATACGGATCTCTTATACAGAATGGGCCAAGGAAATTTCCGAAAGTCATTTTTACTTGATCAAGTGGCTGACAGAGGAATCAAAATTCAAATTAACTAGGTGTGTCATGAACTCCGTGGGACTTCGAGTGAGACGAGGGTTCAAAGTTGAAAATTACACTGAAGAAAAAACTATTTTGACTACCAACAATCTTGATAAGATCTTCACGTTGACTAATGCGAACTATCGACAATGGAGTCACGTACCAGCCCCGCTGTATCAGGTAAATCGAATCATAAAACGAATGAGCAAGAATATCCCGCGACGTTATAGCGATCCTGATGCAGTTTCTAAACTTAGAGATGCATGGAATGGGTCACTTACTCGAGGTGATGTGGACAACATGAGTTTTGCATTAAACGTTTCGATGTGGGCACTGTACCCCTGGTGGCAAGTACAGCGTGTGCTAGGTCTCACGGCCAAACAGAAGAAACTCCAATCGACGTGGATGAAGCGCTGGCAAAAGGAGTCTCAAGCTGATCAGGGGATGCTGTAAATAATATGCATATCATTAGTCATTAAAAAAGTCTATATTCTGAAGCTTATCGTACCGAGGTGGCCTCGGCTTGTATTAATTGATCGAGAAGAATCAGCTTTTCAGTGGTGGAGGAGCAAACAGTTTCCAAGTAGAAAAAGCGGACAATATCCGCAACTTTCGATTCCGAAATCATCTTGGTGCGCAAAATGTGGAGGAGCTCGTTAAGTCGAGCGACCCCCATTAATTTTATCAATAATGCAAGATTGGCGACACTGAGTTTGTGAAGATGGACCATTCGAAGGAACTTGAGGACATTATTAATCGCATGCTTCACCTTCGTGGCGCTAAGGTGCTCCACCAGCTCTGTCAAATGAGCAAACAATGCACCTACCAACTGTTCCTTTCGCTGCTTATCATGCTGCGTCAGGACCAAATGTTTGTGGGAGAGTGCCAACTGGCGCATTCGACTTAAATCGCCACATGCGAGAAGTGCCCACGCAAGCTCACCAATCAGTTGGCACCGAGAAGGGTACCCAAGACCAGCGTAAAACCGGCACTGAGCAAGAAGCTCACGCAGTCTGGCAGTTTTATCACCCTGCAGGTAGTTAGTGTAAAGCTTGGCAAAATCCACTTCGGGCAACCCCATCTGATATTCTAGCATAGCTTGGCGTCCACGAGCCAGCATTTGCATCAGCAACGGAAGACTAGCATACACGGCTGGGAATTGCGTCAGGTTCGTGGCCACCAAAGCATCCAAGTACGGGAATACAGGATAATGTTCACCCATTGTGCTGATATGAGCTTCAACAAGTTGGACGACTTGACTGGGGTCTGTCATTAAAGTCAAGTAATCCAGAGTCCACTCAGGAGGGCTGGTAGGAGAGAACGGAGCGAGCACCTTGTAAAACAAACCATCCTTACCGATGACTAGTTGTTGAAGGTAGCGGTTTCCCAGGGAACGTGTCGCTGCCAAAACTCGCTTCACTAATTGCGGCGTCGCAGTCTTAGGTGATGTCAAAAGATGATTTACCACACTGATAGTTGTAGGATCATGGTCGGCATCAACGAGTTGAGTCAAAATGTTGGCATCATCATAACCCCCAGCTGATAATCTCGTGAGCAAACGCTTGGGCGAAATACACTCAGCGTGTATAAACTCGGGAGTCAACAACATCGTCCAAGTATCACGGGAAAACTGTTTTTTAGCCACAAATTCGTCCAAAAACTTGCGAACTCCTAACTTGCGGTTAATGCTCAAAAGGTAGGTCAAGTCCAATTCGAATTGCCATTCAGGAAGAGCAACAGGAATATCCTCGGGTATTTCAACGTCAACATATCGGGCAGCATCTATCATAGCGGGCGTTACAGCGTGTCCTTCAGCGACGAGCGAGCCAACGAGATTATGAACGGCATAAGCAACCTGATACTTACACTCCAAAAGCTCACGATTGAGCTCGATGTAGTGATTATCGGGCTCCTCAAATTGAGAACACAAGATCAGTAACAAATTAGCCACCCGCGAAGCCAAGGGTCCCTGCTGAGGGTATGCCACGAGAAACAGCGAAAGAACCAGTATCCCGTACAAGTTATCTTCCGCAAGATTCAATGACTCAAACGCTCTCGCCACCAATGGCGAGTTTAAAAGAGCGGCCACGTTGTATGGGTACACCGCTGCAGCTGCTTCAGGTGCTTGGGGGATTAAGATGAGGTAGCGTGCCACTTCTGACACAAAATCAGAAAACGCCTGACCTTGATGGAATTGACTTTGGGACTCAACAATTTGAAGTAAAAGCCCATAGTATTGCGACGAGAATGGTTGCAGTGCCAGAGTATTACCAACAGCACCCAGATACAAGTAATTGAGAATCTTCCGTAATGTAGCCACGTCGTAGATATGATGAGAGCGCATAATCATTTCCTTAAGGAGTTGAAAGACGTGCTCATGATCGCCAAGGTCAACAGAAAGCAGGAGTAACGTATCCCGACACTTGGCAGCTGCTCCACCAAAATCACGTCGAACGGCAACACGTCCATAGAGTTTCCACACCGTGGCAAGATAACTCAGTTGTAAAGCCATGGCTTCATTGAGTTTGGCAGCGTTGTTTTCTGTGCGACGTTGTCCATCCAATTCTCGATAGCGATGGCAGCACCGAGAAATTATAGCTGCGTACACTTCACACAGAACCTCAGGCAAATAAGGGATGGCTTCAAACTTGCGTAAAATCCCCAATGTGTCCGAGATGGCTCGTTTTGTCAGGGGGCTAAATTCAAGTACGGCACTGAGGTACGCCAGCATCACTCGGCTAACTTGCGTTTTGGTTGGTTCAATGGCTGCATTAAGCAACAGTTGCTTATAGTCGCTCAAAATGTCATCCAAAAACTTGCCCGCCGTGGCCATTTGACCATTGGCAATCATCAGCGACATCACGGCACCATAAATAACATATTCGTCATCTTCCTCGGTGGCAGCAAGCTTATATTGCTCAAACAGTACAAGAACAAACTTGTAAACAGCTTCCAGGGATACTCCATGACGACTGAAATATTGCGAGGTGATTATGAGATTTTGGTAATAAGCGCCATTAGGAATAACTCCCATACTGGAAGTCACATCCATTAGCCGGTCAATAAAACCCTTGGTTAATACCAGGGGAAATCTTGCCGACATTGCAGCCATTTGAGGTATCAAGTTGCTCAAATCAAGGCTGCGATAATTGATAATAGACATGAACATACTCACTGCCATGTGGGCGAATTCAAGCGCTTGGCTGGTTTCGTGTGCTTCCGAATATTGAGTGGTGGCTGTGGGGACCCTGACGGCGCCCCTGACAAGTTCAGCAAGTACCAAGTTGTACGTTTCCGATGTTGGTTTATAAACGCCAAGCATGTCTTGGTAAACCGTCATCATGGTAGTGAGTTTACGTTCGACATCATTGACGTCATCCAGGCTATCACAAGGACGAGTGGCGATCGACCGGAGTACATAATTATAGTCTTCAACCAGAGGCAAAGCCATGTCATTACGACGAATCAGCTGGTAGATGGGGTAGACTAAGTTCGGCTCACACGTTTTGAGACTCTCAAGTTGAGATGAAAGGTAAGGGTCAGTCAGTTGCGACGGTTGTGATTTTGGGGTATCAGGCGGGGTAGGGATTGATTCTTCTGGAATGGGGGGTGGCGGCCGCGATTGAATGAACCGTTTTACTTTGGCATCGGTGTGTAGCAGCCTCAAACCTGAGGCAAATCCTTTAGTGCTGCCGAGTAGAAGCTGAAGTGGCAGGGATATACGACGATGATCGGACTTGAGCTGTGAGATTTCCAGTTGAATATCCACATTAGCGCGAGTGATGATGAGCTTATCACACACGACCACCACTTGTTCAATCAGCACTTTCAGTTCCTCATAACCGGCAATGTGGGCTAAGATAAGCTCATTTACCAGCGGTGCTGCATGTCCTTGATCTCTATCATGGCTGAACATGGAGAAATAAAGCCCGTAATGGCCCACATCAATCTTGCAAAAATTGCGTGTTGTCCCCAGCCTGGGGTAGTACCACAGCTTCAGGGCAGTGTTATGGAAAAACGGCATAACCGCGTGTGGATTGGTGAAATGTCGATACAGGGCGTAGAAAAACTCCACCCGGTGGGGGCTTTTCATCCCCTTGATGAAGGAAAACACCATCGTGGGCGTTATTTGTGGGGTATGGACAAGATAGTTTGTGAAGCGATTCAATTGCACGAAAAAAAAAATTGTACTCGTGATACGTACTGCACATAGAAAGCCGAATCGGGGTTTGAGGTTTTCCATTTCAAGGCTCATAGCATCGGTTAATTCTACTAAGTAATACACGGATATGACTACCAAGAGAGTATAGATAATGCTAGTCTTTTTCTGGTATGTATTTGAAGACAGCGAGGTCCTTCGCTGGTTAGATTGACTCATGATCCGATTCCGCGCGTTTACTGCGAAGTCATCATCACATTTCCACTGGTACCGAACAGGACTTAGCGAGGTAAGAATAAGCATGCCAATGTCACAATATGATTGTCGAACTCGGTCACATCATGTGAGTAAGGCGTAGAGCATGCATACAAGCCTCTTAAGGATAGCGTTTTTTTTCGAGTTTATCGATAGTAAGATCGTAGTTTTTCGTTTACTCTAGCGGGTGTCATCGATGACGTATTCATGAAACGAAAAGTGGTGGTGATTGCATTTGAAACATGAATGTCCCAATCCAAAAGATAATGACATACCCACTCGCCAAAAGAAAGCCAGTCTTGGCATAATGTATTTTTGGAACGGTGGCTCATGCTCGAATTTAAGCCGTTGTGCCTATATCAGGGCACATATTAAAAACCCAATTCGACGCTTAATGATGACTAATTGTAGTAGTTTACAGTCAATGACACTCACGCAAATGTCGTCGTTTGTGAACGAACGGCTACAAATAGAAGCAGCAATATTAAACGCTTTCATTACTTCCCCGTGTCGAAGGCAGTTTTAGAAAGTCATTTCTTTGAAGATTCCGCAATGTAGCAATATAACGATATAAAGAGGAGTAGTAAACCACCATAGAGCAGCTCTACTTGTCAATTTTGCTTAACCACAATTCATAACGGGTGTGTCATACAAATTAAACTTCTGGCTGCGATATCGATGTCATCGTAAATTTGGCCGTGCGGTTAGATTCATCGCGTATCGTGGGGACATTTCACTCACGTGCCCAGACTCCATCACTGACACCAGTTAAGCCACGCGAAGCACCCGCTGTAAGACGGGACAACGGCTAATCAACAGAAGCAAAAACTTATCCGACCACAATACAGAGCCGAAATACCTGATTTGATTGTTGTTTGATGCGTGATGGGATTTATCTTCGTTGGCATTGATGGATATAACCAAAGAGGAGTTCGTCCCCGGGAGACCAAAGACAATGCAACAAAGAAGCGCCCCCGTCTACAAAAAACTCAGAGTCGTGCCCCGCTGACTCTACATCGTCTCCCGGAAGAAGTGCTTGACATTATTTACGTTATGGCAGGACCGTACAATGGATTGGCACAGACTCTGCGCTACTTTCACAGTGTCTTTCATTATGAGCATTCCCACACTCTGCCACTTATATGTCGACGAAACATGCTGCTCGTGATGCTGATGACACGAGCGTGGTATACGTTTGACGCCAATTATGCCCTTGATTTATCCAAGCTCGCTGAGAAGTTCACATTGTATCGTACATTAGTTGAACGACTGGGGCTGCGTCGAGCAAAATCCGTCCTTACGGACCTCGGAATGTACATCGTCATGTTCATTCGCAATGCATCTGTGATAATTGACTCAGTGATGGCTCAGAAGTTCATGACTCTTGAAGTTTACCAAAAAGTATCAGTGGAAATGGCGCAAAAAGCCAATAACAAAGCCGATAGATTCATTTCGATGATCAATGGAGCCGCAACGCTTCACACTTTGCAAAGATCGGACGAGCCTCCGTTACTTTTAAGTTCAAATGAGTTGGCACAGGAAACTGAACGACGATACAGATTCATTGAGCTCATGTTCAAGCATATTGCTATACTTCTCAATCAAACCACTGACAATTTGACGATTGAAGCTATCGCTGACTTCGAAGAACCAGAAGAATTAGCATTGGACTTTCAAGCTGACACAACCCCCGTTGATGAGCGCCTTCTTTTGTTAGCTGAGGTGTTGCCACAATCATCAGGTTCACTCCGCAAGTACCCTGAAGAACCGGCAGCGGTGTTTGAGCAAGAAAGTTTGAAGTATCTCAATCTCGGGCGATCGTCTCGGGCACTTCCGGAACCCATGTATTGGAAGGGACTAGCTGACGAAAGACGTAGGGAACTTTTTATGCCGTTGGTTACGTCGGGATATGAAGTTGACCAGTGTCGTCTCGTGGCTGCCACGATTGACTGTTATAGCAATACCGCCAATCTTCCTCCACTTTTGGATGCCATGAAAGTGTTGTTTCAGCTAAAAATTCCTGATCCTTTAGCTACCGTGCCCTTAATCGAGCTTTGTCATCGACACCCAGAAAACGGTCAATTCACCGAGGCCTTAGTGGCGATGTTGGAGTGGGTATATACTTCTGGACAAGGCCAAAGCGAAGACAATACCCTCTGGACTGTCATTGGACAGCTTAAAGATCGTCGTCTTGCGGAAATCTTGTTCCGTTTTGATGATAGGCCACTGCTGGATATTCTTGGTATCTTTTAACCTAATAATTTATTACATATATTTTGGTATTTTGCAACCTAATAGGGCGGGGGTGGGGCCAGATGATTGACATCATACGATTGTTGCTGGTGGTTCATGTCATAGGATTGGTTTTGTTGAACGTAAGGATCGGGTAACGACGTTGGGATTTGCGGGTTGGTGATTTCGTGGAACCATGGGTGTTGTAACGCTTGACGGGCGGTGATCCGAGCCTCCGGTCGCATTTGTAACAATAACAGAAGAAGATTGAGACCCACCAGGTCAAGGTTGGGGACGATTCGCCTTAAATCTTGAGGGGGAAAATTTTGCCAGTTACTCTTGTACTCAGCATACTGCAGCACACCGGGCCATGTTCGCTCATTAGGAGTACCCATTAAGCGGAAGATCTTCATCAATTGGTCCTCGTTGGCAGTCCCGGGGAAAAGCGGCTTACCCGTGCACATTTCAGCAAAAATACACCCGGCCAGCCAAATGTCAATCGAGGTGGTGTAAGCTCTCAGCCCCAACAACACATCGGGAGCGCGATACCAAAGCGTCACCACCTCATTAGAAAATGTGTTAAACGGAATGCCAAATGCTCGAGCCAAGCCAAAATCACCCAACTTGAGCTCACCCTTGTTGTTGATCAAAAGATTCTGAGGTTTAAGATCACGATGAAGCACTCGATTGTCGTGGCAAAACATGATCCCTTTAAGTAGCTGGAACATGAACAGTTTCACCACCTTTAAATCTAAGGCCCCTTGGTTACCGTGCACTTCCATGTACTTTTTCAAATCTTTGTCCATATACTCGAACACGAGGGTTAACTTATTTTCGGTGTGGATGACATCGTAAAGAGTCACGATGTTTTCGTAGTCCAATTCCTTCATAAGCGAGATTTCTCGAATGGCCGTGGAAGGCGTTCCTTCCTCGGAATCGAGGTTGATTTCTTTGAGGGCGACGAGGGCGCCGGTGGCACGATTACGGCCCTTGTAGACGGTGGCGTAAGTCCCCTCCCCGAGTTTTTCAAGTTGTTGGAACCTGTATGATGTTAGTACAAAATGATACCAATTAGCCAGCTTGCGGGGTACTTACTGAGAGGACGAGGTCATGGCGCTGTCGGTGTGTGCCCTACGTCGTTTTTTTGGACAACGGTTGGGGGCGCTACCATGCTAGGTTCGCGGTGCTAAAATTAACGAGCAAAGAAAAGAAAGGATGAGAGAGTAGTGAGGTCAGACGGTAACGAACCGATGCCAAGTGAGCAAGAGGAGATTAGCCCTATTTAGGAATGATTTAAATTTCCACCTTCAGAGGTCGGTAAGCGAAACTTTTACGAAATGGGTTTGCCGGTTTAACCGAAAATCTCACCCCAGCCCTAGAGGGTGTGTCGTTTGGTAGTAAACTCAGTAAACAAATGGTGGTATGATGATTCTCGTATTATCTGCTGTTGTTGATTGCTTGACATGGGTAACAATAGTTTTGAGTATCGATAAGCGCAAGCCACGCACCAATGCGCCCTTTCTCCACTTCTCCAATAGAACGACTACTGAGTGCCGATGAGATCGCCAACGACTAAAGATGAGCTAGTAAGGTCACCACCAGCCTTGCGTGAGTCTGGCATAGTACCTCATTCCTTATCGTCTGCGCCACACACAGTGGCAATAATGCATTGAGGACGCCAGCGTTGTCGGAACATTCCTTGGCCTTCGATTGTCTGTGGCGCACTTGAGCGTGGCTATAGGCTTTACCGCACGACACTTCGCTACCCTTGAAATTCACTTTGATAATGACCGATGGTCTAGACAAAATTAGACACCTTAAAAGATGATTAGGAATGACAGGGGTGAGTCTTGACGGTCTGTGGGGGGTGTCAAGACATACATTCGACGCAGTCAGTGATTCAAGATTTTTTCTATGCTCGATTACCAAGTGGTGCGCTGTTTGTTTGTGCCTTGAACCGGAAAACATGGGGTAACTCCTACATGTAACGAGAGACATCTTGTGGCGGTGAATGATGAATGACGAAATTATTCTTGGCTCAAATGTAGCGTTATCAAAGTGTCAGAGATTCTCCGACCCCGCCGGAGTACCCTTGAGTTGTTTTTTAATACCATCATGTACGGGAACCCTTATGTCTCATGTGCTGCGAACCGGGGCTTCCAAGGTGTAAAAAGCGCGGGCTGGCTACAGAGGCTGTGACCACGGAGAAATGTCGTGACCGTTACGGTCGACGTTAGAGGCAACAACGTTTTTCATAAACCTTAGCCATGGTCAATATTTCCCTGACCCTACCGAAATGCTGGCTAATACCAGGTGACGATATTACGGAGTTATCGTTACGTGATTCCCATGTCGTAGGAGTGGGGAACCAAAACAATGCATCAAGCGGTAGTTATAAACGATAACAATGGTGGTTGATTGGCGAGGAAAAAAAAAACCGGAGAAAGTCGAGGGTGGGAGTATCTAGAGACCAACCACTCCCGGCTCTCCCCTCGGTGTCTTTGCACCATGACAATAAACATGCGCCTCATTCTGGCGTGATGCTTACCACAGTGTTGCATACGGGGCATTTTGAAGAATTCTGCTAATACTATTTTTGACTCGCAATGACGTAATTAGGTCGAGGTGCGTCTTACGTATTGTTAAAATATTTTCCCCCCATGAATCCGAGCTCCCGGCAGCGAGGTGACACCCCTCTGCCCCAAAGTCTATATAACCGAGCGGTTTGCATCGTGATTGCCGAATCGATTGTTTAGTTCCACCACGTCATCCCTACACTTTAATTTTTTTCGGGCCGTTGTTCCCAGTGATTATGACGAAGAAATGCCTCTGGTTTTGGTATGTACTTACAGGAAGCAGGAGCGGGTTTGACTTACGTTACCCGGTGCGCCGGTGACTTAAGGTATATGAGGTGCAGATTCCCATCTCGTCGCAAGAAACAAAAACGCATACTAACATTTAGAACATAACAAGAATGTTTGAGTCGTCCCCTGCTAAAGCGGTGGTCACTACTGAAACCGTCGAATCAATACCGCCACGATTTTCCATCGATATGTACCCGGGCCTCCCCGACCGCTACCGTCTCGAGCTGGTGATCGGCGAAGGCGCTTTTTCCTCCGTGTATCGGGCTGTCGATACCGACACCGATGACATCGTCGCCATCAAAATCATCAATAAGCTTAACATGCTGGCCAAGCAGCTCAAAAACATCCGCAATGAGGTGGAAATCATGCAAGAATTACCCCATCATCCCAACGTCCTCAAGTTAATCGACACCATCACCACCATCACCCATACCTACCTTATACTTGAGTATAGTGACGGTGGGGAAATCTTCAACAAGATCATTGAATACACCTATTTTTCTGAACCATTGTGTCGCCATGTGTTTGCTCAGCTACTTTCTGCCGTCGACCACTTGCACCGCCATAACGTCGTCCATCGGGATATCAAACCCGAGAACTTATTATTCTCCCAAATTCCCCATTTTCCTCGTGATCACGACAAGTTCAAGCAACTGTTGCGCTCGCTGGACGACGAGCTGAAAAAGGACGAAGGGGAATTTCGACCCGGCGTGGGTGGTGCCACCATCGGTACCATCAAGTTGGCTGATTACGGTCTTGCTAAGCGGTTAGTGGTAAAAGGCTCCAACCACCCGTTGAAAACTCCTTGTGGCACTGCTGGCTATACTGCTCCTGAGGTTATCAACGTTAATCAACCAAGAAACTCCTCCGAGGCCGACTCTTACTCAAAGCTGGTAGATGTGTGGTCTCTTGGATGCTTCTTGTACACCATTTTGTGTGGGTTCCCTCCTTTTTACGACGAAGACCATGCACAATTATCGCAACGGATCTTGCGGGGTGATTTTGTGTTTTTGACTCCTTGGTGGGACGAAATTAGCGATGAAGTCAAAGATTTGATCACCCAAATGTTGACGATTGATCCTAATCGCCGGATCACCATCGAGGCTATTTGGCAACACCCGTGGATGCGTGGCGCCATTCGTACCAGTGCCGATGAGGTATCGGAGTTGTCCGTCGATTATTTCGGTGCTGGCACCACGCCCCCATCGCTGGCTCGTACCCCAGGTGTCTATGACCCTAAACGTGAATTACGTGTCAAACAGTTGTTAACGCCTCATCGTCTGGCGGCTCCTCTCAAGTCCCCCGCGGCCCACGCCATCAAACTGGTCTTTGACCATCCAGCAATGGCCAACCCCAACCATGTTCGATTCATCGATACTATCAATGAAGGTGTTGAAACCAGACTGCGTGGGGATCTGATAAATGCGTCGATTGATCCGTTGACGGTTCCTGAAAGACGCCGCTGTCTGGTAAGACTGCCGTTTCCCGAAAAATTCAGAACGTTGGCAGGGTTCAACGAAGTATTTTACGGCGAGACGAATGATGAGGAGGAGGATGATGACGAAGATGAGGAGGAAGAGGCGGAGGATGACAGCGACAATGAAGAGGATGATAAATTGACCACGCTTGCCCAACTCAACCTTGGACCTCGCTTACAATCTAGAGTTACGCTTGTGGCAGAAGACGAGGACGAACTACTGTTAGACTCCAATCTGGATAGTCAAACGAGGCTGTCGCTGATCATTCTGGGAATCGCGGGCGATTTCAAATTTACATTAAACCTTAATGACTCCAACTTACTTACTCGCCGGCGGTCGCTGACAATGAAGAAATGTCACGACATGGCCCCCGGTATGGTCACTGAGATGGTGTCGAAAACTGTATCTCATTGATGTCTTTTTGCATCGTTTATAGGATCAATGTTGAATTGATTTAATAGTACATAAACACCTGGTGTCATGGTCACAAACGTCTAAAAGAAATACCTAATGGAGTCATTCATAATTGACGGCTTTACAAGCTTCCGCGAGATTGATTTTGTGATATTTGTCTATGTACATGTCACCTATCTCTTCTTGGGGGTGACTTGAGCTTCAGTGGGACCCTCATCTTCTTCAGGGATCAAAGCGTTGCTCTCTTCCAACAAATCAGCGAGCTCACCCGACTTAGCCATTTGCAAAACAATATCGCATCCTCCGACGAATTCGCCGTTGACGTAAAGTTGAGGAATAGTAGGCCATTCCGAATATTCCTTGATTCCCAGTCTCAAGTCATCATCTTCAAGCACGTTGTAGGCAGCAAACTTTTCAGGGTCAACTCCTTGTTGGCCAAGGGTTTGGATGGTAGCTCTAGAAAAACCACATTGGGGAAATTCCGGGGTGCCCTTCATGAAAAGGACCACGGGCGATGACAGAACGGCCTCATCGATGGCGCTTTTGATTTCGGTGGAAATCCAACGAGTGGCAAGGTTAACCCGAGGCACGAAGGTCCGAGGGACTCTGAAAGCAGCTCTTGAAAACATCTAAAGGGCTAGACAAATGGGATCAGTTGAAAGTAAGCACATTGTGCGCGTCACGTGATATACAAGAATCGGCCTAGAACACCCCCTAGGGTTTCGAGCTTGGAGAGTGTTCCAGAGCTAAACTCTAGATAATATCGATCTACTCTGCTTAAAAATGATATAAATGTATGGTTTGAGTTATGATAACACATGATGCTTTTTCTTCTCTTAACCACAATTATGTGCGACACCGTTATCGCTGCTGTCGTCAGGCACGACAATCTAGTGTCTACTCATCCGACACAGCCAGTCATGAAAAAGTCTGAAACGACCATAGTTGTGGTTGGTCCGGGACTGTATCCTGTTTGAATATATGCATAGCCCTGTTGCCTCAAGTTCATTAGCCACAATGGTCATCAGGCGATCCCAATAAGTAGAGATTAAATGGGATGATAAGCATGTATACTTCCAGCGAGCATACTTAAACATCTTTCAGTATGTCAATCATATAAATTCTCGTATTGAAACTGCATCAAAAAAACATCAGTTGACCGCATGGTTCCATCAACGTCTTCCCTCGTAAGATGTTTAATGTTGTATTATCAATTCACTATATCTCCTTATTGCAACCAAGATGTCAGCAGCTATATCGAAGAAACGTATCGCCGAAAGTTGGACTTCTACATACCAAAATTGACCTCGAGTTGTTCAAGATCACTGCGAAGTTGTAGATGGCCGTTGGTCGTATGACTCGTAAGCGATATGATTACCGAGCATTTCCATAGCCATCAATTTGGCTGAGATCCCATTCAACATCAGGCACTCAGTCCCAAAATCCAACACTTTATCAGATGGTTTCGTCCAGTACCATTTCCTTCAAAATTACCCTTCAGTACACATAATCCTCGGTACTTCGGTTTGTAGAATCAGTGTTCACATTGATCATTGCGCGCATCACGACTGACTCTTATCTATATCCAGAGGGTTACCCTATACCCTGATGCGCCAGACAAATGCACAATCATGGCTATTACTTCTTCTGGCGTACCTTGTGCTTGCTCATGATGTTTCAATAGCAAATACCGTTTTGTCTGAAGGGATTTCCGTCGACTCAGAATCGACACACTTGGACTCGAGCTCTTCGATTTCTAGTTCCACACTTGTATTGCCGTCAACGGAACCACCTTTGGAGCCAACTGCAACTGAAGGCACCACCACATGGTCAAAGTCTGTCTCACTAGATGATGATGCGATCGCTTCCCATATCTCATCGCTAAAAAGAGAACCCGCTGCGATTACAGCACAAAGCGATCATGATGGTGATTCCAACATCAATGAAGAGCTGTCCCTTGAATTGACTGAGACTGAAATAACGACAAACAGCACCTTAGAAGCTACTACGTCAGTCCATACGTCGGTTGACCAACTTAGTGATCAAACGACCTCATTGAGCTCCACTGAACTTATTGAGCCACCATCAACTCCAATACTTCATCGATCGGGTCAAGAGTATGACTTTGCCTCACTGAATAGTGCCAATGTTTCACTTTTCGACGATATATCATTCCTTGAATCTAACAGATTAATATTCGAAGCAGTTGCCCATGAAGGTAACGATTCGTTCTCTGGTAACGATTCACTGGGTTTCATGAGTTTCGAAGAATGGAAAAAGCACAAGCAGCAGCCCGATAATGGAACCAATAATTCAACATCTACTAATGTGAAACTTGCATCCAAATCTCTGACCAAAGCAAAAACACTGCAGAAAAGATTCAACTTTGCACTGGCTGATTGTGCCGCTACCGTCGTTGACACTCTGGGTAAAGGCGCTGGCGCCATTTTAATTGAAAATAAAGATCTGTATTTGCTCAATGAGTGTCATGCGGATCAGCAATTTGTTGTTATTGAACTTTGTCAAGAGATTTACGTCGAATCGGTGGTCATGGGTAACTACGAATTCTTTTCCTCGCAATTCAAGGATGTGAGAATTCTGGTACTGGACGTGTATCCCAGTCCAAAATGGTGGATTCTAGGTGAATTTACTGCTGACAACTTCCGCAATGTCCAATTGTTTTCGATTGAAAATCCCAAGATATGGGCACGGTACTTGAAAATTGAAGTTCTATCACATTATGGCAACGAATATTACTGTCCCATTTCAGTCGTGCGGGCTCATGGCAAAACTATGATGGAGGACGCTAAAGAGGACACCCCTTTGGACAACAGCAAGTTCATTGAGGCACCCATCCAAGCTCCTCAACTTGACAAGTGTATCATTAACCCGCCGTATTTGGGACTTTCTCAATTTCTTCAAGATATCAATCTGACAAACACGCTGCAAGGATATGATCTGTGTGAAGCAGAACCGATAATATCGACGTCTTTGGAAAGCCAACAGGAATCTGTGTACAAGACAATCATGAAACGGCTTACGTTATTGGAGTCAAACGCAACGTTGTCGCTATTGTATATTGAAGAGCAGCTGAAACTTTTACTGGAGGCATTTGTCAATCTTGAGAAGCGACAAGCGCAAAACTTTGATGCATTGGTTGCTCTGTTCAACCACACAATCAGTACTCTGCTCCTTAATTTTAGAAGCAATTACGCTCACCTACACCAGGAGTATCTGAAGCTATTACTGATGCAGAAGCAAACCCACGAAGATATTGTACGAGATACCAAAACCAAATTGTCGTTTCTATCAGGCGAGCTTCTGTTTCAAGAACGCGTGTCACTATTCAACCTGGTAATCATTATTTGCATGCTTATCTACGTGGTCATTACTCGCCAGGCCTATGTGGACGACGTTAAGGATCGCGCTCGGCTTCCTAATAACCATCGGCAGTATAGGGTCAAACGACCTGGTCGCCGTCGTCGTCGCATACATTACGTTCATAATTAACAGCCGACGCGCAATCCTTCGTGTATAAGAAGAGTAAACGTACTGTCATTCTTAACAAGCTTTGTAATCTCCCAAAACTTCCAAATTTAGATGGTTCGAATCGTTTGAATCTTTATGCCTCTCACGAGATTCACTACCGCGCGATGAAGCGACCCCACTCCGATGACGATGATGATTTCCTTCCACACCTTGAACAGCCAACAAGCCGAGCAAAAGTGACACCTTTGCAATTAGTACATGTGAACTCGATTCAGCGAGCCGCACTTGATTTTGACCACATTCATCAATGTTCGGTATCCCTCGCAACCGTTAATATATACTGCTGTCTCGTTTGTGGCAAGTATTTGCAAGGGTCAAGTCGTGGTTCACCAGCTTTTACCCATGCCATTGAGAAAGACCACCACATATTTGTGGGACTTGATGACGTTACTTTCAAAGTTCTTCCCGAAGGAGATGTACTCAGCGACGCTGTTGCGTTGAAAGCAGTTGATGATATTGCTAAATGTCTCGACCCTCCGATGCACACTAGTGGGAGTGAAGTGAAAACCTTGATTTCTAATACAGCATATACTCCAGGACAAGTTGGGTTGACGGGCGATGATACCGCTTACAACGTGGTGATCCAGCTATTGGCACACATTCCCGAAATTCGTGATTATTACCGCCAACAAAAGTCGGGCAAATTGGGAAATGACTTCAGGTTTGTTGTCCGTCAACTCTGGTCGCCTTACTTACTTCGCAATCATGTATCCCCCCATCGCTTGATACAGGCTGTTGGGAAACCCACAAACGATCCGGTCACCGCTTACACCATACTTGTAAATCGCTTGGACAAAGAAACCAAGGATCATGGAGCTATTTGGCGCAAGACGCTCCAAGGGATAATTAGCGGTGCTGACAAATCTATTCCATTTTGGTATTTACTGCTCGATGTACTGGCACCACAAATAGGTGGTGATGACGTGCTTGAGGTGCAATTTAACGAGCTTTTCAACTCCAAATACGGTGAAAATGGCAAATTCACAATCAAGAAGTCGCCTCCGGAGCTTATAGTTGTTTTAAACAAGAAACACGACTCTCAGACGCGTGTTGTTGTGTCGCTTCCTCCGCATATCACTGTCAATGACCAAAAATATCGACTAGCTTCCGTTGTTAGTCAAAGAGCACCACAACTGTGGGTAATTTCAGGAGAAGAATCATTGGGAGATTGGATTACGTTTGAAGGAGTCAAGGTAAAACAATGTCCTCGACAAGTGGTATATTTGGAAGATAATAGGCTTATACGATGGCGTCGAGTTTCGCCTGAGGCAGATACCCCAAAGTCAGCCTAATTGATGCTTGATGAGAGATCTTACTCTAGATTGTTGCAAAGACTCTCAGTTTCCTATACGGCTGGACCCTTTGTTCGAAATGATCTGCTCAATTTTATTACATCTGGTTAGGAAAAAGGATGGGTTCCCAATTAACCTGAGGAGTATTACAAAACATTAATAGTTGATGTTCGTTTGTGATGAGTTGGCATATACTCTTCATCATGAGGTCTTGCCAGGAGTTCATATTTGCGATCGTAATGAACTGAATTCTAAAATCGGCGTCAGTGGTGCCTTGCAAGTCTCTACAAAAATTGTGGTATTCACGGTTGTAGCAATAAATTAACTACTTCAATATACAAGAACTAGTACTTGTCAAGTACAGTGTAAGCCCAATCTACCAAACCAGGGTACTCCCGTTGAACGACAGCTGGGTGTGAATCGCTTAATATATCATCGAATACGACCAAAAGACTTGCGAGCTTCAGTTCGAGTACTATGTTGTCCTTGATTAGCGATAATTCTTTCTCAAATAAAGCCAAGTCCCTCAGGTACAGCTTAAGAAGTAGCTGATAATATGCTTTCAACGCCAGCTCATTGGTCCCAGTCAAATAATCGCCAACGACTTCGGTCAATTTGTGTGAAGTGGTAAACAAACTTGGATGACGCTGTTTGAAGCCATTCCAATCAAACAAGTTCTCGTAGATATCACGTCTTTCGAAACTCTCTGTCACGTTGCATCCAGAATCAAGAGAAAAGATTGTACTGAAGTTCTTTTGTTCGATTGCCACCGCCAAGAGCCATAAATCATAGTACGAGTCGATCAAATCGGCTATAGCAACAAGTTTGGGCTCTAGGGTCTTGGTGACAGCTTTCCGTAAAGCTTTAGTCGTTTTCACAAGCCTTACCGGCACATCATCTTGCATTTGATCTTCAATAAGCATGGGGAGCTGGTTGGTGGGAGCACTATGATATGAGAGTACCATCAAAGAACTGCCACTATCATCCAGCTTGGTAACGGCGGGAAGTTTGTATTTGTTTCTGTTGGCAAGAATCATGGCATAACCCAAAGATAATGGGTCAGTGGGAATATATCGTCCCTTGATATCACTGACTCCGTAGCATCCTAAAGCAAACAGCGAGTCGGCGTCCTTTGCTCCTTGAAATTGAAACTGGCGGGAACGTTCAAGGTTGGCTGCTCCTTCAACCTCATTAGCTACCGGCGGATAAGTTGTTATTGGGAAGTTGTCGAACAATACCCGGATGGGTTCAGGTACCTTCATGAGATGGTGCGCTCTGACAAACGCGAAACTAGAATCTTGGGGGAAGCATCGGAGCTTATGGCTCAGACACGCTACGAAGCATATATCGTGCATCTATCGTTTATTAACGTCAAATCGTAACTAAATGTCGTCAGTAGGAATCAACCGGATGCTCAAGTCAAACCAATCTTCCCCGGCGTATTTGCAGTCGCTTTTGCCGTGATTGGTGAAGCCAATCTTTTCGTAGAATGGCACGAGACCTTCGTGGGAGATGATTACTACTTGGTCACCCAAGTCTTGGTTGGACAACTTTTGAATGTAGTCGTGTAACAACAACGTGCCGAGAGATTTGCCCTGCCACTCGGGGTCGATGACGACGCTGTGAACACCAATTGTCGGCGATGACTCAATGTGACCCAGTCCAGGGACGTCTGGCAGGAATTTTTCCATGCTTTCGGTGGTAATCGTCTGTCCGTGGACTCTCGTGGCTATTATGTGACCGATCAAAGTCTCCTTAACCACGGAAGACTTAACCGGCAACGGGACGTGCTCGTCGTCAGAATCATCGTCGTTAGTGGCTGCAGTTTGGTTATTGTCTTCAGGCAAGTTGATCGCTCGGTATCGCGGGGTGAATTCTCTGATAAATAACCCCAGGCACAATTCAGGACACATATTCAACCGATAGGTGAGGTTTTCCGGCGAGGCCCGTTCCTCGGGGGAGAACCCCTTAGCCTCAAGAGCGACCGCCTGGTCAAGGTCCTCGATGGTGAGTGGACGAATCGAAAGGTTGGGGGGAAAGTCACTCATGGCTAATGGGGAACTGCTTGGGAAAAAAAATGAACAACCGCGCGAGGGTGGCAACACCAAGTTAGGGTTAAGCCTCGATGTCGGGAACACCGAGACGCGGCGTAGTGCACTTACGTGGTGTAATCATCGGACTCACCATGGGTTTGAGATGCGGTTGTTTCCGTTTTCATCTTACATTTGAATGTTTAAGAGCACTGCACCACGTTATGTAACGTACAGTCTGTCTCGATTGTCGTCAATAAACATGACGACGACCTTTGTATTACGTAACCATATCTCGTAGTTAAAATTTCACGTATAAATAAAATTACTTGGACATCACTTCGGTGATCCAGTCATTGACAACCAATTCTTCGCCATCGACATAGTAGGTCAGCGTAATCGGGTAGTTGCCTCTCAAGAGGTAGCCACCCGGGGTGGTGTCTTCAGGAAAATCGTAAGTGTATTCCTCTTCCCGGGGCTCGTAATCACCGATCTCGATTTCCCTAGTCTTGATGGGGATACCACCAGTCTTAGCCACTTGTTTGTACTTGAAAGCATTGACGGGGGCACCGGTGACAGTAAAGTGGATGGTAGTAACGTACTTCGACGATTCAGGGATTTGAACTTTGAGGTCGGGGCCGCCGATCTCAACGGTGAACGGTTCTTTGTCCTCCACCTTGACGGTGAACTTAGTCACGGTTAAATTGTCGTTGACCTTGATGGGCATGATGCTAGATCTGATATAATCGGAATGCTACGAAAGATTTCCCTCCCCCTTATATATTTGGTAACAACGGCGACTTCGGAGAACTAGCCTCGGTCAACCGTGCAGGCGGGGTTAATAAAGGTCGTTGCCCCACATTTGGCAAGCGACTGCTTTGCCCCATGGGGGCGGGGTGGGAAAAAAACCATGTATAATGTACTACAAATTAACAAATTGTCCTCTGATAATTCTCATTTGAAGTCTTTTATCCACTCTATCATTATATCCGTAAATACGGAGGTGGTGAACGGCGATGCAATCACTTAGATAACAGGAGCCACATGGGCCACACCAATTTCGGGTCGATGGGAATCGTGGCTCCGTTGTCGTTTTGTCCCATTTAAAGTGGGGAAGCTTGACTTTGGACCACGGTCGCTCGTATACCTAATTAGGTCAAAGATAATCTTGCATCAGCAATTTCATTGTGTGGGTGGGGTATGTGATGATTTAAACACGTATCCAATTGAATATGAACACGGTTGGTTAACAATACCATGTTATTGGGTCGGCTTGCTTACAATTATCAACGACGTTAATACTTTTAGCGACACTCATATGATAACCGCAAGTAATGATTACTTAGTCTATATGCAGGGAAGACATTTCACTCGTTGTATCACCATCTAGATCTCAACCACCATGGAGTGTTTCGTGCCACCCCTCCGGTTTTCTACCGTCGAACCTCATCTATATCGTGGATCTTATCCTCGCAAAACCAATTTGGCATTTCTCAAACTGTTACAGTTGAAGACGATCATCTCGCTCACCCCGAATCCAATCACCAAGCAGACCGACCCCGTGCTTTACGACTTTGCCAGCAACAATGGCATCGAGTTGATTCACATTGAATGTGCGCCTCTGGGTAAGGGTAAAAAACGTGGTGTTCCTCTTGATTACACCACCATCTTACAATGCCTTAACTACATCATTCATCACCAATACGCGCCCATTTATGTCCATTGTATAAATGGGGGCCAAGTAACGTCCTTGTTGGTTGCCTGTCTCCGGAAGTTGCAGTTCTGGAGCAGTATAACCATCTTTAACGAGTTCATTAATTTTGCCGCTTCAATCACCGTCAACGACCGGAAATTCGTCGATGGGTTCAATGGCGAGGTAATCGTCGGTGAAAACAAAGTTGCGTGGTTATGGAAAGGTATGTCCAAAGGAGTTGTCGAACGACATCCTAATGTGAAGGTTGCCATTGCTAGATAGTGAATTTATGAATAATGACCAATAAGATGAATTTATTACTTGACTCGATGATAGAATAAACAATAAGCATTTCTGTTTAACACTTGATCCGGACGGCAGTTGTAAGTGACTTTTTCATCATCAAAGTAACACCACTTTTTGGTTTTGCGGTCGCTTTGTTTGTAAACGTAACTGGTGTAGTGTCCGGTAGTCATCGATCCGTAGTGATTAGCCACGCCGTAAAGTTTGTAGCGGAAGGGTGGCTGTTGGTTGCGCATCGGCATGTCCAATAAATACTTCTGTTCCTCCTCCGGTGTGATCAGCTGCTGTTGCTCTGTCAATGCCGTGCCCACTTTCCCGGTCCAATACTTTGTCAAATCGAGCTCTTCATTCACGGGGTAAGTCACAAATGTATCAAGCTTATTGAAATACCCCAGCGAATTTAAGCTGAACCGCTTAAAGTGGATAATGAGCACTTGCGGGAGTCGTGTGAGCTTGATAGTCTTTGTCGACTTCGTATCGCGTTTACAACTAGGGCAATGCCATTTGTTTTGATCATCCAACAATTCGGTGGTGGTATATTCATCAAAGAGTTTCTCCACCAGAATTTTGTCTATCGATAAGCCATTGTGACGAGTAGGTATTGGTAATGACAAAATCAGAAACGCATTGTAGGTGGTGGACGTCGTACCGCATTCAAGACACCGAAGTTGCGATAAGTATTGGCCCTGGAAGTAGTCAACAATTATGGAGAAATTGAGTCGAAGGTACCGTTCCCATTCAACTGTCAGCGCCAATCGAATTGGAAGACGTTCTCGGGTTTTTTCTTCTTCTGGGGAAAGTTCAAGGATGCGCTTACGCTCTTCCGGGCTCGTTACGGAAGGTTGGTTCAAATCCTCGTGGAGCCGATCTAACATGAAATCCAAATATTCGATACAATCTTGTTGGTCACATGAAGCAAACTGCTGATTTGGCAGAAGCAGACCCATAGCCCGTTTAAATGCTGCCGGCAGCATCAGCAGACCATCTTTGGAAAACATTTGGCGCAATACTTCCACAAATTGATTCGTCAAAATCCCCTTCGTGCCGAGCTTATTGTTCATATTGATATGCTCTCGATAATTCATACTCGAAGTCTTCACCAGCGATCCTAAATTCGGGAAGAAAAATTGTGTAAGCTGGGGAGTTGCAGCAAGGCATTGCAACATGCAATTCATATAGCACAGGTTGCCCAAGTTATAAAGTCCCGTAACAAATCGGTCTAAAAATTGAGGCTCGGTCTTTGTCACCGTCGTTAATGGCACGTTCGATGAACGAGATGATGCTGAAGGAGATGAAGAGCTTGAAGAACGCTTTGGCAAATCTTTAGTTATTCCTGTAGGAGCCGCCAATGATACTGAGTACTTGGGTTTTGTCACCGGCTTCTGTTGTGATGGCACCAAAGCGGCTTCTTTAGGTGGTTGCGACGGCCCATTTCCTGTAAGTTGTGGTCGCGATGGGACAATGTAACCCACACTAGAAGTACCTCCAAATATGCTGCTACCATTCGATGCTTTGCGGTTGAGACTGGGGCTCCGTGTAGGCTTTGAAGGTTTAGCACTAGCTAAGTAGTCGCCAAAACTCCTGTGATATTTCGGATCGTCGGTATGAGAGCCGTTTAAAGGTATGGGTGCCACATTCGAGGGCAGTTTTGCTTGCGATTTGGGTATTTCGATACTCAGGGAATCACGAGAGAGGGTAGCTGGTGGCGGTGCTATCACTTGCGACGTCGGTGCCTGGCAGCCCTGAGGGCCAAAATATCCAATCCATGCATTTAAACCACCGTCGATATACGCTGGATATCGTTTGAGTGGGCCCCGAGGATCTTTCATCATCAAATCGAACAACTTCCAAAATGGCGGCTTGTTCAGCTCTATTGTGGATAAATCGAGGGTGAAGGTCTTGTCGTACACCACAACGAAATCATAGTCCTGTAGGTTGAGCCATCTCTGATATTGCAAACTCAGTAGATGAAGCTGTAACGTGCTGTTGAGCTTCTCAAGCGAATTACCTTGGGTAGACACAAACTCTACCCATTCGGGGTCTATATGTATGACCTCGTTGAAACGAATTTTACTCGACTCGTACTCTGGCTTGGATTGGTAATCAATCAAGAGCACCTTCTCTGACTTCAAATGCGACCCTACCGTAGCCGGGCTTAAATTTTCTCGCCATTCAAGGGCATAACCAGCATTCGAGTCGGTAGTTAGGTTTTTGAGACGATTTACCAAAGGATCCTCGGGTACCAAGAAGCTTTTTATTGCTTGGTATAATGGTCTGTTGGTGTTGAGGTTATCGTTGATAGCACTCACCAATTCATCATAGACGGGATCCAGAATCTGTGAAACACAGAGAGAGGTCACCTGGTAAAGCTGATAAAACGTCTGATAATCGCAATAACCCATTATATCGTACTTCTTGTGCTCACGCTTTAATACCTCAAGACAACTGATACAATAATTGACAAACGCCGAACCGACTAGTCGTAGGCGAACCTGACTAATGATTTTGAGCACCCTCTTATCCAACTCCTCCGATGAACATCCTTGTTTCGGGTTTCCCTTCAAGGACAATGAAGTCATCTGCCTCGCAACTGGTAGTGGCAACTTAGTCGAGTGTATGTGTAGGTGGGTGTGCATATAAGCGATAAGCATCTACGTGATCTAACAATTACATATACTTACAGCAGCGCCTGTTACGCAAATGGTCGCCATGATAGTAGATAAAATAATCACACAGGTTAATGTCGTGGTTTCAGGAACAATATCGATGATATAGATCCGATCTACGAGCTAGTTTTTCGAAAGTTACTAGTAAAACAATCACTGTAGTAAGTCATTTAAACTATGAAAATAGTGAAAGGTAATGTGTTTATAAAAGTACAATCTACGTCTATCAATCAGCCTTATGTACATGACTATTCCAAGGTGTCCGCTAAGTGCGGTTGAAGCCGCTTAATTGCCCAATTAAGACCAACAAATTTGATGCTGGGATCGCTAGCACCTTCAGTCGTGGTGAAACGGTGCCACCATTGGGGGTTTTTCAAAGGAGGATATTCTGCTGGGAACCCAGCCTCCCGCCGTAACAGAGCGACATGGCGCCGAAGTTCGGCTGCCAAATCTGAGCGGAGTTTCTCAGCCCATTTGCCAGTCTTAAGTTCTTCAGAAAGATCGCCCAGTTTACTCCAAGGGTCGGCAAAAACCAGTACGAGCTGGCGCCATTTCTTGCGGTATTCATAGATGGTGGCATCGGGGATTGGATCCCCAACGTAGAGATGGATTTCCAGGCCAAGATTGGCGGGTAACCAACGCTTCCATCCAGTAATATCTTCAGGAGCGATCTTTTCGAAACCATGGGCAAATAAAGGAACCACCACGGGGGCCCTCGTCGCCTCAAGGATAAGACGAGTAATTCCCCACTTGAAGTACCGCATGGAATTGTTATTAGGCGGTTGTAATTGAAGAACGAACCCTTCCGGGAAAACATGGAACCACGATGTTTCCTTGCGAACAAATGGGAGCAGAGGCATCAACAATTGCGTCAGCTCGGCATTGGGCTTCAATTGAGGGGCTATTATGGCGTCATTAAGTTGCTGGATCTCGACAGCAGCTTTGTAGGTAGGAAGTTGCTGCTTTGGAGCTAACGAGTCATCAGGACTGACGATTCGGACGGCAGCATCGACACTATCCTGGAACGGGCCGACGCCAAACCGCTTGATTCCAAGAATTTTGCCAAGGTTGAAGAACCATCCCTGCCAGGTGGTTCCAAAACACACGTTATCGGCAGCAAATCCCCAGCGAATGTTATCGACTTCTTTATAGTATCGAAACGGCAACATGGCCACATACGACGGGTCATCACACACCAGCATGTGATTCATCACCGTAATGATCAGACGGTTCTCTTCCCGAGCTTTGGCAAACGCCTTATCCAACTTTTCTATCCCATGGACGTGAGGCTTGTAAAGGAGGTTGAGAAGCATCTTGGTATTGAGCGTCATGAAGAGACATGTGGCATGGGAAGCATAGTTCCACCACGGAGCTGTTCGAGGATATTCCTTGAGATAATCGTCTCCCCGGTTGAGCACGGCAGGGAAGCTCATCGTGGAGTAGCGACGGCGGTGATGCTAACGAGATCGATACGACAAGCGATGCGCCATTTCTTTTTATGCGTGCGACCAAATGACATACGGAGGTAACGGTCATGCAAATGAATACAGTGTGTTGCGGCGGAGCTAGCGGATAGACGGGTGGGGTTTCCTTGCGATTTGGTTTGCTAACACTAGTGCCATCCTCGTGGTAGTCTAGCCTATCTCCCAAGACCACAATACCACGTGGGGCGAAAATAAGACATGGCTTTAGACATTAACTATGTACAAAACCCTATTTTATGATATCGAAAATATGTCGTCCCCCATTTCATAATCCATAACGTCAACCTTTCAAAGCTTGCACGGCTTGAACGTAACTCTCCCTTCAACTTGACCGTGGTGTAATTTATCCAAGTATTGGGGAAGTTCAGCAAATGATACCGCCGTGTGTATCGGTTTGATCAAACCCTTCGAGATCCATCTCATGACTTCGATCTGCTCATAAGATGTGCCTCCAAAGGAAAAGATCACTTGTACTTCCCGCCGGGCCAAGTTGTAGTTTTGTAACATCAACTTTGACCGTCCCAATCCCACTGTCATGTACTTACCCAAGTGTTTCACATATTTTTGACATAACTCCAGAGTATGCTGGTTGCCAACAAAGTCGAATACAATATCAAACAGCTCTCGGGGATGAGGGCACGTCGACATGTCATGGTAATACTCATTTGCGCCATATTCAAGGGCAATGGGACGTAAACTTTCCTTGATATCTGCGGCAACGATGTATGGGTGGTACACTTTCAAGATTTGTAAAGCATTCAATCCTAATCCCCCCAATCCCACGAGAAGTACTTTGGTCGTGGGCAGCAAATCGTTCTTCACCTTCTGAATGGCATGGAAGGGCGTTAACGTGGAGTCGGAGGCTACCGCGGCAGTCTCGAAGCTAACGTCTTCTGGGATGGGGAGTAAGGTTCGCAAGTTTTTGATCAACAAGTACTCTTCGAAACCACCATCAGTATTGAGCCCATAAGCTTCACACCCCAGAGTACACGCATTGTCGAATCCTCGACGGCAGTTGTCGCATGACCCGCAAGCAGCTCCGATTTGCAAGGCGAAACGGGCTCCCATCGCGATGGTTGGGTGATTCTCCAAACCCGTACCCAAAGCGGCAATTGTACCGGCAATCTCGTGTCCTAACACGTACTTTGTCGGTGGTGTGACCCCTTTACGTTCCATTGGTCCCACTTGAAGTAAATGACAGTCCGACATACACAAGCCAGCTGCTTCGACCTTAAGAAGTACTTGGTTGTCACCTGGTGTAGGCACAGGATAATCCGTCCATCTCTGAATCCCGTCTTTCCCCTTGATCCAACCGTAAGCAGTTTGTACTTTAGGAATTGCCATGTTCTCAGTCACTTACCAGGGGAAGTCGGGCTATTTATCGTAGAAAATGCGGGGCGGCATCTACTAAAAATGTGGGGTAATATATCCCTTGCCGAGTGTGGCAAGTCGAGGTCGATTGCTACATAAACACATATTCCTAGTAATCTATAGGTAAAATTGAACAATATGGTTTTTGTAGTGTATTTTGTTTTTACGCTTGGTTCCCTTTTCTTTGGTGTCTAGAGACTCAAAACAAAAAATCGATCTTGCCGATGCCGACGTGACGCGCGCTCGTAACTCAAACACGTCAAGACACATTAAACCGAGGCCTATGTCATTAATCTATAAACCTATAACACGGCCACATTTTCGATGCAAATTCCTTGCAAAAACGCTCTCCCCTCAGCGGATGTCGTAATTATAGAAGGTAGGTTTTCTTCACTGATCCAGACCACCGTGCCGGCGGGTACTTCTATACCATTAATCTTTAACACTCGCATCAATTGAAGTTTCTTAGGGGAAGCGGATGACAGCATAGATGTGTGTTCGGTAATGTACTCCTCACTGATGTCGTTGTTGTACACATCTACCATCCCAGGGGCCAAATGTTCGAATTGAACTTTAAGGTTTGTGAAAAATGGCACCCAAAAATCTCCACTCAACATATCACCACTATCTCCCTGTATGCGGCTGATTTCTTGGTGTGAGGTTTGTGATATATCGCCCAAAAATACGTCCACTACCATCAGTGTGGGTCGACGGTTGCTTTGGGGGGACATGCCAATCAGGTAGGTTGAAAAGAATGCTGGATCAATCTCAAGTTGTTGTCCTGAAATGTGATTAGGCTTTACCCACGAATTCTCAAAGACCACTTGGGCACTGAACAAATTACGATCACGATAATAATTAGAGCTAAGCCCCTTAATGATCTCAGGCCGCTCGCAAACTGACATATCATAGCCATGAATCTTTGAGACACCCTCCATGATCCCATCTTCAGTTTTTGTGTCACGACTGTCAGCCCGGGTCGTTTTAGCATTAACGGAACGAGGAACCCAAATTGGATGTGCTTCGGTGGAAAACACCCAGTTTTTTGGCGCCATTATTGGTTGGTGCAAAAAGATTTCATCATTAACATCAAACAAAAGGTACAAATACTTGAGCGTCTCACCAAGTACAAATGTCTCCATACGATCTTGATGTGTTCCAGTTCGCACATCCTGATATCCAGAGAACCCACATGGAGCAATAAATCGAGTCTTAAACGCTTCAAGGATTTGCTCACCGATGTGGAGATACATCGGATCCCTCGTTGCTCGATATAGGTAGTATGTCAGCTCGACATATTCGGGTCTCAATGGATACCATTCTAGGTCAATGGCGCATTCACCTTCATTGACAGCATAACGCCAGCGTTCGGGAATCAGACCAAAACTGTTCCAAATATTAGTATAAATCCAATGGCTTGAAATAGCATGTTTTACTCTGCCCGCAAGAACCTGAAGGCCCGGCCAAAATGCTGCAAGTGAATCAATCCATTGACCATTTTGTGTGCCATCATGTGTGTTAACATTGCGCCATATCATTGTTGACTCCAGGGGACCTCCCCCCATTATCAGATGTGTGATGAGGGCACGATATGATGTGTCGAATACTTCCCAAAATCGTGAATCACGGAGCACTATTGCACCTTTGACAGCATACTCGTAGAACAGATCAATCAGTGCTCCAATACCAGTTATCAGATCAACCCATTTGTTAGAAATAGGGTCCAACAGCATGGGAAGAAGTTCGAGCGACGTACGCAGCAGCCATAGTTTCCAAAACAGCTGTTGGGTATACGTCTCGAACTGTTCATCGCCAGTGAGACGTGAAAGTAACGTCATCTCGAGAACAGGGGTTGTGACTCCCAGGGTGCAGCCCTCGTGTTGCAACCGTTTTGGGACGCCTTTGGCACCTTTTTTGAGGTGAATTCGAGGAACGGGGATTTGGGTGGTGGTCTTGAATGCTGTAATAAGCTTTTTGCCCAAGGCATATGCCATATCTAGGAGAAATCCATCATACTCGGTAGCAATGCGACGCCATCGTTCGTATTTCGGAGGAGTGGAAGTAGACAGGTTCAACACGTCCGTAAGTAATAGATGAGCACTTAGTAGTCCTCCCAACAGTCGAATGGAGAACTCAAAAACTTGGACAATTTGGTTCTGGTCGAAAAGATCATGTTGGTGTTCCTTTAAGTATTTGAGCATGTCTTCTAGATCTGCCCATCGTTCGAAGATGATCAACAGATCAAGGTTATCAAGCACCATCAGCAGGGCATTCCCAAGAGCATCATTACGGATGATATCGTTGCGATCGGTGCTTGGTCCATAAGGCTTACACGTAAGTGGAGTCACCTCGTCGTAAGGGAAGCCATGATCGAGGTATGCTTGCCACCCGTGGTCAAATAATGCTCTTGTCTCATTCTGGAGGTATCGGAGATGATCTCCAGTGAACAGAGAAGCGTTGACGAGCCCGATCAACGCTACCCCTGCAAACACTGAAAGTCGCATGAGTAACCGGTACTCGTAAATGGAGTATAGTCTAACACGATGATCGTGGAAACGGTCAGGAAATACTAAGCAAAGTGGGATCTACTTAAATGTGGTTGATTAGAAAATAATACAAGTGAACAACAAGCAATAGTGGACTGCTGATAAAAAACTTATGGTCGACTCCAGTCAATTTTCCACCATACGCACTGATCGAAGCTGAGCAGTCGCGTTGTTGATCGACATGGACAATAGCTCTCCCTCGCCGGCTCTCAAACTCGAGGAGACTCCGATGGAGCCAATCGCTCTTGAAGGCTCCATTGTTGCTCAAACGACTGAATCCTCCCAAGCAACTCCGGCGGCTGAGGATACCGAAGATGGGGCGACGGCCGAGCCTGATGCTAAACGTCCGAAAAAGACGGTTAGCAAACGAAGCCTGGCGGAGACAACTCGCAAGCGCAAAGAGGATAAAGCCAATGCTGCTGCTAACTTGGCTCAGCTTAGCCGCGACACCGGTATCGCCAGGGCAGAAGATGATAACGGTTTCGCCTTGACTCTGGTGCGGTCCACCCCGCTTATTAACCAAAAGAATTACTTTACTGATTATCTTAAGAAGGATGAACAGGTTGGATTTATTCGGACGTGGAGAAAGGAACGAGATTTCGTTACCAAGGTGAAGAAGGGCCAAGTTGATGAGCAAACACTCGAAGATGCTATCAACGGTAACAGTGACATTTGCAATTTTGAATATTTCGATGTCAACGAAGTTGTCAACGAGATGAACAAAACCAAGTCTAACCTGGGTACGCTGGCGCCTGAGGAAGCCACCAATAACGATGATGATGATGATGATATGGATGATGATGAGGAAGGGGGTGATAAGTCAAAGAATGGATACGACGTCATTGTGATCCATCCAGGTTCCCTGTATACACGGATTGGACGTGCTACCGATACCGTGCCCAAGACAGTTCCTATGGTCATTGCTGTGCCTACTACCGATGCTCCGCATCAGGATGGTGAACCCCAACCTCATCGTGAAAGTTTGGGCGATTCAGTTACCTTTGGTGAAGAATTTGACTCCATTAAAGGGGTGATAAACAAAGATTTCAAGGCGCGGATGAAGTACTATAAGCGCCGAATTCTTCCCAACTCTCACGAAACTGCGTGCAATTTCAATCGCAAGCAATCATATGAAGAGATTCCGGACCATAATGACCCAGATAAGGTTGAATGGATCAATTTAAATGATGCCAAGTACAAGGACCGCAAGTTTTTCGTGGGAGATGATGCGCTCAAGCTTCCCATCGACTCCAAGATGCCTCTGGGTGAATATCCTCGATGGAAGTTGAGATATCCTATGGTTGAAGGTCGCTTTAATGAAAATCTGCCTGATTACAACCTGCCTCAAGAAATAATGGGTGACCTAACCAACATCATCCGTCATTCGTTGAGTGAACAAGATGTTTCAAACATTGAAAAACTAAAGTGCATTCTTATAATTCCCGACTTATACGACAAAACGTACGTTGAAACATGGATACTGGTAATATTGAAATATGTGGGATTCCTGAGGGTTGGTGTCATTCAGGAGCTGGTTGCGGCGACATTCGGAGCAGGGACGACGCTGGCGTGTGTCGTTGATGTTGGAGCCCAAACTACCCTGATTGCGTGTGTTGAAGAAGGCATGATTGTCAATGATCTGCGAATTCGCCTTAACTATGGTGGTGATCAGGTTACGGAGCTATTTGTCAAGTTTTTACTTGAAGGAAATTTTCCTTATAGCGACATCAATTTAAGACGCAATAATGATGACTGGCAACTTGCTCAACAACTCAAGGAACTGTATTGTACATTTCAAGATGCCGACATCGCCGTCCAACTTTACAACTTTTACAAGCGAAAGCCTTATGAAACTACTAAAAAGTATGACTTTAAGGTCTTCGACTCGGTGATGATGGCACCGTTGGGGTTGTATTTCCCAAAGATATTCCAGGTCAACCCTACGCTGATCCCAGAACTAGCGCTGACACCCGATACGGAAACTGCTGGACGACTCTTCCCCATCCTGGTCGATCAATATAGCGATACGTACGACAGCCCGGTTCTGAGATCTCAGCAACTCTTGGGTGAGCAACCGCCATATTCTGACCTCACCGATGAGCAAACGTTGATGAAGCTCTGCAATTTCAAACCGGCCGCGCCTCCTACTGGCCCCGATCCCCAACTTTCCGCCGTCCTGCTCGAAAAGGCTATCATCGAATCGATCACCAATACGGGTTTGTCGCTCGATATGAGCAAAACGAAAAAGATGTATGACAACTTACTCATTGTCGGTGGAGGTCTTGCCACCATACCAGGATTTGACCTGGTCCTTGCTGACCGTATCAGCATATGGAGGCCAAAGTTTTTGAGCACTGACAACACGGCAAAGGTCATTGAATTTGCTAAAAAGGAACTCAAACGGGGTGAGGAAAAGCGCGTTGAACTCATAAATGAGCTCAAACTTGAGCGTAGAACCCTGCCAGAACAGACCTTGGCTGAAATTGAGTTGACTCCAGAAGAACTCGCTCGTATCGACAGTCAGCTGGAAGTTACAATAGATTTGGACGCGGTGGATGCCATCTGTGAGCAAGGGGAGGCGTTATCGGTGAGTGTGTTGCCGCCGCCGCGGGAGTTTGATCCACAAATGCTTACATGGAAGGGAGGCAGTGTATTTGGTAGACTCAAGGTCGTTCAAGAATTATGGATAACAAAGAATGATTGGGAAACGTTGGCTCTGAGGTGTTTATACTACAAGCTGTTGTGGCAATATTAGATGTTGGTTGTAACCAGTATATTCTTTTATTTCATATAATGATAATGCTAATAAAATGTAATGCAAAAAAAGCAGAGTTAGTAGTTGAGAGGGAATCGTGCACGAGAAGACGGCGCCGGCGTTGAACCTGACGACCGACTCGATGAATTAGCACTGTTACCTGAGGCCTTTTTGTGCTTCGACAATCCCATAATTTCCAGTTTGTTTTTAACGTCTCGATCGTACTCCCACAACTTCTTCTTCCACCCACTCAATTGGGTATGCAACTCAAAAAGCTTGAGAAGCTGACGTTTCAGCTCAGCCTTTGACATCGACGCAGGATTCTTAAGCCGATTGTACAATAAGGCATATTCCTTGTACTTATCGCGGAATTTGACCGCGAGTTGATTATAGTAGTCCATGCGTTTAACGCGCAGATCACCAGCGGCAGGACTAGCCGTAGCTGCGCGGCGCAGAAGAGGCGTATCATCCTCTTCGGACAGCGGCAGCGTATCCAGTTCCATCTTAAGTTTTTTAGATTGTTTATCGTCATCCGACAGCGACAGCAGCGACAGTGAGAACTTGCGCTTCGCTGACGAGGTTTGCGAGGCCAGTGGTCTCAGTACCGATACCGACGGTGGTTTCGTTGGAAGCGAAGTAGTCTTGCCAGTAACTTTTGGTGATACTGTCGCCGCTTTCTTGGTCGTCTTTTTCGTGTGCAATATACCGCCGCCTAAATGAGCACGGCGAGTTTCATCGTCTGAAGCGATGGCCAGACTGGGCGACCCCACTGCCAGCGACGCCTGGGGGTCGCAGATCTTGCGGCGCAACGGGTGGGTCTCTGAGAACCCTAACCGGGTTAATGCTCGATGAATGTTGTGAACCACAAGCTTTCGTTCGAAAGAAGAGTATCTCAGCCAATCCCAGGGCTGTAACTCCTTGTAAGCCTTGTCCTTTAACAAGTAGTGATTACCAACAAGTTCAGGAAGAGGAGACTCATCTTCCATCGAGTCAATGTAATCTATATCGTCCAAATCGTAATCGGAATCGCCAGAGGCAGGTGCAGGCGTCCCCAGTCTTTTGCGCAGGCGTCGTTGAAGCTCAAGCGTGGGGAAACGATCATTATGATTGAACAGATTATTTCGATCGTATTTTTGACAATAGTCCTGCTTAAGTTGAGCAATATCCGAAGCCAGCACAGCGGAGCCAAGATTAGTGGCAATGTCGCTGTCACTAGCAGGGCCAAGGGCCAAAAATTGCACGAACTTAAGAGCGATGGCCGAATTTGAGTCGCCTTGTGACACTAAAAACGGATTAGTACGGCGTTTATGTCTTTGATTGCTTGAAGGCAGCAGTTGCGCCAGCGCCGGTCGAGGAGGTTTCGTTGGAGATACTGAGTTTGCCTCCAATTTGCGCCGCTCCAATTCTTTACGATATTCTTTAATCTTTTTGGCGTCGGTGATTACCGAGAGCTTTGTCGACACCCGACCGTCGTAGCAACCCTGGCTTGAGCCCAGGTTCAGGTAGACTTCGACGTTGAGTGTCTCGGGAATCTTAATACATGGATACTCTGCTTCGGCAACCTTTATCAGCTATTTTGTTAGTAGGTGTATAAGCGTGCATACGAGTCACAATTCAGGGTCGTCAGGGCTTAGGGTGTGTATCGCTCGCGCCCGGGGAAAAAAAAAAAGTTAGACTGTCGTGCGTCAAGCATGCATAATCGTCGGTACCAAACGGGTAATGCTTGTCAACGGCGGAGAAGACATTTCTTTTTTCCCAAGGTGGGGTGAGGCTTACCGGGCAACGGACACCGCGACAACGTGGCGGTGGTGGTCTTTGTGGCTAGACTTCGACTATTGGCGACAGTCACATCAGGTGAAAGGCCCATCTGGTACTGAGTGAGTGCGTAGATTTCTTTTGCCCCGTGCGGCTCACTCGCGTCAGCAAGATTTGCCGAGGGGAAGCGAGTCACACCACAGAATGTCCTTAGATGATAAATCGCCAGGAAATAAGCTCACAAACAGGGATGTTCTCGGTGATTTAGTCGTTGGCAACCGGGGTGACATCGTCAACCTACCATATTGATGATAAGAGCCATGTCGTCACCCTGTGGCTCGATCACTTGCTGCAAGTAGATCAAGAGCATTAGATGACGAGCCACGAAGCTTAGCTTCACCATAAACCACCATAAGTCACGTTGATAGATGAGGGAGCCCCTGAGATTAGCCCGAGGTAGCAATTCCCACTCCAAGCGGCGAGATCACCACGACGCCGGCGGTGATTTCACCGCGATTCGCCGGGTAATACCCGTCCCCGAGACGGGAAATCACCCTTTATTCAACCCGTAGAGGACTCGTATCGATGTGGATTCATCGCTGGTCCACTGGAGATATACTTACCATGTAGCCGTCCTTGACCACAAGCTTTGGCTTCCCGCCCTGGGCCACACACCGCTTGAACTCATCGACCAAGTCGTTGTTAAGTCGGATCGTGAGCGCCAGCGCCGTCTGAGGTATTGGCGGGTCCAACCGGGTCACAATCACCATGGTGGGGGGGTGGTGTAAATTTGTTTGGTAAAAATTAAATGTGCGCAGGCGGTGAGGATAAAGGGTTAAGAGGTACATCGGTGTTGGAGTGGGTTGCGAGGTGACAACCGCGGCGATTGCAACCGACACGGACGGAACATGGTAGAAGCACGGAGTCATCGTCGATGACAGAGGAATGATCAATACACGTTACTAGCTCCTACTAGCATGGATTTCTACCGGCTACTACCAAAAGCTAACCCGGTGATGGGTGTGCCGAAGGTGATCAGCGTAAGCATTTATCGGTGGTGCCGAGTATGCATGCGACCCCCGATTGGGAAGCGGGAGGGACGAGGCAGGACGGTCGTGACCAAACCCGAGTGAGGGTAAAATTTCATTCCTCCAGCAAGCGATCCTGGGTCGATCATTTGAGCAAGCTAAGCACGTCGAGCTTAAACCCTCGCCCCTCCTTTACTAGGTTAACAAATTTATGGCTAGGCGTTGTCTGATGGTGTAGAAGGAACTCGATTGAATGGGTAGCCCTGTCTTCATTAGTGTCGGCCATAATTAGCAACCATGCCGCGGCTACTAACCGCGAAAAGACATCTTTGCCAGCTAAAGCCAGAGGTGTAGCGTTCCCTCCTCACCGGGCTTGCAGAGACAATTTTGCTGCCGCTAGTCGCGTGGTACAAATATAGCGTTACCTATTGCCGGAATCCCGACGTCATCATACCGCGTAGCCCATGATAGCTACTTTGTTAGACATTCAGGAGAGAGTCAGTCAGTCCGTCAGACAGTTAGTGGGGCGATTGTCGAACTAAGGGGCGGGCGTAGACGCTTATGCCTGTAATATAATTGCTGTTTTCCTCGCGTAAGTCGTTAGGAGGTGACGTCGACTGTAGTTCTGGTTTAAGCCATTACCTATTAGCTATGGTAGTCATCGATTTGGGAGAAACGATCTGGCGATATCCCCTGCTCTGCGAAGTGCGCCCACCGCTGGGACCAACTCGCACTTTTTTGACGGTCAAAAAACCTGTTCTCTTCTTCACAAGCCATCACTATGTTGCGTATGTTACAATCTGGTCTTTCGGTCGTCGCGGGGACGGCCGAACCCGACTACGGACGTGAGGCGATCCATACCGTCACCGATCTGGTGGTGGCGGAGTCGTTGCCGGTGTATCGCGAGACCACCGTGGCCGACTTTGAATGGCAAAAACCCGCCTACACCAACGTGGAAACGCAAACGTTCTACTTTGTCGATTTGAAGCAAAACCTCCAAGGGTTTGCCCAAGTGATCCACTCCAACGTCATGGGGGTCCACACCACCGCCGCGTTCACATTCAAGTTCTTCCCCATCGACAACCCTAAGGAACAAATTTGGACGCAAACCAAGTTGGAAAACTTCCGCGCCGAAGGTACCAACTTCTATGCCGATAACTTGAGCATTGAGATGTCGGGTGATGACACCTACACCATCAAGAGTCACGTCAACGACGACCTGATCGTCGAACTCGAAGTCAAGCGCATGACGCCGGGGGTGATCTTCGGTAAGGACGGGGTGACGTTGTACGGTGATGATAAGGCGAACCCGTGGGGGTCGATGCGTCACTTGTTCTGGCCTCGATGCTCGGTCAAGGGGACGATCAAGCTGGCGGCGAAAAAGCAATCGTGGGACATCGACGGCTACACCATGTTCGTCATGGCCATCCAGGGGATGAAGCCCCACCACGCCGCCAAGTCGTGGAACTTCTTGAACTTCCAATCGGACAACTTTGCTGCCGTGCAAATGGAATTCACCACCCCGCGGTCGTACGCTACCACCAAGGTCAACATCGGGTTGATCACTGACAACGAAAAGATCATCACCGCCACCATCAACAACGAAGTGGTGCACATGGACCCCGTCGTCGACGAAGTCGGGTGGCCCGTGCCTAAGGAAATCCAATTCAAGTACTTGAAGGACAAGAAGGAAGAAACCCCGTCGGCTGACGACGAGGTGATCGCCACTTGCAGCGGTAAGTTGGATTCGTTGGTTGAACGGGTCGACGTCATGGCGGAAATCCCCCAATTCGTCAAGAACATCGTCCTGGGGGTGGCGGGGGCTAAGCCTTACATCTACCAATTTTGCAATGAGTTTGAAATCGACGTCGATGGCAAACAAGAAAAGGGCGTTTCATTCAATGAAGTGACCTTCATTTCGGAATAGTGCCGAGTTTTATGTGTTTATGTCAATCACTGTATCGTATAATTAATAATCGTCATGTTCCCAAACTGCAACGAATTATTTGTAATTTATTATTGCATTCATGGCATCGAGGATTCGATCTTGTAATGTGTCTAAAATGTGCGGATAATTGTGAAATTTCCCTCCAACCGGAAAAAGTCAATAATGATTTCCATATCCGGGGGCTGAACTCGATCAATGGAAGGACACACTAACTACTAGAATAGACATCAACTTATAAACTAACATTGATGAATTCAATACCTTGAATGTGGTGTTAATCAGTCTAATGACAGCTAACGTGGTCATACCGCTTAATCTGGCTGCATTATGTTCGGCTCGTTGTCGCTTCCCCTCTTATCAAAATCGTTGTAAGTCGCGCGCGATTCGGACTGCCATCCTCGACTTAACCGACCTCGAACCTTCGGAGCTTTCCTGCCACGTCGATTGCTAACGGATTGTAAGCATGGCACCCCAAATGAAAGGGCTCACCCAGTTTATTGCCGATCTACGCAATGCTAAAGATACCGAGGAGGAGCAGCGGCGAATCAATTTGGAGATCAATAATATTCACTCAAAGTTCCTGGGGAAGGTTAACCTGTATGATCGCAAAAAGTACCTTTGCAAGTTGATGTACATTTACTTGTTAGGTTATACCGACCAAGTCGACGTTGGTATTCGTGAGCTGTTTCAATTATTGCTGCTGTCCACCTATTCGGAGAAGCAGTTGGGGTATCTTGCCGTCCAGGTGCTACAACCGTACCGCCAGGGTCGAGTAAAGGACTATTTGGCGACACAGATCGAGCAAATGCATCTGATTTTGCTTCGTGACCTCAAGCTGGACCTGGAGCCTATCAACTGCTTAGCCATCAATCATATCGCCCTGCATTATAGTGTCAATGATGGTACTACAATCGGTCCAAACGACGATACTGCTGGCCTTTGGCAAGAGTTAGTCGACATCATCTATCTGTATTGTACGCTGCCGATATCTACACCAATCATCAAATCAAAAGCGGCCCTTGCCCTTAAGTCGTTATTGACGGTGTTTCCGGGGATTCAGAGTAACTGGATTCCACGATTACTCACGTTGTTGGATAACCCCGACATCAACGTGATGACGTCGTCCATTCCACTCGTCGAAATGCTCATCACTCACGAGCCACGCTACATTCGACTGATTCTCCCTCTGATATCACGCCGTTTATACGCCATCATCGTCGAGCAAAAATGTCCTGAAGACTTTTTCTACTATAACACTCCCGCTCCATGGCTAGTGATCAAGTTACTTCAATTGTTAGAGCGCTTATTCGTGTCGCAAAAGGACGACGGCACTCCTATGTTGTCTATCGTTGACTTTGACCATACTGTTCTTGGTGAGTTGCGTGCCATCGTAGCTCAGCTGATCCAAAACGCCGGGCAACCTGCGCGCGGACTTCCTAACCGCAACTCTCAACTGGCAATCTTGTTTCAGCTGGTGCTGTTGGCAGTTTTTCTAGATGCTCTGCCAGATGCCATCGACGGGGCGGTAGCAGCGTTATTGGGACTTATTGACAGTCCTGATACCAATACCAAATATTTGGCCATTGATGCTCTCATCAAGTTGACGCGAAGACTGGTGGGGTTGGAGTCCCGTTTTGATTCACGAATGCCGCAAATCTTCCAACTCCTTTACGATAAGGACGTTCTGGTGCGGCGTAAAGCCCTCGACCTTATTTGCACTGTTTGCCACGCCGAAACTGCGCCAAATATTGTTGGCAAGTTGCTCGATTACTTTCCTTATGGTGACTTTTCCATCAAACAAGAATTGGCCCTTAAAATTGCCGTGGTTGCGGAAACGTTCGCTACTGACACTACGTGGTACGTGTCGACAATGTTACGTCTTCTCCTGATTGGTGGGGGCTACAATGCCAATGGCAACCTGTTCATCAGTCATGAAGTGTGGGAGCGGATAGTTCAGATTGTTGTCAACAATGAGGAGCTTCAGCCAAAGACTACCAAGCTCATAGTGTCGCTCCTAAAAAACCCCGTTACTCGCACCAATCCCGACTCCAAAAAGGCGCCACCACCTCCTACTGGTACTCCAGAGAGCTTGGTCAAAGTGGCAGCAGTGGTGCTCGGTGAATTTTGCAACACGGTAGAACCCGAGCTGCTGTTTCGCGTGTTATACGACCATTATTTTAAGGTCAGCCTCATTACTCGGGCTATGCTTCTTACGACATTCCTTAAATACTTGGTAAAGTTTCCCGACGCCGACTTCATTGCTGATATCGTTGATTTGTTTGAGGTGGAGACGATGCTGTTAGACTTAGAGATCCAGACGCGTGCTCACGAATACCTAGTGCTTGCAACACAACCTCTGCAGGAGTTCAAACGCCACGTTGTTCGGCCACTTCCTGTATTTGTTCAAGAAGAGAGTCCGTTGTTCAAGCGCCTTGGATTAGATGCTCGTCGACCGGGAGCGCGTGCCAATGCCGTGGCAGCCGCTGCTGCTCGTGGTGCTGTGGAAACTCCAAACAATGTTGTCAATTCGGGATTGACTCCGGGATGGCAAGCAGGTTACAGTCGTATGCTTCATTACGATGCCGGTATATTCTTTGAAAACCAGCTTGTCAAGATTCTTTATCGCATTATCAAAGACCACCATCAAATCACCTATAGATTTTCGGTGATCAATAATGCGGGAAAGCTGGCTAACACCGTCATCAATGGGTTCACGTTACTTCTGATAGACCCTCAGTGCGATAATATCAACCCACTGTACGTGATAACCACCACCGAGCTGCCCGATGCCACCATTTCCACAAAAACCCTGATGGAACACATCGTCAAAATTCGCCACGTCGTTGAAAATAACCAGCTGCCACGATTAACGATTACGTTTACCTGTGGTGGCTCATTTAACCAGCTCAATCTCAAAATCCCCGTGACGTTGTTACGACTGTTGAGTCTGGCAGGCATGCAAATCTCCCTCGACGAATTCGAAATAAGATGGTCCCAGATTGGCAGCCAACTTGGACCCGATGCTGGAGAGCGCATCACCGAGGCAACCATCCCTCACCGGTGCAACCTGTCGAATATTGTCCGGCTCTTAACCCGGCTCGGCTTTGCCGTGGTCCAGGGGCTGCCCGAAGACACCTTGCCCATTGAAGTTTACGGAGCCGGAATTCTCAACACCCTGCTGTCGAACTACGGACTTTTATGTAAGCTAACCCTGGTTGGAGACGATGGTAAGACGTTTAGAATCGCTGTTCGTTGTACTGGGGGAGGCATTGCCGAAATCATCGCCGATAGTTTACGGGAGGTGTTGATGGCCCAGTAGCCGTAGCTTTTTAATGCACGTGTTTATGTAAAAACCGATCGTAGGTGATACCGCCATCTACTTGTTTAGCCTCGTCATCTTTCCTGATTTAGAGCGGAATAACGGTTTTCGAGGTCATCCGAGTATCGCGCGGAGTCGGTGACTGGAAATTTTCCGGCGCCCGCTGATCGCGGTGATACTGGATCAAGTAAGGGGCGTGGGTACGACGCACGGCGCAACGATAGACAACACACCGGGTGAGGCGGAGGGGCTCGTCGTTCCGCAACCCGAAAACCGTTTAACGAACCGACCCCACCCCCTGAGCCGTGCTCCATTTACGAATAAAGTTTCCTGACCAATGAGGGTAATCGTCAGGGTTGCTTCGAATGGGGTCACATAATTCGCCTTTGATGAATTTCTATTGTTTGCACGTGGCTACTGGTACTTGGACTTAACCTTGGCCGCAGACGAAATTTTCAGGGTACGATCGGAAAGCGGTGGTGTCCCAACAAGAAAAAAACATTCGTAGTGGAGTACGCGTAATTCATTAGGTCGTTTAGCAGTACGAGAAAACGAAGAAATACTACGACTCCTCCCTAAGGCTGAGTCGACTAAAATAAATGAAATGTTGTGAGTCATCAATTCGGGATTAAGCCTAATATATCTTGCTTTTAGTTTCGGGAAGTTACCCTAACACGATATTCGAATCTGCATCGCACCCAATTAAGTAGGCGTCCGAGTTTTATGGGGGGTTATTTTCACGTGATAGGGATAGCGCCTCGTAATAACGACTTTTACTATGGGTGACGAATTTTGAAACCGCGGAGATATTCGATGCTACTTCAATAAAATTCACCAGGTCTTTGTGTCATGTTGTAACGCCTCATCGCTTGTGACAGAATCGGTGATTGTCGAGGCAGCGTGGCTACAACGGGAGCGGAAGTGGAAAAAATCCCGTCTTCCGAGAGGCATACCGCGAGGAAAAATACTTGGACAAAAACAAGCTGATATTGACAAATTGATGAAAACTGAGAGGTATAGGTATCATAAATGCCATCGGATAGTGTTATCCATCATCTTCGTCTACTCACGATCCTAGGCCTGAGTTTTCCGGGGTTTAGAACCGTTCGTACGGCTAAAAATTTATCAATTCCGATTAATCAGTGCTTACATAAACGATATTTTTCTTTTCAACTACATCGCCTTAGACCATAAACACATATATACTTGGCTCACGCCGCAGAAAAAGTTATCCATTCTTATGAGTTCCTCCAGTACCCATGACCTTGAGAAGGGTCACCTGGGGTTTACTAATGAGAATGATGTGTCCAATCTGGATGAAAACTCCATTAATGAATACAAGGGGTTTGACGAACATACCAGCAAGGATATCCAAGACCTTGCGAGAACCTTCACCAACGAACTGTTGAGCAAGACCGATACTCGCGCCACTTCAATTGGTCTTCGCAAGTACTTGTCTCACATGTCGGCAGTGCCGGGGGTCCTGCCCTACAAGCAAGAAGAAGTGGAAGAGTCGTTGAACCCTGACTCCGAGAACTTCGATGCCAAGTTCTGGGTGAAGAACATGCGGAAGTTGATGGAACTGGACCCCGAATTCTACAAGCCCTCCAAGCTCGGTATTGCCTACCGTGACTTGCGTGCTTATGGGGTCGCCGCCGACTCTGACTATCAACCTACCGTCAGTAACGCCCTCTTCAAGTACTCGATGGAAGGGCTTCGCATGTTGCAAAAGAAGGATGAACTGCGGTACTTTGATATCTTGAAGTCTATGGATGCCATGATGTGTCCTGGTGAAGTGACCGTGGTTTTGGGGAGACCTGGTGCTGGTTGCTCTACTCTTCTTAAGACTATCGCTGCCCACACCTACGGGTTCCACATTGGTGAAGAATCAAAGATCTCCTACGATGGCATTACCCCGAAGGAGATCGTCAAACACTTCCGTGGTGACGTCATTTACTCGGCCGAAACAGATACCCATTTCCCTCACTTGTCGGTCGGAGACACTCTTGACTTTGCCGCTCGTTTGCGGACGCCTCAAAATCGTCCCGAAGGTGTCTCTCGTGAAGAGTACGCCAAACACATGGCGCTGGTGTACATGGCCACCTACGGGTTATCTCACACTCGTAACACTGTTGTCGGTAACGATTTCGTTCGTGGTGTGTCTGGTGGTGAACGTAAGCGTGTGTCCATTGCTGAAGCCTCTTTGTCTGGTGCTAACTTGCAATGTTGGGATAACGCCACCCGTGGTTTGGACGCCGCCACTGCCCTCGAGTTCATTCGGGCCCTTAAAACGTCCGCGGCAATCTTAGAACTGACGCCCTTGATTGCTATCTACCAATGTTCGCAAGAAGCCTACGATTTGTTCGACAATGTGGTGGTATTGTATGAAGGGTACCAAATCTACTTCGGTAGAGCTGACAAAGCCAAGCAATTCTTCTTGGATCAAGGTTGGGATTGCCCTCAGCGTCAAACTACGGCTGACTTTTTGACATCGTTGACGAACCCCGCCGAGCGTGAACCTCGTCCCGGTTTCGAAAACAAGGTGCCCAAGACCCCTCAAGAATTCGAAGCTTACTGGCGCAACTCCCCCGAATACAAGCTGTTGATTTCGAAGATTGACGCCCATATGGCTAACTCTGCTCAAGAGGACAACACCCAACGATACCACGAAGCGCACGTTGCTCGCCAATCTAAGCACTTGTCTCCCAAGTCGCCTTATACCGTGTCGTTTTTCATGCAAATTCGGTATCTCGTTGCCCGGAACTTTTTGCGAATGAAGGGTGATCCATCGGTGCCAATTTTCTCCGTTGTTGGTCAGGTGGTTATGTCATTAGTGTTGTCTTCGGTGTTTTACAATTTGGATCAAACGACGAACTCATTTTACCAAAGAGGTGCCGCCATGTTCTTCGCTGTGTTGTATAACGCCTTTGCTTCGTTGTTGGAAATTATGTCTTTGTTTGAGGCTCGTCCCATTGTTGAAAAGCACAAAAAGTACGCCCTTTACCGTCCATCTGCCGATGCTCTAGCGTCAATCATTTCCGAACTCCCGGTAAAGTTTGTCATGTCTGTTGGTTTCAATTTCGTGTTCTACTTCATGGTTAACTTCCGTCGTAACCCGGGGAGATTCTTCTTCTACTGGTTGTTGTGTTTCTCATGTACGTTGGTGATGTCTCATTTGTTCCGTCTGATTGGTGCTGTCTGTACTTCGCTTCCTCAAGCTATGACGCCTGCCACCGTGCTTTTGTTAGCGATGGTCATTTTCACAGGTTTCGTGATTCCGTTCCCGTCGATGTTGGGTTGGTCTAAGTGGATTTACTGGATTAATCCCGTCCAGTACGTGTTCGAAGCCCTTATGTGCAATGAATTCCACAATCGACAATTCAAATGTGCCCAATGGGTTCCTTCGCCCTTGGTCGATGCCAAGTATCAAAACATCCGTCCCAATGAGATGGTTTGTGCTGCTGTGGGCTCTGAACCTGGTCAAGAATACGTTCAAGGTTCGAAGTACATTGCGGTGGCCTACCGTTACTCCAACGGCCACAAGTGGAGAAACTGGGGTATTACTGTTGGGTTCATTATCTTCTTCTTGTTTGTTTACATCACTTTGACCGAATTCAACAAGGGTGCTATGCAAAAGGGTGAAATCACTTTGTTCTTGAGAGGTCACATTCGCAAACTCAAGAAGCAAGCGAAGAAGACTGGCGTTGACTTGGAAACGGGCAAGGAAAAGGCTGAATTCCGCGATGTTGTTGAGGCTGACGCTCACGAAAAGGAAACCGAAAAGGCTAACGAATTCATGGACGCGAATCAAGAAGAGCATAAGGATATTTTCCACTGGCGTGATCTTACCTATCAAGTTAAAATCAAGAAGGAAGACCGGGTCATTTTGGATCACGTCGATGGTTGGGTTAAGCCTGGTCAATTGACTGCGTTGATGGGGGCCTCCGGTGCTGGTAAGACCACCTTGCTCAATTGTTTGTCGGAAAGAGTCAGTTCGGGTGTTGTCACTGATGGTGTGCGTATGGTTAACGGTCATCCTTTGGACAGTTCTTTCCAAAGATCTATTGGTTACGCTCAACAACAAGATTTACACTTGCCTTCTGCTACTGTGAGAGAAGCCTTGACGTTCTCGGCTTATCTTCGTCAACCTCGCCATGTCAGTAAGGCCGAAAAGGATGCTTATGTTGAATACGTCATTGATTTGTTGGAAATGAGACTTTACGCCGACGCCCTTGTGGGTATCCAGGGTGAAGGGTTGAACGTTGAACAACGTAAGCGTTTGACTATTGGTGTTGAACTTGCTGCTAAGCCTAAGGTGTTGTTGTTTTTGGATGAACCTACTTCCGGTTTGGACTCGCAAACTGCCTGGTCTATTTGTAAGTTGATGCGGAAGCTTTGCGACCATGGTCAAGCTATTTTGTGTACCATTCACCAGCCTTCGGCCTTGCTTATGCAAGAGTTCGATCGGTTGTTGTTCATGCAAAAGGGTGGTAAGACTGTTTACTTTGGTGATCTCGGTGAAAACTGTTCGACTTTGATTGACTACTTTGAACTGCATGGTGCTCACAAGTGTCCTCCTCAAGCTAACCCGGCCGATTGGATGTTGGAAGTTGTTGGTGCTGCTCCCGGTTCCAAGGCTAACCAAGACTACTATCAAGTTTGGTTGAACTCCGAGCAGCACAAGGCTGTTCGTGAAGAACTTAACGAAATGGAAACGAAGTTGGGCGCCATCCCCAAGGAGGAAGATCCCGATGCTAACAGAAAGTATGCTGCTCCCCTCTGGAAGCAATACTGCCTTGTCACCTGGAGAACTTTACTTGCTGACTGGCGTTCTCCTGGTTACATCTACTCTAAGGCGTTCTTGGTTGTGTCTTCGGCTATTTTCAATGGGTTTGCATTCTTCAAGGCTGATACTTCGATGCAAGGTCTTCAAAACCAGATGTTCTCGGTGTTCATGTCGTTTATCCCTTTCAATACCATGGTGCAACAGATGTTGCCGTACTTTGTGCAAAATCGTGAAGTCTACGAAGTGAGAGAAGCCCCCTCGCGGACTTTCTCCTGGTTTGCATTCATGGCTGCTCAAATTTCGTCTGAAATTCCTTTCCAATTTGTCCTTGGTGTTTTGGCCTACTTGTGCTGGTACTACCCGGTCGGCTTATACCGTAACGCCGAACCCACTGATGCCGTCAATGAGCGTGGTGCCTTGGTTTGGTTGTTGATGACTACTTTCTACATCTATACTACCACCATGGGTCACTTGTGTATTTCGTTCATCGAAATTGCCGAAAATGCTGCTAACTTGGCGGTGATGTTGTTTACTATGTGTCTTACCTTCTGTGGTGTCTTGGCCGGTCCTGATGTCTTGCCAGGGTTCTGGATCTTCATGTACCGTTGCAACCCTTTTACCTACCTCATTCAAGGTATCTTGGCCGGTTCGCTCGCCAATACGGATGTTGTTTGTGCGGCTAGAGAGCTCGTTCAATTCTTCCCACCTGAGGGCCAAACTTGCGGTCAATACATGGAAGCTTACATCGCAAAGGCTGGCGGTTACCTTACGGACCCCAACTCCACTGGTGAATGTAACTTCTGTCAAATGGCGTCGACCAATGCCTTCTTGTCGCTGGTGAATATCAAGTATTCGGAAAGATGGCGCAACTTTGGTTTGGTGTGGTGTTTCGTCGCCTTTAATATCGTCGCCGCTATCTTCTTCTACTGGCTCGCCAGAGTACCTAAGGGTAACAGAGAAAAGAAGAAGAAGTCGAAGGCTTAATCGTAATATATCATGTTTAATTTTACTACATTTAATGAATATAGAATCATTTGAAATTAATAATAGTATAACAGTTGGTAATGGAAATGCAATGGAATTGCATAAGGCTCGGGCTATCAGCGTTGATTGATTTGCTCAAAAGGTTGCTTGCGGTCAAGGATAAATGTGATTTGTTTATATCTAAAATGTGCATTTTGTGAGCCAGGATGGCTATATCCCACTAATTTTCCTTGTCTTCATACACTTTGGATGCATAATTACCATTAGAAGGCAATTTGGCCCAAAATGAACTTGAAAAGAGTTGACTGAAAATACCCCAATTCAAAATTTGTAATTAAGGTCCCTTGGCCCAGTTGGTTAAGGCGTGGTGCTAATAACGCCAAGATCGGCGGTTCGATCCCGCCAGGGACCATATTTTTGCCAATTTTGTAGAGATCTCATTCTGAAATCTTTCAAAGGTAGATTCTGATTTTTATGAGGTAACTATATTGTATTCATATTGAAAAGGGCGATGGCAATAAGTAATGATGTATTTACATGAGGAAAGGTATATGAAATTCTAGATGACGCATTCTTCGAAGACACTATGTAGAATCGCAGTAGGTATGTGTATCAACGATACTAAGATTCACGGGATACTCCGAGGTGCTAACAAGACTCGTCATGGTTAAAGTAGTACAGAAACAGCGATTAGCGATATTCAAAGGGGATCCAAATCTCAAGCAAAAATATGAACCACCTAAGTCTGGATGACTTGGATTTTTCACTCGCCAATCATACTTCATGAAGCGTGATGTATATCAAGAAAGCTCTGTTCACTGTTGAGACAACACAGTTGCATGCAAAATAATAGATTCAAGCTTTATTAACTTTTTGGCCCCGAATTCGATAGACCTTCGACATTAGTCACGAAAACTTACAACGTGTGCCATTAGTTGTGCTCTCGCCACCACACCTCACACAATGATGCCATCAATTTGTAAGCCCATGCCAGCAAGTAGTACCACTTGTAGAAAGACTCATTCACCAGATGTTGTGTATTGCATTCCGCAAAGACGTATGCCTACATTTCGAATCAACATGAAATATATGCCATTGTATGCTATATTATATCTCCTCATGGAATCTTGATTGGGAGTTGTTAGACCCATTGAGATTACCAAACACCGAATGCTGTTGTCTCGGAGGTGTGGTAATAAGGTCGTCATCATATTCGTTAAAATCGAAGTCATCGTCGGTTGTAGAATCTCGGGGATCCTCAAAGAGATACTTGTTGGAATCTCTCGATGTGCTTTTGGTACTGGGTCCTCTAAACACCAGATCCAAGTTCAGATTGGCTACCCCACGATAAACGTAGTCATCATCCTCAGGGTAAGGAGGGTTGCTGTGGCCGTTACCATAGCCGGGTGCAACAGCAGCAGCGCCAGCAGTAGCAGCAACACCAGGACGGTACAGTTTACTGGCATCGCGCGAAAATCCAGCGGCCCCATAGCCGCCGGCGGCCACAGAATCAGTATAGCCATGTTCTGCATCGGCATCTTCGGGATTACTAAACAACTTTTTGAATCCCTTCTCTTCAAGAGACAGAGAATCATGAAAGTCGGGCAGCTGGTTGGCAACACGGTTGCGACGACGCTTGAACACCATAAAAAGAGCCACACACACACCAATAACCAATACACCACCAATCAGACCGACCAAACCACCAATAAGTTTGGCATTACGCAGGGAGGTACTGCCTTGCTGATCTTTAGTGGTGGACAGGGGAAGCGATACCACTTGGACCACGGTTGAATCGGGTGAGATGATTGTCAGAGTGTAAGCCTTGCTACCCGTCAAACTAGTAGTGGTTGGCGCGGTAAGAGGAGCGTCAGTAGTCGACGTGGTGGGGGTCAGTGTCGTGGTGTCACTAGTCTCAGAAATGTCGGAAGTGGTATTTTGGGAAGACTCTTCTGATGTATCAGAAGTCTCCAGTGTGGAAGTGTCAGTCGCACTGCTTGAATCTTCAGTCGATGAAGGCAGTGCCAGGGACGACTCTGACGTCGATCTCGTAGACGTGGTCTCACTCGAACTCGACAAATCAGTCAGCGACGAGAAGGATTCGCTCAGTGACGGTTGTGACAGGGACGACGGCTCTTCTGATGTAGACAACGACAACGATTCGGAATCCAGTGACAGGGGTTCCGTCGAAGAAGATGCTTCGGTCAGCGACAGTTCGATCGGGGTCGATTCCGACACCAGCGACAGCGTCGGTTCCGATTCTGATGATTCCAGAAACGGTTCTGAAGTCAGAGATGGCTCAAAAGAGCTTGTGGTTGGATCTATCACCAGTTGATCGCTTGAACTAGGTTCAGAATTAGCCAGAGGCGAGGGGGTTGACGAGGTGTCCGTTTCACTAGTGGAAGTGTTTTGGGATGGGGACGGAGTTGAAGATGGTGTCGCCAGCGGCAGTGGAGTGGGTGTCAGTTCATCCAGCGTCGGTGTAGGCGGTGTAGTCGTCAGAGGACGAGGGGTCTCATCCGACGTTGTGGGAGGGTCCAACAGAGTCGTCGTTGGCAGATTTGTGATCAGGGGGGTTTCCGGAGTGGATTCAGACATTGTAGTTGCCGGTGTCAGTGGGGTTTCCAGGGAAGGAGTGGATGGAGTGAGTGACAGCACCGTGGGCGTAGAAGGAGTAGGCGTCGACGGAGACGGGGTTGAAGACAGCACTTCGGGAGTCTGCGTAGAAGATAACGAAGGTGGAGTAGTTGGCGTGGGGGCAGACAGCGCTGTTGGAGTTTGCGATGTCGACAGCACGCTGGGAGGGTCCGACGAAGGTTCTAGCGAATCGCTTGACGGTTCGGCTAGCGATGAAGGGGAATCTTCCGAAGTTGGAGGATCGTCTGAAGTGGTTGGCGAGTCAGACGTTTGAGACCTTAGGCTAGACGACGGAGGCGACGGGGTCGAAGTGGGGTCGCTGCCGGTCGAAGAAGGTTCGTTTGTGGTGGGAGAAGGAGTCTCGAGGGAAGTTTGGGACTCGGAGGTAGTTGTGGGAGCCGATTCTGATGACTCGGTGGGGTAAGGTGGAAGTAAAGTACCGGTGGACGGTGTGACGAGGGATATTGACTGGTTCGAATCGGGTGATGCTAAATTTGTCGTCATCTTTTTTTTTTATTTGGGTCAATATTGGGGCCTGTGGCTGTGTGCAGGAAAGGGCACGGCAGTCGTCAACCCTATGAAATTTGTTTGTTTGACGAAAAATGGAAGGGTACAGCTCGGCACCAAGTTCAGAGGTGGCGGATACGGCCTAGGTTTTATGAGTGAATGATTTTAATCCGTGCAGGTACACAGGTTGCCAGTCGTAGCGAGTTGAAGTCTCTAGATATCCCAATGGTTTCTTAATTTATCGATATGGCTAAAGCACGGTGCCTGTGGGAGTGTGTAATTGCGCATGAAATTACTATTTGAGGTGAGGGCGGTGCAGGCACGACATTGCTCTCGAGAACCAAGACCGACCAAAACATTCTTAATCAGTGGGAGTGACGGTAGATTGACCCTCAGAACGGCGCTGGCTTCCTTGGTATCAGGAACCGCCGACATGTAGTGGATTTATTTCCTGTCTCCTGACAACTCATCGCTTCCAGACGCCTGTCGGCAGTAGTAGCGCCTTCGATGCTACACTACAGTCAGCAACGCAAGGGGGGAAAATATTCGATCGCAAAGCCGCAAACCACACCCTGAACGGACGCTCGATCCGTTATTTCACATCACATTCAGAAGCATGCTTATGAAATGCAGAGAAGCTACTACGACGATAGAAGCATGGAGTGATAAAGTTAACCAAGTGGTGGACGAGGAGGTGAAGTCCATTGACAAGTTTTTGAGGAAATATTGGCGTACCCCCCTATTGTGAATACGATCACCTCGCTAGGCTCGGAAATTGACCTCTCGGCGTATGTGCCCCGTCACATTTCACACTCGCTAGTACCACGGGTTTAGTTCCCTCACAAAGATGGGGTAGGTATGGAACACAACTAAACTGGGAAATTACGTGCATTTGGCTTCACATGAGGGACACCCCGTCATCGTCAGTGCCGAAGCTTAAGTGCGGTACTTTTGAAATTAAGCGACATCGACATCGATACCATGTTGCAGTCGGACAAATGGTTTCAGTTGACAATAAGGATAACACCCCATTGTTAGTTCGCGATGACGTGTACGACTTACAACCCATGGTGGTCATCTAAGCGAGGAACCATCTTCATAGGTGATGACAACGCAACACGACATATTCAGCCGCTTTTGTGGTTCTACTGGTATACTTGGAATAGCAAACTTCCGTCGTCGGTGATTTCAAGAGCCTTGCATAATCACCAGCAATTCCCGAAGTGAGACAAAATGCCCCTTGATTCAAAAGATTACTTACATTAATCATTAATATTAATTTGGGGAACAGCTCCCACGATCATAAAAAACCTTATCATTACCCAATCTTTTTTATTTGGACTAGCGCTTGGCCATGCGCTTAACCATCCAATCCTTGAAAGCAAACACTGCCATTTCCCAGGCCATTAACAACGTCACCAATCCCAACAGCACGTTCAAGATGAACATTGTCGTCCATCCATGCCATTCGAAAGCGTAAATGATCGGATCTGTCAGTTCCATGAAGATTGCACCACCTAACATGAGACAGAACGCCAGAATAACTTCAGTAAACGGTCTTGTGGGGGACGTCAACGACGTGTTCTTCGGTAAAAGCATCATCAAAACGTACAGCGTGCCCCGGAAGAAACATCCGTAGAGGAACAAATTACCCCACAAAGTGTGAATCTCGGTAGACAATGCCAGCGCTTGAGCATGTTTCAGCATGAGCACCCCGGTCCAGAAAATGGTGAGGACGGGGAAAGGGTTAGGCGAATACCCGGGCAGCGCTTTAACCGCATGTGCATCCAACTCAGCCACATCGGCGACTTCGGGGTTAGCAATCGCGTACGCCCGCGCATCAGTAACTGCACGTTCACGACGCCACTTCGAGAGTTTAGCCTCGCAAATAAGACCACTGAAACCACAGCCAATGTAAATGAAAGCAATCAGGGCATGTTGTAAATCCTTGGAAGACCAAGCACCACCAGAGCCAGCCAAATGTTCCAAGAAAATGTTGGAGCAGCCGTAGATAGTGACCAAAAGCAGCTCAACGAATTCCATGGTAAAGGTGCCCATGGGTTGGCGTTCGTCGGCCTTCAGCCCGACGCGCCGGATAAATTTGTGGTTCCATGCCCATCCTTTATTGGCGAAAGCACCCATATAGCGGGCCAAAGTCACAAGACCATAGGTGAAAAAGATACCACCTTTGATGAAATGAGCCAACATGTTGAACACTGCCTTACCCTTGCCAAATTCACCCATTACCGCAACGGCAGTGGGCACAAGCACGAGGAAGAAGACAAAGTTGCCCCAATTGAGGAAACTGAAAACGATCAGCGACGCAATGTATAATGAGTTCAGCACCCTTTGGAAAACAGGAAGCTTGTACACTTTGGCAAAAGGGTTGCGGCTAGGACCCTTAAACACCTTCATTTGCTGTTCGGTTAATTCGAACAGCAGCAGCCCACTCAGCTCTTCGGGGCGTTGCAGCAGCGTCAGTTCACGGTCACTCAAGTCACGAAGAGGCTCGCCTTCCTCGATATCAAAATACAGATCGACGCGGGCATAGTCGGAGTTCGCACCCGTCAAATATTGAGTGCCGAAATAGACAATAGCCGCGATATATTGTGTCACGGTAGTAAAGAACAATACCCACAACATAGTGCCATACTTATTACCGGGATATAAGTCGGCCACCAGATTGATGAAAATCAGATAGTTGAACAACAGCAAAAGGACGGCTGCAGTGTGGACGGTCAACACCGGCATGTACCATGCCAGGCTGACGTTTTTGAGCACGAGGGCGATGGGGTAGACGAAAATGAACGAAAAGAGTCCCAAAAGTACATGGACCCAAAGCGCTGCTCGATGCTTCAGCGGGGCGTTAAAATAGGTTTGGGTGGAGTAATTTTCCCACCATTCCCGCTCCAATGGGTCCAATTTAGTATCGAGAATGGGGGCGCCATGGGCGTGATGCATCAAGTGGGGGGTCGGTTCGGTCATGTTCATGTTCATGCCATGAGCATGAGTGGTCTTTGATGGCGATTGGGTCACGGGGGTTTCTACCACCATATCCATGTCATCCTCATCGTGACCTTCGTGCCGGGGTTCGAGCGCCGATGCTACTGCGAGGGATATCGTCGCCAACGACGCAATTGCAAATAACTTCATTGTTTGCAGGGTGCTTCGAGTTTCAGCGGAGTTAGGGAAGGTATGGTTGAATTAGTGTCGACAAGGGCCTGGGGCTGGGGGATTTGCCAGTTTATGTAAGGGTTGCTCTTGCAAAACCGGGATTGCCTGTGCCTATGCGTCTCCTGCATCCGGCCTCATTAAAACCAAAACATCCACTGCGATGACGGGAAAAAAATACCTCGTTGTGAGCTGACTAATAAGTGTAATCATGCCGGGGATTGGTCATGGGCCCCCTCGGTGGCTAGTATTTCACATCGTAGACTTGGGAGGGGGGAAAGTTGTCTAGGCGACTAAGATGGTAGCAAGTCGCCCTAGCCCCATTGTGGCGTGGTTGCCATAGGAATTTGGTTACGCATGCGACTATTGGCCGATCGGCACCGGAGGTAACCAGAGGTTCCGACACATTCTACGTACAGACCCGCCGTGTAGGGCTTTGCTGCGGGATTTGGTCTGGGCAGGTCCATGGACGATGGAAAACGCTGTCGATGCAGCCGGCTGACACCGTACGTTGCCTGACAACGATCCCCGACACTCGACGATGGTTGCTGAACCCCCCTCCGCAGTTGACTGAGCCTCGGGTGCGCTGTCACTGTTGCGGCTAGTCCGCTTGCTGGGTCATTTCAAGTGAATTCGCCACATTTGCCATGCAGCAATTAACAGTACAAAAGCGCCGATTGTCCTTTACAAAGGCTCCACATGCTCCGGACGGAGTCGGTTGCTCAGGGGAAATAGGGGACAGGGTACCGTACGGCAGTAGTGGAACCACCCCGTCAAAGCCCTCGTCAAGCCACTTCCTCGGAGTTTACTACGATGACGGCGCGCACGTCATGATCACATGAACATATTCGGTTCGGCGAGGTTGCGAACGCTAAACTACTAGCAGTTTGTGGTCATCAAACACCACACAAGATCGAGGACGAAGTCGGCGGGGGGAAATACCCCAAAGTTTCTTTTTCTAGTTCGAGTAAATTGAGCAATTAAATCCTCAAAGCTGGCACCATCTTGGTACTCACGCTTTTATCGACGAACCCATCCGGTAAGTGCGCTTGTTCACGCAGTCATCCAATCGGCTCAATCGGCTGGGGTCATTGCCGTATGCATAATTGTTTACCCTCATCACCTCAATTGACCAGCATCGAGGGCAATATTTATGATTATACGTAGCATAACTAAACCGGAGGTACATTCGCTAGCCGCATGTCAGCCTTTCGGAGGAAAACTTCAAGGGTCCCCTACAATTGAATGTGCCAGCATACCTCCCTGCAATCAATGACAGCATGGGGCCTGAGCAAACTAATGTGCCAAGAGGTGGGGATGATGCACACAGCCTTGATGAGGCATTTCCCAACCCACATCGACCTATTTCGCATGAAAGTTTACTACCTTGGGCCATTCGTCTATGTAGCAAACTTTATCCTCGCAGCAAATAACGCTGTTTTGCCTGATTACGCTTTTCTAAGTCACCTTTAAGTGGGCCATTGATCATATCCGGCGTCACCCCACCGGATATAAGGGAGTTCCACGTACTTAACCTCTCAAAGCCACCTTTGTGTGCTTTATAAGCCTCGATCTTCTTGGTTATGCCTCGTTTATCATTAGCAACGAAGGGACCTTGAAGTTCCAGCTTTTGGTCAAGCTTAAGTCCGCCAGCGATGATAAACTCCGCATTTCCCGTCGCCGCCCCCAAAACGTGATCACCATCGTCGTTGAAAAAGACAGTTTCGCATGGACTCACCAGTTTTTCATACACCTTGAGACCCTTACCTCGTAACACGTACAAAAAATAATTAAAATCAGGATTTAACTCCTGTCGCCATTGAGCTCCCGGTTTGACAGTGAAATGATATAATTCAACGGGGGTGTAAGTAAACTCTTTGATTGATTCCACACCATACAGCTTACCTCTGATGATTTTGACTTCAATCAACCCATCATCACTGACATAATTTGGAATCTCCCACTCTCGGAGATCCTTATAACGTGGACGACATTCCTTTTGCTTCCGAGGTAAGTCGACCCAAAATTGAAGCAATTCCGACGGCTTGCCATCACTTGATTGCACTGGCATTTCCAGGTGCACTATGCCTTTACCGGCGGTCATGAATTGTAAGTCGCCAGGGTAAAGTACACCTTTGGAGCCGGTAAAATCCTCGTGACAAATTGCTCCCAGTAGACAATAGGTTATCGTTTCTTGACCACTGTGAGGATGTTTAGGGAATCCCTCGGGGCGATTGGATTTGAAGTGATCAAACATGAGGAATGGATTGAATTGTTCGACATAATGGTTACCAATTGACCGCCTCACTCTGGCTCCCGATCCTTCTGATTGTTCAACTCCGGTCACCACCCGGTGTATGGTTCTTGGTTTCGGCATAATGATAGCGAAACTTCACCTGGCATTATAAATAGAGCCCCTCATCGAGTTTGGGGTTAGTCATCCATTAGTTGGCGCGGCTTCTGTCAATTAAAAGTTTTCCTGTACATACGAAGATCAATTGTGTCTAAAGTGAAAAATTATAGGTTGACTGGAAAATGGATGGTAAGAAGCCTCTGCTTTTGCTACTTGTTTAATGATGAACTTGTTACGTGGATATCATCGTAGTACGCTGTATCCAAGACACGATATCATGTTCATTTGCAGGAATGACGTAACCCTGACGTTATCGTTTCCTGTTAGTCAACATTTCCTGATAGTGAAAATTTGCTTGTTACAATGTCAGTCATTAACCTTTCTATTACTATACAGCGGTACACACCTAGAATTGCAAAGCTTGCCCCTTTTGCTTCTTGTCACCACCCAATTCGAAGTGCTTGCATCTCTTCAACGAAAGTTGAGCCTTGGTCTTGCAAACGACACATTCCAATCTCAAGACAACCTTCTTGGTAGTCTTAGCCTTCTTGTGGAACACGGGCTTGGTTTGACCACCGTAACCGGATTGCTTACGGTCGTAACGTCTCTTACCTTGGGCGAAGAGCGAGGCCTTACCGGCCTTGTATTGGGTAACCTTGTGCTGGGTGTGCTTGCGGCACTCCTTACCCTTGCAGTAAGTCTTTCTAGTCTTGGGAACGTTGACCATTGCGGAGCTTGGTTTTCGTAGGGGGGTCAGAGTTTTTCGCCTGGCGTACGAAGGGCGCGGTGCTAGGTGGGGTGTGTGTATAAACCACATCACGTGGGTAGGGTCGCAACCCTAGAATTAATCTCGATACGATGAATAATTCTAGTGAAAAAAGGTGCCTTTAAGTGCCATGGTCAGATTAGGTTTTCATTGATTGACTCTTGTTAGTGCAGTCGATCAAGAGAAATAAAATTGTAGTTTATTACCATGTTTTGATCGTATGGCGATATGGCGACCAAACAATGAGCACTAGCCAGGTCCTTTGAAAACTATAGAATGCTATATCTGTGCGCTAGATTCGTAAGCGTCAAATCCGGCTATAATACCGAAAGTCTCAGGAAGGCACATACGTGATCACGATTACTCGGCAATCTATACGTACGCCGATAAGAGTGGAATTTTTATTTTCTGTACACTAACAAACTTAAGCATAAAACAATTTGTGTCTGGGGGCCGCCAGGGCACACAGTAAACTTAAGGAGGAGTCTGCTCCTCGGTTTGAGAGTAGTTTTGTACCTCTAAAAGCGAGGAGTACAACATTGTAAGCTCAGACAAATCGGAAACCGCCTCCGTCCGCAAATCATAGATCATTTGTTGAAAAGAATGTGATTTGATGATCGCAATCGGTAGTCTGTTTTCGGTCAAGAACTTCATAACATGTTTATGGAACTTCATTGGCGAATATGGTGAGTTATCAAATTCGGTTCGAATGACCCGCCGCTGCTCCAATAAGTTGTGATCCAAGCGCCGTGATTTACGCTCGGTCATTGCCCCCCGCCGAGGGTCACCTCGAGGTCGGTTGAATGAATTATTCATCGTCGCTGGCATATTGACTTGACCTTGATTCAATGGAGGGCTGTTCAGCAGAGCCGGTACTACCACTGATGACATTTGCCCTCTCATTGGTGTGGATTCAATGACATTATCAGTGACCATGTCGTCCTCGTCGTCTTCATCCTCACGGTCATGCGGGTAATTCAATGGTTCCCCCGATGGTGTGTAGGTTACACCATAACCATCAATTGGAATTGCTCTGGAGTAGTTTATACTGTTGCGCTCCAATTTGTGGGTACGCAAGTGTTCAGTAAGCTTCTTTGGCAGGCCTTTATCTGAAGGCAACCTAACAATAATCTTGCCGCAGAAATCACAAGCTGCCACATTAGGATCAGTATAATCTTGGACAAACCACAGCCAGACCCACAGTCGTTTTTTGGCACCAAACTTCACTCCAGGACGGTTCTTTCGACGCTTAACTGGTTTGTCACTTGTGCTTTCATTAGCTTCATGTCCATCATCTGTTGCTGTCGTTGCTGATGACACCGTGGCATTCGACGTAGCCGAGGGTCTTGCTTCCTCCGGTTTGTCATTGCCAATGACTAGCTCTGAGTTCTCGCGAGGTGTTTGCTGTGGAGCCACATCACGAGAGCCATCCTCACGGTTGTAATATCCTGCGCTCAGCCCGTAAAACAGCATTCTTTCCGAATGTCGAGGGACCGAAAATGACCTGAAAATTTTGTTTTCGCGCGACCGGCAGTCGGCTCGGTAAACACTATGACGACAGTAAACCTTTAAATCTGTAGGCAATTGTTGATAACCATGGGTATCATTTACTAGCACAACACTGCAATTATGATAATGAATTACATCACAGCCGACACAATATTTTAGAGCTACGCCTCTCCTGTTTGTTATGGATAGTACTGTATATAAACACCCGACCTCGCCGTACATGCGACTCCAATCATATTCGGTGGTGTAGCCAGCCTTTCTCCACCATACATGTGGATAGCGTGACGTCTAAGTAAACGCCCGGACACTTTTCACTATTCCCAAGGACAAAGTCGTTCGATAAAGGGGGTGCTTTTGGTTGATTTTTTTTTTCTGGCAAATTTGGGACTGATTATGCTAATCCGGTTAATCCGACCAGTGATGTTGTCGAGTGAAGCGAAAGTTGTGAAAAGCCCCTTTCGCCGAAATTTCAATTACAATCGCCTATGCATCCATTCACACAGAACCGTAATTTCGTTTGTATTGTTGACCCATAATTAGCATTGCTGGTTTTTGGTCCCTACTAGGTATGTTGTTTCGGCAGGTATATGCGTCATTGCGGTATCTTTAATGCGCCGTTTAGACGTCAACGTCAAACTTTAGCCATTTTAGTTTCGGAAAAGGGCGATCATTGGACCCTGGTGAAACCTTACCTTGGTAACAAGTAGCATTACAATGAAATAAGCCCATTGAACTACTTTATAGCCTACGCAACCTTGTAGACCATGTTTATGCACGACGCGTAATGCAGCAAGATTTCATGTACGTCATCATGGTTGCAAAAACCTGTCGGAAGAACCCTTGCGAGGCTGGCAAAGCATCTCAGCTGAGACCCCTTGTCAGAAAGACTTTAAAAAGACAGGTGTCGGCTCGGGTGTGCTTTTTTAACTTTATCCGAGTTTCCATTAATTGATACAGCCCTAGTGATGCAACTCCTCCTCCGCTTCCTCCTTTTATCATCCGCTGCTCAGAGTGCTGTGGTGAAACTTACACGAACTCGTTTACACACTGCTACTGTTGACCCCACATGGCATACCAATGTGGTGGTTGACTATACAACTGTTACCGAGATCGAGTATACCACCACAGTCGTGACGACCGTGTTTGGGGCTCCCACAACTTACGTGGCTGCCACCACCTCAACCGTGCCAATTGTGGCCCAGCTGACACAAACGGCTGCTGATACTGATATTGTCGAAAAGCTTGATGACAACTTACTTCTAGCAGCTCCCACTGAGGGCCAAATCGCCCCCACCACCAGTGAAGTTCCGGAAGTAATTGCTCTGACACAAACATCGACAAATATTGCCAGTACCAGCCAGTCTGTGTCATTAGCTGTCGCCAATACTCCTAGTGTACTGCAAATTCAATCGACCTTGCCAACTCCCACCAAAGAATACGTCATCGATTACACGTTGGATGACCTGGTGGGCCCTACATTCACTTTGGAAGTGCCTCTGAGTACTGGTCAATGGTTGATTGAAAGTGTTTCCACTTATACCTCCGACGGATTTTGTGTTGTTAATTACGACTATTACGAATCTGACGAGACCGAGTGGGTAACACTGACACGCACGGTTTATGTCACACTGACTGCGGCTTGAACAAATACATCTCTAACGTCTCTGACCTTCATTCTCTCACCCCACCTCTTCTGTTCGCCTGATCCTGTGCAAGAATGCCACTAGGGACATTAACATACTAGAAAGAGCATGGCTGCTCCAATATGTTTTGAGACAGAAGTACAACAAATGGCTCAGGATAATACGAAAAACTGCTACTGGCCAAATACCCGAGAGAAAATTTACTGATTGTGGAAGTCCGTGATTCTAATCACCAGCTTTGAGACTACACATCATGACGCAATACGATTGTTCGAAGGTCACATTGACAACTCTTCAATGACCGAAAATTATTGATTAATTCATATCCAAAATTTGGAATATCTTATATCTTCAGTTTGATTCAACAACTTCAATTCCTTGTTGATTTTCGATGAAAGATTGTTTTTACTTATATTTACTAATAATAACTCAGACACTAATCTTCATGAACATACAAACAATTTGATAACGCTTGAGTGTTGTAAAACTACAGGTAACCACTAACATTCGAAGCTGACTGAAGATTCACGGATTGTCCTTAATCTACGTACATCAGTTGTAAATTTCAACTTTTACTTTCCACTATGAAGTTTATGACGGACTCTTTTTAGTTGAACTATGATATTACTCAATCCGTTCAAAAGGTTTAGGGTCTTCTCAAGGCTTATCCACTTCAATTATTCTCTTATCCACTGTTGTACATTATCGATTTGTGAGGCTTTATTGTGTCTTCAAGTACCGATTATGTAGAGCATACAGCGAATAATACATCCCAAACTCAAGCTAATCATAATTTGCAAAAGATATATAGATTTATTGGGCAAAATTCGCTAAAATGTGGCTTGATAAAGTCAAACTTAATTTTTCTTTTCGCATAAACTCCTTAGACGCCTGGTTAGCTCAATCGGTAGAGCGTGAGACTCTTAATCTCAAGGCTGCGGGTTCGAGCCCCGCATCGGGCTTCTTTTTACCTATTCAAAATCTACATTTTTCCAACCGACTTCTATCACTTTTCAATTGCACTGTTGGATCAAGCAAGAGCTTTTTTTTTATATGGGAAACTTAATAACGGTCAAGGTATATAATGCTACAATGCGATTATTGAGAAAATTCTGGTGAGGTACAGTCATTTAAGTAAAAATTGATCGTTTTCTTACGAAGTGAAATTATCGTCGTGCAATATATTAATACTCACATCATTGGCTTTGTTCTGTTTCCAAACTAGGAGCTGTCGTAACATTGTTGTATGTAATCACCTCCGCGCTTTTGCAGATATCTGGCTGAAGTTTTTCTAAGGCAGAAACACTTGAGGACACTCTAAGTGACACCCCCATATATAGATGTTTTACAGTTAGATATTAATGCAAACCATTAAGAAAAAATTTTTTTTTTGCTGGCACCATGCTTTGAAGACTTTGGCATTAGGTTTTAATGACTTCCGAACTGTTGAAATGCGATTTCTCTCGTGTATCCTAGATTTTGGCGACCGGAGATTATCAAATCTATTTCCGGTCGTGGAAATTGACATGCTGCAGTGGGGGTACACACCTTCGAACCCACGAATATCATTAGCTGGTGGACTTCCTAACCACAAAGTCACAAATTCACTACTCCACGAGATCCCCAATCCAATGGAATACATATAATCTGTCAAACGAAAAAGAATTACGCGGCTGACCAAAGTCCATCATGTACCAGCCGAAACTCATTCAGTCTATTACAAGCCTCGCCCGGTGTTATTGCGCTATAGAATTGGCACTAAAGTAATGGGTTGAGCATTATATAGTTGGCAAACACGAGCAAAATGCCCTAAAAATTTTAAAACTATGTCAGAATAGAATCAACATGATCAATGGACAGCGATTTTGTTTGCAACAGGTTCCGTAGTCTAGTTGGTTATGGCGCATCCTTAACACGGATGAGGTCCCCGGATCGAGCCCGGGCGGAATCATGTATTTCTTTTTCTTTTTACGATTGACACACATTTCATATGAAACTTATTTGCATGTATAAAACCTTACAATTCCTTTAGTTTACATTTTTCAATTTCAAATAAGCTATAGCTTGTATTAAATGCATATATTCTGAAGTTCAGCTCTTGATGCACGTTACGGAGCCCTCAGTCAATCTTTTGATATCAGCCTCCAGCGCCGCCGCAGCTTGAGCTGGAGCAGCTGCGGCGCCTTTTCTGTTGTGTTGCATATGGGATTGGACCAAATGACCAGCAGCCAAAGCCAGGCAAAGGGATAATTCTGCGGCCAACACCGTCAGCGCCACAATCTTAGCAAGTTGTCGAGCATTGTCACCAGGGTTCGTGGGATGGGGCCCTCTAACTCCCAACATTTCAAGCATAGCACCTTGGGGCTCGAGGATTGTACCCCCACCAATAGTACCAACCTCAATGGACGGCATCAGCACGGAGATGTGAAGATCCTCACCGACCCTGCGCATCAACGTGATACAGTTGGAGGATTCAACGTTTTGGGCGGGATCCTGACCACACGCCAAGAATACAGCCGTCACCAAGTTTGCAGCATGAGCATTGAATCCACCGACTGAACCGGCCATGGCCGACCCAACGAGGTTTTTCGAGATATTCAATTCGACGAGAGCATCGACATCAGATTTAAGGACTTTCTTAACTGCGGACGCAGGAATAATTGCCTCAGCTACAATCAGCTTGCCTCTACCCTCAATCCAGTTGATCGCTGCAGGTTTCTTATCGGTACAATAGTTACCCAGCACTGAAATAACTTCCATGTCATCCCAACCGAATTCGGTGGTCATAGCCTTAAGGGAGTGCTCAACACCCTTGGAAATCATATTCATGCCCATAGCGTCACCAGTGGTCGTGCGGAAACGAATGAACAATAAGTCACCGGCAATAGCCGTCTTAATATGTTGCAACCGAGCAAATCTTGATGTCGAGTTGAACGCCTTCTTAATTGATTCTTGCCCTTCATCAGAGTCCAACCAAAGCTTAGCAGCACCAGCCCGTTTCAAATTGGGGAAACGTACACAAGGACCACGAGTCATACCATCTTGAGTCAAAACAGTAGTAACACCACCACCGGCATTGATTGCTTTGCAACCACGCATCGTCAGCGCGACAAGACAACCCTCAGTGGTTGCCATGGGGATGTAGTAAGATGTATCGTCGATAATCAAGGGACCAGCCACGCCCACGGGAATGGGCATAAACCCGATTACGTTTTCGCAGCACGCACCAAACACCCGATCATAATCATAGTCAGCATAAGGCAAGGAATCGGTATCGAGGATGGGAGCATTGGCGATCATAGCCATGGCTTTACGACGCACAACCACAGCCCGCAAATTGTCACTCAACTGTTTTTCAAGCGCATATAAGGGGAGGTGGCCATTCAGCACAAGCGAAGCAATCTCAGAATCAGCAAGAGCACAAAGATTGCCTTCTTTCATAACTGAAATACAATCCTCGAGGGGACGAGAGGATTCAGTAGGAGTGATAGCACCCGCTGAAGACTGAGTCTTGTCGGTGACAGCCGCCAGCTTTTTCGAGGGTGTGGGTTTCTTGGAGGTCACAGTCGTAGACTTCGTAGGAGGTGCCAAAGTCCGCTTCATCAACATCAGAGTAGTACGAGCCAGATGACGCAGAGCATTAAGGAGGTAGGCATTGATGCAAAGGGACACAATAAATCCAAACAAGAGCGACTTCGAGATGAACAGATCTTTAATCGCCAGGGAAATACCCGAAATCAAAGTCAAAGTAAAATCTTCAATTGCAATCAAAGTGCCACCGGTCGTGTACACCTGGGTAGGCAACACCCGGGCAACGGCGCCGTGACGACCAACCTTAATTAAAGCAGCCGCGGCCTCAGTCATGTCAGAAGTGACGAAGCGGACCGGCTGAGCATCGCGCAGTTGATATAACCACAGCGAACCAAGATATAAGACGTGAATGGCAATAAACAGAGCAATCATTGCCACTTTGAAAGAAATAACGGTATTATCATCGTCGTCGAAAATTGCCAGATCTGTTTGTGTGACTGATGAGTCAGTCAGCGCCAACTGGCGTGCCATTAACGAATCAATACCCTCTTCTTCTAAGGCTTCTTTCAAATCTTGGGTACGATGGGCACGTCTGATTTCGATCTTGACAGCAAGAATCGCCGCCAAAAACGTATAAACAAGAATAAGATCGAACACCAAAATGAGAGCCGACAAGACGCAAAAGTTGCGTAAACCTTCAAGGTGAGGAGCGTAGGCAGCAACCGCCCCGAGAGCCCCCACCACAACCAAGGTATCGCGGAGAAGTGAAATGGAATGCAGAGCAAAGGCTTGAGACACGATCTGGCTCACGGGGGCCAGCGACAGCACCTGGCGCATGATGGCCAGAGCAATCAGCAGCTTGTGCTTGAAGCCGACGGTGGCGACAAGGAAAGGGATACCTTCAGCGATCAGAACGGGGGGCACTTTACAGTTGAGCACCAGAGACAGGGTGTACAAGGCGAACAAAAACGCGATCATCCCCAGAACGAGCGTCGAAAACGCTACCCAAAAAGTCAGCCCCACCCGCTTCATATCGATGAACACTTTGATGATGGTGTACCACATCGCCAAGTAGGCTGCCACCACGAGGGCAACGTCGAATGAATCGGCGGTAGATATGAGCTCACGCGCCTTGTTAACGGCATGGCGCCCGTACTCCCAGTATTTCGAGATGCGGTTGGGATGGCGAGCCGACACCACGGTGTCATTGACGACAAACAGATTGTATTCAGTTTCGTTATACTGGTCAGCGGGGACCACCACCACACGTTCAAATGGCAGAATTTCCACCAGCAGCGGCACTTCGGGGACGGGACACTTGACAAACCGGAGGGGTATCACGACATATTGGTCAGCATCGGCGTGTTCCAAAGGGTTGGAGATTTCCTGCCATGACAGCTTCAGCCCCGGAGCGTGGTAGAAGTAATTAGCCGAACCTGGCGCCAGATATTTGGCCGGGATGTAATCTTGCACCACCTGGAGATATGCTACCAGGGCAACAAGCAGGGTGATGATGAGGAAGTGAATGGGTTTGAGAGCAGCCGTGCGGGCCACTGCACCCATCGTCCTCTGGATTGGGGTAAGCATGGGTCGAAGGAAAGCCGTGGTTGGAAATTTTTTATACGACGATGCGCGCCGCTGTCGCGTAGGGGGTGGTGGGGACGCGTGGGGAGATGGGCAAGGGGGCATAGCCGGGGGATTTATTTGGCAAGGATAAAGCAATATTATTGGATGTCGGTGTGGTTATATATGTTCGTTATAGGTTTGGTCCGGTATCTAGTAATACGAGGTATATAAGGAATCAATTATGGCAATTATATGAAACATTTTAGACGAGTGCGTCGTACCCTTGTGGGCGTGGCAAACTGTTTCAGTATCATCATACACGTTTCACTAGGGGCGATGCTAATGGTTGTGATTGCTGAATGGGCTGGAGCTGCCAAATTGATCCCATGACGGGGATTTTTCATTTGAGCCCTGCTCATGATGTCACTATCTATGGGAGTTGGTCGTACAGATCGTATAGCCCACTTTGGCGATATGGGCACCATTAATGCCACGACAAAAGCATGATATTGACGACAGACTAATAATTGGGTTTACAGTTCGATCTACCTCTTGTTTTAACTGATTAGTGTTCTGCTAACCTGTGGGGTATTTATGAATCACGCAAATATTACCCCATCTTGGTGTGGGGCCCAACATTATCGGTGTCAAAAGATTTGATCCCGAGAACTCGGCTCAAAACCATCGATGACTTTGATATCTGTCAATTTATGTCACACTTGTAGATGAACAGTGATGATGCAAGTTCAATGTAGTAAGCAAGTGGATGTTGACCACCATGTACGAACGGCGCAACTGGGCAGGAGGATAATGTGCCCCCTCATTTAGCCCTTGATTAAGTTTCATCAAATATCGAACGTTATTTCATACTAAAGAGTGTATCGTCCTCAAAAATCAAATTTAAACATGGTCTCTACGGCTTCATTTATACCATAATCCTTCATAATAAGTCCTTTTTAGACAGGGCCTAACCATACATTTGACCTATACCGGCCTGACTCATTCGCGCACGTCGAAAATCTAAGATACAAAGCAGACCCCGATATGCCATCTCAAGAGATTGGGGCTCCCATTCCTAACGTACCTCATGCGGTTCTGGTCACTTTACCGACATGGGAAGCTACTGTGGGTTACGAAGAAGGCGAAGAGTGGGTCGTGTCGAAGATGAATCTGGGGTACCCCCGCTTTTTCATTCATCCAGTGATCCAGCAGTTGGCGGTTGAACTCGAGGCCAAATACGGTCGTGATGGTGAAAAGGCGATGATTTTCCCTAGCACAAAGGCTGCCAAACGTTGTCGGGACTTTGTCAAAGAAAAGCTGCCGCGGACGCCAACGGTCAGAGTATTACAGTTGGCTACTCCAGGTCCTGTTACTGAGGAGGAAAAACTGAAAGTCGTTGCTGCCAATATCGGCGTGGTGTTTGTGCCTTCTCGTGACTACGCCTTTGCCAAAAACTACTGGCAGCACCTGGGTGAAGGGGTGTCGTCGAGAATGGCTGAATATGTCTTACGTGAGCTTTTCAGTGATTCCACCCCGATTGCTGCACCCAACCACAACCTCAAGCAAGCTTTACAAGTCAAGCTGATCCAGCAAAAGCTGCCGCTGCTTCTGTTTGGCTCTCTGCAAAAGGAAGAGGCGGAAAAGGAGTATACCGCCTTCATTGAGCAAAAGTTTGGTCGTGTGCTCGACCTCAAGTTCGGTGACATGGCAAAAACTGCCCTCAAGCGGAGAATTTGTGGTCGGGTTGAAGAACTGGGTGAAGCGTCGTTGTTGCCCAAAAATCGCCATCATCTCTCTGAAAAAGATATCTACTTGTACCCTCTGGGAATGGCATCGATCTTCAATGCCCACCAAGCCCTTTTACACGTTACTGAGCCCAAAGAGCTGGTGTGCTTTGGATTTCCTTACGTCGACACTTTGAACATTTTGAAAAAGTTTGGACCCGGTGTCCACTTTTTGGGTTTTGGTGATGATGCTTCACTAGATGAGTTGGAGGAAAAGCTTAAGCTGGGAGAGTGGAATATAATGGCTTTATTCTGCGAATGTCCATCAAACCCTTTACTCAAAACCCCCAACTTGGAAAGGATCCGCAAATTAGCCGATGAATACAATTTTGCTGTAGTTGTCGATGAAACTGTTGGCAACTTTTTGAACATTCATGTGTTGCCGTTTGCTGACATGGTGGCATCTTCCCTTACGAAGGTGTTTTCAGGCGATCTGAACGTCATGGCAGGATCCCTTATTCTCAATCCGGACCTGAAATATTACCTGGTACTCAAAAAGTACTTTGATGAAGAGTTCGAAGATCTCTTTTGGGTGGAAGACGCTTTATACCTTGAACGCAACTCACGAGACTTCGTTCAACGGGCTCATAAAATAGATACTACCGCTGAACGTGTGGTTGATCTCTTGGAAAATTCCAAAAGTATCTCCAAAATCTATTACCCTAAGGTCAATGAGACTCGTCATTACTATGATCGCATCAAAACTCCCACTGGTGGCTACGGCGGTTTAATATCGTTTCTCTTCCACGATCCCGACCACGCAGTGCGCTTCTTCAACGCTGTTAACCTTCATAAAGGTCCGTCGTTGGGAACCAACTTTACCTTGGCTTGCCCCTACGCTATTTTGGCTCATTACCAGGAACTTGATGAAATTGCCCAGTGGGACGTCGATCGTAACTTAATCCGCATTAGTATCGGGTTAGAAGATCCCGAAGAGTTGTTGGCGGTTTTGAAGAAGAGTTTAGATCTTTGCATATAGAGAATGGGTTCAAATAAATCATAAATTCATGAATGACCCGTACTACCACTATATACGTGTGACGCATTTTTTCCCGTTGGCAAGTTCTCACACCTGCATATAGTTATTCGCCCAGCCACGACAACATTGCCGACCTCAACGCGCGAGACCTATTAGCTGAAAGGTTCGATTGAGAACACACATTTCAACCTCATCATCGTTAATATGTCCGACTTGTGGTACGTATACTCATTGCTCTAAGCAAGCCAGTTGTGATCAGTGACCTACACATGCCAATGTGACGCCCCCACGTGTCCATTGCGGGGGAAGATGTCGATGGCAACTGACGATTGCGTTGAGTCGAAAATTCTGATTATCCCTAAACAGTGTCTAACTATCTAGTCCCGTTTACGCTCCCTTCTTTGGCTCGATTGGCTGCGTTGCTGCCATTGTTTTCACCTGTTTTGGTGCCTCGTATGGTACCGCTAAGTCGGGGGTGGGTATCTGTGCCACCGCCGTCACTAGACCCGACTTGATTGTCAAGAACGTTGTCCCCGTCATTATGGCGGGTATCATTGCCATTTATGGTTTGGTGGTGTCGGTGTTGATCTCGGGTGACTTGAAGCAAAACTCGTATGCTTTGTTCACCGGCTTCATCCAATTGGGTGCTGGTTTAGCCGTCGGCTTGTCCGGTTTAGCTGCCGGTTTTGCCATTGGTATCGTCGGTGATGCCGGTGTCAGAGGTACTGGCCAACAACCTAGATTGTTCGTGGGGATGATTCTTATTTTGATTTTCGCCGAAGTGTTGGGGTTGTACGGGTTGATTGTGGCGTTGTTGATGAACTCAAAGGCTACCCAAGACGTCAAGTGCTAGATATTTGACATATATACGACGGATTGTCCTCAAAAAAATATGAATACATACTCATGTTATTACTTAAATTACTTAGTTCTTCCCGATAAACACCTCACCCACCTTTTTCGTAATCTCATTACGAATCAACGCAATAAGCTCGGGCACCAGCTGTGGTATTTGTCGATTACGTTCTTTCAATACCACTCGCCAATCGTAAGGAGTTCGGCCGTCATCAACATCAGATACCGCTTCGCTAAACAACGTCACGCCCTCAGCCTCCTCCTCCTTAGTTACAGAAAGCTCATAGTTGCTTAATAATTCGATGAGAATGATCAAGTCCGAAAGCTTGAATCTTGTTCGATCTGCCAAGACGAATGGCAAAAGTTGACACAACAATAATGGATAGAATTTCTTTGGCAAATAATTGAACCGCAACAAATGAATAAGGGGCCTTAATCTTACATCTAAGGGTTCCCCTGATTCATGGGCATGAGCCTGCTCGAGCAGCTTGAAAAACTCGTACAATACCGCATATGGGGAAAGGTTTTGGGCAATAACTGGATGTACCTTGAACGTGACTTGGTGCGACACGACATTATTGATAAGATCGTCATCGACGGGTCGTGACTGTAACACTGCAGAAGCAAAAATTACTTCCCAACAGATGTAGTGAATTTTTGCTAACCCGTCATGACTAGGGTCATACAGAGATGGCTCGTGAATGTCAAACGACCCACAGAAATTGTTGAGAGCTTCGTAAAGCATCCCTTGATGAAACGATGACATACCTCGATCGTAATATAAGCGTCTTTTAGTATCATCCAAATCAAACTTGGCGCACACTGTTACCGCCCATTCCATATCATCGTTGGTTTGACATTGATAATGAGGGAGAAACTTCGCCACAGTGTCACGATTAGCTTCATATGCACCAGTGGACAGACACATATCCGGGTTCATCAAGATGCCAATACCAACAGGAACCAAAGGATGAAGGTTGAGACAATCGTAAGCATGACGAGTCAAGAAGTATTCCGAATAAGTACGACGACTGAGCGATGAGCCAGTAGCATCAATGTTCACGGTAGTATTGTAATAACTGGCAAACAAATCGCTATACTCCATGAGCTTAGCGACGTAAGCGGCAATGCCAGGGTTTAAATTGTAAATCGTACTGAGCACTTTGAGGAAATCACCCTGCAAAATATCGATAAAAGCTTGTTGCGCCAACAGAAACTCATCTTGGGTGACATCAACAATTCCAACAGGTTTCTCGTGGATGGCTACTTCAAAATACAGCATGTAAACTTCCTCGTCATCACGAACTTTGTAAAGCAGGAGGGACAAGAACAAGTCATACCACAGTTGACAGAATTGGGCCGTAGTCTTCTCCATCCCGGCTAAGATACAGGATACATCGTAGATTTGGGTGCACATTATCTTGTATTCGGGGTCAACTTCGTGCAATACGGAACTTACTGCATCACGAAGCCCAAGCAGGGATTGCTTCCATTCCGCAAAATGACCCTTAAGCGATAGGGGCTGATAATTGGAGATTATGGTAATCATGTCTTCGATCACCTCGAAAAGTTTAGGAGACGACTGCTCCAATTCCTGAAACCCCGAGCTTTCAAGAACATTGGTAGTGACATCATGGAGGCCGCGGATGATTAAAGTAGGAACATACTTTGTCCAAAAGTCTTGATGGAGATAGGGCTTAGCAGAATCAACCATTATTTCCTGGACGAGTTCATTCAGTGGCTGGGGATCAAAATGATTGATCCATTCACTGATAAGCGCAGGCTTCAATGCCAATGATGGGTAGAAGTAGTTTGCATGAAGACACTCCAAAATGTACTGAAGGCAATTGAATCGCAGCAGTACTGGTGAACCCGAGGTCTCATCGACAAGTTGTCCGCAGTTATTAACCAAATCACCAAACACCAAACAGACTTTCTCCTGTTGTTTTTGGCGATAGGCATCGATGCCAAATCCCTGTGACACCACACCTATCTGAGATGGATTCGAACTAGACTCGGGGGGAGGAATCATGTCTTCTTGACTCAACTTTTCAAGATCCTTGTACGAGTGGTTGATGAAATTGACGTAAGCGTTGGCGACATTGCTGTTAGGAGGGATTGACTTGTCGTATTGTTCCTGATTGAAATCGAAGGTAAGTGATTTCTTGCCCGTAAACCATTCTTGGAGGTTAGGTTCATTGGTTCCGCTGGAGGCAAAGAAGATGTCGTCGTCCTCGGTGGGACTCACTGAGGCCGTAGTCGAGAAACTCTCCATTCTATCCGAATCAGACGTCACGGACACGTCGTCATCGGGGATCTGGAGCATCTCGATATCCTCATATTTGCTCATGGTGCTCAATACCTCGAGGCGAGATGAAGATGGGTAAACTTCGGGAGTGCATACAAATATGCACCGGTGCTGTTATACACACAATACAATATTCTAACAAAATACAAGATTGGTACATAGGCAAAGCTAGTTGTTTTCATTTTTGTTACGGACTGTGTTATTGCGTTAACTAGCTATATTGTTTAAATTTTATATCGCAAGTGATTTGATCGTCGCCACTGATTTCTTCAACATTCACCGTACCAAAAGCTTCGGCAGTACTACCGTCAACTTGTCTCCAGGGCATGCGGGTAGTTTGGAAGCTTTTCACGTGCTCCCATTCAATTTCAGTTAAAGGGACCAATTTATGAATCCCACCATCAACGGTGCCCACAACTGCGTTATCCCCATCATTCGCAATACAATTTATCTGGGCTCCTAAATTAGCCGCTAGTAGCTGAGTGAACCCAACACCATCCCACGAAATCACAGTTAGGTTCCCGAGATCGTCGCCAGCAAAAACTTCAAACCCATCATCATTAGCAACGGCACACACAGCCGTGGGGAACAGTAGGGGTAACTCCAATGGTATACTGGACACCTTATGACCCAACCGTTTGACAAATATACCTTGACGAAGGTCAGCCAAAACGTGAGTCAGACCCGCTATCGCGATGTCAACGCAAAATGTTGGTAATCTGTACAAAGACTCATCAACGTATTTGAAATGTCCCGAGTCTATTCGTTTGACTTCAAAGATCACACTCCCACCTATTACAATCGTCTCGCAATCAACCACCTCCAATGATTGGAGTGCCAACTCAATGTTGGTAAAGCCATCAATGGCACAACTCTTGGGTTGTGCAAAGCCTTTCGCAACGTCAAAAACCCGAAGGGGCCTTGCAGACTTATTCACAAGGCAAACGATTTCCCCACTAAGTTCCACCATGCTTGGTACCTCTTCACCATCAGGAAAATCGAACACATTGAGTAATGTCATTGTTTTCGAGTCATAAAGTCGAAGTTGATAGTTGGCAATGTATTCACCTCCTGTAAGTTTGTGTTTACATGCAAGTACGACCACTTTCAGTTTTAGCACCATCAATTTGACCGGAAGTGCGTCGATATGACTTTTGTCTGCCTGCCACGAAACTGTAGAATCAGTGATGGAGTAAAAATACGCCTTTCCTTTGGATAGGATCACTAATGTTTCAGCCACAGCTTCTAAGTTATCAATTTGGGAAAATTGATGTTGAACATCAGTATGGACCAATCGACGGGTGGCGGGGTCGTACACGAATGCCACTAGCCTGTCGAGATTATAACCAAATATCATATCGTTGCCGCTAATCAAGGATAACTGCTCAGTTCCACCATATCCGCAGTAATATTCAGCCAAATTTGGAGTATCATCCTTCATGTTCATGTGAAGTTGATGAAATTCATTCTTTCCAGTTATCACCACAATTTCAAGATAGTCACTAATTGTCAACGCTGCCATACTCGTGATTGCTTCATCTTCGAAAGTATAGGAACATATTTTTGTGTCCCCTCGAATTACTTGGATGTTACCGTTCCAATCAGTCACCACCAACCATCCACGATAAGGGCACGCTATACCAGACACTTGCGCAATTTTCAACGTTGCTGAAATCGTGGTTCCGTCTAGTATCGTCACCTCCTCACTAGAAGCAACAGCAACCAGCTTACCATTAACGCAGGCAGCTATCCACGGTGTCTCTGTGGTCCTGATCGTTTTAGAGTTCGTAATAATGGAATGTGAGGTTATGACTGTGTCATCTGATAAAGCACAAATGCTCTGGTTTGTCGAAAGTTTGAGTTTATGATAATCGTCTTTCTGCCATTGGTATAGGTTACCATTTACCACAAATTTTGTTGCGTCACTTGCACCAGTAATATCCAGAACATCACTAATTTCCAATAATAAATTTAGATCAATGGCTTTCGGACGGACAAAAGTTACGTCACCATCGAGAAACAGTCCTTGGAGAGCATGAATAAGATTACCTGGACTTGCAACCGTATCCATTACCGGCGGCGACGCATTTAACCTTTGCATGACCTTCATGTGTGGACTCTTGGGGACAATTTTGAATAGAGTGCTGCAGCTAAATTTCGAGGTTGCTACGAACCACTCTCCAGTGATATGATGGAGATTCAACGCCGGTGTAGTTACACCTAATGGAATCATGTCGATTCGCCGAACAGTGACAAGCTTCGAGGTACCATCAGCATCAAAGTTGACCATGAACGTGCGCCCATCTTGAGATCCTACCACAAGCTTGCAATCTTCAACCATGGTTGCTATCGAGAACTGGATGTCTTCCAATTGTGATCGGTTTAGTGTTTTGGTCACGACATGGTCGCTCATATTGACTGTGGTCAGAGGGTCTGTATCAGTAAGTTCAATCATTGACCCCTCAATGGCGAAATAGAATATATGTAAGGTTGAAAACACAATGACGCCCCCTTGGGGTGGTGCGACCATTGTGTGGGGGGTTTCGTTGAATTCATTGTACTGTTTGGTCAATAAAAGGCCCTTGACGCTGTCAACACGATATATTCTAAGTGAATACACGTAGTTTGTATCACGATACAACACTGCGATGTCTTCGTTAGCCATGAGGACAAGGTCGATGATCACGATAGCACCAATGCCAAACGTTTCGACTTGTGGCGGCGCCTCTCGCCCTCGAGTTCGCTTCCGTGGCTTTCTCCATACAACTGTAAGCAGACCTTGAAAGATATGAAGTATAATCCAATCTTTAGTGGCTTCAATGGCTCGATAATTATCCACCGGTAGCTGTTGCCCCTCGACGGCAAACTTGGCAATTGGATTAATGATTAGGTCATGACTGGATAACTCAACCGTATAGACCACATTATCGGTTCCAAACAAAATCAAGGTTTCTTCGTGCTGGCTCATACATGTAATAATAGTCGGCAAGTTGATTCGTCGTACAGACAGTAACTGTCTCTCTCGAAACTGGTAAACATCAAGATAATCGTTGACGACCAAAACAAGGCTGTTCCATATCCATGCCAGATTAGTAATGGGGTGAGGCTCTAACACCGTCGTCACGCTGTACATGACAGCTTAAACAGTAGGTACCTTCATCTTCTGGTTAGTGCGACTGATGGCATGCGACACAAGAAATAAGATTGAAACTAACGTTAAGTGAACCGATGACTGTTTGAGTGGGAAGCCACCCGAGGCATACTATTGTCACCTGTTTACAGTCAGGTCACGTCAAAATGATAAAATTCAACCACTGTTCGTCGTTATCAAAGAACATGTAATATTTGCGCCTTTTAAGATTTTGATGGTGACCACAAACTTAAATTTAGTACCACTACTTTTACACATATTGTCTGAGATAGGATGATTTGGGCATAAATGTATTGACCGGCCAGTCACATCATCAATTTAAGGGTGGCAGCTTTAGAGCTAGGGATCAGTTGAATCAACCTTCGCAATTGACAATTGCCTCTTTTCATGTAGTGTTGAGGAATCTAAAGAGATCACGTATGCTACACAATCAAAGTCATCAGAGATCACCATAATGTATTCTAGTCAAGTATGACTACAATCAACATAGTATAGTAAAGATGAACCAATTGTATCAGGGAAGTGTAAGTTACATGAGTACTCAAGATTGGGATAGGTAGTTTTTCTTTTACTACGACTATTGTCTGATCTGCAATGTGTCGGCAGATGTCAAACGGTCCGGAACGGTTGTAGACCCTTTAAACGGACCTCCCAACACTACCCCTATTCATCAGCTGCAGAGCGATCTGCAGTGCGCTGTGCTTCGCTTATCGCTAGGTCTTCCTTAAGTGAGACTAGAACATATAATAGCAATACTGGATGAGAAGATTGCATTGATCCACAAATACCGACCAATATGAGGCCAGCAATTATAGTATATGCCAACGTTTAGACGTCGTTTGCTACGTGAAATACCCGTGATTCACCCGTGTTACTCTCCCAACCGGGTCATACGAGGGGTAACCAATTCGGGACAGATTTTGATATTCAATGACTTTTAATTGTCCTCGCACAACCAACAGTAAAATGGTCAACCAGGAATCATCAACATCGTCTCATTCATCCATTGGCATCAACACATACTTAACTAGTGATCTCGATCCGAAATAGGTTTATCGCGGACGCTCCACTAGCCGCATAAGGAAGGTGCAGGACTAAAATGTACACAAACCTTTAAGGTCTCTGTTAGCAGCGAGGCAGTGTACCAAATCATATCAACCCCGCGATGCTTCGACGTCACAGCAGTGTGCCGCTGAAAAAGGCTCGACCACCACGATATGTCCCAGCACTGAAGCCCAAGTTCTCTCGCGAGGGAGCCGCTGATGTGGGTGAGTTCAGTACCCACCAATGTGGTTGTTGCGGAGCTACTCTTCAATGTCCAGTGAATGAGGTTAAGATCCGTTGTGTTGGATGCGGGACAACCACGGTGTTTCAACCAGAAGCCAAAGATTCCGAGGGCCAACCCATGGACGTTGATCACATCCGGGAGCTTGCTCGACAAGGTATGGCTGTATACACAAAGGAAACGTTGCATCAGGCATTTGAACCATTACTGGAATACCTCTATCATGGGTTTTCTCGTTTCAACAGTCTCAATCGGTCATTTCGTAAGAATGCCCGCAGTCGAAACCCTCACTATCTGAGTTCTAACTTGGATTACGGCACCATCGCCAAGGTATATTTGTTACTCACGCGATTGCCGACAAAGTTACCCTTGTACCGGGCCCTACTAGGGGCAAGTGACTTACTCAAACGGCTTGTGCCTCGCGATTACGATGATCCTCGCAACTTTCTTTGGATCCTCATCATTCTCGAAAACCCATTCCTTAACCAGGCGTTGGTACTTGATCCTAACCCAGATTTAAGACAAATGGCTAATGCCCCCGAAATCAAGGTCTTATGCCATGACTTGTTGAAACGGGGCTTGGGTGTTCTCGCCAATAATGTCACGACGAAGTCGATTAATTATTTGGCAAGTTGGTTTTCTAAGATGCCTCCTGCCATTTTCACTTCACGCATTGATCTTATAAACCATTTCATCACCTTCCACTTGAAAACCTATTATCAGTTGGCCCAAAAACCCGAAGGTCGCCGACGGTCAGTGGGCCACTCCAACCTGGTCCACGACGCCGAGTACACCGATTATGTCGCTCTCAAACGACAATTTGAAGACGACCAACCGTATTTGAGTGATGCACATTCTACTAATCTGGCCAATTTGAGTCGTCGTCGACAAAAGTCTGCAACTCGCATCACAATCCATCAATATGGAAATAATTGGCAGATTGAGGCAGCGCTGAAAGTGATGGGCTTCTTTTTGAAAGCAAATACTATCCGTGGTTTGGAAATGGTTCCCATACTGAATTACTACAATTCTCTTGTCGACTACGTTGACATTCTTCTTGACTTTGACTCGTGGCTTCGCAAGCGTCTGGTTACGTCTCGTCGTCGTCAAAGTTTGGATGGAATCCCGACTGATATTGATATGGTTCTCGAAACACTTCATGGTCTGCGGCGGACGCTCAATGAAACGGCAAAATATTACTTTTGCCAATACCCATTTTTAATATCATTGGGTAGTAAATTGCGGGTGCTTGCTTATGAGGCTCGACGGCAGATGGAGAGAAAAGCCGAAGAAGCGTTTATTACTGGGCTTGATCAGAATACTCAGATTGAAGTATACTTCAAGATCAATGTTCGACGTGATCATATTATCAATGACTCACTAGCTGCGATTAAGCATAATCCCGGCAACTTGAAGAAAAATCTTCGGGTGAAGTTCATGGACGAACCTGGGATCGATGCCGGCGGCATCAAAAAGGAATGGTTTTTGTTGCTCACGCGTAATCTCTTTAGCCAGTCGACGGGGATGTTCATTCATGTTGAAGATTCGAACTACTTGTGGTTCAGTTTATACCCACGTGAAGGAAGTGACGTGTTTTACTTGTTGGGAGCGGTTTTGGGCTTGGCTGTTTATAATCTGACGATTTTAGATCTTCATTTCCCACTTGGATTTTTTAAGATCTTACTTGGACAGCGCTTAAATACCGAAAATTTCCAACAAATATATCCGACAACCTATGCCAATCTATTGAAACTTCGTGGGCTACTGGATGATGACTTGAAAACCATGGATTTAACCTTTGAAACTTCGGTCCTTGACTCTGATGGGCGGGTCCATAACATGGAATTGATGCCAGGGGGCTCCAAAGTGGTGGTAAATAAAGCAAATCTTGAGGAGTACATTGCATGTTACTGTTCATTATTCATCAATCTGGGGATCAAGTCACAAGCTCGGGCCCTCAACCGCGGGTTTCAACAAGTATGTGGAGGAAACGCCCTCATGTTATTCTCGGCAGAGGAAATTCAATTGGTATTATGTGGTTCTGCTGATACCAATTTAGATGTTGCCACCCTTAAAGCGGTGACAAAATACGTCAAATTTGGTGAAAGTCGTGATGATGCTGAAGCAATGCCGGTGATCCGCTGGTTTTGGCATTGGCTTGAACATGCTCCCGCAAGCAAACAACGGAAATTCCTCATCTTTGTTACTGGATCGGATCGTATCCCGGCTACGGGGATACAAAATATGAACTTTAAGATCAGTAATGCCGGTAGCGATAATCGTCATCTACCCATTGCTCATACGTGCTTTAACGAATTGTCATTGTATAGTTATCCGTCGTACGACACCTTGCTGGCCAAGTTGGACATGGCAATTTACGGCAGTGCCGGGTTTGGTATCAAATAAATTTATCACCGTTTGTCACACCACACCCTGTAATGATAAAATGCGCAAACTTCGGCTATGGTGGCAGGTCGCACCATGTTTTGAGCCCCGACCACCCTCACAGCCAATCACGACCAGTTCATTAGTCCTACACACAACCCGCACTCACTATCAATCGAAAACGAAAAATTTCACTACCAAAACCCCCCAAGTTACTAATGTCTTTGGCGTTCAGAGGTTTGAGATCCTACAGAGGGATTGGGCTTAGAGGCCTTTCGACCACCACCAAGGTGATGTCGTCGTACCAACACCCCGACTTCTCCAACTACCTTACTAAGGACGAAGGCAAGAACCGGGCTTTCACTTACGTCATGGTTGGGTCCATGGGTTTGTTGGGTGCCGCCGGTGCCAAGTCGACGGTGGAAGCTTTCCTCTCTTCGTTCGCTGCTTCGGCCGATGTGTTGGCCATGGCTAAGGTCGAAGTCAAGTTGGGTGCCATCCCCTTGGGTAAGAACGTTATCGTTAAGTGGCAAGGTAAGCCCGTGTTCATCAGACACAGAACCCCCGATGAAATTGAAGAAGCCAACGATGTTGACATCAAGGTTTTGAGAGATCCGCAAACGGATGCCGACAGAGTCAAGAAGCCCGAATGGTTGGTCATGGTCGGTATCTGCACCCACTTGGGTTGTGTACCTATTGGTGAAGCCGGTGACTTCGGTGGTTGGTTCTGCCCCTGTCACGGTTCCCACTATGACATCTCTGGTAGAATCAGAAAGGGTCCTGCTCCGTTGAACTTGGAAATCCCCGCTTACGACTTCACCGACGACGAAACCTTGTTGGTCGGGTAATTATGTACAAAACCTTGCATGTGAGCTCTCACTAATATAAGAATATTTATAGGACTAGTGATCCACATTGCCGGTACGCATACCACCGGCGAATAGACATCTGAAAGTAAACCAACGCTATGTCGTTAGTAATGTCACTACGAAGTTTCGTCATTATTATGGTCATTAGTCATATTTAATTTACGTAGGTGTCACCAGTGTCCTCGATCGTCTTCTTCGGTTCGTTGGTTCCCGAGAGGGAATCAGTGATCCTGCTGGTTTACGCTTGGGGTGCATATTCAGCATCGGTTCTGGAGTCAGTTGACATCCTTCATCACTATCCTCAGAGCCACCGTGATCGTGTTCACCATCAAATAGGTGGGCATTTTCGATTGGGGCCAGGACATCGGCTAACATCTCTTTGAATTGGTCCTTAGTTACTGTCAGTTCTCGAGACACTTTTTTTAGTAGCAGGGATGACAGAGCCACTCTAGCTCGTTTTGCCAGGGGTTTCGATGTGGGGGTTGTTGACTCAAATTCGGGTAAGAAGCTCTTTAGGTTCAAATTGGTATTGGGATTGAGTCCTCGTTGAATGAGCAGCTGGATCAGGGCTTCACCTTCCAGGTCCTGTTTGATTTCCACGATGATTTGGCCACATCGAAGGGCGGCTTCATCTTGATTTGCAAATTCTCTCGAGTGAGCATTACGAGCATGGCTGATAAACTGCAGTATTGACTTGAAATTGGCCCTTCCACAATCGGGACAGGATATTTTGACGATGACGCCATCGGTACGACGGAAAAGACACCCAAGGCTCTCGGGGTTGATCAGGGACGACACCACCGGGCGCAACACCGACGTCAGCGATCGAGTTCGATACAGGTGGCTGCCGGCGGCGGTATCCGTAAACGTTTCGGGTGACATGGTGGTCAGTTGGACGGCAATGGCCGATTCTGCCGCCTCCTGAGCCTTGATCGCCGCTTCTTCCTGATATTTGAGATCGGAGTAGGTGGTATTGATCGCCTTATTGAGTAAGTCAAAGTACTTGACGGCAAAGTCATGGGGTTCGTTTTCAAGCCGGGTGGTGTGAGGGATATCAAAGAACTTTCGTAGCATTACCATTTGCCCCTCGCACTTGCCGAGTTCTTCGTCAGCCATTTGGAGCTCTTTGTGCTTGAGACGAATCTCAAGGTCAAGCTGTTCTGTAAGGAGCTGTTTCAACTGGTCAAGTGGTAGTGCTTCAAGCTTGCGGACGACCTCGTTAAGACTGGGGAGACTCATGATTGTTGATGGCGACGTCAAAGTGTACTGAAGACGGATATGGTCGCGCCATGCAAAGTTGCAACTTTTATGCAGGCAGTCCCATCATCTAAAAAAGAATGATGAGGAATACTTCGCAAAACCTCACAGTTTCGATTTTTCCAAAGATTGGGAATTATATAGGGAAATCAGTGCGCCAGATGTCTCCGCACTTGTGTGTTGATGGCGGATGCGATAATTGATCGATCCTTTGACAATTCTTTGAATTGATGGCAACAACGACCTAATTAATTTCATTGTTTGACATAGCCCTCAATTCCTCGGATTTAAGCATGGAAGGACATTAACCACCGGCGGGTGGGTGCCATCATTGGTGCGAGTCTCCACTTATCGCTGCTGGTACTCCCATCTCCCCACTTACTTGACGCGGTTCACCTGCACTCGCTTGCAGGTCGATCGCAATATATATATCCAGACAATTCCGGCGAGGCATTTGTCAGTTGTCATCAATGTTTCGTCTAGTGAGTCGCCGTGTTGGTTTAAAGACCATTGGCAAACGATGCCGGTTCAACCTGACGTCAACGAAGACAGGTACATCGCCAGCAATCTCACCGGCTTTAGCATTTGCCGCCGGAGCCGGAGTTGTCGCCGCAGCTGCTTACTTTACCAACTCGAACAAACAATCGGCGCCGGTGGATACCCGGTCAACGCTTCCGTTGGAACTGTGTTCTAGCCCGGTCTACGCTAGCAAAGCCGAGGTTGATCAAGCTATCGATGAGATCAAGCACATGTTCGTCCACGACACTCCCATCAAGGTCATCGACATGCTGTTGGTGGTTAACAACACTCAGGAGGAGTTGGATAGTCATAGTGACACCTATTTCAACTCTCATCACGCTGCTCCCGATGAAAGACCGTACTACGTGGTGTACCCGCGGCTGACCGAAGAAACGCTGGCAGTGATGAAGATTTGCCACAAGTACAAGGTGCCGGTGGTGCCTACGTCGGGGCGGCTGTCGCTTGAAGGCCATTTTATCCCCACTCGTGGTGGCATTTCCCTCGATCTTTCCACCATGGATGAGATTGTCCAATTGAACCAAACCGATTTGGATATCACCGTACAAGCGGGAGTGGGTTGGGAAACTCTTGCCGACTATTTGGACGATTACAATTTGATCTATGCCATTGATCCTGGTCCCGGGGCGACGGTGCTGGGATGCCTTGCTAATAACGCGTCGGGGACCAATGCTCTGCGTTATGGTGAAGCTTATAAGAATGTGATCAATCTTACCGTGGTGTTGGCTGATGGTACCGTGGTCAAGACGAAGCAACGGCCTCGTAAGCTGAGTGCAGGTTACAACTTGAACAGTTGGTTTGTCGGTAGTGAAGGGACCCTTGGTATCATTACTGAAGCCACGGTCAAATTGCACGTCAAACCGGCAATCGAGCTGGTGGTGGTGGTGCCGTTTCCCCTGATCAAAGATTGTGCCAACGCCGTCAATGACATCATCTTATCGGGGATCCAGTTGAATGCCATTGAGATGTTGGATGACAAAATGATGCGGGTGATCAATGCTCTGGGCGAAACCCTGCGTAAATGGGCCGAACACCCCACATTATTCCTCAAGATTGGCGGTCCCAACCACGCTGCCGTCGATGCCATCACCAACCAAGTACAAAACATCACCAAGAGCAACCACAGCTCTAATTTTGAGTACGCTAAACTGGCCCAAGAAAAGACTGAATTATGGCTGGCCCGTAAGGTGGCGTTGTGGTCGACCATCAACCAAGGGAAAGAAATCAACCCTGAGATGCAATTATGGACCACCGATGCCGCCGTTCCCATCTCGAGGTTGCCGGAATTTTTGACCGAGACCAAAGCCGACATCGACGCCCATGGGCTCACAAACACCCTTGTGGCTCACATTGGTGACGGTAATGCTCATTCGTTTATTATTTTCACCCCCGATCAGCGCGAAGTGGCTGAAAACGTGGTTAATCGAATGGTGAAGCGAGCCATCGACATGGAGGGGACCTGCACCGGCGAACATGGGGTTGGCTTTGGCAAACGCGACTTTTTGTTAGAAGAAGTGGGTCAATCCCTGGTGGATGTCATGAGAAAGATCAAATTTGCCTTGGACCCGTTGCGGATTTTGAATCCCGATAAGGTTTTCAAGTCCGACCCCAACGAACGCCCACAATACCACGGGGGGTTGGTGACTACTACTAGTGCCACCTCCGAGCGCGAGTGAAAAAGCAATTACTATCATCCATCCGTTCCTACGCACGGCCAAATACGTTAATTGCCGATAACCCACCCCCGTTGGGGTGGCAACCCAAGAAAGCAACTGTAGACCACATCATCCTTCCTGGTGATGCCAAGAGCGGTCGTGATGACACCCCCTCGTGTTTCGACATTACCGATGTGTTTGTTAAAGCGGCACGAGAATGTGCCACAATACCCGCTTAGGGTGTGGGCCCTGTTCGTATCCACGTACGACGTCGCCCCATGTTATTCCCCCGTAGCGCAGGGATATTATACGGCTTTGTGGCTGGTTTTCATGTTGTCGAGATATGCTCGGGGGCCAATGCAGTAAGGTGTTTCGGCCATGGACCAAAGAGCTAGACCGCTGCACGTCGTATGTGCGGCTAAATAGTGTATGCAGGACGCCAGCCCCAAAAGGTGGTGCCGCACCCGCGATCGGAAATTGCGCGTGTCCTTGTCCTCGTCTCGTTACTGTACTGCTGTGGCCCCCCCTCCGTCGTCAATATGCTGGTGGACCCTCAGACTCTCGAACGCATATTCAAGCAGCGAGCCTTTGTCGAGCCACTGACGCTGATCGACTCCGAGGCGCTTGCGCTTCTGGCACGCTACGTTGACTACTTCATTAACGAAGCTATCGAGAGGGCCAACGATACTCGGATCGAGGAACAAACTACTAGCAGTGCCCATACTCGGACGGGGAATGTGTTAACCGAGGAGCACTTGATTAAGAACGCGGGGACGTTAGTGTTGGACTTTTAGTATTTTACGAGACTATGATAACGCCATTTTTATTTACTGTGCCTCCTTTTGCGTAGTCGAGCCATCGAGTTGGGTTTATACGGTGGCGATGGTACCTAAATCGACGATCGTCCACACCCCAAATCGAAGACGATCCTTTCCATGCGGGTCCCGCCCGGCTTGGTCAATAGACATATAGATGGGTATTTTCACATTGCCATTGGCGTCGACGTCATTCTCATAATCCTCGAGCGAGAGTTCTAAACCCACCAGAGTCCAGTAGTGTCCCGACTCCTTAAAATGAGCCACCAGAGGAGGGAATTGCGGGGCATTTCCTCGCCGAAGCACGAGTTCAGCGGCAGCCACCGAGGAAAACTCAGTAAGCATTACCACCGGCACTTTTTTGACCAATTCTCGTTGAGCGTCCTCAATCGACGTTGGCCCCACCACGAACTTAGCCGTAGGGATACGAATACCCACAACTAAATGGGGTGGGAGTGAGGTATATTGCGACGGCAATGTCGACGGTGCGGCAAGCGTCACTGTGATTGATTCTTTTAGTGGACTGATCACCGACAACACCACTGGTAATGGCTTCCCATCCTGTAACACTGCTTGATGGGGTAGAGTAGCTCTTATTTGAGGAACGTAGTCTATGGCCATCGATTTGATCAGGAATTTGGTTATCGATGGCAGTTTGACGTCAAGCAACGGTTCCTGAAGTCGATTATGGCACTCACCACACTTGACGGCTAGTTTGCGACACAATTTACGTCCTTGGGGGATTGGTGGAAGCGTGGTATCGGTTATGGGAGGGGGCAACGCCTCATCGTCAAGTTTTATTCCCAGGAGTTGAAGATTAGCCTTCGTCACCTCATTGACGGGAGGAGGACTGGTAGTGTCCTTACTGAGCTGGCGAGCTAGCTGCTGAAACCATTGGGTCTGACTACCACCAATCTCTTGTTTAACGATGGTATGAAGTGACTTTGCCGTATGGATGACTTTGGTTTGATAGGTATAACGACATCCTCGGCACAGAAACCGGAACTGCTTGCCGTCGTCGACGTCATCCACGGTAATCCCAAGAGAGGTGTGACACTGGGGACACTCAAAACAGTTTCGAGTACAGCGATATTGGTCAGGACCTCGGTACACATTGAGGCATTGGGGGCAGTGTTTACTTCTCACGATCACTCGGCAATGACGTAAGCGGCGCAACTGTTGACAGCGAAAGCAAAAGTATGCATCGGCTAGGATGGTAGCATCGTCGATTCGGGGCACGTCATCGTTGGTGGTGGTGGTTCCAGCCACCCAAATGTCCATAAAGGCTTCGACGAACTGTCTGCAGGAGATATCTCAGATGGTTCTCGTAACAAAAGCCGCACGCACGACGGGTAGAATGGATGACTATATTACCGGCGTGTTGAGGCACAAGGGGCAGGAAAGGTCATCGGGCATAGCATACCAAACCTGCGGCCTTAATAAGTGGCTGATGACTTAGCTTGCTATAATTAGACAGTGGCAAAGACTCTTGACGTAGAAGAACACCCCTATATGTGGAGGGGACAGCATCAACCGATGCTAACACCGTCACCCGTCCCCGCACACCACCATCCATGACTAACCAATGGTAGTAGACCGATTATTGTGGTATCAAATGTCTCCTATTGATGGATGTCGCTCTTTAACCCCCGCATCCAGAACTTCTCCCCCCTCTCCTCCCCATAAAGCGCAAAAGAAATCGGGTGTGTAAAGGTCACCACGGGGGAGAGTGAGTCCGCGTAAGGTCGTTCCCCCAAGAGCGAGGAAAGTAACGCACGATGTCATCGTGCAGATGGAAACAAGTCAATCTTCATCTCGCGATTTAATCCCCAACTTAGACTGACGACGTCACTCGCTGACAACGTGATTTACTACCATCACGTCACGGAGCCAGCCGAGGCAACGGGTGGCTTTTTCCCGTACATGGTCTAGCGATAACCTCGACGAATATTGCCTTAATAGTGACAGGCATAGTGACAGCACCTATTGTTCTGTTGGTTTTAAGCGTTGTACCGGCATTTGCCCCCGACCCTAGCGACGATGGAGGAAACTGTCACTTGGGCTCATGTGCATGGATGGAGAGAGGTGTGTAAACTGGTCAGTGCAGTAGATCGAGATGCACGCCACCGAAGCCGTCACTGAACCCCTTCCGGGTGTAAACCCTAGGGTACACCATGCTCTGACGATAGTCTACGTCATCCTCATTTGGTCGGGGAAGCTTCCCATTAGACTTCTCCATTCGGAGGGTGACAATGCCAGCACCTCCGTCATGGCCTCAAAAATATTTTTTTTCTTCGATGATGTCATTGCCATAGACTAGAGTCTAGACTCAGATCACTTCCGAAAATAACCTGGGGTCGCATGAAAACGTATATATAGACAACTCTTCCATAACCTGACCCCTTCCCTGCCCAAGTGCGATCGCGGCAGATGAGTATATCCCCGATATGTGCCTCCCCCCAGTTCCAATTCCCTACCGAGAAGTCTTCCTTTGATTACTTCACCATCACCCCGTCCAACAAATACCTGACCCTGAACGTCACCGATGCCACCATAAACGAGGTGGTCCAAGATGCGGCGCCGGCGCCTCTTCTGCAACCAGCGGTCGAGTTCCCTCGTGAACGACCACTGGCCCTGCCTCATTTGAAAAAGCAAATCACCCTCCCCCTGATTTCCGTCTACAACGAGTTACGCCTTCATCTGGTACCATCGACGAATTTCCGCCAACAGATCCTGGGGTTGGGATCTAAGGTACAGTTTGTCGATACCATTGGCGATGACTACGACCACCTGATCGTGTTGGATGTCCGTCCGTTTACCGAATACGTCAATCGTCGTATCAAAGGTGCCATAAATGTTTGTTTACCGCTGACGTTATTAAAACGCCCTAATTTCACCTTCCAACGGTGTATTAATTCCCTTCCCACCAATGAACGCAATCGGCTCAACCTGTGGCTTTCGGAAAAGGCGAACCGTGGTGAACCCTACACCATGTACGTTTATGATGCATCACCATCGTCAGGTACCATCTTTCATATTTGTCAAAAGATGGTGTCCCTGCCACTTATAACCGACAAGTGTCAAGTTAAAGTATTTGGAATCGCCCTGTTACCCAACTCCGAGTTGATCGAACTGGGTGACTTGGGAAGCCCGCCGGCAGAGATTCCCGATCAACTTCATCTTCCCCCACTCAAAATTGAAGAGACTGGACCCCACACCTTACCCCAGTTTAAACCGCTGATGACCCCAACCCTTTCTAATTTTACCCTCCCAAAACTTCCCCCAGCATCCTTCAAGATCCGCCACAATGAAGAACTTTTGACAAGAAGGGGCACCACCCATACCTCGCTTACCCTCGAGAAGAATACCGCCAATTTATTCAAGCTTACTCGTCTTCCTGGAAACATTAATTCATTACCGCAATGGCTTCAGCTTCCTGCCTCTAGCACTGACGCCCTCAGCAAGGACTTTAACAAGTTGGAAAAAGGTGAACAAAAGCGTTTGATTTTGGCGCTTTCCCTCAACCCAGGTGCCAACAACCAGTTGTCGCCCCTCGTTGATGAGGTACCTCCGCAAATTCTGCTGGGATTTGAATTTGGTCACAAAAACCGATACAAGGACATCTTCTTGTACGAACACCTGAGAGTTAAATTGGGCACTGGCAACTGCGATGCTGACTACATCAACGCGTCATACATCAATCCTTTCAAGGATCTTGGGAAGTATACTCAACCGTGCAATGACTTCAACAAACAATTGAAATATATTGCTACCCAAGGGCCGTTGTGTCAGACTATGGGCGACTTCTGGAAGCTCGTCCTCATCAAGCGCCTGCCGATTGTCATATCACTCACGGATGAGGTTGAAAATGGAGTGCTCAAGTGCCTGCCATTTTGGAAAACCGGCGTGTACTACTCGAGTGACGACGTGATCAACGTAAAACTTCTCGAGCTGTGCCTGTTGTCGCACCTGTTGGAAATTCGCCTGTTTCTGGTACTGATGAAGTCGCCAAATGGGCAAGTGGTGTCGCAAACGGTCTTACAAATTCATGTTTTGTCGTGGCCTGATATGGGCACCGTGCTTTGTCCCGACGAACTTCTCCTGGTTGTTAAGCTCAAAAATGATGTGCTTCTGAAGCTTGATCTTGATGGAGTCGAGTATCCTTCTGTGATTCATTGCCTGGCTGGTTGTGGACGTACAGGTACGTTATGCACAATCGATACCGTGATCTCAATTTTACAACATAATCATCTGATTGATTTACCTCAGGATCCCATTTCAAGCATCGTGGATAACTTCCGCCAACAGCGCATCCTGATGGTTCAAAATTTGCGCCAATACTACTTAGTTTACGATACCGTGTTGGATTACTTAGCCAACCCTCACCTTGGTGATGACTTGATTGATTTGAGCGTGATAAGAAATTTCATCAAGGGCAGAAAGGATAATTTATAGAGAATACCCACATACGAGCGATGATACTGTCATTAAACTAAAGTTTCGAGCGTGCATCTTAAATTCGGAAATTGCGGTTGCATTAATCTCTTTAGTGACATCATTCCAACCGAAAATAATTCATTTCTACCAGATTGTGATCACTTTCTATACAATCACAACATAATATAGAATTTGTGTGCTCAAAAAGAGTTGAGTAAGATTTACCTAATTAGACCTGCACACAACGCCGCACCCACCAAATATCTAACGCGTGGTTGAACTTAACCTCACGACTTTTGGCTCACTCATCATGAGATGTCTTCAGCTCGTGATCACATTGTTTACGGTGGCGTTTGCCGCGGCTCAGGTGACCGTTGTGGACTCTGTTGACCAGTTTGCCGAGTCCCTGCTGACACATACCAACAACTGGGCCGTGCTTGTGCTGACGTCGCGGTTCTGGTTCAACTATCGACACATGGCAAATGTGCTCAGTCTTTACCGGACGGTGAAGCGGTTAGGGATCCCCGATCTGCAAATTATTCTCATGCTAGCAGATGACATCGCGTGCAATCCCCGTAACGCGTTCCCCGGTACCGTTTTCAACAATATGGATCAAGCGATCGATTTATATGGCGACCTGATCGAAGTCGATTATCGAGGATACGAGGTGACGGTAGAAAACTTTGTACGTTTACTCACCGACAGATGGGACGAGGACCAACCCCGGTCTAAACGGTTACTCACCGATGAAAACTCTAACATCTTCATCTACTTGACTGGTCACGGAGGCAATGAATTCTTGAAATTCCAGGATGCTGAAGAAATTGGCGCTCACGACATTGCTGATGCCTTTGAGCAAATGTATGAAAAGAAGCGCTACAATGAAATTCTTTTCATGATCGACACCTGTCAAGCTAACACCATGTATAAGCATTTCCACTCGCCCAACATTTTGGCGATCGGCTCGCTGGAATACGAAGAGCTGTCCTATTCCCACCATTCCGACATGGACATTGGGGTGGCCGTCATTGATCGATTTACCTATTACACATTAGATTATCTTGAAAAGATTGTCAAAAACTCGACTGAGACCATGAGGGATTTGCTCAGCGTTTACACATTTGAAAACGTTCACTCCAACGCTGGTTGGCGTACTGATCTTTTCAAGCGTTCGATGGAAGAAGTGAAACTTACTGATTTCTTTGGAAACATCCAAGAAGTCGTCGTCGATAACGTTGAGGACGATTTGTTGTACATTGCCAACCATGATGAACAAGGTAACCGCGTGGCACCTCTTAAGCAATCAGAGCTGAGGCAAAAGCCAAACTACACTATGGCAAAGGTAACCTATGTGGATGAATCCGCCGAACAAATCTCAGTTTATGTCACCCCCTTAAAGATGCGCTTGTTGAGCGCGTTGGGTTTGATTTCTTTGGCTTTCTTATGGTGGATAGTGAAGTAAATCGCAATCAATAGAATCCGAGGTTGTACTGGGTATAGCTTCAATCAATATAGAGATTTCCCCTTATGATACGGGCTAGTCGGGACATTTTTGCATTGACAGCTTATGCATTATAGCGTTAACAAAAGTTGCGTAGACGTACCGGAAAATGTTAGCCGCATTCTTTACCACGATGAACCCATATTATGCTTCGACACATATCCTGCATATACACACGGTAGCGCGAAGGGTGCTCATCGCATTCTCACAAATGTGAAGAAACGTTGAAAAGTTTGTCTTTATCTATCAAATATGTCTGCCCCCAACCCCAAGGCTTTCCCTCTCGCTGACTCCAACTTGTCGCAACAAATCCTTGACCTCGTTCAACAAGCTCAAGGTGTCAAGCAGTTGAAGAAGGGTGCCAACGAAGTGACCAAGTCGCTTAACCGTGGTATCGCTGAATTCATCATCATGGCGGCTGACACTGAACCCATTGAAATTCTTTTGCACTTGCCCTTGTTGTGTGAAGACAAGAACGTTGCTTACGTTTTCGTTCCTTCCAAGGCTGCTCTTGGTAGAGCTTGCGGTGTCTCGAGACCCGTGATTGCTGCCTCGATCACTACCAACGACGGTTCTCCCATCAAGAACCAAGTTTACACTATCAAGGACAAGATTGAAACCTTGTTAATCTAAGCGAGCGGTCCGAATAATGACATGATCTCGAAAGAGTGATATATAGAGTTTACGAATAAAAACCGATCAACTAAGCTTTTGACCATGTAGAACTCGAAATGGAGTATTCTGTGCTTGTATTATTATATTTACTCCATCCAACTCATTCTCTTCGCACACCTCATCGCATGTCTGCCGAGGCGGTAACCAGGTATCTACGGTCTAAAGGCGATGTCAATGACATTTGCAAGCAAGCCCGTCTTCTTTTCAATGACGAGCTGGAGGTAACTATTCCTGATGCTACTGGTTTCGTGCTTACTTTGTTTTGTGACCGTCTCAATGAGACCCAATCCAAGTGGAGATTCAACACGGAAGTATGGAGGACGTTGTGTGAGTTATGGGAAAAACTGACAACTTCCCAACGACTGAGGACATTCAAACGATTGAAATTTGTCGAAATTATCACTAATGTCATTGCTGAAGGTGACCTTGACGTTTTCCAGCATATGTTCGAATTCATTGACAAGGTGGTGACGAAGGAGTACATTGCAATCGATGAAAATCAAGCCATTTCTTTGTTGGCGGCCTTCACAAAGCGCCAGATACTGGAACCTTTATGGGTTCAAGTCGTTACCACTCTTTACCAATTGCACACCACGGATGTCACCTATCTGCAAATGTCGAAGAAGCTGTACGCCAAGTTCATTACATCATGCATGCCATTGATTGTCGAACTCAATTTGAAATGCAACGACAAGCCTTTTCTTCGAATCCTTCAAGATGTTATTTGTCAAACCAACCTCTCTTCTCAGTTCTTAACAATTTGGCAAAAGGAGAAGATGGTCGAACAGCTTTCTTCAGAGGGCTTGAAGCTTTTGTTTGAGTTGCTAATTTCTCATTATCAGCTGACTGATGTATCTTTCTGTGAGTCGTTGTACCAAAATTTCACTAACAACGATGAATCAAACCAGGAACCTCTTTTGGAGATTTTATGTCGTACTCAAAGACCACTTTCGAATGAGTTCTTCAAAGAAATATATCAGAGAGAATTTGAAAAGTCTAAACTCAATTTGAATATGATCGGGTATCTCTTTTCACTCGATGTTGGCATTGCAATCGAGCATGCCTCTGACATTATGCGCCGTGTGGATCACGAAGGAGGGAAACAGTTAATATCAGTCATCGTCGAAGCTTTTATTAAAGGTAGAGAAGCGGGTGAATTTCTACTCAAAGTATGGCCCCAAGCAGCCCAAAATGCCAATTGGTGGTATGCCGATGATATAACCAACCAAGTCGCGAACTTTATTGATGAGTTGACTGCAAAACAACTCACCTTACTCATGCCACAATTCGATGACGCTGTATTTACCTGTGTACTCGAAGGTCTCAATGGTTGTGGGTACAAAAAAATTGCCTCAGTTAAGGACGCTGTCATTGATAGAGTGAAGAATACCAATTGGAAGATGCTTTACATGCTTTTATGTCTTTATCCTGAGGAAAACTTCAAGTTCCCTAAAGTTACCAAAGAGCCGTACTGTTTATGGTCTCAGTGCCGCTTGATTGAAAGTGGCGCTACAGTTGACAACACGTCCATCAAAACTGGCATGATTCTGATCATTGAAAACAACTTGGAGTTCATCATAGAGCGTTGGTTACCCGTGGTCGAATATATTGGGGTGGGTAAAGAAGTAGTTGACGCTCTCTTCAAATTGCCCGCAGAACGTATACTGCAAATTCTCTTGCATATGGGTCAAATTATTTACGAGTTACCCAATCTAACCTCAGCTATCATTGACGCCATTATTGATCGTGATCTCGACGAATTGTACATTCATTTACCAACTCAAGCCATCAGCAAACGACAACGCCGCCGAGCAGTTGAAAATTTGTCAAGTAAAGCGACAAAAACATGCAACAAACCAGCAAAGAAGGCTTTGCTTCACTTGTTAGCCACTGATGCGACGTTACAGTCACCAATTGAATCGGATTTTTCCAATCTTATTCTACTCCTCAAGAATTCAACTGAAGAAGACAGAACCGAGCTGTTCGAATTGGCACAACATATTTGGAGCGAGCATTTGAGACAATTGGCAAATCCTGCTTGTAAGAAATACGTCGAGGATGCTTTAGAGCAATTACAAAGTTATAAGGCGCTGAATAAAGTCACACCCGAGATGCAAGCAACCTTGGTCATCCTCTCAACAGCGTTAACTCCAGAAACGGTGGCTGCTTCTATCAAGAGTTTATCATCAAAGTTTGCTAAGAATGTCCACAAGATTCTTAGACAGTCAAAAACTGTTGATGATGAAACTAAGTCATGGTTGCTTTGGGGCCTTGCGTCCACAAATGACCTAGACATTTTGGAGGTTACCAAAACGATCAAATGTCTTGGTACCTCAACGTCGCTGGCAGTCCAACGGAATCTTTTTCGTTTAGTTACGAAAGTGTACCCGACAGAGTTTGAAAGTGTCGTATATGTTACAGCGTTATTTTACTCCCTTAGTATTCTGGGGGTAGATGATCTTACTCAATCCTTAAATGGTTACTTTTCAAGAATCGATGATATGGTTTTGACGACCACGGTCGACTTCATTGTGCACTCCATGAACGAATTGTCCTCAGATAACTCCGTTGTATTTGCCAATGTGATCAAAAGCTTAATTTCACGATTTGCCAAGTCCACAAATGAGGGACACAAATCCGCCTCAAAATTAATGCTGGCAGTCATTAATGGGACTACTTTAATGTCACCAATTGCATTGGAAATTATGTTGGAGACAATTAATTCTGCTCTCACACACAAGGGCTGGCTTTTTGATCAATACGCACTTGAACAAGTGATAACTTTTGTGTCCAAGGTGGGTAATCAATTACAATTGAGCCGCGATGCCGAAGCTGAATCATGTTATGTTAAGGCTGTTCGAGTAATGTCGCTGATCGTTTTATTACATCGCTATCGACTTCTGCAGCGCCATCACATCCTAATTGCATCGCTCACTTCATTACTTAGACCTTTAAGTGTCGTGAAGAACCGTACTACCACATTAAGTGAAAGTCGTACAGCTGGCGAAAGTTTTGCTCGGTTGTTGCTGAATGTTTGTGAAGTAAAGGCTATCTCACTGAGCGATGCTCTTACTTCAGAAGCAGCCCTCATCAAAAAGGAGTTGAGAAAGCATTTACCGGTGTTCTTGGCGACATATGTTCATTATTCCCTCAAGTATAATTTCCGTGAGGTCGTTCAGCTACAATTATTACCGGGCATGTTCACAATCTTTGACTTGATGTCATCGACAGAAATGCAATTAGTCAACTCCACGTTGGACAATTCAGGAAAAGTCTATTTTAAACGGTTGTACAACCAATATCAAGACCAAGGCAAATGGAAGGATGCTTGAGATATTTATTAATTGTATGTATCAAATCGCCACGTATCGATTTTCATCTCGATGTAGAATTCGACCGACTAGACGACGTGCGTTTGTTGAGAATTGTAGCATTGTGTCCCACACGCGAGCATCAACAGCATCGTTATCTGCCAGAGCCATACCATTATGCATCCTATCCTGGTGCAAGGTATAGTCATATCGCAATATGTCTTTCCTCGTTAATAACCCCACAAGGGACCCGTCTTTTACAACAAGAACATACCGAGGCCCTAAGCGAACGAAGATGTCCAGCACATATTCAAGTGAGGTACCAAGAGCCACTGCCAATGGACTTTTGTTGATCAAAGCCTTAAAGTCCGCCAACTCAGCTCTTTCAGTATCGGGATCAAAGTTGCACTCGACGTCGTCCGCGGCCGTGGCGTAATCCTTGTCCAACATGATTTCAAGATCCAGTCGGGATACAAAACCCACCAAGCGACAGTTTTCTGCCAGATGAATAATAGGATACCCGCGAAAACTGGTAGCAGCAAGGGTTGCTCGAAGTTGACCAAGTGTTATTGCTTGGTCTCGCGACGCAGAGAATGTAATCACAACCGGTGTCATGGCAGCATCAACCGTCGTATTTCCAAAACCAAAATCTTCTTTGGGGTCAATACAAGGAAGCCCATTGAACCTGATCATCTGATCGGCGATACCGCCATGACCCCACTTGTCATTTATGAGCTTTGTGATCGTTACCACTATCATGGTGGGGATGATGTATCGAATGGCTCCTGTTAACTCGAACATGATCACGACGACAGTCACCGTCAAATGAGTGATTCCCAGAAGAGCCGCGGCAGCTCCAAGGAAAGCGTAAGTTCCCGGAATAATACAATGACCTTCAGCCGGACAACGACTAAATAAGCTACTGTCGCGGTTGTTTTGATAAACAGCATCGACGAGTATCCCGAGCGCTCTTCCGAACGTCGCTCCTGCAGCCATTGAAGGGACAAATATTCCCGCAGGTACTTTGCAACCATAAGTGATGATCGTCAAAAAGCAGCGAGCGACGGTTGCAAACAACAACCCGAAAAAGAGTTTAACTTTTCTCAGATTGGGGTCACAGAGATCATGAGAAAACTTTCGATCATCACATTCTTTGAATAACAACTGCATGGCTTCCGTCATGTCAAGGCGCAAGAACTCATTAAAGTATGCGATCAGCGCCGTGAAAAGAGCTAATAGAACCACCTCTTGTATCGGGTAATTTCCCAAATACTTTTTGCGGAATGCAACCACTCTAATGTTGAGCTTCAGAATGAGAATCCCATAGACGCCACCGAACACGCCGATGATGACGTAAACAGGAATCTCAAAGAACCGCCAGTTCGTATGATATGAGACTTCGAACAACACCAACTGGCCAGTTCGAAAGGGATTGATGATGGCAAGGGTAGTGACAGCAATTAAGGCGCAAAAATACAGCTTCCATATAGTGGCAAGCTGAAATACCGACGAAATTTCTTCGATGGAAAAGAGCACACCTCCCATAGGCGAACCAAATGCCACGGCGACACCAGCAGCGGCGGTTGCCGTCAAAAATTCCCGACCTTTGGCAGCAGATTTGAGATATTGGGGAAAGTATTGTGCCACCACATTACCGACGCAAACTGCGTAATGCACACTAGGTCCTTCTTTACCCACCAGCAATCCCAGAGCAATTGCCAATGGCAATCCTACCGACTTGATCACAAGGGTTTTCCAACCCAAGAATCCATCCATGACAAACCCTGACACGATACACTTGATTTCGGAAATGCCCAGCCCCGCCGCCAGAGGAGCGTAAATTTTGACGAGTATAGCAGCGATAAATGCTAACAACACCGATACCACAAGATACACGAGATAGTTGATGGGACCGAATCGAGTCCACTGATGCCAATCGGGACAATGTTCACTCTGCCACCAACAACATAGGGTTCGCGAGAGGTAAAAGTTATTCGGACAATGGCCTGTCCTTATCAGCGCAGCCCACGATGTGATGATATTGAGACACAGAGCGATGGCACCTATTATAATTCCCATCACGGTAAGCACCAACCAATTCTGCATCAGAGCGTACACCTTTGATTTGAATGATGTGGTTCCGCTCAAGTTCTTAACCTTCGAGAGCCGTTGGCGCTGCTCGTCCAACTCGTCTTCGACCCAGTCAATGGTTCGAAACTGATCGAACCGCTGCACCTGAGCCACCTCCTTCTGGTTCACCCATGAGCCTGTCCGACGACTTCGTAGATTCATTCTTGTGATGACACTTGTTCTTGCAGGGCTCCTCAACCGGTCTGGGGTGAGATTAATACCATGCAGGAAAATATCAACGTCATTACGGTAGGTAGGAGGCGATCACTAACAACAACCGATAAACAATCTCTGACCATAACGGATAAAGCATAAATTCAATAGGAAAGTATGACGATAGATAATGGAACGGCTAGGCGTAAGTCTAGTCGATATGTCGTACAAAACGGCTTATACTTGCAAGTGCAATGTCTGCGGCCATTTCCATGCCAACGCCATTCAAACAAATTATAGACTCATATTACACATAGTGAAGATAACACAAGTAAACCTTGCATCAAACATTTTAAAGTTAGTGCTCATTCATCTTCGTCTCTTTCGATCGCGACAATATATCAGTGCGCACCCAAAGGTCATCGCAGTCATCGCATCCAACCATGGGCAAAGCTAAGAAGACGAGAAAGTTCTCGGTCATGAAGCGGACCGTCGCCAACTACAAGAAGGAAGAGGAGGCGGCAAAGAAAGAGAAGAATGATCCTGAGCTCACCAAAAGCGTGCCTCAAGTGTCTCTGGCGTTGTTCTTCAAGTATAACGAAGCCATCAAGCCACCCTACCAAGTGCTTATCGACACAAATTTCGTCAACTTTTCCATCCAAAAGAAGATTGACATTGTCAGAGGGTTGATGGACTGTCTTTTAGCCAAATGTATCCCCATCATCACCGACTGTGTCATGGCTGAACTCGAAAAGTTGGGTCCCAAGTACCGCATCGCCCTTAAACTCGCTAAGGATCCCCGAATCCAACGATTGTCTTGCTCGCATAAGGGGACTTATGCCGATGACTGTTTAGTGAACCGGGTTATGCAACACAAGTGTTACATTGTTGCAACCAATGATGCCGATCTTAAGCGGAGAATTCGTAAGGTTCCAGGTATTCCCATTATGTCCGTTGGGGGTAGAACTTACGTCATCGAAAGATTACCCGATGTGTTTTGAGAGTGAGACCGATAATTTCGCGCACTACTATCTATCACCGCCATGGTTAAACGTTACCGCAAAACTCCTAATCCAAGTGATGAAAATCCATTTATTTCAGTTGACGGGGCACCCGTAGTGCTTGAAGATGACCAATATCCAATTCAGTGGAAAAAACTTGCGCCGATCGCCATTTCTCTCCACACTTATCAACCTTCGCTCTCACTTTCGCAGAATTATTCAGACTTATTGCATTCATACACCAAGCTAGTTGAACAAGTGGCGAACCTTAATGCTGCCATAACGGTGGCTGGCCTTCGTGAGCCGATTTTAGCGTCGTCAACTCCACTTAGTCTCCCCCACTTAACGCCATGAATGAAAGACATGCGATTAAATGAAGTTTACCGTATAATATAATGCTCAACCCTATACTCCAATTGTCAATTACTACGTAGCCTTACGGAGACAGTGTATGGTTTGTTTTCCAAATTGTCGTGGCAGGATTATCGCCCCCCACATTGTATATCGATTTTAGTTTCATTCTATTATTTTCCCTACATTCCTTTCGATTAAGGGACCCATTTGAAGCCTTCTGTCGGCATTATTTTTGTAAGGAAGTCCAATTTGAAGATATGTCAACTATCCACAACTTGTGATCTCACCGTATGAGTGTGGAGCTGCAATTGCAATTCATTATGGATCCCTTTGAGAACACTACCAACAAGCATTCATTCTGAACACGCTAAATCCATTCGAGTGAAATTGTCGGTAACTAATGTCGGCTCTAGACGTCGGAATAGCGTTGGTGATTGAAGCTAATGAGATTCAACGCCCAAATGGGAAATCAAACCATCCCGAAAACTTAAGTCAAAAGTGATCTAAGATTCACCCTGGTCTAAGCACGGATAAAATAACACACATTCTAGAATGTTAAACTAACCGGTTTATATAAATAATCAATCACGTTGATTATACCGAATATAATTCTCTTCATCATGGAGCAGGTCGAGTACTGGTTTGAGCCCTGGTTCAGTTGATGCGTCGTAATCAAAGGTAAACGTGCACATTGAGGCTTGTGCATGGTTGACTCCTGTCCTCAATCGCCCAACAAGCAGGTAGGCGACAACTATCCGCCTGTATTTGTAGTAACCCATGCTACACGGTGGTGGTTTGAGGCGTTGGGGCGACGTAGTAAAACTTTAAACGGGTAAGAATTCGGTTTCTATTACGTGAAGAACCGGCTAAAAGTTCTGACGAGACTAATGACTAGGGTACTGCGTTTGGTGTCACTTTCTAATCGAGAATGAGGAATTATGGTCAAGTGGGAGGGGAGGGCAGGGATCATTGTTTAGGTACCTTATTAATCTGAGGTTACCGACGCGGCATTTATCGTTGGGGCATTCCCCTTACATCCATTATGTGTGGTTCGCGTGGCTCGTGTCCTCAGGGATTTCTCATTCATTATCCGAACGACGATGATGCCACAAACGACGATACCACATTACTAAAGTCAACATGCTGACGCTGTCGCCTGCAGTCAGTAACTCGTCAAAAAAGGATTGCTCTTCAGGGCTAGAAACGGTTGGCTGGCGGCAGGGTCACGTCCCCCGCATGATCGACCATTCTCGGCTAAAACCTGGTATTATTAGGCAACGAATGCTCGAGATATAATGCCCCTGAGCGCCGACAGATTGATTCCTCCTCTTACCATATATACTATCGCCATTCCCCAATAGTCGAACGATCCATTCCGCCTTTATCGTTTGGCTAGTATCGTTCGCTTAACCAATCCCTGTCAATATATACGATGACGCTGGTTATCCCAGCCACCGAGCCCCCCATCATGGAGAAACTGCTGAACCTGTTATTACGCAAATTGAAGAACGTGTTCAACAAGGATGAACCGTCGAACAAGCTTCGTCAGAGTTTACCGGCGGTCGATCAAATCGACCTGGTAGCAGCTCCAGGCGACGCGTACCATGCGTATCAACAACAACAACATCACCAACAGCAGCAGCAGCAACAAAGAAAAGAGGCGGCAGCCCGCGCCGCCGAAGATGAAAAAGAACGGCAGAAACGAGAATTCAAGAGAGAAGCTTACGCTCTGGACCACTTCTTACACATCGCCGACAATGAAGAACTCATGGGCCTGTTGTTCTTTATCATTAATGGCGAAAAAGCCGATTCGTCGAGTGAAAAAACGGTAACCCTCGACGACTTGTCTGAGACACACCCACCGGCAGATTACGTTGATGATCTCCCGGGCAAGGATGAGGCGATACTACCGCTGGAATCGGCGACCAGTGAGGCTGAATGTCGTGCCAAAGCTGCAATTGACCTGGATGAAGAACCGATTGGACGAGGGACACCCCATCCGTATCTGTTACCCGAACCCGAGGTCCAGGAAGCGGGGCCAGAGATCATGCCGCCGCCTCAAATCCTGCTAAAGCGAGGATTATCTCGTAAGGGCACGATACGCCTGCTCAAATTCTGGTCCAAGGATTCACCTACCGCTGACGATGAAGACGATCTTGAACGCCTGAATACTACTCTGACCAGTCACCTGACGGCTTCGAACACGACTCTGACAAACTCCCAGACGACGTTTGCCAGATTCCGCACCCTTTCTACTCGTGATTTAAGCCGAGGCTTCGGCAAACTTAAGCGAGTTGCCTCGCAAGATTCACTTGTTGGTGGACCTCTGCCTCCTCGTATATCAAAATTAGAAACGAGATCGCATGGTCTGTTACTGGATTCACAACGTTCCCATCGCACGGTGACCCCGCCGCGGGACCAATATGCCCCCAAGGTACCCCTGCCGCTTGAAAATAAGATTGATGTCGCTCAAGTGAATACGTTTGCCGATGATAGCACCGAGGTGGAACAACAGACGCCGTCGCGTAAGAATGCACCGGAGACTGTCAAGCGGGAATTATCCTTCAAACGTAAACAACAACACCCTGATCCTGTTCCCGTGGAAATCTTCCGAACTAACGGTTATTCTCCTACAGTTGATGCTAAACCCACTCAGGAAAATTTCAACGAAGGGCCCGAAGATGCTCTGGAGTACACCCTGGCACATGATATTATCGATGTTGATGATTACAATTCTGACGTGCTGCTGAAAAACTTGGTGACGGATGATGAAGACGAACAGGAGCCTTTAGTGGCGAATAATAAGAGGGGCAATTCACCGGACAAAGGTGTCAATTCTCGTCCTACGAAAAAGGCCATGCCTAACGGCTCCGTGAGTGCTCAACAAGGACACCCTCACGAGCTTAACGTCGGTCATGTATACCACCAGTTGCAAGGTCAAGCCAGCCGTCAACCCTCAGGAGTACACCCCAACCAACACCCACAGACAAGAGGAATGGCTGTGCCATCGCCTGCTCCCCACCCTCAACAATCTCATCGTGATCCCCTGGGAGCACCAGTACGGATGCTGCCCCAAGCGCAAGCTCAGTTGATGCAATTCTACAATCAGCAATACGCTACGCAGCACTACCAACAGCCTCAGTTGGCTTCAGCGTACACCTACGGTACAGCACTGGCTTATGGCCCACAATTGGTTCATATGATGCAACACCAGCAACACCCGCAACACCCACAACATTACCAACAGGTCCCTCCCGCCCCTATGCCAATGATGACCCCACAACCACACCCTAAGGTTAATAACTCGGGTTACACTCCCTTGCCGTTTACTGGTCCCCGTACTAATAACCAGAAATACAGCCAACCAAAGAAGATGTCAATCCCGTCTCAACATCAAGCCCCACCCCAGCCTCATCCGAAGAACTTGAGACCTCAAGAAATGTCTCAAGAACAGTTGCCTGAACCTGCCGCCGATTTGAAGCCGATTACCGAGTAGTTACCTGGTACGACATCTACCTCGTTTTTAGTAGCCTGGTGCTCTCGTTTGATTCTTCCTTTGTATAATTATGTTTTTAGCATGATATGTCAATTCATGTTCATCTAGCTTTGTTTTGGCTACAGTTTTTAAAGAACGCCGTGGCATTAGATCTCAAAATATGAGAATTGGAGCCGCTGCGTATTTATACAAACGTATGATTTTTATACGAGAACGAAAAGCAATCTCTGTTGTCACGATGTCGATTGTTATCTTAACCTTTCGTACTTATCTATTTACAACCGTTCCTATCAGTTGCGTGTTGTGGAAGTGTTATCTAAGATAGAGATTACCTACAGATAGGCGGCCGCTGGTCCGGAAACGTGCGGGCTTTAATGCCCGAAAGACGTCACCAACCTAATAAGATTGACCAATGCTACTGTAGAAAAGCTCGAGTTATATATCACACCCACGAAACCCAAAGCGGCATTTCTTACTTTAAAAGATTTTCGGAATCGTCGGTGTTTAATTGCGGTGGTGGCGGGGAATGCACTCCCCGCCATAATTTAGATGTCACGTGCTTGACACATTATGGACACATTATGGATTAACCAGCCAGATAACTCGCCGCTCATAAAACCAATGACATTTTAAACTGTTACAGAAATACCTACCAACCTTTTATTTAGCTTTTAAATCGAAATATCATTAATGTGGCAATTGCCTGTCATGACTCACCTGCATACAAACTAGCGTCCCGACCTGCGGAAAAACGTTTCAGTGGGGTCAAAGTCATTTTTGATACCAATCAGGGAGCCATTTTGTTAAGCGTGCCATACCATAAACTGAACCAAAAATTCCAGTGATTAATCATCGCCATTGAAACTTCTGTTGCTTCTAGCCTACGGTACAATCTATCCTGATTTGATTTAAAATGAGTCGTGGTGGAGCCGGAAATATCGAACATCAGATGCACCATCACCAACTGAGTCGCCGTGGGCTGGTGTTGAGTGGTCATGGAGATAACCATTCTATTCATCTGTCGCAAGACCTGTTTGGCGTCAGACCCATTCGGTCAAATCCTCTTCGTCCCGTTGCCCTGAATCGTTCGGGAACAATGAGACCAGTCATGCTGAATCGTCTGGGTCTGGGGTTGACAACGTCATTACTGAATCATGAGAACGGTTTGCATCCAACTACACTGCATAATAAGAAAACTTACTACCTGACAGGGAGAGGTGGTGCCGGGAATATTGCCTCGATCGAAGGAGCACCCCCACTGCCAAAAATCGTTGCTCAAGGTGAAAACTATCCCACGTTACACACGGCGAAAGTCAGTACCGGAAGAGGCGGATATGGTAATATGGTGGATAATTCAAATCCTGACTTCACCAGAAAGCTCCAGGATGTAGATGGCAAGCCCGAACTAAATGTTGTTCCCCTGAATAAATCATTTCTGGTGGGTCGGGGAGGCTTCGGAAATATAACTACCACCAAGCTGGCGGCATCACAAAACCTGAACCCAATGCATCAAACTGTTTCCCCTGAGGTTAACCTTTACACGATTCTGTCTCAAGGCAATGAGTTGAAGAAGAAACGCAACAAGCTGTTTCTTGGTAAAATCAAAGAGATTTTTGGGTCATAATATCTATTATCCAAGCAAACCCACAACGACATAATGATAGAATGAGTATATGACAGTAATTGTTTTTCGAAGCGTAACACTATATTGAATTCAGTCTAAGTAGATTCAAGGAACTCTCTAAGCTTAGCTAATGCCTTTGACCGTTGCGAAATTTCATTCTTCGTGGTCTTTCTCATTTGAGCATAAGTTTCTTCAAAGCCATCGGGTTGAAAAATCGAGTCCCAACCGAAATCGGTGGGCCCTCTCGAATCCACAATCACCCCGGTGGTGATACCTTGGAACAACTTCACTTCTTTACCAGGACCATCACAAAAGCCGACAGTGGTGATGGCATTGGCGCCCTTGTCATCAAACTTGTACAACATATCAACCAAACCGGTGAGTCCAATCAGCTTGACGAACCACTTAATGTAGGGTCCAGGAAGGTTGTTCATCGCATTGAATCCAAGACAAGTATCTTCAATCACCACGGGGCCGTTGATCCTTTCGGCAGCTTGTTTTGCCTTGTGAATGGTTACCTCCTCAATGGTACCTTGTAATTCATCAAGATCGACGGACTGGTTAGTAAGCACCCAATCACCTACCTTGCCATCTTCTCCACCAAGAATGGCTTGAAACTCCTTGAGCTTGTTACTATTTCCAGTAACGAAGGTGAGTGTCTTTGACATGGCGATGAGAAAAGTGAGAATTACATGAATGGCTACATGACACAAATCTACACCGGTCTCATTAACCATCGGATTACCCTATGTACAAGATGCTATTTCCGTTACAATTTACCCAACCGCTTCTTCAAAGCACGTTGGTCACGTCTTCTCTTTCTCAACTTATGCTTTTTCATTTTCAACCGTCTCTTTCTCAAAACTGAATCAAGATACACCGTTTTATCAGTATCCTCGATATCTTCATTGATAGATTCAAAGGCATTATTAGTTCCTTGGATTTCACGAGCAACGGATCCAATCGAAATCGTCGGTTGTGCGGGTATGGAGATGAATTCTTGGGGTTTGATAAACCGGGGCATCACAAATGTGGGCCTAACCAACAGCCCGACACTCAAGTGTCTCACGGATATGGTGGGAAACACTTTAAAGACCCCCCGTAACATGGTTGTGAATGTCAGCGGGTTCAGTGGTGGTGGAAAATTTTTGGTCCTGCACGAAGTTGGATCGCGATCGTCGCGAGCTTGGTCTCAACTAGCTTATACGGGTAAGGGACCTGATGGTTGAAAAAAATAGACGGATAAGATTCTTTAAATACAGAGATTTATTATTTCCTGTATTGATTGTACGAATCTCGAAAAACTAACCTGGTCAACTATACGGGTGTTTGGATTAGATCATTGTATCAACAGAATGTCAAATTCAATGTTGATTATGACGGGCTCAGTTGTCTCAACAATAAACCCTGTAGTACCTGAAACGCCATTGCTTGAACTAGTATCTCCAAACATGCTACTGGGCCAATCTGTAACGTCGTACAAAAGGCCACTAGTATTTAATACCGTGGGGCTACCAAGTGGAAGAACCCCACAAATTGGAACTTTTTTGGACGGATAAAATGCCAGCTTGTTGGTATAGGTAACATAGTTTGTACCCTTTTGAGTTGAAAATATGACGTCTGATCGAGTTATCATGAACATGTCAAGCTCACCGTAGAACATCTTAGTCACCTTGTACAATTGATTGATCAGATGTGCCGACTGATCAAATCGCCCTCCCATGCCTCCAATGACGTATACGTTATTGGTGTCCGTGTCATCGCTTTGGTTGATCTTTTCAGACAATTTCAAGAGTCCTTCGTTTTCTTCTATATCAGTTTCAAGAAGTTTGGCATCTCGAAACCAAACACGAATAAGGTAAAGTGATTTTGTCAAGTCGGTGGCATACTGTGAATGCTGAGGAATGATCCGAGCGCCGTGTGATTCGTAGTAATGCCAAACCTCGTCCCGCAACAGATCAAGATCACCCACGATGAAATCAGGAATATGCAGTTTGCGATCATCATCAGAGTCCCATAGCGAATACAATCGATTAGCACCACCATCGGCACAGACGTGCAATTGAGTTCTCTGCCATAATTTCACCACCCCAGACCCTGCTAGATCTTGATTAAGGATTAGAAGAGCCCCACGTGCTGCTTCTCGATGATCGAGAAATGTAAAGGGCAGAATTCGGTTATAATCTCCTTGAGGAGCAGGAATAGTCGTCTCCTCCGGCTTCTCCACCACTGACATCGTTGACAGATATGGTAAATCTAAATTGCTGCACAGGTGTAATTATGCTCTTTCGCACACCCACCATTTTATCGATGGCTCAGTATCGTTGAAGTGACAATGAGTAACAATAATACGGAGGGAAGCCAGGATAAGTCAAAAGTTATTCCTCGTGATGTGAGGTTGTTGCATCTTATATTTGCTACTCAAGGTGTCCAAAATTACCAAGACCATGTACCGCTTCAACTTATGGATTTCGCTCACCGTTACACCGTCCTGGTATTACGTGACGCTTTGACTTATAACGACCATGCCAAGCCTACCAATCCAAACAGTAACATCAATGCGAATACAAATACTACGGTGACAACTGATGATATTCGTTTGGCGATCGCTGCTCGTACTAATTATCAATTTAAGCCAGTACCGCCTAAGGAGTTGTTATTGGAACTTGCCGAAGAGAAAAACTCAAAACCGTTACCGCCAGTGATTCCGAGATGGGGGTTGAATTTGCCTCCCGAACGGTATTGCTTGACAGCTCGTGATTGGGATAATTTGGATGAAGAGGAACGGCAGATGCAAGAAGAACTGAACAAACGGCCCCGTCGGAGTTAGGTAAGCTGGCCTACCTAGATGGTTTCAAGCATTAAGTAATAATATAGTGTAAAAGCAATTTCACGGACACGATGATGGTCCACACTTCATGGTAATTGGGAATGGAGTGGCTATAATGGTAAACTTTGAGGTTGTTGCCGCCTACCATACAAAGTTGAAATTCTAAGTTAGTACCATTTCTAACAATGGCACGTAACGTATTTGTCGTATCTGGAATACCTTTTTTCATAGGTGGGGTCTACTTAACACCCATTCATTAAATTATTTGCGAGGAAGGCTATGTTTTTCAACGCGCGCTTCAGGACAACGAACCAAATCTGTTCGTGATCAAATATGCTACAAACAACGGCGGCGCTGATTCCAGAGTAAGTTGAGCCCATTTATCCTAATCACATGAAGGTTACAAGTTTGTGTCCCATTGGGTCTTCGGTCAGAACGAATACTAACAATTCAGAGCTCGCGAGGATTATCCTGGAGCATGTCTCGCAGAGAGAACAGGTCGGTTACCGAACTTTGTTGACTTGGGACCGGCTGATCTTTGCAACATCCAAAAGGTATCTGTCAATTCTAAGTCGCAGAAAGAGTTGGGCACCTTCTTGTACTACACTGGTGTTGATACCCTGAACTCTGCTCTGATCGCAGCTCATTTGCAAGGTCTTGCAAACCTTTTGAGTCTGAAACCTCAATATTGGTTCAATGAGAAAAAGTCGTGGAGAGTACCTGAGCTCACTTACTGTGCTTACAATGCATTCTCGAAAGTTGACATGAGAGTCACGGTGCACATTCCGGGGAAGTTTGAATCGCAAGTGATCGATTCTGATGGCAAGTTGATTACCGATAAACTTAGCTCTGACGATATCGATGCGTTGTGGATGGAGACTTTTGTATCATGCATGGTACGGCTGGTACTTGATCCCGATGATGAAGAAATCTATAAAATGCGGGGATTGGTCGAAATCCGCAAGATTAACCCGTTAAATAACGGTTCCGGCTCCAAGGAATCGGTCGCTAACTTTATTACTGCGTTTGAAAAGTTATTCTGGGATGGTCCAAAGCTTGGATGCTCGGTGGAGATCCCCCTGCCAACGGTTGTTAATAACTACCTTGTCGATGGTTTCCTCAAAATAATTGAACTCACTCAGCAGTACGATTTGGCTCTTGAAGTGTTGGAGCGATTGCAGCAGCAAGAGCCTGCCGTCGTAACTCTCTACGCCAAAGTTTTATTGTTGAAAGATGAAGAAATTAAGGCCGTTCAAGTCATGTCGGAAGGTATCAAGGAAAACAACCGCAATGCCGATTTATTATTGTTGCAATCGGAGTTCTGTCTTGATAAGAAGCGTACTGATTTGGCTCTCCTGTTAGCTAAACAAGCCGTGAAGCTGTCGCCTCTGGATTTCAAAACGTGGGCAATGTTGGTAAAGGTATACACCAAAATTGGCGATTTTGAAAATGCTTTGCTTACACTCAACTCGTGTCCAATGTCTTCGCATAAGGAGAAGTTTATCTTAAAACGTGTGGTTCCTTTACGCGGTAACCCTGATGATTTACATTTACCCCTGCCGGTGGACGTGACTCTTGATGGTGTCCTGAGCTTGCAACTCGAGGAAGTTGAAGCGGAAGAACGCACTTTAGATCCTCTGTTAATGAATTTACCGGCAGCTAATTTGAAGCTGACTTTTGCCAAGGCGTATGATTTGTTGACTGATATCGTGAACAAAACTGGTTGGGAAACTCTTCTCAAATATCGTGCCAAGGTCTTCGTTATGGAGGAAGAGTATCGGAAGGATAAAACCTCCAATGGCCATACGCGTACGCGGTCGACTGCGTCGGTGAACGAAGCGACTCCCACCATTGGTGATGATGAGGCTCTGGTGAAAACTGAAATCACTGATAATGACGCCGCCCTGACCGTCGCTGTAAAACTGCCTAAAAAGGAGTCGGGCACCGACGACGACGAGTTCCGTAAGAAGCGTTTGTGTGAACGCTGGCTTGATAATTTGTTCATGTTGCTATACGAAGATTTGAGAGCTTATACCATGTGGCAGGCCGAGTCTGTCCATTTTCAAGCTAAACAGATGGTCTACAAGAAAACTTCATTGGAATGGGACAACTTGGGGCAAATCGCTTACCGTCTCAAGCATTTCAAAGAAGGACTGGTGGCATTTAATAACTCGTTATCGCAACGCTTTCTGCCTAAGGCTCAATTGGAGATGTTGCGCTACTATTGCATTGAAAGAGCTAAGCTCAACCAACGTAACTCACTGGCGGTTGCTCTGAGTACAACGGTCAATTACTCTAAAGCAAACAATGCACTTCTGGAGAAGATTTTGGAGTCGGTTGTCAAATTGCTAGTTTGGAATCATCGGTGGTACTCTGAGTTTTCAACAACGTTAATTTTAGCGCTAGAAGATTTGATTGCGAAGGATGGCCTTATCAAAATAAAATCTTTAGTGCAAGCGTTATACTCAGAGTCGCCTACGACTCAATCGCTGTCAACAGATCATATTCCCAATAGAGGTATTTGTGAAATGATGGATGATGAGTTCAACTTCTTCCGTACTTATGAGGTCACCGGCGCCGATAATTGAATAAAATAAGTAGCTATTGACACGTTACAGTTTTTTCGAAGTCATGGTTTAGAAATTTGTATACTACGAGTGTGACCGGTGGACGTGTTCATATCCATATTTAGGCCAAGCTGAACTGTTCGGCGAGGAATTTGGCCCCATTCGGTGTTTTAATTACTTTTGTTCGGAGAAACTTCCACCAGGGCTCCTAATTCAAAACGTTTCATCAACTTCTACCAAAAATTCCGGATTGACGTGAAACATCCAAATCCTTGGGGATATCTTTGATATAAGACTATTTTAGTAAATACCGACTAGTTTTACATTCCTTGGCGGGATTCCAGACCCGGTTTATAAAGTGACTCATAGCGGATGCGTTCCCCACTTCCGTTGCGCGTAACCGCCGAACTTACAAGGAGTTTACGTTCAATAAACACCGTGTCAACTGCGCTAACACCAACGACAATTCGATACTAATTCGACTTCTACATTCCGTCTCCCGCCAGATAATCATATCTTCAACAATTTCGTTAACTAGATCATTTTTCATCCCGATCCACGGCAATTCGTGCATGAAAGAGTGCATTTTTTTGAGATGCCTTACCTACTTCGGCGATGGAAAAGTGGCAAAATGGGGGAAAAGTTTTCTCCTTATATAACAAACACTGCCCTTTATTATGCGGCATCGTCACTTGAGAACAAGTTTGACTCGGGCTGTCACTATCTACTCGGATCTGTCAACGTACCGTATCTATCCATTCCCCAATCGGTGATTGCATAACGTCAAACGTACAGCGATTAGATATGTCTTCTTCCAAATTATCAATGTCACCAGTCAATGGTGCTGAGTTGGTGGCCGTTAACGACCCGGTCGTCCCCGCGAGACGTACCACGAAGCAGGCCCCCCACTCGTTGGTGATGATTCCCGGACCCGTGGAATTCACCGATGAAGTGTTGGACGCTATGAAAACCCCTCCTCAAGCTCACACTGGACCTGCGTTCACGAAGACATTTTCCGATGTGTTGCGCAAAGTACGGTTAGTGTTTGGCAACGAGAAGACTGCAGGTGGTCAAGGTATCGTTGTGTCGGGGTCAGGTACTTTGGGTTGGGATTTTGCTGGGGCAAACTTGATCACCAAGCCGGACACTGACAAGGTGCTTTGTGTTTCCACTGGGTTCTTCTCCAATGGTATGATCGAATGTTTGTCTAACTTTGTCACTGATGAAAGTAAACAAATCACCGTTTTGGAAGCCGCTGTGGGGGGAACCGTTCCTCTTGCTGACATCAAGCGTCAATTGCAAGGAGACAAATACCGCGTTATTGCTTTAACCCACACTGACACGTCCACCGGGGTGTTAACCGACATAAAAGCCGTCGCCAAGCTTGTCAAGCAAGTGTCGCCGGAAACCCTCATCGTCGTTGACGCTGTGTGTTCGGCTGGAGTTGAGGAGATCCAATTCGACAACTGGGGTCTCGATTTTGTGTTGACTGCCTCTCAGAAAGCAATGTCGTCTCCGGCGGGGTTGCTGATCATGATGGCTTCGCAACGAGCCATTGACCACGCTTTGCTGGTGAAGCACAAGAAACCGGTCTACTGCTCGTTCAACAAGTGGTTACCCATCATGGCTAACTATGAAGCTAACAAACCGCTGTACTTTGCCACTCCTTCGGTCCAATTGGTGACGGCGTTCAATGTGTCATTGGACCAAATCTTGGGCGAAGAACCGGAAATCGATATCACCACTAAGATTCCCAAGCTGTTGATGCATCGGTTTTTGGTACACAAGAATGTGGCTCGTGCTCTTCGCAAAGATCTTTTGCAACCTCAATACGGTATGCGCCTGGTGTGCACTAATATCGATGAGTGTTGCAATGGGATGACTGCGTTATACGTTCCTGAAGATGTCAAGGTACCCGAGGTGTTGGCTTACATTCAAAAGAACTTTGACATCTCTTTGGCTGGTGGGATTCATCCGAAAATTGCAACCAAGTACATCCGTATCGGGCACATGGGTGTGTCTGTCACTGGTCAACAGGCCGCAGATGTCAAGCGTACCGCTGCTGCGGTTAAGGTGGCCCTTAAGGCGGTGCTGCCTAAGGCAAAGCTCTAAGTTTGTCAATATGGGAAAAAATTAATTAACATGGGGTTTGGTTTGGTAATTGTGGCTTAATATACATATAGCTTTTCTTTGTCATAAACATAAATATTTGCTAAATACTAGACTTATCATCAAATGTCAGATGACGAATCTGTTGATACAGAGGTGTCGTTTTTCGATCTAGTTCTGGCTTCTTGTTGAAAGCCTTCAGTAGCAACCCGGCGTAACTCAGCCCGCGACTCTTCTGCCCGTTTCTTTCTCGCTTGCATCTCGGCGTCACGTCTTTCTAATTCTTCGATCCATAATTGTTCTCGCTTCTTTGCTTTATCTCTAAGCATTTGTTCGTGTTTGGCTTTGTAGTCGATGGATTCCTTGTGCCACAACACAGACCCCAGAACCAACGCGATAAGGGTAATCAATTGGAAGGCAATACGGTAACGGAAGTACTTCTGGGTTTTGAGTTTTTCGCCTCTCTTCATAGATCTAGCCGCCAAAATCACCGCACCAGCAGTGGCAAGGGAGCCAAGAGGAACCACTGGCTGTTCCTTGCATTTGGCCCACATCTTTTGGAGAATATCCTCCCTATGGTTAGCTATGGTCTGTCAACATCGTGAAAAGTTTGGATCACTTACTCATCTTCAACCTCAAATGATGACGGAATCGCAGCCATCTTAAATTCGAATGGTTATTCGATGGCAAATGTTCGTGTGAGCATATTAATAAAAAGCACCGCGGACTTTGACTCAAACCCCACGATGTAGTTCGATGCTACATCAAGAGATGCTGTATACATTTACATTGAAAACTATATTACATCAAGTACTTATTCCGCAAGGATGAATTCCTTGAATTCGGCGTAAGCCTTGTCTAAATCATTGTTGATGATGATTTTGTCATGAGCGCCAGTATCGGCGTATTGCATCTCAGCCGAAGCGGCGTTCAAGCGGGCCGTCAACGACTCAGGCGATTCGGTACCCCGGCCCTTCAACCGACTCTCCAACTCTTCCAACAGAGGCGGAGCGATAAACAAGAATCTGGCGTTCAAGTCAGTCTTCTTCACCAGCTTGACCCCTTGCATATCGATATCCAACAAGCATTGCTTGCCTTGTTCAGCAACAGCCTTAACCGCAGCGATCGAAGTACCATAGTAGTTACCACTGAACTGGGCCCATTCAATAAAGGCGTTTTCATCGATCATCTTTTTGAAGGTTTCCACGCTAGTGAAATTGTAGTCCTTTCCGTTCACTTCACCTTCCCGAGGCAGTCTCGTGGTGTTCGACACCGAGAAACCAAACTTCCCGGGGTATTCAGCAAACAACTTCTTCAATAGAGTCGACTTACCGGTGCCCGATGGGCCCAGGATCACAATAGGTCGCATGGGAGACATGTAGATGAAAATTTACTACGCGCGTTTTTCACCATGAAGATGGTGGTAGGCTGGCGGTAATGCTACTAGATAACAGCTAAGTAGCCTTAACTTGACTATAGTTATATCGTGATCGTTACATTTATGCCCTCTGCCGTAGCGTATTTGACCCATACGAATATGCTCTCACTCTTTCGTTGAATCACCACGTGACCGTCTACCATTTTTCTCAACCATCGGTTAGTGATACCTTTCTGCATGGATAATCTCAACCAGGCATTGGCCACCATGTACCTGGGGGCTTCCCAGGCACAGAAGGCCGAAGCCAACATGTTCCTCCAGAATTTCCAGAAATCGCAAGAGGCGTGGCAGGTCGTTCATGATATCATTGCCCATCCAGATCAGCATTCGTTGCAAACTCAAATGTTTGCCGCCCAAACCCTCCGCAACAAAATCACCTACGACTTGAACCAAATACCCCCTGATCAATTTGACAAACTCAAAAATTCGATCATCGAGTTCATCCCCCTTTACGCTGCCCATGAGTATCGTCTTGTTCGGACGCAGCTCAATGTAGCTCTTGCTCAGTTGGCATTGCAATACTTGCAATGGGATAACGCAATGGAAGAAGTAATCTCCAAGTTGCTGCTGCTGATGGAAACGGTTCCTACCCTTTTGGAGTTTTTGAGAGTATTACCCGAGGAGCTTAGTGAGGTCAAGAAAACGAATTTAACCGATGATGAATTTTACCTGCGGACTGACGTGTTGATTAGTCGTCAGGTTGAAAGGGTTATCGGTATTTTGGCTAATTTGGCGGAAAAGCATAGTGATGATCCCCAGTTGAGCGCGTTAGTGCTCGACGCCCTCAACCTGTGGATCAAGGAATGTCCCATCGAGCTGATCATCACCGTGACTCCATTGACTAATTTAGTCTACCAGTCTTTGCTCAACGATTTAACCTTTGAAAAAGCCGTCGATTGCCTCATCACCATCTTGAGAGAAACACGCGACATCTCTAATGACGAACTCATCAACTCATTGTTTGAGCTGTTATTGCAAATCAGAGATTTCTTTTTTAAAACAAACAGAGATCGCTTGAAGGATCCTGACACAGTTGAGCTATTGACTAGACTTTACGTGGAGGCTGGCGAACTGTGGCATGTGTTGATTGCAAAGAATCCTGAACACTTCATGCCGCTTGTTCAAATTCTTGCCGAACTCACAAAATTTGACGAAGACTTGGATGTCGTCAAATATACTTTTCCCTTCTGGTTTGAGCTCAAACAACTTATTACGCTCCCCAAATTCGAGGAAAGTAAGTTGGCATTCAGTAATGTTTACGCAGAACTTATTGAGACCCTCATCAAACACTTGACATATCCTATGGGAGATAACGACGAAGATCTCTTTGACGGGGACAAGGAGGCTGAAGACAAATTCAAGGAGTTCAGGTATGATATGGGCGATGTTCTCAAGGATTGCTGTGCTGTGGTGGGCGCAACCAGAGCATTATCCATTCCATACGAAAAGATTCAAGTTCTTTTACAGAATAAAGATTCATCGACAGCACGTTGGCAATACCTTGAAAGCCCTCTATTTTCCTTGAGAACTATGGCGAAAGAAGTTCCCCTCAACGAAAAGCTGGTTTTGCCCAATATTATGAATCTCTTGGTACAATTACCTGAGCATCCTAAGCTTCGTTATGCCGCTACCCTTGTCCTTGGTCGTTATACTGAGTGGACAGCAAAGAACCCGCAATATTTGGAACCGCAACTTAATTATATCATCATGGGTTTCCAAGTTGCGAGCGGAAACTCGTTGAATGCCAATGGATATCTGGACATTGTTGTTGCAGCATCTAGGGCATTGATGTTCTTTTGCTTGGACTGCTCGAATTTGCTTGTCAATTACATCGAACAATTATACCATGTGTATGAGCAGATAAAGGATCATGTCGACAAAGAGTCCCACTTTGAATTGGCTCAAGGGTTAGCTTGCGTGATGACGCAAGTACCAGAAGAAGCGCAATATGCCACTGCGGAAAAATTTATTGGACCAACGTTGGACAAGTTAGCTGCATTACAATCACCTCAAAATCATGAAGCTGCCTCCGTACTACTCGAGGTCATTAATTCCTTCGTGATGAAATTGACTGCTAAATCGTTTGATAAACCTGAAAACGCCTTTGCAAGCTTCTACATGACTAAAATCTGGCCAGTTTTGACTGAGACATTGGTTCGATTTGGTTCACAAGGTGATGTGAATGAATGCGCAGCAACCTTGATAAAATCGGCTACTCAAGCATTCTCTACGTTCCTCTTACCGATTTTGGGAGAGATGGCGACCTTATTACACGAAGGATTTAGCCAAAGCCACTCAGGATGTTTTTTGTGGGTTCTGGGAGTTCTTGTACACGAGTTTGGCGACGAATATTGTGATGACGAAACCAAAGATGCTATTTATAATTTCGCCATTAGCCAATGCCTGGCCTTTTTTACTTTTATTGGCAGTTCCTCTGTCAGCCAGCATGTCGACCTTATCGAGGACTTCTATCGCATGGTGGGAGATGTGTTGATGTTTTTCCCAGAAAAGTTTGTGTGCAATAACGATCTCATGGCGTTAGTTCTCAAGGTGTCTGAGGTAACTTTGTCAACGTTAGCCGAACAACTGCCCTTGATTGCGTGCTTACATTTCCTCATCGATTTAATTCTGTGGGGGTTGCCTCATCCGCCGGTGCTGTTCTTCGGAGGAGACACTGACTTGATTCGCAATCAGATAAAGTTGATCCTTTCGCAAAATGGTCTTGCTCTTCTCAAAGTGGTTGTTCGTGGAGTTGTGTTTAATTTCCCCAAGGATTTGCTTCAGGACGCGAATGACTTATTACTCAAGATTTTAACGGTCATGGAGGCGCCAGTGGCCATTGATTGGTTGCAACAGGCGATATCGAGCCTTCCGGACGTAGATGACAAAGAGCTAGCAAAGTTGATGCTGGTTGTTCTGGTGGCATTACCTAATCGCGACAATCGTCGGGTTAGGTCGGGGATGAAAGATTTTGTGACTTGGTACACACGCAAAAATGTTACTCCCCGTACTCAATTTACATAGGTACGTAAATCCCCCTAATTTTACGGTTTTACAACAATACCAACCATGCTCTAAGGCGCAAGCGAGTCATGTTTTTCATCCCTGCGCAATTTACCTACATGACTATGCTTTGCACATTGATAAATTTCGTGGGTGGTCTAGACTTATAGCAACAAAGACAGATCCCAAGATGAAACTCTGCTTTGTTGACGGTTTCTGTCAATTCATCATTGCTATTCCGTTTTTAGTTCTTAACGTTTCTTTAATAGCGTGCATGATTGTTTCCTAATTAAGCAAAATTCAAAACATAGGGTCCTGGTTGCAAATACTATATAAACGCCCAAATCACCTTCGTAAATCTACACACCAACTATATTCATTCGTTAGTGTCAACCAAAAAAACCCTAAAAAAATTGAAATCGTTGAGTTGCTCGTCCCTCCACCAATTTCATGATTTATACCCTGTTCTGAGAACACCCCAAGAAATTGGAGCTTCCACCCACAGCCTGGTGCAAGGACCATCTATCAAAACAGTCAATATGACCTGGTTTCGGTGATGTGTTAGTGGTGATGTTTAATGGATGCTGAGATGGTAGGTTTTGACAGGGCAACCAACGACTATAAGTCAGGGCATTAGTCCTACCTCAACAAGTATATATGTTAGAGATATCTAATGCAAGACTTATAAAACAACACACATGTAGCCCTATTGCCGTTGGTTGTCGTGACTTTTGGCCGATGCTTTCTCTATCGGTCAATTCTACTTACTCTCTACTTTGAAATTGAACAGTCATGCTAAATTATGTATTACATTAAAACATCAGCTTTAACTATTAATCATGCGATAGCCATCATTATCATGACGCATGCGTCTCAGCATCGTGCCAGCCACGTCCCGAAGGCGCTGACATAATTTGCGATTACGCTTGGCCATTTGAAACTCGGCATTCGTCCCATTTCGAAGATCAAACACCTCACCCAATTGAGCTTCGTCATCAAGTTCGTAGTCATCAAGAACAGGCGGTTTCCAGTTTTTCAAGAGTAAAGAGTTGACCACCACCGAGATCGACGAAACTGCCATTGCCCCCGCCGCAGCTATAGGCGGCAACATTAAGTTGAACGGCAAGAAACACCCCATTGCGAATGGCAACATAATAAGATTATAAAGAGCAGCCCACAAAAAGTTCCACTTAACTCGACTGAACGTGGCGCGAGAGATGGAAAGCCCGTTAACAATTCCAAGAAGTTCATTATTGCTGTTGCGCAGACTCAATAAAACGATATCAGCAGACTCCATGGCAATGTCAGTACCGGTACTTATAGCCATCCCCACGTCGGCTTGGGCCAAAGCAGGAGCATCGTTGATACCATCGCCAACAAACCCAATACTCACGTCCTCTAGACGTGCCTTGAGATCGACGATGACTTTATCTTTGTTGACTGGTGTTACTTCAGAGAATACGTTGGAGACGGGAATACCCAACTCTTTAGCAATCTTTAAAGCTGCGCCACGCAGATCACCAGTGACAATGCCGACTTGATAGCCCTCCACTTGTTGCAAGTAACGAACAGTTTTCCTGGCACCAGGTTTAAGTTGGTCAGTTAATTCCAAAAATCCGGCGTATTCGCCGTCGATCAACACATGTGCAGTAGTGTTCACCATCGCTTTCAGCGTCGATACCTCTTCATCAAGAACTTTGGATTCAAACCCAGGAAACTTTGCCTTGATGAGATTAAGATTACCAACGTAAACTTCATGCAGTTCCAGACCCAAAGAGCACTTGCCATACACCCCAAGACCTGGGTACATTTGAAAATTAGACACTTTCCATGGAAACGAATCGTCTTCGAATGTGAGTCCCATATGTTCTCTAGCACCGTGAGATATCAGTTTACCGACGGGATGTTCTGAATTCAGTTCCAAAGCACCAACGACACCCCACCATTTGTTGAGGTCGAGTTGGGCGGACGTCAGAATTTGCTTGAAATTGACAAGTCGCATAACACCCGTAGTCAATGTACCCGTCTTATCGAATAACAAAACATTAAGCTTAGTGACTTTCTCGAAAACATCACCACCCTTGATCAAAACACCATGCTTTGCACCGACACCGGTTCCCACCATAATTGCGGTAGGCGCAGCTAATCCAAGAGCACATGGACAAGCGACGACTACGACCGAAATGGCAAGTTTGAGACAAACAAAGTAGCGACCATTTTCCTCCTTGTTGAACGCCATAGGTAACCGATCCTTATGAATAGCCAGGCAGATAGCGGTCCATATAACGAATGTCAAGACAGCAAGCGTAATCACCAGAGGCACAAATCTTGCGGCTACAAAATCGGCAAACCGTTGCACGGGTGCTCTGTTCACTTGAGACTCCTTCACGAGGTTAATGATTTGCTGTAACTGTGACTTTTTCGAAGACTTGGTGACTCTTACATGAATGGCACCTGGTCCATTGACCGAACCGCCAATTACGTGATCGCCAACACGCTTATGAACAGGCAATGACTCACCAGTAATCAAAGACTCATCAACTTCGGTTTCACCATTGATAACAATGCCATCAGCAGAAATCTTGGTACCAGGGAGGACAATGGCGACATCACCAGCTTGAATCAAATCGATTCCGACAGTACGAGTTGGAAAACCTTCAGCTGGGGCAGACTCCTTCTCGTTAGCATTCATAAAAGCGTCATACTTCTCCAAATCCAGCACGATGGTACAATTTGAGGGCGTTAATTGCAATAACTTTGAAAGTGCATTCAGGGTAGCTCCCTTAGCACGATTTTCAAGCCACTTTCCGAAAGAGATAAACATCACCAACATGCAAGTAGTTTCAAATAAAGTTTTCGGAGGTTTCAGGGTTTGTCCGTTCCAAACCAGTATTATCATGGCAATGATGGAGAAAGTGTACGCGACCATGGTGGAAATGCAAACAAGGACGTCCATCAGAGCGCCCTTGCCTCGGTTGATGACAAATTTGCGGAACTTTTTGAGGAACACTCTACCCAACACAAACTGTATATACAGTGTCGGGATGCACTGTAAAACCAGAGTCCAATACAAACCGCGGATGATCATCAAATGATTCCACGGAGGCAATGTGTGTGTCCAATTGAGAAACATTACCGGAATTCCCAACGCGACAGACCAGGTTAAGTTACGCTTCCAGTATTGAATCTCCTTGACTCGACTCAAAATCTTGAGTTGCGACTCCAGCAGTTGATCAATCAGATTGATAATGACAAACTTGACGGCGCCTTCTTGATCAAGAGCGTCAAGATTGTCCACCAAGAACCGCACACCAACTTTTTGGGGATTGAAGTGAATAGATAACTCGTCAAGTACATTTCCAGAGTCAGCAATCTCCTGATCATGGGTTGACAGTAAAGTTTTTTGACCCGAAAAACTAAACAGGTAATCAAGCACACCCTCTATCAGAGAGAGATAAGTCTCGACCAAGTTTTCCATTCGAGTAGCATCAGCCTCATCGGTGAGACCGTAGATTTGGAACAAGACATCGTCCTCAGTATAATCATCCGATGTCAGCGGGTCATTGGTTTGCGATTGAGACAACACTGCGTCAAAACCGCAGCTCTCAATGATCTCTATGATAGATTCTGGCAGAATGTGCGAAGCATGTTTCACTAGGGCCTCTTCGGTGATCTCACTTACAGCTGCCAGCCGGATTCCTTCCTGTTCTAAGAGGGCGTTGGTAATCGATGTCAGACAAGCTGCACACGTCATTCCGGTGACCTGGAATCTGGACACCACGTCCTGTTGTTTCTGTTTGGTCAGCGACTCTATTGTTGCCTCAAATCCACAGTCCTCAATAGCTTCCACAAGCTGAGCAACCGAAACATTTTGTGAATGAATTACTGCTGCTTGCTCCGTGATAAGGGAAACCAGAGCCGATTCGACACCATCTAGGTTCTCTAGCAGCTCCTTGATGGTTGCCAGACAAGCTCCGCAAGTCATTCCACGGACTTGTATTGTGGTGGAGACAGGTGCCGAAGACCCATTTGATGAGCCTTCGGTAGACTTGATCAAGGTAGCATCGAAACCACAGTCCTCTATGGTCTCAATGAGCTTATCAGTAGTCACCATCGCCGGGTCATACTCGACCAGAGCTTCCTCTGTTATCAACAGGACATTGGTAGAAGTCACACCAGGGGTAGCGGATACGGCCTCCGTGATGGTGGCCAGGCAAGCCCCACACGTCATGCCCTCGACTTGGAACAAGGCCTTCATCGTTGTGACAAATTAATGTGTGCGAGGTCGATAGAGCAATAAGTAACCAGGCTGAGTTTTGCGAAAGATAGCAGCTAGGTAAGTAGAGTGCGGTAATTTCGCTGGTAGCGTTTATAATGCAAGAAAAAAAAAAATACTGGAGCTTTGATTAAACAGATAGTGCGAGTCGGACCATGGTAAGCCAATAGAAAATTGCGCCCACAATGCACTCCATCAAGATACATCTGGAGAGGGCTAAAAGGTAAATTTATGGGGTTGTTATCTAATTACCCTTTCGAGAGGTATGTTTACGGGTACCGGTGCCATGGAAAATGCGAGCTTGGTATTTGTAAGCTTCCTTGGTCAGAAGCTCATTGCCTTGGTCATCAACATGACGGATTTTCACCACCGGGTTATAAGCCCGGGTATCTGTCAGGAGCAAGGTTTTAGGGGCGATTAGCTGCTTCTGATGGAGTCTCATTGCCAATAATTTCTCGTAATGTTCCTCTTTAGCCTCATTGGACATCTTTATGTACAGGTGATCTTTGGCAAGTTCCTCTCGTAACAATCGTTTCTCGATGTCAACTTCCAAGCGAAGCTTGTGCGCTTGTTGCTGAGCACTCCGCATTCGGCGCGCCGCGGCCTTCCGCTCTTCCGAAACCTCCTCGATCGCTTTTTGAGCTCTCAAGTGACTCAACACCGAACCCACCGAGTGAAACGATCCCAGTACCTGATCGTTCCCGTCAGAATTAGTACCTCGATCGAGTTCAGTCTTGGCACTTTCACCATTAGTCTCATTGGCCGCGTCATCGTCGGCATCTCGCTGAGTATGAGCGTCATCGGGTTTAAGGTCCGATAAAAACTTGGTGTCATCGAACGTCACCGTGGCGATGGCGGTATCGACCTCTGCCGTAGCGTCCCAAACGCGATGTTCCTCCGTCTTCACTTCTCGGTCGATCGGTTTCTGGTTGACGCGTCGAGACCTTGCCAAAGCTGCCTCAAATTCGTCATCGTAAGCATCGTGAGAATCAGCTGTTGGGAGGAGTTTAGGGGCAGCAAACTTTACGTCATCGTCGAGTCTGGTGACTTTCGCGTTGTTGGTTGTATGCTTTTTCCGTTTCTTGATCTTTACCAGCTTGACGTCCTTGGGTACTGTAGATGTGGCATCATCTTGTAGCAACTCTGCAAGCGAGTAGGATTCATGAGGGTTAGGCAATGTGTCAGTTTCGTCGGTTTTGGCAACTTGAACCCCGGTGGCGCCGAAAGTGGTGTGACGATCCTTTTCCGAAGTCGACGGCGTTGCGGTCATACGATGGACCATCAGCTCATTTTGTAGTGCCACCTCTTCATCACTATCGACTAAATCGTCATTACCCATAGTCAACACAGCCCGGTCCCCCATCAGTGCTAACTCTTGAGCACTGTGGTTGACCACGACCAGTTCATCGTTCTCTGGCACTTTCTTCGTGGTAATTTTACCCTTTTTAACAGCTGGTTTTCCTAAGTTTGCAAGCCAGTCGTCATCATTATCATAATCAAGTTGAAGCTTACGTTTGGCACTTGTCTGCCTCGCCTTCAACACTCGTGATTGGACAGCGTCATAGTCTTTTGCTTCATGGTTTGGCAGTGGTAGCGAAGGTATTGATGGTGCAGCATCGCTTCGAATGTCTGGTGTAGATGGGATCGGCTTGAGACCAAGCTCAGCTCTTAACTTGTTGGTTTCCTCGAGGCTTAGATCTGTTCGGCTTTCATTTGAGCTAGGCTTCTTGGGTGTGATTGGTGGTAGCCCTAGTTGAGCTCGTAGCTTATTTGTTTCTTGAAGGGATATTTCAATCACTTCCCCCATGAGTATTATCCTCTGCGCCGCACGTCGTGAGCCGCGCTGCTTGGTACGAAAGGGGATAGCGGTCAAAATTGATAGCAATATATCATCAGTTCAGATTTAATTATATACAATTGTAGATGTTTACCGTCTAGGTTGAATTGACGCGGATGCCACTGGGTCTTCGTTTTTGGATTCATCGGCCTGTTTCCATGGATCATATGGCTCGGATTCAGTCTTGCCCTGATCCAAATTCTCTTCGTTTATGTTGATCTTGGTCTCATTTGCGGTTTGTGTGGCCTCTTCCTTTGGTATGGCCTCTTCCTTTGGTATCTCCTTCAGAGCTTGTTGGGCTTCGTATTCTTTTAAGTAATCTTGTTGATCTTGCTTTGCCCGGTCAAGTTCCTGTTGTAATTTGAGCTTCTGTTCTTGTTCCAATCGTTGTTTCTCTTCATACCATTTACTTTCGGCATGAGCAGCAAGAACCTTGATCTTCTGTTGTCTCACTTGATCATTAATGAGCTCCTCCAATGTCGGTGCATCAAAGCGAGTCCGCCGTAACCACTGGAGCCATTGTGGGGGCACAGTATCGAAGTAATCACTCTTAAACAATAACGGTTTCCACGGTTCCATCTTTCGCCGTAACCTTTGCATGTTCCCATCCAATGTGAACTCCCAATAGGTATTGCCGTGCAAATCATACCCACAGAAGAAGTTTTTGCGGAAAGGAATATCCCGGCGGGCTTTCCACCGGTGGATCATCCGCTGCCATGGGGTGTATTTGGTCTTTAAAGGGTCCATCGATCGCTTATACTTCGCGGTGCGAGGATCTTGTGGTTAAAGAAAGGTAGTCGCAAGTGAACACCTACAGATATCACTTATAGATCTATTTGAGATATGTCAGATTAAAAACAGTCATGCCTGATATATGCCACTGGTGTTTAGGTGACGTCAGATTCTATCAGTGATATGAGAGTTCAATTATTAATTAGAGTAACAAATTTATTGACCCCAAGTTCAATAATGCTGCTAAAGTATAGAGCGAACGATGATGCAATTGACAGTGTCAATATCGACATCCAAACCAGCCGTCTTTAGCTCACCAGCTCGCTTATCCAGAACATCCGCACCCTCGCACATTGATAATTGCTCCTTCAGCACACCCTTGCCATGGGTAAACCTACGGACCCTCCGCTAGATCGCATTGCTCCGGTCCCCATTACCTTGAATGGTACCAGTGATGAGGAGGATACTACAATTGGTCTGATCACCAACGTGTTCGTGGGGGACTACCATGAAATTACCGGTGACATGGGGAAACCATACGTCGTGTGGCAAATCAAAATCACCTTGGGAGACTCTGACTACTCTTCCATCCACTTATATAAACGGTACCTGGAGTTCGAACAGTTTCGACGACTATTAGTCGAGGCGTTTCCCGATGATCGCTCCACTATCGCCTCGTTGCCGGCTAAGGATAGTTTTGCGGTGAACCGAGTAATGCAAACACGGACATGGCTCGAAAAACGACGCCGGGGACTCCAGTGGTTTTTGTCGAATGTGTTATTGAACCCCAAGTACCAAAAGCTGGCGGTGGTCACGCTGTTCCTCTTATCGCGAGATATGCCTCCGCCAGCAGATGATGGGTAACCTGCGGTGGTATGCTTACGTTATTACCCTAAATCTAGACTCGCCGTGCTCATGTGCGTCGAAAAAACAAACTGTGGCGTTTCTAGACCGATCGCGGAGGAGGTGGTTACGGCCGCATTTTAAGCGGCACCCCCTCACCATCGATTGACCCCGGAACCATTTTAAATCATTCAATAGAGTATATTAACAACACCAGTCTCCTTAATCCATAAGTGGCACTTGGCTTCAACTATCACCATCACCACTTTTTTTCGTCTAGTTCATCGACGATGACATCGCCGACCGAGGTTGCTGACAAAATGTGAAGACGGTCTCGGCGTATCCCGCACTATATAATAGGCGTGAAAAAAACCGTTTATGCTCCGTAACTTCACGAGAATGGTCCACAACAGAGTTACTATCATCGGCTCGGGCCCTGCCGCCCACACTGCTGCCATTTACCTCGCCAGAGCGGAAATGGAACCGACGTTATACGAAGGGATGCTTGCCAACGGCATCGCTGCCGGGGGTCAACTCACCACCACTACTGACATCGAAAACTTCCCTGGTTTCCCCGATGGTATCAACGGTACCACGTTGATGGAAAAGATGAGAGCTCAGTCGGAAAGATTCGGCACCAAGATTATCACCGAAACCATCTCGAAGTGTGACCTCTCGCAAAGACCGTTCAAGTTGTGGACGGAATGGAACGAAGACGGTGAACCTATCACCACCGACGCCGTGATCATTGCCACTGGCGCTTCGGCCAAGAGAATGCACTTGCCCGGTGAAGACGTCTACTGGCAACAAGGTATCTCGGCTTGTGCTGTCTGTGACGGTGCCGTGCCCATCTTCAGAAACAAGCCCTTGGCTGTTGTCGGTGGGGGTGACTCCGCCTGTGAAGAAGCTTTGTTCTTGACCAAGTACGCCTCCAAGGTGTACTTGTTGGTGAGAAGAGACCAATTGAGAGCGTCCACCATCATGCAAAAGAGAGTTAAGGACCACGACAAGTTGGTAATCTTGTGGAACACTGAAGCTCAAGAAGCTCTCGGTGACGGTAAGTTGTTGAATGAGCTCAAGGTGTTGAACAACAAGACCAATGAAGTGTCGAGCTTGCAAGTGAACGGGTTGTTCTACGCTATCGGCCACATCCCCGCCACTCAAATCTTCAGGGATCAACTCGAAACTGACGAATCCGGCTACATCCTCACCAAGAACGGTACCGAAACCTCGGTCGAAGGTGTGTTTGCCGCTGGTGACGTCCAAGACAAGCGTTACAGACAAGCTATCACTTCTGCTGGTACCGGGTGCATGGCTGCTCTCGACGCCGAAAAGTTCTTGTCGGAGCTTGAATAAGCGGTATTCCTGTTATTATAGAAATTTATAGAAACTTGATGATTCTTCATGATTATTTATTGTCTTGTAGTTGGTCGGGGGTTTGTATCGTCATGGATCATGACGAAATCGGACTTTGTGTTAATACCCACGTTTCTGAATCGGATATAACACTGGCGAATAAAACCGCCACCCGATTTTATTCATTCAATAGAACGTGATACCCATTTGAAATTCCGCCTATTTACATTGCCAAATCATGTTTTTTCGCTTTGATAGTAGATCGTCTAAAACCTTCACTCACCTTCCATGTGGGCTTAGGTACTTCCGCACTAGGAACTTAGCCTGCACCTAAATTTTCGGTCCACGTAACCAAGACAGACCCCAATCGATGTCACGATATCCGTACACGTTTGATGATACCTTCGACGAGGACTTTGATAATACCCTTGACAGGGCATTGTTGTCGGTTCCGCAGCAGCGACAGCTGCTGCAACTGCTGGCCCAGATAGCCATGGCCAACATGTCCAACCTTGACGTCCGCAAACAGCTGGGTCTGGGACGCAACCTGATACTGGTGGAAACGCATGCTCCGCTTCTACGAAGAAATACCAGCTCGGCATCGTTGCAAAAGCTCCGCGATCATGATCGGGCCCGAGCGATTCAGTTGTTCTTCCAACAATTGTGGGCTCGCATCACCCGAAAGCGTGGAATCCAAATAAACTCGGAACCTCAGGAGCGTATTGTTCGTCAGGGTGTACATGGCTATTCTAATAATGCTGTGTCTAATGCCAAGTATAATCCAGTGACGTTCATCCCGCTTATCTTGTACGAGCAGTTCAAGTTTTTCTTCAACCTATATTTTTTGATAGTGGCGTTATCCCAAGCCGTGCCTCAATTACGGATCGGATACTTGTCGCTGTACATTGTTCCATTAGCATTTGTGTTGACTGTCACCATGATGAAAGAGGCCGGTGACGATATTGCTCGTCGGCGTCGAGACCGGCTGCAAAATAACGAACTTTATGAGGTGTTGGTGTCGGGTCTGCTTTCAGGTGAACCGCGTATGGTTCACTCAAAGGATTTGGCCGTAGGCGACTTCGTTCGTGTTCACAAGGGGAAGCGGGTTCCCGCTGATATGGTACTTTTGCAAACTTCAGAGGCGACGGGGGAAACTTTTATTAAAACCGATCAGCTAGATGGTGAGACCGATTGGAAACTTCGAGTTGCCCCTCAAGTTACTCAACAAGTTGCCTCAATTGATGACCTCATCACTCATACCGAAGTCATTGTGCCTCCGCCAGCAAAACTGATTCACTCATTTTCGGGTAAGCTTAATTATGAAAACCATGTGGCGGCATTGCTGATTGACCAAACCTTGTGGGCGAACACTGTTCTTGCACTGGGAACTGCCATTGGTATGGTGGTTTACACCGGTCCCGATACTCGTCAAGCTATGAACACAACAAAGACTGGAGTTAAAACGGGATTGCTCGAGCTCGAGATTAACAGCGTCTCGAAATTGCTTTGTGTTACCGTTTTCATCTTATCGGTAGTCCTCGTGTTAGCGCATGGTTTTCCCCTCAGCAGTTCTTGGTACCTCGATATCATGCGCTTTCTCATCTTGTTTTCTACCATTATTCCGGTTTCTCTTCGGGTTAATTTGGATCTTGCCAAGTCGGTTTATGCCAATCAGATTCAAAGCGACGACGACATCCCAGATACGATTGTACGGACGTCCACTATTCCCGAAGACTTGGGCCGCATCGAGTATTTACTCAGTGACAAGACTGGTACCCTCACACAAAATGACATGGAAATGAAGAAACTACATCTCGGTACTGTGAGCTACGCCGGCGAAACTATGGACATGGTTCTGGAATACGTGCGCAACATGGCTCCCTCCGATACCAAGAAGAGAGACTTAGGGCTGCGAGTTTGTGACTTGGTTATGACTCTCGCCCTTTGCCACAATGTTACACCTACATATGACGATGTTGATGATGAGATCAATGGTCTTGTCACCTATCAAGCGGCGTCACCCGATGAAATCGCGATTGTGCAATTTTGTGAGGCGGTCGGACTCAAGCTTGTCAAGCGGGATCGCAATCTGATTACATTGATGCATTTGCCTACCCATCGTGAGCTCAAATTTAAGGTTCTCTACAACTTTCCGTTTAACTCGGACACGAAGCGCATGGGTATCCTCGTTTGTGACGAGCAAACAAATGAATTGTGGTTTTTACAAAAAGGTGCGGATACTGTGATGCTGAAAATTGTCCAATCTAATGATTGGCTTGATGAAGAAACGGGTAATATGGCTCGTGAGGGTTTGCGGACTCTCGTCATTGGACGTAAGCGCATCACCCCACAACAATTCGAAGATTTTGAGGAAAAGTACAAGGAAGCACTGATTTCAATGATTTCACGGGAAACTGCCGTGCAAAAGGTTATCAGTAAGTATTTGGAACAAGACCTTGAGTTATTGGGTTTAACTGGGGTCGAAGATAAACTTCAGCCCAACGTTAAACAGCTGATTGAGTTATTAAGGCAAGCTGGTATCAAAATTTGGATGTTGACTGGTGATAAAGTGGAAACTGCGCGGTGCGTGCTGATTCTGGCTCGTCTCATCTCTCGTGGGCAATACGTTCATCAAATTACCAAGCTTAATGACTTGAGTGGGGATGAAGCTGCCTTAACTCAATTGGACTTTTTGCGTAACAACAGCAATGCTTGCTTACTTATCGACGGAGAACTGTTGGGTTACTATATGCTGTTTTTACGTGACGAATTTTTCACAGTCGTCAAGCCTTTGCCGACTGTAATCTGCTGTCGTTGTCTGCCCCAGCAGAAGGCGGATGTTGCCATGATGATTCGCCAACTTACAGGTAAGCGAGTCTGTTGCATCGGTGATGGTGGTAATGACGTTAGTATGATCCAATGTGCCGATGTTGGGGTGGGTATCGTCGGCAAAGAAGGGAACCAGGCATCGCTTGCTGCCGATTTTAGTATCTTGTCATTTTCCTACCTTTCCAAGTTGTTGTTATGGCATGGACGAAACTCCTACAAACGGTCAGCTAAGCTCGGTCAATTCATCATTCATCGTGGGCTTCTTATTTCAGTGGCTCAGGCGGTGTTTTCCATATCGTCACTGTTTGAACCTTTGGCGCTTGTTCAAGGATGGTTAATGGTAGGCTATGCCACGGTTTATACAATGGCTCCCGTGTTCTCCTTGACCCTCGATACTGATATTGATGAACATTTAACGAGACTCTATCCTGAACTTTACAAAGAGTTGACGTTGGGAAAGCTGTTGCTGTACCGTACGTTTTTCATGTGGGTATTGATTTCACTTTGGCAAGGGTGTGTAATTCAGATCTTGAGTCAATGGTTCCAAGGGTACGATGAGAAAGCATTCAAGTCCATGGTTTCTTTATCGTACACGTTACTCATCTTCAATGAGTTGATCATGGTGGCATTGCTGGTCAATCGATGGACAAAAGTCATGGCGGCGCTGTGTATCATTACTGCAGTGATATATGTTGCACTGGTGCCGTTTTTGGGTGAATACTTCAATTTAGCATTCATGACAACGTTACTGTTCTATTGGCAATTGGCACTCATTCTTGCGGTGAGTTTGTTCCCAGTGTGGCTCTCGCGTTACATCGACCGCAAATTGCGTCCTCCTTCCTACGCCAAAGTACAACAAGATTAATCAATTTTTTTTCAAGTTAACGAATTCAATACACATATAAACTTTGATGTGGCTCCAAATGATAAGGGCAATACACACCTAAAGCAGTATAATTCTACTCTGCTATAATAATCTTTTTCATCAAACAATACAAGTAACAATTTGACATGTTACCTTGGCATAATATACCGTTGCAACCTGCAACATTGCTCAATGGGTACTACCCCTAAAGGTGGTGTTCTTCAGTCGATAAAGCGGTCATACTCACCCGGACGCGATGTCTTCGGACTTTTGAATGAAACCTTAGAGGTACCTTACCTTAACAGTCAAGCTCATTGGTAAATTATATGTGGCTGTATATGGCATGATTTTTAAAAAAACCGTAGCGGTTAAATCGGCACGACGCGCATGGGAACTAATATGCAGATCTCCTGGGGTCCACGATCAGGGCGCAAGTCGTTCTTTTCGTTCCCTCTCGTTCCCCGTCGTTCCCACTCGTTCCCATATAGTTCTTTTCGTTTCCAGGATCTCATGATATTGTCCGCCTAGCAACCAATCTGTTAAAAAAGGAATTGTCAAGCGAATGTCACATTTAAAATTGTATGCATTTGTCTCAATGAAAGAGCCAACCTTTGAAGTTATACATGATCGACTCTATTAGATCCAAAGCACCTCGTTGTGTCGAGTCCGTCACCACGTAGTATTATCTTGTAATCACTAAGATTACGCAATTTTTACTATGGCAGATCACCCCATTATGCATCATACTTCAGCCACAAATATGATGTTGGGTGCGTGCTCCTAATAATGGATGCATGAACCACATTCGAAGTGATGGGAAGTATAAAGGTGAGGTGATTCCTCCTCCATCTAAAGTACAAGCCGTTACATGAAAGCTATCCTTGGAAAATCTACGCTCACTGTCGCATACCTTGCTATCGCATCGACGCTCCCCTTCGTTTTATCTTACAAAGAGACAACACTGAATTCTCATCTCAAAGGCACACACTCCCGCTGGATCTCGGGAAAAGTCTAAAGATAGTTACGAAAAGGATTATGGTAATGGTTATGGTTAATAAATAAACGCTTAGAAGTTTTGACAGATGTCAAACGAATGGTATAAAATTGTCGTAAGTCATTGGCCATACATAACCTCAACAGCCTTATGCAAGCGCCAATTTTCAATGGTTTCATTGTATTGTACACTATTTACAAAATTACTTGTTCCAAGCAGCGTTCTTGAACATTTCTTGAGCCAGTTTCAACCCGGTAGCGACATCAAAGAGCAGCTGTCTTTGGTTCAAGGATAAGTCACCATTTTGCAGGATTTGTTGGTTGATGAATTGGGCGTCGTTACCCTTAGCCTTGCTGGTATCAATGACGAGCGGCTTACCTTGAACCATGTGAGCATATCTGGATTTGATTTGCTCGGGATTCACCAGCACCGAAAATGATGATTGTTGCAAAATGAACCGGTTGGGGTGCTTGGCAGGGATGTTGGCGATGACGTCCTTAGGGAGCTTATAAGGGTACTTCGACTCAACGAGAGCTTCCTTTGCTAAGGCAGCAGCTCTGGAAGAAGGAGATATGACAAGAGACACCGGCTTACCGTAAAGGAAAGTATTGCCGGAGACCTTAGGTGTCAAAGGAACCGCGTGTAATTCCTTGACGGGCATGGCAGCCTTATCATCTGACCTGGGCTTAAGGCTACGCCCTTGTCCACGTGTAGATCTCTTAGCATTGTTACGCTTCTGAGTAGCACCTTCACTAGGCTTGGCAGCGTTAGTCCGAACGGCTCGCGGTCCTCGAGGGCCTCGAGCACGAAAGCCATCTTGACCTCTTTGGTCGGGGCGGTTTTCACCATCACGGTTTTGACCGAACCGGTTCCGCATAGGGTGGTTCAAGATTTGGACTTCACTTTTCGGTAAGCGGGTGGGCTCCGAAGCTGACGTCGAGCCAGGTTTGGTGGTCTTCGTCGGAGCTTTAGACTTCTTCACCTTCAGGGACAGCGTTTGAGTAGCAGATTTATCAACCATCTCATTAGCCCGGCTGGTGACTGCATTTACTCTTTTGAGAAGGTCGCTCAAGAACGGCGACGTCGAATTGTGACGAACCGATACTCGGAGCATGCTTCGATTTGGCGATTAACAGAAAAATTTCCATTCGCGAAGTCTCCGCACAAAACTCGGCTGCGAAAAAAAATCGCTTAGACATTGATAGTTCGAGATATATCTATGAAGTACTTTGTGGATGGGTCTGTCTTGGTTATTGTTCAATCATGATTGAAATAAGGTTGTAAAATTCTTGGTTTTTTCCCCCTGAAGGTCTCTGTGTATCAGAAGTTGATAGTAGTCTAGGTGATGCCGCGGACTGACCATGAATCGTGTATCTTAAAGCCCCCTAACTAAGAATGTGTGTATCGATTATTAATAACCAGATGTCTGCAGCAGGTAAAGCTGTATGTGTATCTCTCTCGAAATTGGAAGCAGTTATACGTTTTTCATATAAAAGCTGAAGGAACACGCAACTCGGGAATTACCAGTATTGGTCGATAAGTCATAATAGCGTTGATGATAATCCATCATGATGAATCCTCAAAAACTAATAAAGAAGATAACATTCCCACACAAATAACAGAAACATGTGTTTGCCATATTTATACCCAGATGTTTTGGTGTTGATTGACGATGTACTTTTAGTAAATTTTGGACTTTTCTGACATTAAAATGTCAAAACTCGAGAAAAAGATTAACTGCCTTTTCCTACTTACTTCGCTTACCCTGACTCTTAGCATTGTTTGCTTCGATCAACTTGTAGTCTACTAAACCATTATGGATCGGAGGCTCTAGATGCGCATGATTACAGCCCATCCCAATTATATGGTTAAATTGATGGAAAGGAATGGAGGAAAGATTTACATGTATTGGCACGCTTTAAATTTGACAATTAGCTACGTGTATGCTCAATCGAAATTCAGATAACTTCCAAACATGGAGTACACAATTATTTGCTCACCGAGCATACACCGAAGGCATTTACAACCGCCAAAACTTTAGTGCACGTCCATACGAATTTACGGGCAAAACTTTTGATAAAACCACCAAAATCAAATTTAATTGCCAATACTATTGATAGCTGATCTAGCAAAGTTACAATTTTGTCTAACCTTAGTGTTCATGTCAAATCATCTAAATAGCGCTTCGTCGTTGGCCATCCAAAGCGCTCCGATCACGTGAGCACTCACTGGCCAATGACAGTAGCGGAAACGGTTGGAGTGCGGGCGCGGACAGCGAGCTTTATAAAACCACAAAAAATTCACCTCAAATTTTTTCACTTAGACAATTCCCAGAATGTTGAGATCGATTGCTAGATCCGTCAGAGTGGTAAGTGCCAACAAGGTTAGCTTCCAAATGACAACAATGAACTCCTACTCGAAGCCCAAAGTCGTGAGCTTGATATAAATCGTCAATTTGGTGTTGGATATCCACCAGCCTCGGTTTCCCAAAAATGAAGGGAACGGACAATTATAGGTCGAGTACAATGCTACTTGGCGCTTCCAATTGACGTCAACGTCCATCTGTGTTGAGTTTGAAAATTTTTCAGACGATCCAACGCATGGCGTTTTGGACTCATACCAGAAACCGGGGTTTCCCAATTGCAAGAATCAAGCTCATTTTACGGGAATCAAACCTTTCTGTAAACATTCTTACAGAAAAGACTATTGTCATTTGGCAGATGAATCACATCAACAAAGTACTAACTTAATTAGGCCCAACCTGTGGCTAGAAGATTTGCTTCGGCCAAGGCTGCCCCCACTGAAGTCTCCTCGATCCTCGAAGAAAGAATTAGAGGTGTGTCTGACGAAGCCAACTTGAACGAAACCGGTAGAGTCTTGTCGGTTGGGTAAGTATCATTGGTCAAAATGTTCGCACCTATGTGCAGTATATGCACCGCGAACAAAAAAAAAAGAAAACTGACTAACAAACATAGTGATGGTATTGCCAGAATTTTTGGTTTGAACAACATTCAAGCCGAAGAATTGGTCGAATTCTCGTCGGGTGTCAAGGGTATGGCCTTGAACTTGGAAGCTGACCAAGTCGGTGTGGTGTTGTTCGGTTCGGACAGATTGGTTAAGGAAGGTGAAACCGTTAAGAGAACCGGTAAGATTGTGTCGGTCCCCGTTGGTCCCGAATTGTTGGGCCGTGTTGTCGACGGTTTGGGTAACCCCATTGACGGTAAGGGTCCCGTCAACGCCAAGGAATTCACCAGAGCTCAAGTTAAGGCTCCTGGTATCTTGCCCAGAACTTCGGTGTTCGAACCTATGCAAACTGGTTTGAAGGCTGTTGACGCCTTGGTGCCCATTGGTAGAGGTCAAAGAGAATTGATCATTGGTGACAGACAAACTGGTAAGACCACCGTTGCCATGGACACCATCTTGAACCAAAAGAGATGGAACGACGGTACCGACGAATCGAAGAAGTTGTACTGTGTCTACGTTGCCGTTGGTCAAAAGAGATCGACTGTTGCTCAATTGGTGCAAACCTTGGAAAAGAAGGACGCCATGAAGTACTCGATCATTGTTGCCGCTACCGCTTCGGAAGCCGCTCCCTTGCAATACATTGCTCCTTTCACTGGTTGCGCTATCGGTGAATGGTTCAGAGACAACGGTAAGCACTCGTTGATTGTCTACGATGACTTGTCGAAGCAAGCCGTTGCCTACAGACAATTGTCGTTGTTGTTGAGAAGACCCCCCGGGAGAGAAGCTTACCCTGGTGACGTTTTCTACTTGCACTCGAGATTGTTGGAAAGAGCCGCCAAGATGTCGGACGCTTTCGGTTCGGGTTCGTTGACCGCCTTGCCCATCATTGAAACTCAAGGTGGTGACGTGTCTGCTTACATTCCTACCAACGTCATTTCGATTACTGATGGGCAAATCTTCTTGGAAGCTGAATTGTTCTACAAGGGTATCAGACCTGCCATTAACGTCGGTTTGTCCGTGTCGAGAGTCGGTTCGGCTGCTCAAGTTAAGGCCATGAAGCAAGTTGCCGGTTCGCTTAAGTTGTTCTTGGCTCAATACAGAGAAGTCGCCGCTTTCGCCCAATTCGGTTCCGACTTGGACGCCTCGACCAAGCAAACCTTGAACAGAGGTGAAAGATTGACCCAATTGTTGAAGCAAAAGCAAGGTACTCCCATGGCTGCCGAAGAACAAGTTCCCGTTATCTACGCTGGTGTTAACGGTTACTTGGACAACGTCCCCGTCGACAGAGTCGGTGAATACGAAGAATCGTTCATCTCGTACTTGAAGACCAACGACGCTGACATCTTGGAAGCCATCAGAACCACTGGTGAATTGTCCAAGGAAAACCTTGAAAAGTTGAAGTCGGCCACCGAAGAGTTCACCAAGAACTTCTAAGTGTCTTAGATGTCGCATCCACAAATTCTCTTCTCTATTTATTGAGAGTAAATATATGTATCAGAAAGAAATCCAATCAGGTAGAAATTTGCGCTGTCATCTTGAACTGGTTTTATTTATTAAACGGTTTTAATCATTAGTCGTAACTAAACCCGGTAAAACACCTCATCCACTTCGGCAGGAATTGGTGCATCAGGCTTAGATTCATGGTTTAGCAATTGTTTTTGGTCAAATTCGCCATGCCCCGGCGTACCTTGTAGAGTTGCATTATTTGTCGACGGGTAACCTTCTTTTCCATTCAGTTGAATCAAGGTTTTCCAGTGATGGCCGCAAGATTGAACAACTTCAACGGTCGAAGACGCGTCTAAAAAGTCTCCATTAAAAGCGAACGCATTTTCAGGCTTTCCATCTGGCAATTTGTAGTTACGGAACCACCATCTTGTCAGGTCCAACAACCCAGGGCAATGTTTCCGAATATCGTCGATGTCATTCAATTTTTTTGCTAAAGGATCGGCGACGTTGATCGCTAAAACTTTCCAGTCGAGTTCGCCATCATCGATCAAAGCAATCAGACCCAAAATTTTAACTCTTACCACCAGCCCTGTGGGAAGAATCTTCGATCCGATCTCACAAACATCCAAGGGATCATTATCACCAAAGAGACCTGTTTTTTCACACTTTGTGCCGGGGTCCTCCCAAGTTTGAGGGAATGCCCCATAGTTGTGGATGTAGCCTTTGTAAGGGAATAAGTTACCAACGAAACGCATCTTCCCCTTCTTTTGGTCTTGGACGATTGGGTTTCCGGGTGCCTTGACGTCAATTTCGAACTTCCCGTTGGACCAACGAGGGACCTCCACCACCATATTGGCTTCCCTAGTGGTCAAGTTAAGATCCAACGGGATGTCGTGCATCCAACTCACCACCTTTCCATTGAGTTTGGCATAGTTCTTGTAGTCCAGAGTGTATTTCAGTCCAATCGAACACGAACTAACGGCGGTAGGGGACGAACCCAGGCAAGGTTGGAAAGAAAGATGGCGTTGGACCACGGATAATCTGGTGGTGGCGGAAGATTGAGGCGCCATTACTCGGTGAGTTAGAAACCGGTACATTTTCCAAGCTTATATAAAGGCCACACGAAAAACGTAGATTTGGTGGGGTTATTCACAGGGAAAAAAAAATTGACGTATCCTCGGAACTTGCGAACCGAATTTGTTTGAACGACCCAATAAACCGGACGTCGTTCCGATGAATACATAATGAACATTGCTATGTTTGGCTTCGTTCATTAGTATCCATACTCGTTGAAATCACTTTTCATCGGATGATTGTTTTGAAGTCGGCTCAACCATAGACTCCTTATAGCCGACCGAGCGGGGTGTGGTCGAAAAGTAAACTTTAACATACAGGATGAAATCTTTATTATCAGCCCCACCAAACCACAGGCCGGAAGTGCACTACAGTAGATCGAATGAATGGTATTATTGATTAATGCAATTAGAGCGGGTTAGGACCGGTGAATTCGATGTTGCCCTTCTCGTCAAATATGGCGTTTTTGTTCGACGCCTCCACAGCCGTGGCAAGGCGTTCGACCTCGATGTCAGATAAACCCATGGGATCACGAGGGATCCAGACACCTGGACATTTGGCCAGAGCCAGGGGACTGTCATAGGCGTGTTTGTCGTCGACCTCAGGTGGGGGAATGTCGTAATAATCTGGCGGTAGATTGATTTTTGCGTGGCGGAAGTTTGCAAAGATGTCGAATCGGAAAAATCGAAGGATAGCATTATATGAGCCAACTTCCTTGAAATCTCTATCGGCTAATAATGGAACCATATATGAAGATTGGTTTCCCACGTCCTCTTTGAGTTCTTGCTTGAGATTATTGTTTTCCTCATGCTCAAGCAACAAATTCGTCTTCGATTTATGCCCTTTGGGTCTGTTGATTACTTTGGCAACGTATTCGGTGGGACCCTTCGCTGACGGGGTATTAGAAATGCCATCAAGCGGTCTCATAGCATCCATGGACAAGCATTTCAACCGATGGTTGTAAGTTGTGTTGAGATGGACATGCCAAAGAATGGTGACGATGAGTCCAATGACAGCTAACACGATTGCCCCCCAACCTTTACCGACGGCAGAAATCCCGAGAATGCAAAGTTGTCCAAGGTAAATCCCAGCCATCGTTTCCGATAGAGCATTTCGATAATACATGCCTCTACCATCCGGTGCAAAACCAAGGCAGTACACTAAGTTGTGACAGTAGGCAATGTATACCATGAACATTGTAAACGCACCAAAGAGAAGAATGATCGGAGAAATTATGGCATAAACAAGGGTAATCACGACCAACAATGTGTAAGCTGGGAACGTAGTGCCCCATGCCATTGAATCGAGCGACAGATACCGCGTCCATTTTTGCCGAACCGTTTTGTCAAGTGTTGATCCCAAAACATAAAACAAAACCAAGTTCACAATTTGAAAAAGTGTACCTCCAGCGATTGTGAAAGCATTGAGGGCAAGGTATGAGATATAGAAGTTCGATGAGAGCGGCAATTGTGATGCCAACATGTGCATTGCTTCTTCTGGATGATCGATGATTTTCTTTACCGTTGCCACAACTGAGGACATGAGGGCAGCAACAAGAAAACCGTTGATAATTTGGAACACCATGTACACCTTTTGTGTAAAGTCTTCGATTCGCTGCTTCGTGGTTGCACCCTTGACTTGAGCTGCAGTTCGAATAAAAATCGGAAGCATGAACATCAAAATTGCCAATAAAAACGTGGGTAATAAACCGGAAACCACCCCTTGCAACCATCCAGGTAAGTTTTCAAAGAATGAAAGCCATTTAAACGTCTTCATGAGCGTGTCAATACTAGAAATTGACCCGACGAACCCTGTAGGAATCGCCCAGAGGACGATGAGGGCAATCATCGCGGCCCAGGCAATAATCGTTCTGGCTGATTGCTCAAACGTGAACATACGCAAGTTATTCCACACGACATCGCTTGGCTCAAATCCAATTTCAGCACCGATGAAAACACCAGGAGTATGAGACATTACCAGCTGATATGCCAATTCGGCATACTCTTGGTTTTCAAACTCGACAATTAAGGAATTTTTAGGACGCTTCTTATGGTAGTTGCGTTGCAACTGTGCAATTTCTTTATTGAGATCTGGAATTTTCTCGAGGTAATGATTGATGGCATCGACTTTGTTTCGCTTAAAGATTAGGTGACCGATATTAATGCGAGGGCGTTTCTTCTCAGGAACATAAGCATAGATATCATCAACGGGAGTTATGGATTCACCCTTCTTTTCAGCCTTTAATTTGCGCTTCATGGCCATTTTGAGGAGCTTATTTTCCGCTCGCTCTAACGCCATTACCATATTCTGCCGTTTGACAATAAGCGAGTCAAGCTTACGCGTCGTTCGACTAATATAGATGCGCTTGACACCATCAAAAAGCTTGTAAAACAGTTTAGTGTCCAACATTTCATCAGGGACAAATCGAAACAATACAGTACGCGATGACCGCTTTGAAGCATAGTGTGGCAGAGCCAAGGCAGCTATGCGCAATGAATTGTAATAGAAAAGCTCCCGGTTCAATGTGAAAATCACCAAACCATAAAATATCCATGAAATCAAAACGTGAGCATAGTATCGGTTACCATCATTTACGTTGGAAATTGACAACTGATCCAATCCATTTTTGTGGTTGCCATTCGTTGCGTTTACTGGAAGCAAAACAGTCCACGTAAGGATACCACCGGTGAAGCAACATCCCATAATCCATAGGTAACGCAAGAAAAAATACCCATCAAGACCACATTGCTTGATCAATGTCTGCAGCGGCTCGGTCAAAATCACCCAGATCCACAGGAATGGATCCTTTGGGAGCGGTCGAGGGCGATCTTGTTCTGGAATCGACTTGAGCATTGTTTTGGGTGAATAAATCCTCGTGAACTTTAGCCGAAGGACGATAAAACATGTGACGAATATGGCACATATTATACCGTTAGCTAGGACTGTAACCAACACCTGTGACGTCGAGGTGCCGGTCTGAGAACTCATGCTGGTGTGCAAGGCAAATCTTCATAGTCCTCGAGAAGACTATGGCTTTGCATATACTGCACATAGCAGACTATGACGTCACAATGGGTATAGATCAGCATATTCATTTGACAGGAGAAGGAATAAGGGTCACCAAAGTGTAAAAGACAACAAGTATAATTGGCTCCGTTATATGTTGCCTACTGCTGCCGTATGTTAGGAGGAGCCTAGGTGAAAGGCATTTTTGATGGTTGCGATTTATGGAATGAGAATGCTATTATAGCAAATGTGTGATTGTTGTCACATTAGCGCGTCATTACTTAAACTATTTCTGGCTTTACTGTCCCCCCACTAAAGCTATTTCGACTTTAAAGGTGTTGCTCGGTCGTGTCGAACAAAATAAAGAGCAATCAACAACATGAACTTGTTACAAAACCAACATTACGCGTGGCGCACCAATCAACACGTTCACGGTATGGATCTTATGGCCTGATGGCGATATAAGCTACGACAATCGTATCCATTCATTTAGACCATGCCCACTCGAAACACCAAATTTCTTCGATACTACCCTTCCAGGTGTCATTCGAACCTGCTACTAATCCATTGGTGATAATGATGATAATGAAAAAGAATAGTATGGCGTAATTGCATTTACTCAAGCTGGTTGTCCTCTTATCTTCATATCGATACTGGTTTGTGTGAAATTCATTCAGGAGATGCGCTCCTTGGCCCTTACATCTTCGATATATGCAGGCACTATGGATCAATTTACACATGGCAAGAATATCGAAGCTAAATAGGTGTTCACGCCACCGATGAGAATAGTGCTCCATTATCTTGAAAAGTCTGAAGCACATCGCATCCTTTGGCTCTTGGAGGAGTTGAAAGTGCCGTATGAAGCCATATATTATCGAAGAGATAGCCTTTACAATGCTCCCGCCGAGCTTAAACTGATACACCCATTAGGGACATCACCCGTGATCGAAGTGATCCACCCTGATAATGACAGGCGCAAGGTAATTGCAGAGAGTGCCCACATTATGCGCTTTCTTCTTCGCCACTTTGATAAAGCCAAACGCTTGTCATTTCCTCAAAACCCTATCTTTTCGGAAGAAATGGACTATTTGATCCATTACGCCGAAGCAACGCTACAGCCACTCGAAGATTGGCTACTTAACAAGAATTGGGTAATAACAAACACTCCCTATGGGTTCCAATCAGTGGTGAAATGGGTAGCAGGGGCGTTGGGAGGTGATGGCCACGCTACCGAACTCCTCCGCAATTTGGATTACCTCAATTCAATGCTTAAAAAACAAGAAGAAAAAGGCCACAGCTACCTTGTGGGTGACAAGTTTTCATTGGCAGACATGATGGTTGCATACCCCATACTCCAGGGATTTTGTTACTCGCCTGAGATCTTCTATAATCTTGATGGTGGCACGTATGATGCGGGGAAAAACTTCCCTTATTTGTATAGATGGAGTAAGCTTTGCCAAAAGCACCAACTGTTGTGCAAGGCTAACGAAGTAATGGTCGAACTCAGCAAGCTGGGTCGACCTGACGATATAACGCAAGTATAAAGCTTTAATTCTTTGATGAGTTTATGCAAGGGCATCCGGTTTTGTGTTCGAAATTGTCAAATCGGGGCGGAAATATCTCGTTTCGATCACCGCCAAACTTAAAATATCAATGGATTTATGTTGTTGGTATTGATACGTTCAACTACTGATGCGAGTAGTTTTACATTACCTTGTTGATTCGCTGGCCCATCGCATTCTATGGTTGTTTGAGGAGCTAAAGATTCCCTATGAGCTCAAGATATACGCCAGAGACAAATGGGGTAACCCCTCCGAACTGTACAAAGTTCTCCATCCGGTGGCGGCTACATCCCCTGTGATTGAAATCGTTGATTGGGACGGTAATCGGAAGAAGATGGCGGAAGGTGGACATATAATGATTCGGTTGTTGCGGTTATTTGATCCCAAAGAGGTTCTTTCTTTCAACGATTCATCGGAGAAGGAGCAATGGGACTTTTTTCTTCATTATGCTGAAGCATCATTACTGCCAGTGTTAGACAGTGTTCTAGCTGACCAAAGGTTTGTCAATAATTCGCCTTATGGACTCCAAGGAATAATCCAGGGAATTACATCATTTATTGGCGGTAAATATTATGCCCAGGAACTCAAAAAGCACTTACATTATTTGGAATCTGTTCTTGAACAACAACATCGACAAGGGCTGGATTATATTGTGGGACGAAAGTTTTCTTTGGCGGATATGATGGTAGCCTATCCTCTATTGACGGGTATGAAATGGCCGGACTTGCTCGAACACTTATATGGACCCGACTTTCTGATGGGTACTGAACTACCTCATCTTCAACGCTATCAGCACTTATTGGAGATGAATCCTCTGTTGATAAGGGCTAATGAGGTAATAGAAGAGGTCTTAGCTCGTAAGCAGGGACGGCAGGACGACCCTTAAAGTCTTACTCTTCCGATTAGCACTCAATAAGTTACAATATAGTCACTGACCGCAGTGTTTTATTTTAATGTCACATTCGTACCATCATGGAATCATCATGGAACAAAAGTGTCATCATCGCACTTTTCGCTAGCTCTCATGATAGATGCCTAAAGTGAAACAACGAGTCACAAAGAACCTGCCACCCCCAGCAGGCTTTGAGAAGATCAAACCAACCCTTACATCATTACTCAGCAAGCTTAAGGAAGCGCAAACAACGACGCTCGCGACTACCACGACCACTAAGCTGACATGGCCCATCATCAAGCTTGATCACCAAATCTCAAGATTTGTTTACGAGATGTTTTACAAACGAAAAGCAATAAGCAAGCAGTTATATGATTGGCTTCTACTTCAGCCGTACACAAATGCCGAGCTTATTGCCAAGTGGAAAAAGCAGGGGTACGAAAAATTGTGCTGCATCAATTGTATTCAAACGACTTCCACCAATCACGGTAATACTTGTTTGTGTCGAGTAACACGAAAAACACTCGAAAAGAACGGCGAAGCCGACCGGGAAATCGAGTGTGTGACGTGCGGGTGCACCGGTTGTGCTAGTACTGATTAAATAATTTAATTTCCATTAATAATATAGATTCCCATCCTTTCCCTAATACCGTTTCCCAATACACCATAATAATATGCAACTCTACTCGTTTCGTTTGTTGACGACTTCTTCATCCTCAAGTTGAGCCCGCTTGAAGTCAAACATCAAGTTGCGCAGACTACATAAAGTCGGACTCAGTTGAGTATCGGTACGTCTTCTGATTGCTGGCGATTGGTGTACTGGTCGTAAGACCATGTCCTCGTCATCATACAGATTAAATATCGTCGGGTGGCCCCCATGCGCAGCGTGCACCAACGGTGAGTAAAACTCCTCAAGGTATGAAGGCAGATTCCACAACTTTTTCATGATCAGTTGTGTTTGAGGAGTTTTAAGGTTTCTTAATGGTGTCTTGAGCACTTTCGGGGTATTTTGCAGCTTGGGGGTGACCAGCAGCCCAGCTGTCAATTGAGGGGGCATGAGCATCGATCCTTTGATCTTCTGTCCCAATAGAGCCGGGGTTAACGGTTCCAAAAGCGGGCCAGGATCATTGGGGCGAGTGGGGCTCAATTCGAGATTCGACGAGTACGAAAATGAACTAGAACACGAGAGGTTTTGCATCGATTCATCGGTGACGACGATGGTTGTGGTTGGTGATTTGTCGCCGTCGTTGTCTGCAAATGGTTCGCCCAATTTTTGGCGCTTATTCGACGCTTCTTGCGCCATTTCATCGAGGGTGCGCTTCTTGATAACTTGCGTGGGCTCGTCCTGAGGTGGCGAGCTGGGTAGAGTGACGGGAGCCTTATTCTGGTTGATTTGTTCCATTACCTCATGGTAGCTCAGCTTGCGAATCGTTTTCAGCTTCAAAAACTGATCCTCACACCCTGGTTTTATGCACCAAAAATGGCCTTTACCATCTTTCAGTTTCTCTCCCTTGATAAATGCCTTATTAAGAGAAAGGTTGTGACGGATCAGGTTCTGCCACCCCACATCTTCACGCTTATAATACTTGAAGGTATCGGAGATCCACAGGTAGATTTGCAGTAACGTTAACTTCTTCTCTCCATGAGACAAAATCGAGATACCAATCAAGGTGGCGTAACTATACGGGGGTTTTTCGTCACTCAGTAGGTCGAACGCTTCTTCCTTGATCTCCTTTTTCGTCTTCTTGCGCTTTTTCTCCTTTGATTTCGTCAGCGACGGATCAATATACATCTGTTGTTTCGGTTGAACCAGGTGAGTGCCAGGGTATTGGTCGGGGGACAGGAACGCCGGCAGGAGCAACGCCGGATTGGTTGCTGGAGGGATATGCGCCATGGCCATGGGGTCTAACGACGGTGGTAACGCTTGCGATATCACTTGGCTCGAGGTGGTGGCGCCAGCAATCGCCGGATCCAAGTTGGTCAAGGGGGTGTCGAAAGGTTTGTGGGAGAACAGTTGGGGGGGAGTCTTCATTTTGTACACCGCCAGCGGTGCCGACAGGGCACGGTTTGCCAACGTGGCGCTGCTGGTCTTTTCCAGTAACGGCACTCGAGCAGAATAAGGCATCATCGCGATGATGTTACCGACACCAGGGGAAGGTTAATCTTTAACTATATTTTTTTCCGCGTTTGCGCGCTATGGCCTTTATATAACCATTTTATACGATTGTTTTGGTTTTTGAAGGGAACGCGTCGCGCTCGGAGATTATTTTTTAATGCCGTGGAACTTTGCCAGTTCGTGTCCCCGTCGCCGCAGACGCCACAATGGAAGGATTGCTGTGATTAAAATCAGCCAAGCCCCGGCGATACCCACGGTGATTATCGGATACCGCAACGTATCGGGTACGTATCACCACACACCAACGTCATCACCGACGGACACTTTCCGACGAGTCGCGCATCGGCGGCTGCACTTGCTTGCAACCTTGCGGGGTGCCCGGCAACGCATGCGTTTTTGACGGCTCACCTCTTTCGAAATGTCACCGCAGCACATGGCAATTGGTGCGGGTGCGTACCCATGTTACCAGTAATTGGTGACGAATGCGGTTGTGCGGGTAGCAAACGAACTGGGCGCAGGGTTCACGTCCCAGATCCTTAGTACATCTTTGCGGACGTCTTTTGTCATTATAGTCGTGTCAACGTGGCGCCCCGATGTTGGTACCACTAATACTAATTATAGCTCAGTAGTTGAGGGATCATTAGTGATCACGACTATGTTGGGACAGGGTGAGTGAACGATAGATGAGGGGACAGAGTCGTGGTCATTCATGATGATATTGCCTTTTGCATATAACACGAGGAAAGGGTGGAATTGATCGTGTTGTCTTTCGAATGATTTCGCCCCACACGTTCGTAGTTTCATTTTATTTTTGCCGGCTCGAGCCCCCTGTTGCTGATAAGATCGGACGCGTCTTCCGAGGTCTCCGCCCTCAGGAACGTGTCGAGGTATAATCGAAGATGTGGGTGATGAGACCTATCTCATAGGGAACAATGGAGACGTTGACGAAGGGGGATAAATGATGGTGACGCCACATGATCGATGACGCACTTGGTGTGTTGACGATCAATCAGGGAACACACCGTCGTCATGATGCTTTTATGTATGAAGGGGGGAAAAAAGAACTTGATCCCTCGTTTGCTTCTAATTCCAGGTGACCAGGCTTGCCGGACTGAATCAGGGTTTCTCCGTGGCAGTAGGTGCACACATTGGTTGTTGCGAAAAAACCGCAGCCTTTAACGCTGAGTTGAGACAGGATGGACGATACCATCAAACACCTTCTTCGGTTCGTCGCCCGAGGTTTCTACCAGACTCCACATGTCCTCATTCTCGATGCGGTGATGCTCCACTCGGTACTTTCCGATGACGATCTTTTGTTTTTGTTGGAGATCAAGAAGAAAGAGTTGCGAGCCTACTGCAACAAGTTGGTCGATGACCGGTTACTCCTGACACATATCCAAAAGGAAGAACATCCTCAACAACGGGCGATATCTCGTACTTATTATTACATCCACATCACCGAAGCCATCGATGCCATCAAGTGGAAGGTACACTCATTAGTCAACACGTTGAAAAACGAAATGCTGAACTATGGGAACCCTTCGGGGTATGTGTGCAAGCGGTGTAACCGGAAGGTGAGTCAGCTTGATGCCATTTCGATGCTTTCCGATGATAAAACCGAGTTCATTTGCGATGTTTGTAACGGGGTTCTCGTCGAGGACGATTCGAGCCAACAAGCACAAATTAAACAAGAGAAACTTGAAAAGTTGCTGACACAAATCGATCCCATCATTACCTACCTCAAAAAGATCGATGAGTCGCAAGTTCAAGATAATGATTACGACCAGGCGATGATCAAGAGAATCCCCGCTCAACCCACCGCCGCTCAAGGCCAATTCGGCGGGCGCAGTCGCAAGTCCAACTTGCTGTCGCTGTTGGCCCACGATGCCTCGCGGGCTCAAGCTACGTTGCAAGTGTCCATCACTGCCAACGACAAGGACGACGAGCGCGAGCAAGAAGAAAAGGAGCAAAGACGGCAAAAGTTGGAGCAAAACGCGTTGCCATCGTGGCATTCAGAGTCTACCGTTGGTCAACTGTCGCTAGGTAAATTTGCCGAAGAAGAGCAAGCTGCCACCGCCAATGACGTTAAACCTGTACTCAAATTGGAAGAAGACGAGGACGTTAAGCCCCAAGTGGACGATGCTGCTACCTTCCAACCTTCTAACCTGGAAATCAAGGACAAGGAGGCTCAAGATGCATTGGCAGCTTACTACGCCCAATTGGCTCAACAAAATGCCGATGATGATGACGAAGATGAAGATGATGACGACGATTTCGATGATTTACTATGAGATGATATAATGCATCTCCGCAACTTACAGCATAAATTTAATACATAAAGTGGAACCTTTTTTTCCCCCTGCAATTGATGTGAAACAACTCTGGTTGTCTCTACACGGTGATTTTTGTGTGCACACCGGTGGTATAAAACCATAGCGCACAAACGTTTGCAAGTATCAAGCATTATGATTTCAAAATCAAAAATAAAATTGGACTACGATACAATTAAGGATCTTGGAGAAGGTACCTTTGGTTGTGTTACTCTTGCACAGTACAAGCATTCACTCGATTCTCTTATTGAGCCAAACAAAATCTACAACTCTTCATTAATGCGCCCATTACCCTCCGTCTTTCTCAGCAACCAGCACTCAATGGTAGCCATCAAGACCATGAAGGTTAAAGATGTCAACTTTGATCGTCTTCGTGAAGTAAAATTCATCCGACACGTTGGGGCTCATCCTAATTTGGTACAAATTTACAATTTAGTGGAGGATGCAGACACGGGACATTTGCACATCATCATGGAACCAGCTGAATTCAATTTGCACCAGTACCTTAAAGGACGTAACGGAAAGTACTTAAGCACGATGACAATCAAACTGTTCTCGTCTCAATTGTTATGTGCAATCAAGCACATCCATGAGTATGGATTTATGCACCGAGACGTCAAGCCGGAGAACATCTTGTTGACACCTACAGCCAATTATTATGGTGGTAAAGAGTTTGTACCATCGTATCGTCGAGTGTGTGACACATTTATCTTAAAGCTTGCTGATTATGGTTTGGCTCGACTGCTTCACTCTGCGGCAAAGTTTAGTCGCTATGTACTGACACGGTGGTACAGAGCGCCCGAGCTATTCTTAAGACTGTCGGGCCACGATCGGGCGGTTGATATTTGGGCACTTGGATGTGTTTGCGCCGAAATTGCCAATGTGTTTCCCATATTTCCCGGAAGATCTGAACTAGAGATGTACTCGTTTGTGGCTGCAAAAATTGGCTCACCTGCAGGGACACCTCGTGGTCCAGGAGGAACTTGGGAAGATGCCCATAAACTACTTAACGGACGTGGATGGAATGTCAAACGAAAGAACCCGCCCGCTTCGTCTATGCAAGAGTTGATTCATCACCCACGACCGGAAATCCGCGATCAGTTAAGTGAGGTTTTGGAATGTTGCCTCCAGTGGGACCCGCAACGGAGAGACTCGGCGGAAATGTTGACTAGACTCTCCTTGTTTGAGTGGACTCTGGCGAGAATGACTCTTAAAAAGATGTTAAAGGCTGACACGAGGGCATCGATCCGATTCGAGCATGCTAGGTCACAAAATGTAACCGGCCCCTTAACGGACATAAGTTCTTCATCCGTCAATCAGCAACTAGGAGTGACACCATCTAAAGTCGAGACTCTCGGAAATCGTTGCGAAAATTTAGTCCGGGAGCCGTTACGTTAACGGGGATCAAATGCATGTAACCTCAAGTTTTGCTAAACTCCGATGCGAAGACGTGGTTTAGAGTGCTATAAATAAAGAATAGGGGTTGAGGCGAACTCAACGATGAGGTGACGTTGACATGAATTTATGCTATTTCGTGAGCTAACGCCTTTGCGTTCAGCAATCACCCAACACCGTTTAAAAAACATCATACGAGTTAAAAGGCACAGTATATATGTAGCATGATTTCTTTTGTGATGATCACCTGACCTAGTGCACATTAAGATAAGTACCGAGGACGCGAAAATTTAGCGTAGGTTTTGACTCCTATTATCAACATGCCATCTCTACCATTGCTTGCACAGGCTACGGTGGCGAAACACAACACTCCAAAGGACTGTTGGGTTACGCTTTTCAACCGTAAGGTTTATGATGTGACAAGTTTCCTCGATGAACATCCTGGTGGCGCCGATTTGATTTATCCTTACGCCGGCAAAGATGTCACCACGATCATGTCTGATCAACTGTCTCACGACCACTCGGAGAGTGCCTACGAAATGTTGGATGAAGATATGTTGGTTGGTTACCTTGCCACTCCCGAAGAAGAAAGAGAACTTCTTGATAACAAAAACCATGTCGAGGTTGAAGTGAAATTGACCGGTGAGGAAGACTTTAACATGTACGAGTTCCATGATGAGTTACCTCCCGAACATCTCCTTTCGGTTCAGACTGACTATGAGGACGACGTTAAAAAGCACAAGTTCTTGGATTTGAGTAAACCGTTACTTATGCAAGTGTTCCGTGGTGGTTTCTCGAAGGAGTTTTACTTGGAACAAGTTCATCGTCCCCGTCATTATGGGAAGGGGTCGGCTCCTTTGTTCGGGAACTTCTTAGAACCGGTTTCGTTGACGCCGTGGTGGCTTGTACCGCTTGTGTGGCTTCCTCCAAACTTGTTCCTCTTTTATCTTGGATGGAAGGAGAACCACTGGCTTGTGGCGTTGTCCTTTTGGGCTTTAGGATTGTTTGTGTGGACCTTGGTTGAGTATTGCATGCACCGGTTCCTTTTCCACTTGGATGAATACTTGCCGGATCACCCTGCGTTCTTGACGTTGCATTTCTTGTTACACGGGATTCATCATTACCTTCCCATGGACGGCTATCGGTTGGTGTTGCCACCTACTTTGTTTGTCGTTTTGGCTTACCCCTTCTACCGTCTCATTTTCGGGATTTTCCCTTACCCGTGGGCGTTATCAGGGTTTGCCGGGGGTACTTTGGGCTACATCATGTATGATGTAACTCACTATGTTCTTCATCACACGAAGTTACCCGGTTACTTGCAACAAGTGAAGACATACCACTTAGAGCACCACTACAAAAACTACGAGATGGGTTTTGGTGTCACTTCGAAGTTTTGGGACGTGATATTTGGGACGGAAATTACTGGTACATACGACAAGAGTCAATAATGATCGATTAATTTAATTAATACTATGCTTTTTTTTAGTGGAAGGTCCTGCCTCTAGTCCAGCGTAAGCAATGAAGGATCCCATACCGATTCATCAGGCTCCTCGACAGTAGCACCATTGGCGATTTCCGATGGCCCTTCATCAACCATCATCAAATCGTCAAGCGTCGAGTCGACTTCAACCAAAACATCCTTTTTATCCTTAGTCTTAGCCTCCTTACCTGGCGGTGGTTTATACTTCTTTGCATGCTTGGTATAAATGCGGGGATTTTCATCTTCAGGCTCTGGCTCGGGGGTATACATGAAATCTTTGTATGTCAAATCCGGAAGTTTGGCCAACGTGTTCATTTTGAACCCCCATAAGCTTGGGGGCTCAGTTTGGGGGGTAGGGGTGATGCGAGATGGACGAAGACGACGAAATTGATCGAACACTTGGAGGGTTTTGGTGATAGTTTTCATATTTCGCCTCGTAGCCCATTGTCGCTGTTTTATCTTTCCTGGATAATACTTTAACGCCCGCGTGTAACCCATTCTATTTCTTTTTGAATAGTTATCTTGCAGTCGGCGAAAGTATTCCATTACATCGAATTGAGGCGGAGGGTTGTCGTTACCATCATTAAAGTTGAAATCGCCCTTTTCGTCAGCAGAGTCATCCTCATCGTCATCGTCGTACTTAACATCGCTTTGGTATTTGTAGGGGAAGGGCGTGTCTTCAAATAGCTTGTGACAACGACCAGTGAGTTGGTGAAAGAGGGGGATGTTGATCGACTCACCCGTCGGTCTCGCCGCCATAAGTGCCGCAAGTAGCACCGCTTGCCAGTCATGATACACATCTTTGAGCGGCTCATTCCATTTCAAGTATTGGAGCACTCGATGAAGTTGACGTTTAACTTTGTTGATGATGTGTTGGGTCGCGGGGTTCAACATACCATCAAGAGGACCCCGGCCACCCAATTGTTGCATCACTTTGCGTTCAATGAGGGCCTGTATCTCTATATCGAGGTTCTGGACCACGTCGGACTCCCGAGTGATGAATTTGTAATGCCTAGTCCACGGCTCAGTATCGGAATAACCAGTGTCATCATTAATCAGGGGAAATCGAGTGGGGTTTTCCGGTGGAGTGGGACGGTTTAAGTCGACGTATCGGGTGGAGGTATCAGTAGGAGGGATTTCGTCCTTGGGTAAGGGCCAGGCGTAATAATTAACCAGAGGATACACGGGATCAACTCGGCGCATCAACAGCACCAGGTAAAGGTGAATGGCTAGATCCGTCCGATATTCATCCTCGATATCCTGAACGACATTTGCGTAGTCACGTAGTCGTGTGGGAAGAGCAGCGGCGGCATTTGGCATCGAGGACGGGTAGTAAATGATGGCGCACTGTGCTAGGCTAGTTGATATTTCCATCGCCACGCGCTCACAACCCGATGACTTTTTCTCGTGTACCAAGGTCGCACCAAATCGAAGTGGTGAATTCTAAGGTTCGCTTCCAAACAACGGTTAACGATGCAACAATACCAAACCGATTTCCTTAACCTTGCCCTTGAAAGCCAAGCGCTTAAGTTTGGGTCGTTCACCCTCAAATCGGGGAGACAGTCGCCCTATTTCTTCAACTTGGGGCTCTTCAATACCGGGAAGTTGTTGAGCACGTTGGCGACGTCGTACGCCGAAGCCATCATCAAGCTGAACATCGAATTTGACATCATTTTCGGTCCTGCTTACAAGGGTATTCCTCTTTGTGCCATCACTGCTGCCAAATTGGCGGAGTTGGCTCCGGAAAAGTACGGGTCGGTGGGGTACTCGTTCAACCGGAAGGAAAAGAAGGACCACGGCGAAGGCGGGTCGATCGTGGGGTGTGCGCTTAAGGACAAGAAGATCTTGATCATTGACGACGTGATGACGGCGGGGACTGCCATCAAGGAAGCGTTTGAGATCATTGGTGCCGAAGGAGGTGATGCCGTTGGTTGTATCATTGCTCTCGATCGTCAAGAAACCACCAAGGACTCGGAATTATCCGCCACGCAAGCGGTGGCCAAGGACTACGGCATCCCCGTGGTGTCGATCGTGTCGTTGAGCGACATTATCACTCATTTGAAGGGGAAGATCTCCGCCGAAGAATTGGCGAGCATCGAAGAGTACCGTCGTACTTACGCCCCTAAGCAGTGAACTAATAGATTAATAATGTAACTGTATATAAAATCATCCTCTAATCTTCATAATCTTCTTCTTCGGTTGTTTCGGCATCACCGGTTGTTTAGGCATTTCCACCTCGGGGTCGTAGATAGCCTTGGTCATGGGGTGTTTCATCAACAATTCCGAGTTGATGGGAACAATGGTGTTCATGCGGTAACCCTTAACCTTGGGAATCTCCTCCGGAGTGAAGCGACCGTCGAATTCGGCCGGGTAGGCGATACCTCCTCGCGGTCCCACCAGTTCGAGGGTGGTGGGGTGAGTCTTGAGAAATTCGGAGATGGCATTGAATAAGTGGCGTTTGTGCTTGAATTCGGGGTTGAAAAACGTCCCGTTATCATCCTTTAACATCACCCGAACCCGTCCGGGGTTGCCAAAGTCTTGAGGGTGGGTTTTGTCGAGTTCAAGCAACACGGGAAGACCAAGCGAGCGACAACCGTCACTTACGGTCTTGGCAAGCGGGTTTGCCACCGCCCGGTCGCTATTTACTCGACGCCCTTCTCGCACACTGCGGTTTTTATCAAAGTAACACGGGTATATCACCTGGAACCGTTTAAATTGAGCTTGTTCGTCCTCCGTAAACGCCTGGGAGTCCAAGATGTCTTTCCGTTGAATTGAGCTCTTGGGAGGGGGCGTAGCTGATGGCATTGCCCCGAGCTGATCCATCATGGGTAAGTTGGGGAACAACGGCGGCTCCGAGTCCTGTGATCTCACCACTGACGGCGCCGGAATCACGGGAGCAATGGGAGTTTTGAGACTGGGATCAAACTCGGCGATGTCCATGTCCATGTTGTCGATGTCGTCGACATCTTCAAGCACCGGTTTCTTCGACATGGTCTCACACTAGGATTTTTTCCGCGACCGAGATCGTTAACTAAATTGGAGGGTAAAGTAAGGAGAGAGCCAAGGGTAGATTAAGGATAAGCTTCTCTTTTGCATACTCTATCAAAAGACTGGGAGTTAATAGTAAAGAGGATGAATGGTAAACTGTATTTGCAGAGAGGAGAAAGGCTAGGTTGAGAGTTACCAAGAATGGTAAACGATGGCAAACGTGCGGCTGGAGAGAACGAGCGACCAAGCATTCACGTCGCTTAACTAAATCACAAATAAGTCATACTATGACCCCGGGAGAAGTCGTGTGATCACATGAATCAATGACAATCTTAGGTGACCCCGCACGACGCCGTTGTCCCGCTGCTAGAGCAACGACGACCATTGCTGTGCCACCGTCCCCATGCTTTTTGCTTTGTGTCACGTGGGCATTACCGTGTCAAGAAAACAGTGCGAAGACACACCACTCCAAGTCACTCGATCCGCGTGTCAATATCTCCTTTAACTAGACGCTGATGAAGATCTACTACATTGGTATCCTCAGAACGTGTGGACCCAAGACGCTTGAGCTCTCGTCGGCGCGGGACTTGTCGCAGTTTCTGTTCTTTGAACGGACGGGGGTGTCTCAGTTCATGACGTTCTTTCTGGAAACGGTGTCTCTGCGGACTCCCGCGGGACAACGACAGCTGATTGAAGAAGGCAACTACGTCGGCCATACCTATAACCGGTCGGAAGGTATTGCCTGTGTGGTGATCACCGACAAGGAGTACCCGGTGCGCCCGGCGTACACGTTGATCAACAAGATTCTCGAAGAGTACTTGCTGGTGCACCCCAAGCAACAATGGGAGTCGGTAGAAACCACCGACGCTCTGTTGGAGTTCCCCCAGTTGGAGCAATACTTGAAGAAGTACCAGGACCCGTCGCAAGCCGACTCGATCATGAAGGTGCAACAAGAGCTCGACGAGACCAAGATCGTCCTTCACAAGACGATCGAGCTGGTGTTGAAGCGGGGGGAAAAGTTGGACACGTTGGTGGACAAGAGTGAAGCGTTATCGCTGTCGCTGAGAATGTTTTACAAGCAGGCGAAGAAGACCAATTCGTGCTGCGTCATCGTGTGATGGGGTGGGTAATGAGTTTACTAGTACATCTATAATGAACAACAACGACCGATTCAATCGGTTATATCGTCTACTTACAAGGAATGGGCCTTTTTCACCACGTCGAACGCCTTGAGGAGCTTGCGCCGCGCTCCTAAGGCAATGACGCCTTTTGCCTCCAATTCGTCATTGTCTAACTCGATCAATTCTTCCCAGGGCACGTCCTTAAGACAGTCAGTATACTTGTGTAAGCGTAACAACTTAAGCCACGCCGGGATGTTGGCCAATAGGTCGAGGTTAGTCACTTCTAACGGCATCAGCGAGTTCAGCGCCGCCAACGCCGACAGCGACACCGGCGCCGGCGGGCGCTTGGCGTGGTCGGGGCTCAGCTTTTTCCCCATCGCCATCGGCAGCTTGATCGGCGTCTTCATCCCCGGCGCCGCCAGCCGCTGCATCATCAACGGCACCAGCAGCGAGTTCGCGGTGCGATTGATCGAGTCCTCAAACCCATGACGATAGTATTGGTGGCCTTGCTGCTTGCGGTTCAGATCAAGCGCCACTCTCAGGTTTATCGTCGCCAACGCTCCGAGCTTAAGCGCGGTGTGCGCCGACAAATCGTCATCGGTTTGCGCCAGAGGCGCCAGGGGCGATTGCGGGTTCATCGACGATGACGGCAAGTTATGGTACCCCGTCATCGGCAGCGTCGAGTTGGCCGCCGCCAACTGCAAGAAGTTGGTCTTTTCGAACAAGTGCAGCGTCGGCGACCGGGCCCGCTCCAACGGGTTCACCAGGGGGGGCATCGGCAACGTTTGCGACGACATTTGTCCCAGAGGACCTTGCAGCGACGACGGCGCTCCTCCCGCTTGCGGCGTGTGGGGAGCGATCAGGGGATCGGCCAGTTTGGGGCGGTTTTTGGCGACGTCGGCAAACAAGTATTGGCTGCGGAAGTTGGGCTTGGGCTTAGGTTGGTGCAACGGTTGGTTTTGCAGCAGCGGCAGCGCCAACAGCATGGCGTCGAAGTCGGCGTACAAGTCCTGGTTGCCGTAGGGCAAGTTGTACCCCAGTTGCGGCGCCCCGTGGTGGTACAGGGTGAGGTGGACGTCGAGCTTCAGTTTGAATGTGAGCAAGATGTCGATGGGCAAGTTATTGCACAAAAAGTCGACCATTTTAAGCGACTCTTGCGGGGCCAAGTTTTCGATCCACGAGGTAAATGCAATGAGGTCGGGATAGAACGACAGCCCACCACCGCCAGGGTGCTGAGCTTGCGCCAGGGTTGGGGTCGGCGCCGTGGCCGCCTGGGCCAACGCCGGGAACTCGTTCACCAGTTGCGGGCGGTCAAAGAGGGTTTGCGATTGCGAAAACGGCGCCAACGAGTTCAGCATCAGTCCCAAGAGGTCTTGGGAAAACCCGTACTTCAGCGACGGCGCCATTAATTTCAGCGACGGCGCCTGGGGGGCCGACCCCAGCTTCGTCAACGGCACCAGCGTCGCCGCCGCAGTCAGTGCCAGCGAGGACGGCGCCGTCGGCGCCAGCGTCGGCGCCAGCGGCGCCGAGTCACCCCGGTCGCCCCGGTCGTCGTCGGTGTCCTTCAAGTCCAAGTCAAGGTTTTCATTGAGCGCTTCAAATTCCTGCTGAAGGTTAAACCCGACCAGATGCTGGCGGAGAGCAGCCTGCTGCTGGGAGGAAGCGTCGAGCGGCGGTGGCGACAATATGATCGGCCGCTGGAACCGCTGGGGAGAGTTGATCGTGTTGAAGTCCATAAACGATAGAAAACGCCCTAAGCTTCAATGCTCATCCACGGGGCGAAGTTGTCGCTTATAGAAAAGGGCTTCCAACAGCAAGTGAACCTGTTGGTGAAAAACTGAGACGTCTCGCTCACCGTCGTGTCCCCATAGCGTCGTGTGCAGGACGAGATGAGCCCCTCCCCCACTACTACAGGGCGAAAGTGAGAAAAAAAAGCGAAGGAAAAAAAAAAATTTGCCGTTTGTCATCGCCAATTGGGTTCCCGGATCAATCAGCAATTATTACGAGGGGACCGATGGGATTGGATCGAGATGGGAATTATCATTGGTTATGTGTAGGTTATGAGTCGATCATTAGTAGATGCTTCATTCTGTAATTTTAAGGGTTTAGTTGTTAGTGATGTTTAGGGGATCTAGTCGTTGATTATAATGGGAGAAGGCTTTTGGAAGGGTTAGTAGCGGCGGTACCCGATCTGGCTATTGTACGGCACTGGTTTGTGCGAATTATCACGGCAACTCCGGTGTTAGGGTTAGCGAAAGAAAAAAAAAAAGAAAAAAGAAAAAGCGAGCGAAACCCCCCAGGACCCTGACATGGTGGGACATTATTGAGGTAATAACGGTAACAAATAACGGTAACCGTTTTATAATGGTTTTATTTCGATATAGAAATCAGAGTGGTTTTCGTATTGAAAGTAGGTTAGTGGTAACTCTATGCTTACTGTGAGAGAGGCATTTAATGGCGTAAATGACGTGGCGTGCCTTGAAGTGAAGTAGTGGCACGATAAATTCATGAGTTTGTATATGAAATCGTGTAGCTGTGTTTGTCACCAACGTAAAGGTTACGTTGGCTTTTCTTTCTTTGAGATCATCATTTTGCACATCAACCATTTTGGTTAAAACGAACGGATAATCAAACCTTGATAAAAGAGAAAAAGAAGTAGATATCCAATAAATTTTGTTTGAAAGATATCAAATCAACTTTGTTTGAAAGAGATATCTATTCAACTATGTTTGAAAGCGATATCAACTTCGTTTAAAATGACTTCTAATTCTAAGCGTCGGTTAAAGACATGTGTATCGTGTGCTATATAATTCTATCAACAAAACCAGAACGTGTAAAAAACCAGAAAAACGAATTCTATCCCTGTGTACCCCGCCAGCGTGTTCCGTCACCGGCTCAACCAAAACTGCTTATTTTTGCTGATGATGCGTTCCGCGTACTGGAGCTCGGGCATGTACTCGGCAATGTTGTGGAACAAGTTCTCAGCAAAGGTGTCGATGAAAAATATTTGTCCCTTGGGGAGCTGGTCGTTGGCAGCGAGAATTTCCTCGAACTTCGACGGCACCTTGGCGTAACGGAGATCGGTGTGTAAATCGAGCTTCAACGACCGATCATTAGCAAGCTTTCGTTCCAAAAGCGCAAGCTCTTCCGTCTCCCGGGCAAGCACGTACGCCCACTGCAGTGACACTCGAAGCGGTCGAGTGACGTTGGAAATATCGGCACACTTTATGAGCAACAGCAGAAGGAGCTTGACCTTGTGCCCGTCGTGGTCAAACCGTTCGTGTTTAAGAGTGTTAAGCTTAGCAATGTACTCGAAGTGTTCCGCCATATCGGTGGCTAAGATCAGCTGCGTCACCATCTGGCGTACCGTCAACTTATCGGTGGTTTCTGCCGTAAGGAGCGACGGCCAGTAGCACGCAAGGATCTTATTGATGAACACCAGCGTGTGGTACAGCTCAAGCACCAGGCGCTCGTTCACCATCAACAGCGTCGGCGTGTGGTACTTGATCATAAATGCATTTGTCACCCCGGGGTGGCCGACATCATGGCCCAACGCCGCCACAAGGAGGGCCAACGTTTGGATGGGATTGAGGTACGACTCCGATGACTTCGGCGACGCGGCCACGGGGGTCAACTCGGCGGCGTCGTCGGCAAATGTCGTGGCGGTGAGCACCAGCGTCTCGTCGGCGGCGGCGTCGTCGTTGAACTGAGCAAACCGCGGCAAGCACCCTAGCCGTAATAAGAAGTGGAAGCATGCTTGGACGACGTCGACGGCGTGGCGGAAGTTGTGGAACGGATTACCCAGCTTGTAGGTGTCGCGCACGGCAAACACCAATGCAAATAACTCGTTGTCGGACAACCGGTCGAAGGTGTAGGACGATGGCACCTGGTTAAGGGCGTGCTTGAGCATGATGTAGACACAATAGACCAAGTCGTCGTTGGTGAGCTCGTGGGCGGGGAAGCCCCACACGCCCACGGCGTGGCAGAGACGAGCGGCGTGGAGGGGGTCGTCGTCGAAGCCGTGAAGAAGTTGCTTGAAGTCGACGGCGTCGACGATGAGGCGCTTGATGTGGCGCACTCGGCGCATGGTGAGGTCCAGACTGGCGGCGTTGGCGCTCAAGATGTACGACAACGGCGCCACGACGTCGGCGTAGGCGCGGCGCCCGTGGCGCTCCAATTTGTAGTTGCCGTAGTTATCGTTGATGGTGGTGGGCCCGGTCTCCGTCCACGCCTCCACTCGGGCGATCCGGTTGACGACGACGCGAGCGACGTCGGCCACCGCCAGCTGGAGCTCGTCGACCTGGCTAGCATCGGCAAGCAGCGCCAAGCTGACGACAAACACGTTAAGATGGCCAAAGAAGTAGCGCACGGCGAGGGTCTTGTCGTCGAGGGAGAGGCGATCCAACGGGTCGGCGCCTTCGGGAGGACCGTCATCGAGCACCACCACCGTGGCATGATCAACGTCGCTTTCAAAACGGCCATGACTAAACAAGTGGCTCACCAACTGAGCCATCAGCGCCTGGGGATGGCGGCGCCCGGCGAGCGCCGCCACCGCGGCGTCGGCGCCGCCGTGGTACCGTAAGTACACAATGTCGGGGTTCATCAGCGTCCGACCGGAGCGAACACGTGTGCGTAGTACCGTTGTCGAGTAAGCCGAATGCCACCTGGTACGGTTGGGGGGTCGCAATAGTCCGGTGCCAGCAGGGGTAGGGGCACAGCTCGTGGTTTTTTTTTTGTCGCCAGCGACGTGAGGCAAAAGAGGCTGCGAGTGTGAGGGGAGTCCGACACCATCACCGTTGAGGGCGGGGAAAAAAGAAATGTGTGGTGATGGCCAAAAAGGATATGGGGGGGATGATACGATGGCTTCAAGGTGATAACGACGGTGATGAGGTCATTTGTTTGGGAAACAGATGGTGTTGGACACTAGGAGGAGGCAGAGGAGCTAGCTAGGACCAGAGGCGCGAGATTAGAGCCACACAAGCCGTCGGAACACCGCGGGGCATCGCAGTCGAGGTAGCAACCGTCCACTGCCGGCTTTGCAGGCATCGCCGTGGAGGCTGGTGCTCAGTGTCCTCGGGGCGTGTTTTATCGCTGCGCGGAAGGTAAAAAAAAAAAACAAAAAAAACAAAAAAAAAAAAATTAGGACTGGTTTGCGCGAGGTCACGTGGAAACCAGGGAAGGATGTTAAACCCCTCCAGTTCCCTCTCCCCGGGGGCCGGGCCCGGGCTCGTAGCCAGGTAGCGTTAGATGTCACCAACGGTTGAAAAACGATGGCGGGTACACCTTATGGACACGCCACCCTTTTCCCTTCATTGCACAAGTGACCACCAGGAAGTGACCACCAGGAAGCGTGTCTTTTTATGACTCCCGGGGGAGGGCTGGTGGGGAGGGGAGAGACAATCATGACTAGTTATCCTTTATTGGTAGTAATAGTAGGCCAGCACAAGTACCAATATCAATGCCATCACCACTGCTGCCACCACGTTAAAGTGGTGGAATCGTTTGGCTCGCGTCTGCTCGTTTGCCACCGCCACTTTGGCGGCGATCTCCTCCACCGTCGACATCTTCTGGGGGAGATCGCTACAAATCAATTGCTTTTGGTGGTTGGCTCGTTGACGGAGACGATTAAGCCGAGCTTCGGTGGCTTCCACGTGAGTTTGGAGCTCGTTGAGGCGATTAACATTATCTCGGATCGCAAGCTGGTACTTCAGCTTGATGGTGTCTTTATCCGTCGATAATGTGATGAGAAGATCGCGAGTCAGTCGAGCAAGACGTTCAAGGTACGCTTTAAGCCGGTCAAGCTCCTGAAGCAGTTCTACCGACGTGAAATCCGCTTGACGAAATGGCTTTTCCGCATTGCTGGCGTAGGCAGTGGCCACCAGGTCCATAAACTCTTGAAGCGGTTCGAGAGTATCGCCACCTTCTTGAGTGTCCCACACCCCAACTAGATTATCGATATTAAGCAACAAATCGGTCAAGTCATCATCATTTTCTAGTCGGTCACTGGCAGCATGATATTTCAACCCTCCGTTCTGTACAAGCCGTTGGAAGTCATTATCGGTCATTTCCGTGGTCTTGGACGAGTCCCCGACAACGTCATAGTCGAATCCATCGAGCAATTTGTTGATATTAGGCAGCGGGAGCGCACTCGACGTCTTCATCATCAGCTCATGCGTCGCTGGAATCGCCGTCGAGTCCAGCAGATTATTAATCAGCGTATCGTAGAATTGGTCCACCAACTGCTTCTTCCCCATGTCTATCAACGACATAAGCTTTGCCGACGACCCCGGTGACGTTTGCGGAGGACCCGCTGCCAGCGAGTCATGACCCATCAGTGACGGAAGCCACTTCATCGGCAGCACCGCTGATGTCGATAACAGATGGGGAGTGTACCCTCCGTTCCACGACGGGTGGCGTTGCTTGGATAGTCGTCGTCCGTGGAGCAGGGTAAGGTTGGTGGTGCTAGCCAGAACCACGTCATCTTTCGCCATTTGTAACGTGTCACTAGTCGACTTGGGGCGATCACCATCCTTTAACGGAGACGGACCGATATCTCGGTTCCGAGGACCTCTAAACTTGGGGACATCGGGGGACGACTTGGCAGCCATGTAAGTGTGTTAATCAATTACAGGATAAATCCCCAAAATGATCTGTGTGCAGGGTAACGGAGGAAAAAAAGGGTGTAGAATAGAGGTGAGAATCACCGACAAATACTTCTAATTATGGTGACACTAGAGTGTGTGTTACAGAGAGAGGGGAACAGGCAACGATTTATGACCATGTCCTGTTGGGGTGGGGAAATAGGTTCCGTTCATTGCTACCGGAAAGATTATCGCAAATCGATTGTTGCCGCATGATCAATGAGTTCATTCGTCTTCTATTTCTCGCAATTATTCTCGGAATCGGGTGGTGCCGCTGTTTTCTGCGAAATTTCCCCGTCGCAATTATACTCGGAATTATTCTAAACGTGATGCCGTCATGGCTAAGCAGCCATCGGAATAATTATCGCTATAATTGAAACCGTGAAACTATTCGTGTTAAAGCCAGTAAACCTCCTAAAGTTCGAGGAATCTACCCTCTACCAACGAAAGCAGCTCACCGTATATATATATTTGCACCCATCAAACTATGCGGCTGGAGTTAATTACGGATTAATAGTTCTCCCTTGAGTTTGACGTAACACTCTATGCGAAATGCCGAACGGAGGGAATTCTTGCCCGAGTTTGCCGATGCATTTCAAACGGCACTAGAATGTCCCCCGGAAAAACCTAATATAAATAACCCGGGGTAATCCACGATTTGAATTCTCCACTACTGATCATGTCCCCCACAAAAGTACAAACCATCCCCGAAGACTTGGAACCTCGGTTCTCGGCTATCAAGCAAAAGTTAGTCAAGCCCGAGAACGTTGAAGCGGTGACGGCTTCGTGGAAACGCTTGCTTAAAGATATCGAACGTGAATTCGCCGTGATTGCTGACGAAGGCCTGGCCTACGTTCCTCAAGTCCAATGGCAAGATATCGTTGACAACAACTACCAATTGCCCAAAGAAGTTCAACACAAGTTTAAAGAACGAGGCACGATTATGGTCCACGGCGTCGTCGACGAGGCTCAAATTAACAAATGGTTCGACGACCTCGTTCAATTCTGCAAAGACCACCCCGAAACCGCTGGTTATACCTTCCCCAACCCCACTCTGTGGTACAATGTGTTTTGGAGTCGGCCCCAAACCGAAGCTCGTTCTCATCCCAACATTAAGAAACTCATCAACATCATGTCCAACCAATTCACCGCCAAAAATGCCGATAGTCTCATTGACTTGGATTCTCAAGTGGTATACGGTGACCGTATTCGGATCCGTCCTCCTGGCACCAAGGCTCGCTTGCCCTTACACTTGGACCTGAGTTCAATCGAACGGTGGGAAGACCCTGTCTACCGTAGCGTTTACCAGGAGATCTTCGAAGGTAACTGGGAACAATGGGACCCTTACGTCATGGATAAGCGGGCCTACGCCATTGAAAACATGTACAACGATCTGGAATCGGCTCGTGACACCATTTGTTCCGCCTTTAGAACCTTACAAGGGTGGCTTGGTCTTTCTGACAACCGCCTGGGTGAAGGCACCCTCAGGGTGTTGCCCAACGTCAAATTGACCATGGCTTACATCATGCTTAGACCGTTGTTCTGGCGTGATCCTGAATCGGGTAACATTGATGATTATGAAATTGATTTGGAAACTCCCAAATTCCCGGGAGCTCGCCCTTCGACGGGTCAACTTTACTTGGCCGACGACTTCTACCCTCATTTGAGACAAGCCCAACTGTGTGTGTCGGTTCCCGATGTCAAAAAGGGTACTTTTGTATTTTGGCATAGTGACTTGCCTCACGAAGTCGACAAAGAACACAACGGTAACACTGACTCCAGTGTGTTCTACTATGGGGTAGCTCCGTTGTCTCCCATCAACATCGACACTTTGCTCGACACCAAGAATGCCTTCACCAACAACATTCTGCCGGAAGATTACCGTTCGCAGCTTACTGATGAGGACAAGGCTAAGGAATACCAAGGAGCCCTGATTGACCACATTGGCGATGATGTCGACTTCAAGCGGCTGATGGGTCTTGCTGAATTCGACGCTAGGGAACCAGGTTTGACTCCCGGTCAAGTGAAGATTAGACTGTTAGCTAATTTGGCGTTGGCTGAAAACGCATTCGACCATCATGAATTCTTGAAGGCTAACCCGTTGTAAAACCCCTAAATAGCTAAGTATCGACCAATTGCTACATGTTGTCATCACGCAATCTGTCTAGTAGTTAAGTGTCAGTGTCATATTATATAATCTATGCACAATGAGGCTTAGATCCTTGCGATTGCGGCGTTTAGGTTACAGAGCAAATTAGCTGGAAAATAGCCGGAAAATATCACCACTCGATGTTTGATTTCCTACTTTCAGAGATCGGGTTGAAGACATTAGCGGATAGCCACCGGGATGTGTTTTACATTATCGTGCTTAGGATGATCCGGCTCGTGGCGTTTGGAGCCACCGCCCTCATCTTTGCCATTTATCTCAAGACCATTGGCATCGATGAACGCTACATTGGCATGTTTATGACGTTGACCTTTGTCGGGGACTTGATCATTAGTTTCTATTTGGCGCTCATTGCCGATAAAGTCGGTCGGAGAATGGTGATTTTCCTCAGTTCGCTTCTCATTATCGTTACGGGATTGGCATTTGCCTGGTCAGAAAACATCTATGTTCTCGCTACCGTGGCGTTTTTTGGAGTATTGACTCCTAGTGGAGGTGAAGTAGGAGCGTTCAGATCAATTGAGCTGAGTGCCATTGCCCTGCTTACCCCTTCTCATCACCGGTCGGATGTATACGCATGGTACAATTTTAGTGGGGCGTTTTGCCAGGCGCTTGGGGCTCAGCTTTCTGGGTGGCTCGTTGATTGGTTTCAGGACAAATTTGAGTTTACCTTGATTGAATCGTACAAAACGGTATGGATAGGCTACGCTATTGTGGGATTGATCATGGCGGTACTCTCATTCAGCATGTCACCTCAAGTGGAATCCGAAGCCTCGAGACAAGTAACCCCCGACCTTGATGCCGATGAACAAACCCCGTTGGTAGCTCCCGTCGCTGAGCAAGTTAACCGTTCTCGTACCAACTCACTCTGGCGTAAATTCATGCCTGAACTTCACCAGCGAGTGTTGGGAATTGTCATTAAGCTTCTGTTACTCTTTGCTATCGATGCGTTTGCTTCGTCGCTTGTCCCATTACTGTGGCAATCGTACTTTATCAAGCATAAATTTGGTATTCCCACGGCATACTTAGGGCTGGTGTTTTTCACCACCGGCGTCGTTGCTGCTTTCACCTCATTGCTTAGCACGTCATTTACAAAGAGATTTGGACCAGTGCTTACCATGGTGGGAACACATTTACCAAGTTCCATTTTACTTGGGCTTGTACCGTTCCCATCGTCATTTAAAGTGACACTTACGATCCTTATTTTGAGAGCACTGACTCAGCTGATGGACTTGGCCCCCAAGCACGTGTTTTTAGCTACCATTATTCCCGATAATGACCGTACTGCCGTGTTTGCGTTCGTAAATGTGGTGAAGACGCTTGCTCATATTCCTGGTCCGATGGTGGTAGGGTTTTTGACTAAACTGGGGGCGCAATGGATCACGTTCTGCGTGGCATCATTACTCAAAGTCACCTACGATCTAGGGATTTTGGCGACATTTCTTGGTGTCGAAACGAATTAAATAGTCGAAATAAATTAACGTTAACACTTAACCGGTAGTGTTTGATGGGGTATCTTTGTGACCATCACCATTAGATGCCGACTTCCACATGGACAACTCCGTCACTTTTTGCTTGTCATGTTCTTTGAGCAAGACACTGGTTCGTTTGCGCGTCTGGTTGAGCTCAGCAATGAACAGACGATGACTCCTTACCAGGTTGCGCATCTTTATCGGTGATGACGGAGGCGAGTTCGGCATGGGGTAACGTTCCAAAACTCGTGATTGTTGGAAATGGTTTCCGGGGGAATAGGGCAGTGACAATGTAAATGGAGATGGAGGTACCACCTTTCGCGGTGTACTCGAAGTCGTCGCCTTCTTCTTGAGCTTCTTTCGCTTAGGCGATGGTATATGCTTATTCACCAGGTCCTGTGGTCGTTTTCCTTGCTTTGCCTGACTCCGAGTCTGAACCATGGGGATAGGGTAAAGATGGTATGATAGTTAGCAGGTTTAAAGAGTTAGGGACGCGTGCAGGGTGCGCATGCGTTCTTTACGGTAAGTGCAGCGATAGAGGGAAAAAAAGTAGTCTACCTGTCTCTATTATAATCATGAATGAGATCATATGCAATTACCAGCCAAATAGTCTTTGGGCAAAGCTTTTCGATGCTTTGGCTTCCACTGGGTGCTGCCCGCGCTTTCCAGAGGTGCTAAGTAAAGTATAGATCTCCGAGGAGTCCAAGTTGTGGTTGCGTTGCGACAGCGAGCTGTTGGGAACAAACTCGATATTTCTTCGACTAGCGCTCAGTACGGAGCCGGTGTCGAGGTACTGCTTGGGGATGGGGGGTGTTGGTGGTACCGTCGGAAGTTTGCGAGACGCCAGGTCTTCCCCCGGGTATGAACGCATGTTGCGTTGAGCAATTGACTTGTAAATGTAGCGATAGGTGGAATTGAGGTCGCTATTGGCAGAGTTCATACTGTAGTTGGAGCGAGATTTGGGGAGGCGTTGGCTATAATCCCAGTCGTCCCGAGGAGGGTGGTACTCACTGCACAGGGATTGACGCGAGCCACCACGAGTATTGTGAATACGATTATACTCCAGAAGTGATGTCGTGGGGAAAGTTTCGTCAATGGGAATCCGTTGGCGATACATCAGGCCTCGTTTCAGTACAATTGAGTTTCGTCTCAGATTTCGCCTCAGCGCAATCAGCGGCGCCACCAGTCGCAGCTGGCATATACTTTCTTCATATTCGTCAAGAAGTGAATCCATCGATGAATTCAGTTTTACGTCGTCATCACGAGGTCGCGTCGTACCAGAATTGCGACTGTTGACATAGCCGTAGTTTGGCTGCTGGTGCAACGACATGTAGCCGGCACCGGTAGGCGTAACCCGCTGCGGAATTGGCTTGATCACCGGGTTAGTCCGTTTGAATTCGGGTTGGTGAATCGTTGCCTTCAGCATTTCGAGGCACGCCATGGCGGTACTAATTGACTGATCGCTCACTTTCCGTTGTATCCCCCATTGATGATCCAATTGGTGAGGGGAGAGTGGTGCCAGCGGGGGCGATGGCGGAAGTTCCAGAGCAATTTCAAATTGAGGAATATCACCATCGACCAGCAGCTCCTTGAGTTCCGCTGGTTGTTTATTGATGTCAACGTATTCAGGGTCCTGCTTCCATAGATTGCGGTACTTTACCACCGAGTCAAATGTGTGTTCTAATACTTGTACCACATGAGGTTCCTCGGAATTGATGAATATTTTCCAATAGCGCTCGGGGTACGCCAACGGCACGATGAATTGGTTAAATGCAATCCGAAGCACCTTAAGCTTAGGGAGAAGAGGGTAGATAAGTGAGGGACCACACGATAAGTAAGTGACATCACCATTATGAAGCTGAAAGATTTCGATGGCTCCATGACCAAGTAATCGTCCCAGTGATTGTTTAGCGTCATCAGGCAGGTCATCAAACACGAGAATTTTCGACGATTTATAGCGAAATAACGTCACCTTCTCTTCCATGTTCAAATTGACCACGGGGTGGGCTCCGGCAAGATCGGTGGGGGTAGTAGAAGGGTTAGCCGTAGTTGCCGAGCCTTCCACCAGCGGTTTTCGCAATTTCAGCTTAGCGGCCTTGATGGGAGAGGCATCGAGGGCTTCGTCACTGTGTTTATACCTCATCAACGTCTGGCGACGAGGCAGAACCGTCTTGGTTAGCCGTTTCAGCGGGCTGCGATCGGAGGTCATCAGGTCGGCCTGGGGCGTCAGCGACGGCGTCGGCTTTCTCTTCTTTTTCCGCTTCCTCTTGCGCTTATCGTCGGGCTTTCTGGATAGTCCACCGTCAGAATTCATCAACGCGAGAATGGGGTATTTAGCGTAATATCACCGTCGATCACAGGAATTTGTTTTTAACCAAATTTACCAATGTGGGGGTCACGACCTATATGAAGGACGGTGCGAGTCGTACCTGGGAACGGCAAGGAAAACCTAAACGGCCCGAGGCGACGATGTACTGGTGCAGAGATGTGGATGGGTCCTGGAGAAGGCAAATGAGGCTTAAGCGTTTGTTAGCAATTAGTAAACACTAACCGTTGGTTGGATTGACATTGTCGGTAATCTCCGCCAAGGTTGCTTTTGACAAGGGCGACCCCGAATATTGAAAAGGTTATTTGTCACATGGCCGAAAAGTGCGGACCAGTCGACGACATTAGGTAGTGGTCGACAATGCGATCGATGGTCGACGTCGGTGACGATTTAAAGTTGATTTAGTCTATAGATGAAGGCTACGCCCCCAATACTCGTGATTCGGTGACGAATTGTCCCGACCCAGTGGCGTTGGATTCGAGATCGAACGAGAAAATGGGCGAGTAGTCGACGGAACGGTTACCACTGGAGACGTCTTCCCGGTAGTAGGTGACCAACGGGGCCAATTGATCGATACCTTTGCTCACCTTCGACTCGATCCACAAAATTACCGACGACGGAGGGTATAATTTGGCCATGTACCCCATCCCCAAGAGGTAGCCCAAGACCACGGCGATGGCGTGGCCAGGGAACGAGGTTTGTAAATCAAACACCCACGAAATCGCCGTCCACGCCATAAGGATCAACACGGGGAGTCCGGCAGTGGGGATTTCCACCTCCTTGCTGCCAACGACATAACGACGGAACACTCGATTGACTCGAGACTCCCGCCAGCAGTAGTAGGTAAGGAACGAAAACACGTACCCCAGCAGCCCCAACACGGCGCCTTTGTAAAACACTTGTCCCAAGATGTAGTAAGGAAGACCACAGAACACCGCCAACAAGTTGAGGGTGATCCCCGTGTATACGGTACCATGGGTACGCTCAAACAACATCATGGGAGTGAATAACCCCATCATATTGAGGGCCCAGTGGAAAAACCCCGTGTGGACCACTTGGAAGAACAGTAATCGGTTCAACAAGTCGAACAGTGGCTTCACCGCGGGTGAAAGAGCAAGGGCACTGTTCACCGCCCCCTTAGTGGCGATATTGAGAATAAGCATCAATAATGTGAATAATGGGAACCCTACCGTCAACGCAGGGTAGGTGTTCCACATCCCCCAGTGGATCTCGACTGTGGGTGCCATCTTGATGGAATTGGTGAATTTCGCGACGCTTAATCCTTAGTGAAATTTTCATATTATCAATTCGACGCAAGCGCACTAACTGCAACGATTAATACAAGGTTTGGTATTGTTATTGAATTTGATCGAGCTAAGTTTTACTCTATTTCCAGTCGTCGACGACGTGATCCTCATCGATAAGTGACTGGCGACGTGTTATTAATATCTATCAGTGGTGCGCGTGTCTTCGTGCACAAAAAAAAAATTCCCTGGTAAGTGCGAAGACCGTGTCTCATGATGGTATGGGTCAATTGAGTGACTCTCAAAAAACGTGTTATCGACAATGGTAATGGTAATGATGGCGATGATGGTCAAAGACCCATGTCGACAATGGCAATGATGGTGGTCAAAGACCCATGTCGACATCACCATCGGCATCCTTTTCGTCCTTGCTGTGTGTGGTTTGACCCCCGGCACCATCATCTCCAACGGGCTGACCGTCTTGGATCAGTTGCTTTATCCGTTGAAGTAGTTCCCACTTTTCGTAATTCTTTGACTTCAAATTATCAATCTTGACCTCTCGCAGCTTCACCGTTTCGCCAATGCCATCGATTTGCGATAAGTACTGACGAATGAGCGAAAGCTTTAGTCGTAAACTCCCGGCATTATTATCGAAGTCTTTGGCTTTAATGTGTCCCGTTTGGAGATCATGGAGCAAGTTGTATAATGTTGGCAACACTTCGAAATCCTTAAGCTTTTCAATGGCGTCGAATTCGACGTCGTCCGACGACAGAGGCTCGTGATCATCAGCCAGCACCACGTTAGCAAGTGGCAGCGGCACCGCTGGAGTATTCATGGTTGACGGTGTGATCTTGTAATCAGGTTCTCAGGCAACAGTCGCGACTATCACTCAAATTCCGTCGCGCACGCAACTCCCCATAATCGTTGCCGTGTTCATCCATCCCTGTCAATGAACGCAGTGTGGAGCTTAATCCTGGTGTGTTTACCGTGTTTCCCCGAGCTCAGTCTGCCGGGGCTTAATATCAATGGCCAACACTATAAAATTGAGCGTCTTCTCGGCGAGGGAGGGTTTTCGTACGTGTACCTCGTCACTCTGAGCTCGAATCATGACCAACAGTACGCATTGAAGAAGATCAGATGTCCCTTTGGACTGAATGATGATAGCTACATTCTTGCCATGAAGGAGATTCGCAACTATCATCGGTTCTCGCGCACGCTGACTCCCTACGTCATCCAGCTGCTACGGGAGCTGGTGACCGAGGAGCCCGATGGATCGAAGACGATATACATCTTGTTACCGTACTTTGAGCGGTCGTTACAGGATATCATCAACGAAATGGTGCTTAGTAACAATAGCATGCCCGAAAGTGAGATTTTACGAATATTTGTTGGCATTTGTCGAGGAGTTAAGGTGATGCATTCTCATAAAAAAGTGGTGGGGACGCTGGCGGCGCCGGTAAATACGGCAGAAAACGAGGAAGATGCATTGTTACCCCTTCATAGCGACGAAGACGAAGCACCGGCTCCCGTGGTGTCTTCGAATACCACCGAACTCGGCGAACTGTGCCCTTATGCTCACCGAGATCTTAAGCCAGCAAACGTCATGCTTGGACCCGAAGGTATACCCGTACTCGTCGATCTAGGGCTGTGTGGCAAGGCTCGGATCAAAATCTCCAACCGTCAACAAGCTCTCACCCTCCAAGACTTTGCTCTGGAGCATTGCACCTTGCCATACCGAGCTCCCGAACTTCTTGAGGTACCCAATAACTGCGAGATCACCGAGGCCACCGATATCTGGTCGCTTGGGTGTCTTTTATATTGCTGCTGTTTCGGTTACTCACCCTTTGAAAAGCTCGAGCTCGAACAAGGGGCCAATCTTAACATCGCCATCGCTCGGGGTAAGTATCAGATCCCCCAGAATCACGATTACCTGCCTGAGGTCATCGATCTCATCAAGCTGTGCTTACAGATGGATCCTACGCAGCGTCCCAAGATTCTGCAATTATTAGAATCGGCACTTACCCTCTCTCGGGCAAGTTGATTAGATGCCCATCCTCCTCTCTACATTCATGTCCCCCTTTTATGATTAGGTTTTGTGGACTCATCATTACCAACGTCAGCCACGATAATCACGGAATATAAGATTTTCCTCGCACCCCGTCACCTGATCTTCTCTGCGTGGCATAACCCGATAAGTGCCCACGCCGTTCCGCATCCTCACGGTTGCGAAATACACATGGTCCTCACGAGTGCTCAGCGAGGAGACAAGGTTGAAGGATGGAATGACTGTCCCGTGGTTAGTGCCAGCAGTCTGAGCTCACTGGTGATGAAGTCGAAACGGACGCGGGTGTACCACTCATCCAACAACAACTCGGTGAGTGACCTTAACCACGCCACCGCATCGGGTCCACCGCCGTCTACGGCTAGTCTTGCCGTTATTTCCCCACCGACACCTCCCCCGACATCACTGTCACCACAGTCACTGACAGGAGCGTTTGAAGATGAAGAAAAAGTGACGCCGTTGCTTGATACCCTGGATCCTCACCAGCTTCTTGACCAAGTGTTAGCTAAGACGAAGTTACTGGATAAGGAACGGGCGTTTTATGAAGCCAAAGTGCCCCTTGATACGATGAATGCCACTCATAAGGAATTTGTCGCTACTTTACTTGGACGAGCCCTCATTGGAGAAAACCTCACCGTACTCAAGAAGGACTTGGTGGAATTCATGGTGTGTAGTGATGGTGTCAGCAGCTGGTGTTCGGCATTGAAGAAGATCTTGTCATCACTTTAATGTGCCATCAATTAATGTTCTATACATTCATAAAATATCCTTAAATACAATGATAAAAAATCAGACAAAATATTATACACTAGATGTCCATATTAACGAGGTCATATTAAGTAGGTCATATTCAAGGTATGCAACAAAGTTTGATTGCCTCCATTAGCACAAGTGGAATCGTTCAGAAAGTCTTGACTACTTTTCACTATTCTTCTGAGTCGGTGCACGTTCCAGTCGGTTAAATCACGTCAATGATGATTTAATACGATTGTGATAATATCCAGAGGTTTCAATTACGTTCATCTGGTTTGGTTTTAATGATTCATCTCATTATTCTCTCACGACCAGGATGATATATGGTTGTAGTCGCGCATCGTGAAAAACACTCCACCACACTCATGTCGACAATTGCCACTAGTTCCGGAGAGTCCACCAATTCGGGATTGTCGCTTATTGCCGCCCACTCGCACATCACTGGGCTTGGTCTTGACGACCACCTTCAACCGAAGGAACTGGCACAAGGGATGGTGGGACAACTTAAGGCCAGAAAAGCCGCGGGGGTCATTTTGAAGATGGTGCAACAAGGCAAGATTGCCGGACGGGCAGTGCTTATGGCGGGGCCTCCTCTGACGGGGAAGACGGCTATTGCCATGGGTCTTTCACAAAGTTTGGGTGCCGACGTCCCGTTCACTCTGATTGCCGGTTCGGAAATCTACTCCAATGAGTTGCTGAAGACCGAGGCGCTCACTCAAGCCTTCCGCAAATCGATTGGTATTAAAATCAAGGAAGAAACTGAATTGATCGAAGGTGAAGTTGTGGAAATCCAGATTGACCGCTCGTTGACTGGTGGACACAAGCAAGGTAAATTGACCATCAAAACCACCGACATGGAAACCATTTACGAACTCGGTAACAAAATGATCGAAGGGTTGACGAAGGAAAAAGTGTTGGCGGGTGACGTGATCTCTATCAACAAATCGCTGGGTAAGATCACCAAATTGGGTAAGTCGTTTGCTCGTGCCCGCGATTACGATGCCATGGGTCCTGATACCAAGTTTGTTCAATGTCCTGAAGGCGAATTGCAAAAGCGGAAGGAAGTGGTTCACACCGTGTCGTTGCATGAAATTGACGTCATCAACTCGAGACAACAAGGATTTTTGGCCCTCTTTTCAGGTGACACCGGGGAAATCAGACTGGAAGTCCGCGACCAAATCAACACTAAGGTCGCTGAATGGAAAGAAGAAGGCAAGGCGGAAATCGTCCCCGGGGTGTTGTTTATCGACGAAGTGCACATGTTGGACATTGAATGTTTTTCGTTCATCAACCGAGCGCTTGAAGATGACTTTGCCCCCATTGTCATTATGGCTACCAACCGTGGGGTATCTCAAACTCGCGGTACCAATTACAAGTCGCCCCATGGGTTACCAATGGATTTATTGGACCGGGTGATTATCATCCACACTCAACCCTACTCTGGTGACGAAATCCGGACAATCTTGTCAATTCGTGCCAGTGAAGAAGAAGTTGAGTTAAGCGGCGATGCGTTGGCGCTTTTGACTAAGATTGGTCAAGAGACCAGTTTGCGATATGCTTCTAACTTGATCTCAGTGTCGCAACAGATTGCGTTGAAGCGAAGATCGAATGAAGTGGACTTGGCCGACGTGAAGCGGGCGTACACTTTGTTCTATGACGCTGACCGTCTGTGCAAGTACTTGGAAGAATACCTGGCTCAAATGATCAACGACCAGGGTCAAGTGACGTTTGGCACCGATGGCGACAATATGGAAACTGATTAATGTATAATACGTAGATTGAAACGAAACGGCTTTTTTAAAATTTTTGTATGTAGGCTAGCTACTATCTCCCCGGACGAGTTAAGCGCTCGCCTTAGTGTTGAGAATTAATGCAATGATCATCCCGTATAAACCCAACACTTCGGCAAAAATCAAGATAAGAACAATCCCAACGAACAACCGAGGCTGGTGCATAAACTTTCTCACCCCTTCATCACCAACTACGCCAATGGCGTAACCCAGAGCAAGGCAAGCAAATCCCACCGAGAGGCCACAGGCCATGTGCATGAATCCATTGAATAACGTGTACTCCAGTGTAGGCAGAAGGTTACCGGCAATCAATACCGCCACCACTAACCCGTAAACTGATAAAATACCCGACATCACCACGGGGATTAATGACTTCATGATTAATTCGGGCTTGTAAGCACCAATCCCGGCAATACCAATACCCGACTTTGCCGTACCGATGGCTGCTCCAGCGCATGAAAGCACCATGGCGGCAAAACACCCAAAGAACCCAAAAAAGGGAGCAAACGCGGGCGCCAACTCTGACATGTCACTGATGGTAGTCGTAGGATTATGCGTTGACCATGAGTGCGACTTGGATTGCACATGGTAGCGCTGCGATTCAATCCAATCATTTGTAATAATAAGACTAAAACCATAATAACGGTAATGAATTGTAGGTAATTATTATACCATTTAAGCATCAACACGTGTAAACTCGTAACGTGCTTTTCTTTTGGCTTCAAAAGCCCATCCTCAGATATACACCCACTCATGTTGAACGCGGTCGCGTTGTTATAACCACATCCCAAACAGAACGTCCCCTATGATATGGCTTCATTACGACCAGATAAGTTTGAGCCGGTAAACTTCTCCCAGGCACAATTCCAGCAGATGGTGGCAGAGCAGCTACGGCTCCGATTTGATGCGGTTGAAGCGGCTCTCCCCAACGGAGTCGATGACGAAGCCGACAGCAGCAAGGTCAAATCCTATCTTCAGAAGGACTTTTACGAAACCTTGATAGATATGGGGCACGGTATTACCGTTGATGGTAATTATATTGAGTCCATTGAACACCTTGAACTGTTAGTCCATGGATCTAATGTTGAGTATGAACCAGTTGACCCAGTATTGGAAGGGGAAGTTCGAGACATATTGGCAGAAACCGAGCGGATCACCAATGAAGTGATGGAGCTTCGTGCACTTGCTCCGTCGGTGGTTGCCGACAGTTATCAACTGGTAGTGGACCGAGCGGCTGAATCGATCATGAAAGAGATTCGGGATATCGATAAGCTTGAAGTATCCTTGCCTAATTACCGATTGGACCCAACGGAGATTGTCCAGGAACGTAATTATGCCCTCGACGAGTTAAGTCGTGCAGTTGAGGAAATTCCTGGTCGAAACGAGCAAGTTGACCAAATTCACCGCAAATATAAGTTTCTCAAATTGAATGATGCCTAATCTTGCTTCATTTTAGTTATTAATGTTGTTGTCTTTGAGTTTCGAGGATGTTGGGGCCACCAAAGCAAACCCCGAAGTGTGATGACTAATACATAGTCACCACTAGATAGCGAAATACACGATTGGTGGAGTTCAAATGGCCTTCATTGATTATCGGATAACTATATACATGGATAATAACCAATATTTCACCCTTAACTCAACGGGTTTCAAAGCCAAAGCCCTTCATACACAGTTTGTAAGCGGCAATCATCTCGTCGCACTTACCACCATCTTGGCCGTTGAAGAGAAGACATTCATCCCGCTTCTTCTTTTCGTCGAGGCAAACACAGCACGGCTTGATTTTCTTTTCTTCGGCTTGAGGTTGTTGTGGAGAGGACATTTCGTGGGTAGAATGAACTGACGTGAAAATGTAAACGGTTTTTTCTGTGAGCGGTGGTGTGAAGCCACAAGTAGAATGACCGTGTGGCGTCTATGCAAAACACGACCACCTCACCTATCACGTATACGGAGGTAACTAACGGGTTTAGCTATAATGATGTGGTGAATTTGCTCGAGCGCTCGAGCGGGTGAGCCAATTATTATACTCGTTGAGGCACTCGGCAAGACTTGGCAATGTGGTTATTGAAAGAGGTGACCTCACTAGTTAACCATCAAAGCGGTCTATTCAATCCCCAACTGGTCATCAATAGACTGTATTTGAGTAACTAATGATGTAATTATCGATTCTCTTACAGGTAAGCGATGCATTGTGAGCTAGACGAAAATCACTGGAGAAACATCAGTGTATCCGCGCGAACACGTCAAGTGATCGGAGACACACAGAGTTGGCTAAGTCATGACCAGTCCCCACGCCAGCGTGGTTTTAAACGACGATCTTGACGAGACGGCGAGTCTGGTGGCCCTGCAGCCGACGGCTACCATGGCTCGGCCTCGCTTCAGTCTCGATGATGACTCCTTCTCCACATATTTGGGTTCGGGCGACCAGCCATTGCCGTCGACGATGCTGCCGCTTGGTCCGAACTCCATTTTTGAGTTGACAATGGGTAGTGACCAGGCCCGAGTCCGCAACAAACGTGGCCTCAAGCATCTGGTCATGATCAATGGTGGTGCCACTACCGTCTACAACCTTACCACCCCCACCCTGCGAGACATTCCTCAGATACATCTTGCAAAATTAAAACATAAAGTCAATGATGAAAAGGTGAAATCATTGCTTACAAGTTTGGATGACTATCGCCAATTTGAACTGAGTTATGGCCGGCTTACATCGGACACGTTGAACGAGTTTGCTCGTCAAACGCAACCGACAGATTCAAGCGATAACAGTGTCGATGACCAAGATGAAAATACCTCTTCCAACTTGAACCAAATCCCGTCGGTGTTTCTCGACCCAGAGTTTCGCATGGATGACCCCCGAGTCTTCAGCAAAGTTCTCGAAAACACCAAGATCTTCACTACCGAAGACGAAGACATCACCACCAGTTTGGCCCACAACACTGATCTCCAAGAGAAGTTCAGCAGGTATCTAGATATTGTGGAACAAAACCTTGTGTTGGAAATTGGGAAGCTGTCAGATTCTTTCTTTACTACTCTTGACGATGTCACCAAGATTCGAAATCGCTCAAAAGAATGTGTATCAGAGTTTTCTCAACTTAAGGATAAGCTAGCAGAGGTCCAGACATCCCAAGCTAAACGAGGTAAGCAAATTTGCGCTAGTCTTATCGAAAGTAAGAATGTTGAATATTTGGAGAGCGCTTTACTTCACATCAAGTATATCCAAACGTTTTATGACATGGCGGTCCGCGAGCATGCTCAACAAGATTATTCCCGTTGCCTTGATCTCATCGTTATCATTGAACTGCTTGTGAATGGTGTGGAGTATGATGACTTTGATAATGACCCAGAATTGTTGAACTTATATCCTCGATTCAGTTACCCCATAGAAAACGTGCTGTCATTACCATGTCTCGTCAACTTAGTGAACGATGTTCACAACCTTAAACATGATTGTGCCCGAGGATTCATGTCGGAGTTTGTTGATCTTCTTATTGATGACTTGCGCAATCACTACACCCTGGTACCAGTGAACGACACCTTGAACCGTTTATACTGTGCGATGAATCCTCGGAAATACCCACTGCTGGCAGTCAAATCCTATCTTGTAATGGATGAAGAGATCAAAACAAATTTGAAAAACTGTGTTTATTCTCTCATCAAATCGGATCAGATCACGCACGGTTATCGCGTGTATCAGGACAAACTTATCGCCGAAATCAAGAGCATCATCAAACAAAACCTTCCTTCTGGACCTGGCCTGGGGATATCGCCGGCACCATCCAATGCCCCGTCGCTGCGCAACTCGCCCGTCCCCCATGCGGTGGCAGAGCAAACGCTGTTGTCCATCAACATTAAGAGTCTTACACCCAAAGAGTTTGAGGAAATGTTAGTGAAGACTTACAGCAATTTGCTGGAATGTTTACGTCGCCTGACCACACACCAGAAACTTTTATTGGATTTGGCATTATCATTAGGTGGTACCTCCCAAAATTTGGATGTGATGTCGTTGGACATCACCCTGGCAATCAACAAAGCAATCGAGCTTACACAAATTCGACTCACCAAAATTATCAACGTTCGCTCGGAGCTGATCGGTGATTTGCCTGTACCTATGTACTTGCGACTCTATTCGATTTCGTCCCTGTATCTCCAAGAATGTGAAAGCATCGACCCCTCTTGTGTCGCCATGGGATCAGGCAGTCATTTGGCTGAGTGGTTCAAAAATCATCTCACGTACTTCGTGCATCGCAATCATTCAAGATCACTCAAAACTCTTGTGCTGAACATCGACCATGATGTTTGGAAGGAAGCTCCTGCAGATGAGTTGACGATTGGCCAGTACAATTTAGACCAGATTTTGTCTTACGCCGATTGGGTACAATCTGGGGGACGTACGGGTAATCTGTGCGACTTCTGGTTGGATTCGCTTGATTTCTACACCGGCCCAGAAAGACAACAATTACAGGGGCCGAAACCGGTCACAAGCGGGAAGCTTGTAACTGGTTCTGAAAGCTTTATGGTGCCTTCATTCATTATCAAGTCACTTTCTCAAATTCGTGACTACCTCATCATTCACAAGATGTTCCCTAATATCCCCGTCACAAACAACGTACTCAACTACTTCAAGCTTGCCAACTCCCGAATTTCTCAAGCAATCCTCAATGCTGGAGCGACAAAAACAGCGGGGCTCAAACATATTACAACGCGGCACATTGCATTGTGTATACAGACCATTGAATTTTTCATTGCATTGCTTCCCCATGTCGAGCAAGCATTACCTCCGCCATTACCCCAACTCAATCTGGGAACCCGGCCAGAAAACGAGCTCAACTTTGGTCGTATCCTTAGTAGTTACAAAGACCATGAAAGCGAATTGTTCAACAAGTTGGTATCAATTATGCGTGACCGGACGATGCTTCATTGCCAGGTAATTTTGAAAACAAACTGGTCGGAGCCGATGCCATTTGGCACTCAATGTCATCCGTATATGGAGACTCTTGTGAAGGAAACGAATCGAGTTTCAAAGGTGTTGGCGAAAGTTCTACCGGAGCTCAAATGCTCACTCATTCTTTCACAAGTGTTCGACAATTACAAAAAGCTACTTGTGCTGTGCTACTGTGCTGAGTTACCACAGCTTAAAGATATGATGGAAAAGCAGATGGTTTTAAAGGATATCGATTTTTTCAGGGTAAACTTGTGTGATTTGCCGGGGTACGGTAATTCGGGCCAGGTGATTTGGGAAAATGTGAACGCTTTGCCTACTCTTGAGGATCTGACACTTGAGCAACAACGCAAGCTTGAGGCTGAAAGACTCAAACAACAGGAACTCGCTAAACAGGAGCAAGAACGTATCGAACGAGAAAAGGCTGAGTCTGAAGCAAAGAAAGCTGAAGAGGCGAAACGAGCAGAAGAGGAAGCTACCAGACAAGCTGCTGAAACATTATTTGATGCAGAAATTGTTGGTAAGCTTTCGGAAGATACCCCTCAGGATGGCATTGCAGAAGAGCCACTTGGAACTATTGCTGAAAATACCTCTACTGACATCCCCATCACATCTAAAGAAGGCGTCAAGTCATCAGAAGAGGATTCAAAAACAAATGCTGGTTCGGAAACTACAACTAGCGAGGCTCAACTGAAACTTACAACCTCGCTGACTCTCGAAAAGGATGATGAAGTAAACGAGAACAAACCACTCGCTAAAGATCCCGCTGTTGTCGAAGCTTCTGACTCTACGAGTATAGAAAAGGAGAAGGCTGAGGAAAATGCAACGTCAACCGTATCCGAACTAGCCGAAGATGTTAGTGTTATCCCAACCGAAACTAAACAGATGGATTCTCGGGAGACTCCTTCAGATGATCGCGAAGCGGAACTTTCTACTAAATCATCAGCCATCAATGACGACGAAAAGCATGCAGAAACGATATTTGAAGTCCCAGAAGTTACAGATGCGTCGCTAGAAAAGTCGCTGCCATTATGTGAGGATACTGATTCTCAATTGGCTAAAGCTGATGCTGTACTGACTACAGATGATGACGTTAAGGGTGAAAATGACGTCAAGGGTGAACACGACGTTAAGGGTGAAGATGTCGATAAAACTGAATCGCCCGGCAATCCGCCTATTGCTGAGAAACCGCTTCCACCTATCGAAATTGCCGAACCGGCTACCATCACAGAAACATCGAATGTGAATGCTGAAACCGAAGGTATATTATCAATTGACTCAGACGCCCCTAAACCAACTGTTTCCAATGAAACTCTGGAACATTCAAAACTGGACGAGGTACAACCTGCTGCTACTGAGTCAAATGATGGTGCGAAAGATCTGGAGACAACAAACAAGGACATTACCCCGGAGTCCGTCGAAATGAAAGCAGCGGAACCCCAAGAGAGTGGTGAGAAGATGGAAGATGTGGACTCACCAGCTCAAGAGAGTGCCGAGTCGCTGGATAGTAAAGAAACAGCCCCTGAGGTTTCCTCGGTTGCATCGGGCAGTTCTAATGGCTCCACTCAAAAATCTAAGAACAAAAAGAAGAAGAAGAAGAAGGGGAAGAAGTAATTTATAGATTAATACACTACTTACTCAAATCAAACTTGCCGTTGTGCTTGGTGAAAACCTTTTCGTCTTCGGTGACAATAGCATCAATCAATTGGTTCGGGGTGACGTCAAAGGCGGGGTTCCACACCGAAATACCTTGGGGAGCAATTCCAACTTGAATCTTTTTCCCCGCATTACCCGTTGCGTCCAAAGCAGGACCTTTGAGAGTGGTGAGTTCGTCAGAGGGTCTCTGTTCAATGACGATGTCCAGGCCTTGTTCAGTAGAAAAGTCAATAGTAGTACGGGGGGCGGCAACGATAAACTTGATCTTCGTGTCTTGGGTTGTGTTGAAAAAGCTGGCAATGGTGGACAACTGGAAGGATCCAATTTTGTTAGCAGTGTCTCCATTCTTGACAATTCTGTCGGCTCCGATGATAATGAACTTAACAGGGGCCTTCGGGAGTTGTTCGCGAATCAATGACGAAACCATGTTGTCACAGACTAAAGTGAATGGGATCTTGTCATGCTTCAATTCATAACTGGTCAACTTCGCACCTTGGTTGTAAGGTCTAGTTTCGCAAGGGAAGACTTGCGATAAATAAAATGGCTTCTCCGACTGATCTTGCTTGAGTGCATCGTAAGTGGAGCGAATGATCCCTAAAGCTGTACCATGGCCAGACGTCGCCAAAGAACCAGTGTTGCAAATGGTGAGAATGGAGAATGGACCTTTGAAGTCCTCTTCTTCAAGGCTTTGGGTAATGTATTTTAAGCCATTTGCGCCAATCTTGTAATTATTGGCCAAATCCTCCTCATATAAGTTTATGGCGTAGCTTTGAATCTTATCATAGACTTCATCGGTAATCTCATCGCTGGTTGCAACGATCTGGCGCAAATCGTTGAGAGCATTAGCCAAGTTGACAGCCGTGGGGCGAGAGCTAATCAAATAATCGAGCAGATCAAGAAATTCCTTCTGAGTGATTTGGTTTCCTTGCACCTTGACCTTGTCGTGAGTGTCAACTAACACGGCAAACGTGGCGACGATGGCGATGGCGGGGGCTCCTCTCACTTGCATATTCTTAATGACATTGTAGGCATCATCAATGCTGGCGACATCGATATACTGAGTGGTGTAAGGCAAAAGCAACTGGTCCAAGATTTGGAGGGTTGTATTTTGCTTGTCGAATCGAATTGCCTGTAGTGACATGGGATATTGTGGTCGTCACTGTCTTTCACGTGAGATATAAAATGAGAGCATTGTGGCGCGTCGGTTACATCGATGTACGGGGCCCCACGTTGTACTACATAATACACACTACACTTTTCCAATGATGCTTGTACCTTCAAAACACAAGACGGCGAATACCGCTAATGTCCCACTCTTCACGTAACAGGTTCCACTTACATCCCAATAACTTGCGACCGGTTATAGGGCAGCGACCGCCTTTGGAGATATCAATATGCACTTCGTCGTCATCGTTGTCGGCGTCGGGTTCTTTTTTAGTGATCTTTTTCTTCTCTTCAAACTCCTCGTCCAGTTCATCTTCATACAATTCATCATCCTCTTCTTTGCCTTCTTTCCGTTGCTTCATCTTTTCGGCAACAATCTTATGTGAATTTTGGAGGTAATTGAAGATGCAGGTATAATCGAAGACATAACCAGTTTCAATGACGGCGGGGTTGGTGATGGGCTTTTTGCAAATGGGACACAAGCTCCCTGACCGATAGATTGGCGTGCGCTCGTTAGATTTGGCCTGTCTTGATTTCTGAATTGCTTGAGTCAAAGTTGACGGCGACGGCAAATTGAAATCAAATTGAGATCCTTGATTTTTGTTGAGTTTGGCTGAAAAGCCCAGCGAATTCCACCATTCCAAAAACTTCAACCCAAAGATAGCTACCGGGAAGAAGGTACCCAAAATGTACTTGAGGATCCGTCCCAGCGGACCCGTAAGGTTGTGTTTGATGATTCTCCATGTCAACTCAGCAATGCGTGCCGGTCCCACACGGTTCACAGCATCAGTTTCAGGCTTGTAGCCGGTTTTGTTTTCATACTTTTGGTAATCATGCTGGTTAAGCCGTGCAAAGTTGATGCGGAACAGAAATGTCAAAAGCGACGGCGACTTCAGCACCCCGGCTAAGTATGCTAACGTGGTGATGAAATTGGCAAAACGATATCCTCCTTGCACGTAAGGGAAGATCTCGACAAACCGCCGCTTCCATCGTATTTTCCGGTTTTCCTCGGGGGTGAACAAATCGCTCTCCATGAGTTGGTTGGTGATCATTTTGGTGTACCATATGTCATAGTAGTAATTCAACTTTTCGCTAATGTAGGAGGTGCCCACAACCTCAAAGATTGACACGGCTTTTTGTAAAGGTGTAAGCTCGCGTCTCTCTTCAACCATTGAAGGTGATAATTGAGTGAGCTTACTCAGGTTGATATCAGCCGATGCCAATGGGGTTTGATTGACTCTCTTGATCCCATAGAAGTTTTCCGTGAACGACCCTTGCCAATACTTGATAAAGTACCATTCAATAAACCCTCTGAATAACAAATTAAGCTCATCAAACCGGTTGTTGATCTTAAGAAGTTGCCGAGGGTACTTGGTGGTATAATGAACGAGGATGTAACGAAGCGATGGAGAAAGGAGCGATTCAAGTTGATGCGCCGATATCAACTCGAAAAGAGTCGGCGTTTCACTGTCCAACTGGGACGCATCCAATGATGAATAAAACTCCATTCAGCGCAAATGCTCGTGTGGGTGTGGGGTAATTTGATACCGTGCGCGAAGGAAAATGATGATCCGAGGTGCGGCGACGGTATCACCTGTGACAATGTTTCAAATAGAAACCAAACGTCGACTATATAAAGAGACCGTAGTCTGCACTGTCAAGTTGAAATTTTTACGGTTTCGACAAAATGACGGATGATAATACCAAGTTGATTACGTGGGATTACCTCATTTCGTTCTACGATATCCTGGAGCTTCAGCTAGCATCGTTCAACTTGGATTACCAACTGCTTGCTCACTGGAAACCTACTGATACAACCCACAAATATCGCCATCGGGTTACCATCATTGACCCTCATAATCAACCGCTATCGAATCTAAGTGACATCATCAGCGAGCCCAACCCACTATTTTCTATGTCGTCGTCGATCGTGGCTCTGTCGCCAGTTGCCAAAAATACCCACTCATTAACGTACTCAGCCATGGCTCTGTCACCGAGCGCTGATAATGATCATGTGAGTCTGCCTCGGGAGATTATCATACCCCTGGGTGATGATTTTGTTGCAGATTTATAGTATACGATTATGTATGGTGCTGATTAGCATAATGCAGTCATTGGATGCATTTGGGCCAGTTCGTAGTCAAACTTGAAGCTTTGTTTGAGGAAGAATTCCCACATGGACACGTCGAACCCTTGATAGTCGCCGAATTCCATTGTCTCGTCCTCGGAAATCAACTTGAGTCGACGGAACCAAAAGTAAGCACAATCATTAGCCACGCTAGATTTCCCGGTAATGGCACCAGTGCCGTTTGTTCGGTAGGGCTTCCAACCAAGTCTAAAAAGAGAACGCTCGGCAATAATGTTTTCCATGGGAGTCGTTGCATAGAAATGGCCATAAAACAATACCAGTGTCAATTCAGATACCACGGCTTCGTTGGCACTTCCCAGCGCTGCCAACGCCTCAATCTCGCTAACGAATTGATCAAATTGATTCAATGCTCGCACCTTATTCCAGTAAGCTTGCAACTTCATAAATTGCGGAGGCAATTTGAACTCACGAGGCCGGTTATCAAAATGAGGTTGAACTTCAAGCGGGAGGTATGGCTTGATCATAGGTACCACGAACGGGTTATACAAATGGTTACCGTAAGCTGTCAGCTGTCGAAGAATGGCACAGTCGTCACCTCCGTTGCGCTTCGCCGTAAATGAAATAACCCAATCTTGAATCCCAGGAGGTAGGCGAACAAGATTCAAGTCGGAGAACATGTTCCGCTCGGCGGCACTGAGATTTGAGTTTTCGATCACCTCAAGGTATTTGAAATTAGGATCGTTAGCGTCATTGACTGGAGTCCGCAAAATTGTCTTGTCTGAAGAAGATACCGGAATAGTCGGAGTCAGCGGTGACGTTTCGTGGCTGCCATTCGGCTCGAGATGGCCATTGGTGGCCGCCTCCGTTTCGGGAGTCGCTTGTCGGCTCAGACCTATTTGTAATGGTTCAGGTAAGCCAACGGCAGCAGCAGCCGACCACTTGAGATTGCCCACCGGCTTCAGTGGCGTCAGGGCTGGCCTGAGCGCTTTGACGATCGCCGGGGAGTTAGGGGGCAGGTTTTGGGCTAAGGGAAGATGGTTCGACAGCGAAGCCAGAGGAATCAGTGACGCATGACCATGGTTTACCGAAGATATCCTCAGGGCAGGAGCCAGCGGAAGCACTTGTTCGGTCGAAGGAGTCACCAACGAATCGTCGGCATCCACCTCAGTATCGTCAAACGCAGTGTAGTCGATGTCCTCGGCAGTTACGGCATTGAAAATGTCCTCGTATAAGTTATTGTCAAACTCACCATTGGTGTTAACGTAACGCTCAAGGTCGGATTTAACCACTTCCAAGAGATTCAAATCCAGCAACTTTCCAAGCTTAAGCAATCGTATAAGCTTCAAAATCTTCTTGATGTGGATTTTATGTTGAGCTAGCGTTGCTTGGATCTTCTCCTTCTTGGCCTCGATGGTACCCAGGTTGTTTTTCCGAACCTTTTTGTTTGCCAATTTGTCAAACTCACCGTGTAGCTTCTGTAGCTGAGCCGATAACTGATGTATTATGTCCTGGAAGAACAAAATCTGTTGGACGGTTTCTTCTGAGTATTCTTCTTCTTCAGGATCACTAAGAAATTCATCCACGTCTTGATCGGTGTCCCAACCTTCGCTCAGGCCATCGGCATCGTCCATACCATCGTCGCCATCGTTTTCCATCAGCGCTGCCATGAGGATCAGCTGGTTCGAAAACGTCTTTAGTTTTGACGTCCGCTCAACTTCCTTGTACATTTCCATTCCTTCCTCAATTAATCGCTTGTTTTCATTAAGCTTTTGTGATAGCTGGCTCAGGGTAAGGGTGAGAGCTTTGATATCATCTTTCAGTTGCCAGATTTTGATCTGCTCTCGGAACTTTTGTAACCGCTTGATCTCCTTCTTTAAATCGCTCTCAAGCTTCTCCTTTTCCCGTTGGTTATCCAGATCTTCATCATTATTGATAGCTTCGTACCGGTCGTAATGATAATGGAACTCATGTAGACCCTCAGCTATCTTTTTGAATATGATATCAATGTCTCTAGTGGTTAGTGGGGTTCGATCATGCAATGCAGTGGGAGCTTCCCTCCGATTCAGTCATCCATGGAATCATATGAGGTAAGGCAATCACTGAAGCTAACAATATACGTACTTTTGAAGTTTTCGGTTCGCCATGACTTAACAACACGCCAACTGGTACGTCCTCACCCAATAACTACTGAAAAATTTTTGGAATAGTACGGTCACGTGAGCGATGTACCAAAAATGGATATTATAGACACCTACATGGAAATGATCTTAATAACTTTTAATTATTTCAAGGATAAACTCTATATTTGTAAATTACAACATAAAACCACTAAAGCTCGTCGTCCAAGTCGGAGTCTTCGTCGTCGGAGTCATCGTCACCGAACTTCGAGTCACCACCGTACGAGTCATCGTCACCAGCACCGTACAACTTGGCGGTGATAGGGTTGGCAATGTCAATCAACTTTTGCTTTTGTTCGTCGTATTCTTCGGCGGAAGCTTCGGGGTTTTCTTCGATGAATTCCAAGGTTTCCTTGACGGCGTCGTCCAAAGTTTCATAGTCGTCTTCGTCCAACTTGCCACCGAGGCCTTCCTTGTCTTCCAATTGCACTCTAAGGTGGTTGGCGTATTGTTCGAGCGAGTTACGGGTTTCCACACGCTTTCTCAATTCTTCATCTTGCTTGGCGTACTTTTCACCTTCTTCAACCATCTTTTCGATTTGTTCCTTGCTCAATCTACCTTGGTCATTGGTAATGGTGATGGATTCACTCTTACCAGTGCCCTTGTCAGTAGCATCGACCTTAAGGATACCGTTGGCATCGATGGTGAAGGTGACTTCAATTTGAGGAACACCTCTGGGGGCAGGAGGAATGCCGGTCAATTCGAACTTACCAAGTCTGTGGTTGTCCTTGCATCTAGCTCTTTCACCTTCGTAGACTTGAATCAACACGGTGGGTTGGTTGTCAGCGGCGGTGGAGAAGATTTGCGACTTCTTGGTAGGAATGGCGGTGTTTCTTCTGATCAAAGTAGTCATGACACCACCGGTGGTTTCGATACCGAGAGTCAAGGGGTTAACATCCAAAAGGACGATACCGTCGACCTTTTCTTCGCCACCGAGGACACCGGCTTGGACGGCGGCACCGTAAGCGACGGCTTCATCGGGGTTGATACCCTTGGAAGCCTTCTTACCATCGAAGTAGTTTTCCAACAATTCTTGAACCTTGGGGATTCTGGTCGAACCACCAACGAGAACAATGTCGTCGATTTCACTCTTCTTGACACCAGCGTCCTTCAACACTTGTTCGACGGGCTTGAGGGTCTTCTTGAACATGTCACCGTTCAATTCTTCGAACTTAGCTCTGGTCAAGGTTTCCGAGAAGTCAATACCATCAACAAACAGGTCAATTTCGATTCTGGTCGACATTTGCGACGACAAGGTACGCTTGGCCTTTTCGGCTTCACGCTTAAGCTTAGCAATGGCCTTTTGGTTCGAAGTGACATCGATGTCGTGCTTCTTCTTGAAAAGCTTGGCAAGGTAACGAACGACCTTGTGGTCAAAGTCTTCACCACCCAAGTGAGTGTCACCAGCGGTGGCCAAAACTTCGAAAACACCGGCTTCGATCGACAACAACGACACGTCGAAAGTACCACCACCCAAGTCGTAGACGATGATTTGCTTTTCGCCGTCGGTCTTGTCCAAACCGTAGGCAATAGCAGCGGCGGTGGGTTCGTTAACAATTCTCATGACGTTAAGACCGGCAATGGTACCGGCATCCTTAGTGGCTTGTCTTTGAGCGTCGTTGAAGTAAGCGGGGACGGTGACGACGGCGTGGGTAACCTTCTTACCCAAGTAGTCTTCAGCGATTTGCTTCATCTTACCCAAAATCATCCCCGAAATTTCTTCGGGGTAAAATTCCTTAGATTCACCGTTGACTTCGACTTCGATGACGGGCTTACCCTTCTTCTTGTTGATGTTAAACGGCAAATGCTTCAATTCCTTTTGCACTTCCTTGTCATCGTACTTCAACCCCATCAATCTCTTGATGTCGAACACGGTGTTCTTGACGTTCGAAGCGGCTTGGTTCTTAGCAGCGTCACCAATCAATCTTTCTTCGGGAGTGAAAGCAACGTACGACGGAGTGATTCTGTTACCTTGGTCGTTAGCCAAGATTTCAACTTGACCGTTCTTCATGACCCCGACACACGAGTAGGTGGTCCCCAAATCGATACCGATGACGGTACCCTTGGGGTCCGCCAGGTCATCTTCATCGGTGGTGGCCAAAGCAAACGGCGACAGGGAAAAAAGCGGTACGAGGCAAATCAATGCCACGTACAACACCGCTAACCGCGGAATCCATTGTCTGAACATGGTATAGGTTGTCTGAAAAATTGCGGAGGTGAACGGCGCGTTTATATGTCGCGTTGCCACGTCGCACTTACGTGTCGAAAACGAAATGGAAGCTGATAGAACTTGCCGCTCCCGACGGTTGTGTCGGCGTTAAATAACTCCACAGACAACCTTGGAAAAGCCTGACGTAGCTGGTGTTGACTACATCTACATTGTGATGCTGACTTTAGTTAGTTGGAGGCGTTTAGTTTGCAATGGTTGTAAATCTAGACAAGAGTGTCCGAAATTGATATCCGGATTAGGAAAGGTGAATTCGCTGGCCAGTTTCTCCCCAACGTCAAGTGGCGAAAAATTAAAATTTGAAAAAAAAAAATATTAAAAAAAAAAAAGTCCGTAGAGCCATGTGGCCACCACTATTATCAGCGTGTGATCGGGAAGTGCGGATACTTTTGCCGTAAATAGAGGTCACGCAAGTAGTTATAAGAGGGGTGGGTGGTGCTTTTGGTAGAATTGTGCTACGTGTCCTTTTGCGAAGACAATTTGCCGTGGATACATTGCGACAAATAGAAGCCGAACGAACCCTGTGGAGCGTTTGGCGTGACGTCTACACAATGAGAGAGCTCTTGGCCCCATTGTTGGCGACGAGATGCATGATGAAGGTTTTTTTCAACAGTGGTAGTGGATACGTCGTAGGAGATGGAGGAGAGAAGTTTGACTCGGCACGGGATTTTCATCCAGGTCAAAACTATGAAGTGCATTTACCTGTGACGTTAAATTTCATCAGGGTGCGGCTTAGTTATGCCAATGGAGGAGATGGACAAGAGTAGGATATTTACCCCAGATGATAGTTAGGAGAAGAGGGGCTTTTAAATGCATTTTTCGTAGATCTAAGGTTCATACGCTCGTAACTGCAAAACTCTAGCGTAAATATTCGAGAGAAGATGGTGGTGGTTGGAGATGATGACAGAGTACAGGTGAAGCGGCATGAAAATGTCACGGGAATAACGTGTGGAGAAGTGTAAACCCGGTACCACCACAACCATAAGATTGGGGAATACAATGAATGTAATTGGTACAAGGGTGATGTTATAATAGTGAAACAGGTTTCACATCTATGATACATTTAATTAATCGTGGTAACAACAAACTAAAAGTTAGTGGTTGGTTGGTTGGAGTTGTCGTTATGACTCCTCCTTCCTTGCATTTATTACCCTTACTACTCCTGGTTAAACCCCACCAGAGTCCAATCCAATAATTCTTAGGGCGATTGTCGATCAGAATCATTTACACCCCGATGACTCATTTTGGTATGGCAATCACCGTTCCAAGTTGTCTCTTTCGTTACCAAGGGTGATCTTCTAGATATCATTCAGGGGACATGATCTCTCGCACCAAAGTGGAACATTCGCACTTTCCAAATCCTCGTTCCACTGCACCTAGCATTGTAACCCCCCACGATGGTATTCACAACAACCCCTGGTCTCAATGGACCCATAGCCCAATTATCAGCAATACTATGCCATACATTCCACTCCGTACAATTGTAGTGTCCCACACGACCATATTATCATCATATACTCCAGGGTTATAGCGTATAAAGTCGCTGTCTCTCCCCGAGTAGCCTTGCTCCCTGCATATAACCGAGCGCAGATATCACCGAACGTCTCCCTAAATTTTTCCCCAGTCCGGCTACCAAACCCTCACCCGTCGACGATGTCGTTTGCCACGGACGAATTGAACCATTTGCAGCAGGCGATCAATCGGGAGCAGCCTCGAGACGTCCTCCAGTTTTGCGCCAATTACTTTGACCACAAGTTGCAACAACAGCGCCTCCACCTTTGGAGTCAACAACAAAAGGCCGAAGGGGCGGGGATCACCCTTTTCCCGCAAGTGGACACGATCCACGTTCCTGCCAACCCTCACAATAAGCGCCAACCGCTGTTTAAGCTGCCATTTAGTGTTAATGACCCTCACCAGCAAGATGCCGGTGGTCCCACCAGCGCTCCTGCCGCCGGGTTGTTCAAGAACAACTTTAACGTCAACCTGGGAGCGCCGACGTCTAAGGCTGATCCCTTAGACCCATCTACCGCGACCAGTGGTGGTATCGGCGCCAAGGGCGACGCCGAAGCGTCGTCGGGACCGTCGCAAAAGATCCCTCATTTCAATGCCAATAGACGGACGCTGGTTAGTGCAGAAACGTTAAACCCCGACTTGTTCAAGCTGTCGGGATGGACTCCTCCCAAAAACAACCAGTTGCTGGCGGAAGAACGCCAGGAATTATCGCAAAAGTTGGGGCTGTACTTTCTCTTCGATCAATTGGACGCCTCGCTGAAGAAAACGGTGGTGCTGGCGCTCGAGTCGAAGCTGTTCCCGAAAAACACGGAAATCATTCGACAAGGTGACGAAGGGGACTTTTTCTACATCATCGTCAAGGGGACGGTTGATTTCTTTGTCAACGGGTCCAAGGTCAATTCTAGTGGCGAAGGGTCGTACTTTGGCGAATTGGCACTCATGTACAACTCGCCTCGGGCCGCCACCGCCGTGGCGGTGACCGACGTCCAATGCTGGGCGCTCGACCGGGCGACGTTCCGCTCGATTCTTTTGGAATCGACCTACAACCGGCGGACGATGTACGAAAACTTCTTGAAAGATGTCAAGGTGTTGGCACTGTTGACCCCGCAGGAACGACTGAAACTTGCCGATGCTCTCAAGACAGAAGTGTACCACAAGGGCGACAAGATTGTTGTCGAGGGCGAACAAGGGGAAAACTTCTATTTCATCGAAAAGGGGGCGTGTCAAGTGTATTCTAAGGACAAGGGTCAATTGACCCAGTTGAAGGATGGCGACTACTTTGGTGAAATTGCTCTTTTGAACGACTTGCCGAGACAAGCCACCGTCGAAGCGGTGGACACCGTCATCGTTGCTACGTTGGGCAAGTCCGGCTTTGAGCGGTTGTTGGGACCCGCAATACAGGTATTGAGACAACAGGATCCCAGACAACATAACTAGGCAAAACATCTTTAGGTGGTAATGAAACATTAAATCACGATGATCGGCACGTGACGTTAACCTCGCGCGCGACGATAACGAACAAAAATAGTGGCCTCACTCAATCGAGGGCCCATTACCAATGGTAGATTACTTCCATAAGCTCAGCGACTATTTACCTCGCCCGCCGGTGGGGGGAGGCATTTTACCCTACTGGCTCTTGTTTATTCTGGTGGTGTCGATCTTCAACTCGGCTCAACTGTACTCGAAGGACTTGACGTTGACGAGAAAAGTGTACGAGAACGAAGCCGATGCCAGCCACGGACGACCTCAAGTGACCAACTTGAGTGCGCGGACGTTTGGCACGTGGACGTTGATCACGTCGATCGTGCGGTTTTACGGGGCGTATCATCTTGGTAACCCTCAAGTGTATCTGTTGGTACAATGGACGTACGTGGTGGCATTCTGGCACTTTTTCAGTGAGTGGTTGGTGTACGGTACGTGTAAGTTGGGGAAAGGGATTGCCGGTCCGGCGATTGTTGCCACCACCAGTCTTGTGTGGATGTATTTGCAAAAGGACTGGTACGTGGGCCAGCTGGTGTAGATTGGGGATGGTAATAATAGGTTAGTAATTGCTCCATGAGATTTCGCAGTCGCAATCACTTGTGATTTAGTGTGATTTATAATTACCATTCACCCAACAGCATAATCGATGTGTAATTAGTTGAGATTAACGTTGTGTGTATATAGAACTAAGCCACAACATTGTATACTTCTTGGTGTTGACAACAAATCACTCACTCATAAATTATAATTTGAGTAGTAGTCTTAAACTATAATTTGAGTAGTACTACCATATCATTCAATGTCACCGTTATAACCCATCGATTTACCGGGAAATAATGCAAGATGATCCGCTCCTCCTGTATATATTCGGACGGTCGTCGTTTCTTCTCCTATAACAACCCTAACCACCTCACCTCGGTTTTGAACAACCAGCGCGGGGGTTTTTTCCACAGTCATTGCTATCGAACCACACCAGCGACAACTGCCATGAGTCGGGTGAAGAGAATCGCTAAGGAATTGGAGGAGTGCCGGCAAGACACCCAGTCGGGAGTCCAGCTCCAGTTGGACAACGAAAACGACCTTAGCAAGCTCACCGGCTACTTCCAGGGCCCCCCGGGCACCCCCTACCAAGGGGGCGTGTTCAAAGTCGACATCAATATCCCCAACGAGTACCCGTTTAAGCCTCCTCAAATGAAGTTTGCCACCAAGATCTACCACCCCAACATTTCCCTGGTCACCGGCGCCATTTGTCTCGACATCTTAAAGGATGCGTGGACTCCCGTCCTCACGCTTAAGCTGTCGTTGATCTCGTTGCAATCGTTGTTGCAACTGCCTGAGCCCAACGATCCTCAGGATGCCGAAGTGGCTAAGCACTACTTGAATAACAAACCGGGGTTTGACGACACCGCCGCCTACTGGACCAAGCTTTACGCTAGCGACGGTGCTGGCCCCACTCCGGTGGCGATGCTGGACTCGCAGTTATATGGTATTGACGATGCCATCGTCGGTCAGTTTGAAACCATGGGGTTCCCTCGCGATAAAGTCATCGAAGTGTTGAGACGAATGGGGGTGAAGAGCTTCAACGGCGTCGGCGATAAGAGCGAGTTGGAGAACAAAATTCTCGAGGAGTTGTTGAGAGAGTGTTCGTAGTTTAGATACATGCATAGCGTTCTACGCTGGGTTTGTAGTGACGCCCAATTGGTGGTTGCCAATTATCGATGTGGCTAAGTAAAAGTCATAGTGTGTCTCGCCGCGGGCCCCTAACCAAGGGTGCGAACGAGATTTTTTTTCACTTGACCTCAGATCACTTCAGATGTCGATGTCGCCGGCACCCGAAGCCAAGGGGCTCAGCGAGGAGGAAGCCAACACGATCGGGTGGCATTTCGTCAGCAAGTACTATGAGAGCTACAACGATAAGATCGACGTGTTGTACTCGATGTACGACACCCAGTCGCTGTTATCTCACGCCAGATTTCCCAAAGGGGACTCGACCACGCCGCTGGTGGTGAAGGCGAAGGGACGGCAGGCGATCAAAGGTCGGTACGCCGAAGATGACTGTTCCGACCACGCTAACCGCATCGTCATTACCCTGGCGGCAATCGACGTCTGCTTGGGTACCAACATTCTTGTGGTTGTCTACGGTGAGTGGGCCAAACCCGATACCCAGTTCTACCAGTTCACCCAGACCATCATCTTGAAGCCTCGTGGCAACACTTATTTCATTGTCAATGACGTGTTGCGGTTCTTGACTTGGGACCTTAAGGATGCCTCCAGTGCTCCCGAAACTCAGTTGACAGACAAGCAACGCGACGACGTTGTTGGTGATGCCGATATCAGCGTCACTGAAGACGTCACCGAGGATGCCAAACCTCAATCGGTTCAAGAACCCGCTCCTCAAGCTGTCGATGTTGAGGCCAAACAACCTGTGGCGAAGGCGCAAACTCCTCCCGTGGTGACTGAAGCTGCCGAACCTGTGGTTCCCGAAGATTCCAAGCCCTCGGTTGTTGCCGAAGAAGCTCAACCTGTGGTTAATGAAACGGCTAAGGAACCCGTTGAAGCTCTGGCTCCTGAAGCTACTACCAACGAGGCGGTCGTGGAAGAAGCTAAAGAACCGGAGGTGAAGCAAGAATCTAAGTCCAAGAGCGACGACGCTAAGCCTTCGGGTACTCCCCTGGCAGCGGCGTCGCCGTCGCCGTCGCCTTCGGCTCCCGCTCCTTCGTCATGGGCCGGCATTGTATCGTCTCTGACTCCCAAGCCGGCAGCTAAGGCGAGCCCGGTCCCGAAAAAGCCCGTGGCAGCTCAACCTAAACCGACGACTGCGTCGCCTCAATCTCCTAATGGGTCCAATGGGTTCCAACATAACGAGAAGCCCCAATGGAACTCGGTAATTCTCAAGGTCCAAGGCACGCTGCGGTTTGATCCTGAAGCCATCAAGGCCAGTGTCGAGCAAAACTACGGCGCCATCAAGTTCTGGAAACACAACAACTACGGGTGGACTTGCGACTTTGCCTCGCCCGAACTGAAGACTCGGGCATTGAGCGATAAGCAATTCGAAGTGAATGGAGTGACGGTGGTGGTAGAACCCAAGGTGTTGAAAAAGCCGATCAACAAGGACGGGAAGTTTGTCGATAACAAGCGGAAGAATTTTTCCAAGAATGGTCCCGCCAAGTTTAATAAGGATGGCTTTGACAAGCGCAAGGTGCATTAACGGAATGTGACCGTCATTGGCACAATTTTTAGCATACGAATATCATAAGCAACTCATTAATTGTAAATATCTAAACCAACTCGTAATGTTGATATCAATCGACTGCGAATTTTTGTTAGTATTTGTCAAAACCGTAGAAAATTTGAGGATTATCACCAGCCACACAAAATAGAAGTATAATAGTCCTATTACATAACAATTTCATATATACAAAAAGCTAGTCAGTCCTCTAAGCCATTAGTCAATTAAGAGTAGATCTCTTCCTTTCCCTATCACTAACTAAGCTTACCAACGTGCGCACCGAAAAAGACACGGTAAAGGAAGGCATGAACTTTTTACGGAGGAGGCGACTGGACGACGATGCTGGGGACGACGCTGACTATCCCGAGGTTTCAGCAGTGGAAAAGCTGCGGAAGCCTCCCAACACGGCGTTCCGACAACAGCGGCTCAAGGCATGGCAGCCCATCCTCACCCCGAAGACGGTGATCCCATTTTTGTTTCTATTGGCAGTGATCTTTGCTCCCCTTGGGATTGCCATGTTATACACATCATATAATGTCCATGACATCATCGTTGATTATAGTCATTGTGATACTGAAGCCTCCGACACATATCTGGAGATTCCCAAGAAGTACGCGTCGTACCATCTTACGCTGGGCGATAAGCCAAAGACGGAATGGAAAGTGGAGGAAGTGGATGGAGAATGGGGTACCCACCCGGTGTGTACCATCAAATATGAGCTTTCAAAGGACCTCAAGGGTCCGTTGTTCCTTTATTACAAACTTACCAACTTTTACCAAAACCACCGGAAGTACGTGGAACTGTTTGATATTGATCAATTAAAGGGTAAGCCGGTGGCTTACGATGATCTCACAGATAAGTGTAAGCCGCTTAGACACTATAAACAGGATGACACCCTGAAGATCATCTACCCATGTGGCCTCATTGCCAACCTGTTGTTTAATGATACGATTGGTAACCCGGTGCTTCTTAATCCCGCCAATGGTGAGGTGAACCAGACCTACGAGTTCAGTCAGGATGACATCTCGTGGAAGTCTGACCGTAACACTCGCTTTGGTAAGACTGAGTATAAACCCGAGGATGTGGTGCCGCCCCCCAACTGGGCCGTGCGCTATCCTGATGGCTACACCGAAGAAAACATGCCCAACTTACAAGAATGGCAGCACTTACAGAACTGGATGCGCACGTCGGGTCTCCCATCATTTTATAAACTTTACGGCAAAAACCATGACGACGTCATGGGTCTGGGGATTTACGAGATGAAGATCGACATGTACTATCCCGTGTCGGTGTTTGGCGGCACCAAGCTGGTGGTGATTTCCACCAGTAGCACCTTTGGCGGTCGCAACATGCTGTTGGGGGTGATCTATATCATCGTGGCAGTGATTTGCGTGGTATTGGCGGTGGTGTTTTTGTTGCAACACTTGATCAAGCCTCGAGCCATTGGCGATCACGAATTCTTGCTGAACGACCACCAGTTCAGAAACCAACTTTAGTTTATGAGTGAATATATAGAGGCACTATAAGTATGGCGTATTGATGTTGATTTTAGGAAAATCTTGTGTAAATGTAAACTCTACCGATGAATCAGGGGAACTAAAGATAATTACTTGACCGTGTTGTGTTTTCTATCAAGGTAATTGATGTGGTGTTTTCTAGGTAATTGATGTGGTGTTTTCTAGGTAATTGATGTGGTGTTTTCTATAGAGATAATTGATGTGGTTGTTACTCGCAATTTCTCACTCCATCGCTTCTCCAAATGATACTAAATTTCCAATCTAAACTCAACCTAAATATTACCAATAACCCCAATCCTTCTAATCCATCCAATTCCGTTTCTAGTCTCCTCGTTGTTTACCTTTCTCATTAGCCTTACCAGCACCCTTCGAACCTCGCACGAAAATCTTCATCCACCCTGAGCCCGTCCTCACGCTTGATGAACGTGAACCCCCACTTACAGTACCTTCATCAGAACGCGGGCACCAGTCCTCAGGTGCTGCAGTTGCAGATCCAGCAACAGCAGCAACAACAGCAGCAGCAGCAACAGGCACAGCTTCGGCAGCAGCAGATATTGACTCAGCAGATGGCGACGTCGCAACCGACTCCCGTGGGAGGCCAGACGAACCCCGTGCTTCTGTTACAAATCCAGCAGCAGTTAGCTCAAGCTCAAGCCCAGCAATTAGCTCAGTTGCCTCAACCGCCGCTGAGCCAGCCGTTGGTGGTGCCGATTATCAAGGAGGTGTGGGGACACAACGTCGAACAAGAATTCCACAATTTGCGGAGCTTTATTAGCGACAAACTGTACGACGTGTTCATTGCCACTCATCAGGAAATACCGGGAATCGTTGCTCGTCCGGTGGGACAATTTAAGCTGAGTCTGGACTATCACTTTCAGACGTTGCGGCTGAACTCCGACTTGCTCAACTTGATCCAGCTTTCGTTGTGCATTACTCGGATTAAACCTTCGGAATCTAGCGACTCCGACGAACCGGAGATGCTGGCGCTGGTCATCTGGCAGTTTAACTTCTTATATGATCTTTCCAAAGAGATGTATAACGAAGAACACTTGCTGATGCTTCTGCAACTGGCACAAATCAACTTTGGCGCCCACATGTCCCAAGGGATTCCTCACTTTACGTTTAGTGAACTCATGATTGAGCTGGGGTTATTATTAGACACTTCGATCAATTGGATTCTGTACCACGCTGGCTATGACCTCGGCTTTTTCATCAGTTTACTCATAAACGACGACTTGCCCGTTGATGAGACCGAGTTTTTCTGGTGGTGTCAAAAATATTTCCCTAATTTCTACGACCTAAAGTTTATTGGCGGCCAGTTGCTCGCGCCCCAGAAGAATGGCAATGCTGAGGAATCAAAGACCAAGCCTCTGATCGAATACTTGGCTGAAGAACTCCATTTGTTGCCGATCCCTCCCGCCATTCGCCAACATTTCAGTTCGCAGTTCCCTCTGCCCCAACAGCTGATGACGTCGACCCTCAACGCCTATCTTTCCATGGAGTGCTTTAAGGAACTCGTGAAGCAACTGGGAGTCGATATGGCGGTGATGAACCAGTACAAGGGCCACATTTGGGGGTTGGGCCTGGTGACGGGAGAACTGGCCGACCAGCCGCTTCAAAATGGCAACCCGTCGACCCCCGCCCTGGCCAAAGCCGGTCTTGTCCATTTTGGTCGGCCATTGTAATGACTAGTGATAGAACCACTCGACTAATGACCAATAGATACACTGTAACACTACTGTAGATTTGTGACAAAGAAAATATTAACCCATTAATCATTATGCATTCTATGAAAAATCCCTATTCGAACCCAGTAAAATCCTCGTTGTTATTGGCGTAAGCCTCCATTTCCTCGGCTTCTTCCAATCGTAACTTCTTCGCCTTCTTTTCTTCCCGCTCCTCGCGCTTGCGCTTGAAGCCGGCCTTCTTGTCGTCGCCGGTCTTTTCGGAGTCATCTTCGGGAGGAGGCACGAACCAAGGAATCTTACCCCGGTTAAAGTCAGTGATGATCTGCTTGGCCACCCCGTGTTCATCGGGCTCACCCCCCTTGATGAGACGCCCTTGCTTACGAGCGATGATTTCGATGAATTCGGCAGCGGCACGTTCCATCAACGATTCGTCTTCTTCCCAGTTGGCCCAGCCCTTGACTTCGTAGGTCCGTTCCAAGTGTTTCCGCTGACATTTGCGTAAAAGATCAGGGATGTATTGTTCGGGACATTCGACATGTTCAACTCTGACGACCCCACGGAAAAGAATGTCGGACTCGGTATCCTTCGATGACGGGGGCACAATCCCCGGACAGTCAATCAAGAAGATCTTCTTCATGAGGGTAATGTATTGCCACACCTTGGTTTCACCGGGGATAGGAGCCACCGTACACACCTTTTTGCGCCTAAGGGTATTGATGATCGACGATTTACCGGTGTTAGGGTAACCGATGAACCCCACCGAGATCTGTTTACGGTCCGAGTGGAGGGTGCTGAATTGCCGGAGCAATTGGATGAGCGACCCTTTCCCAAATGAATTGGTGATGGAGGCGTGGAACGCCAACGTCGGATACAGCTTGGATAAGTGCTTAACCCATGCCGCCTATAATTGTTAGTAAAACAGAATCTTGCCACACATTGGTGACACATCGAGATGCTCCAGTTAAGGGTTAAAGAAACGAGTGTCAGCGACTATACTACGAACAAGGCCATGAAAAAGTCACCGTGAAGATGGGCCAAGTTCAACTCAAAATAGTGCTGAGCAAAGTCTGAGTGCAGCTCCAAAACGGAGCCACGGGTAGAAGGGTCCCAGAGAACCTGGGTCTTCTGAGCGACAGTGCGTCGATCTTCCAACAACGTAACAGACAGCAAAGTAGATATGTTCGAAACCGAGATTTCGACACCTTTGCCACCCTGACAAAGGTCATTGGAAAACCAGAGGATCTCGATGTGTTAGTAATGAAAGAAAATGTGGTACTTACCGCTACCCAAGTGGGTACCAAGTCACACTTGTTAAGAACGTAAATCAAGTGCTTGTGGGGACATTCTTCCCGGATATACTTTTCGACCAGCAAACATTGGGTGCCCAAGGGGTCCCGAGCATCGATGACGTGGATCACCACGTCCGACGAGTCGATAACCTTGTACAATTCGTTCCAAATCCGCTTCGATTGACCCTTGTAGAAGATGGCTTCCTTGGCTTCTTGAGTGAAGTCATCCTTATCCAAGATCAGGTTCCCCATGAGCCCCAATGTCAGGTCCAATTCGATCTTTTCTTGGTAAGCAGTGGAGTCGGCTTCGGTCAATTGGGCCAATTCTTCGAGCGACCCGGCTTTTGCCACCCGAGGCTTCTTCCGCTGTTGCTTAGGTCCAAACGTCTGGGCAAACAGCTCCGTCTCGACAATCTTCGCCGTAGGCAGCTCGGTGCTATCCTTTTCGTCCAAAAGCGACATCGGCAACTTATTTCGCCGTAAAAGTACCGAATAAGTGTCGTGTTTCTTGTCACCCATAGCCTCACGGAAATGGGTCAACGCGTCTTGAGCAATGACTCTGGTGTTACCAAACCATTTACGGTTGGGGTCCACCCGAGCAGTGGGAGCATCAGTGCTTTGTAAAGCGGCGGCACGGATGATATTACCTTTGGTATCACGAATGGCCCGGCCTTGCTTGTACATGTTCAAATGCTTTACCTTTTTGGCATCACGGTAGAAGTTTTCCCCCTTGACACGAAGGTTCCCGTCCCTCGTGTCATTTTCCCGGACACGCCGTTGTTTCTCCTTCTTTTGAGTACCCATGGCGGTGAGATGAGATGAAAGGAAATCTTTTGCGATGAGGTGAGTGAGAGATTCCCTTTAACTATGTGCAGGACATAGACACGAGGATAAATTGGTTCGAGGCTAGGGTTTGGCAATGACTCGAAAAACAAAAAAAGTCAAATTTGCTGGGAATAAGGGACAAAAACCAAAAATGAACGATAGGCGACACGGGGACTAAAACCTCGACGTTGTCTGCAGGACTACGTACCCCACAATCACATAATCACACAAATCACTATCTCCTGGCATTAGTCGACCATGTCTGCGGAAATATATCCTGATAGAGCAAAACGTCACCCTCGAGCATGTGCCACTCCACTTGAACCCCGCTCTATGCCCCAGGAAACCGAATATGGTGCCAAGCAGGGCGGACACCGACGTATTACGAATTTCGGCAGGGTCTTTAGCAGGAGGCGGGGCTCGAACCAAGGTCAGAGATAAGGATGGTCGACACGAGGGTAAATTCCCCGCTACGCGTGGAAAACACAAGTCAAGGCAAGGGGAACCGAGGCACAATAACAACCGTGGTAGTGTGGTAGGTGTGGAAACCGCGTTTGGAGGGATATCTCCTTACTAAGACAGAGAACCGGGTTGAAACGTCGGCCTGCGTAGAACCCTCGGCACGACGTATTATTCACCTGCCGCTTTTACCTGATACTGTAAGTGATTTCGGACCATCGGAACTAACGCGACACTAGTGCCTGATTGAGACCGGTGGGGCGGCAACCTTTTCCTCTCCACCAGAACCGCTAACGACTCGTGGTGGCTGTGCTCTCGTGTCGACCCAGTGGCAAATGACGTCGGCGGAATTTGCCAGTGTCATTCGCCAGTTGCTGATTGAACAGGAACACTTTCTTAAGCGGTATCTTCTCGAGACTCGACTTCGAAAGGAGGTCGCTGCTGCCAATTACGATGGATGGGAGCTTGTGCTACTGCCGCTGTATCCTACGGAGGATGTGGACACTCCGTCCCTCCACTTCTTGTTCCATCGCTACATCAATACGTTCCCGTTTGTTGCCCTCAACTCCGATAAGGAGAAGCGAGAGATGTGGCTGACGGTACATCGGTTCATCGAGACGGTAATGACGTGGAGACGTCAGCAAGCAGCGAAGGTGCTGCCGGGAACCTACGAGAATACTGATTACGTCAACCATACCGTGCTTCTGGCCCTATTACTCTGGTTGAATGCCATGATCACCACGGAGAAGGATATGGTGTATTTGGAACGCAACGCCTTGAAGACTCAGCCTACAAAACCAGCGTCTCCCATTCAACTCTTCACTCATCACACCACTGCAGATGACATTTTGGACTATCCTCGCCTTAACTATGTTCATGATTTACACATCGATGTTGTCAGTGTGCGACGACAACCGGTACTGTCACGACTGCTATTTGGATTACGTCTGAGTAAGACCAAGTACCATCATTCATACGTGCTCAAAGTGGTGCACCGGACTCCAGTGACGCTGGCACCGACTCTGGGCGCAGCTCTGGGACGACTGGGACAATCGAGTCAACCTCACCATCAACAATACCGCTACCACCATCACTTTATTGCTCGCAATTACCGGGATTTCCGCATTCTTCTCTACCAGCTATCGCTGGAAATCCCGGGGATCGTGCTGGTGGGACGGTTTCCCTTGGGTGACTACACTCTGTCTGACGATGGATGCACCGACTACTTTCGTAGTGGTAGTGTGTCTGAGGGCGAACTGATTGCTCAAGCAGACGGTGGGAGCGTTAAGTTGTACCGAGAAAAGACGAGACGAGCGCTTCGTCATTGGCTCAAGTCTCTCACTGACCACCCCGAAGTCCATAATCTGCCACTGTTTCAACAATTCATTGGCGATAAATCCAAAGTGTTTGATGATTTGCTGACGGAAGACTTGCTTGACTTGACTAACCGTATCGCCCACGATAACCATGTCATGGATACCCAAGTGGTCTTCCAACGACACTACTTGGAGGGAGTAAACTACCTACAACTGGCATTTGGTCCTTGGAAGGAAAAGTTTGCTCGTCGTCCCCAACGGCTTGTGGAATTGGTGCTGCAACTCACTCTGGTTACCGATGTCCATAACACCAACGATGAAAGAATGTTTGCCATCTATAAATGGAGTAAAGCTGCCATGGCTCTGGGGATGTATGATACGTTTATGGCTCACGATGCTAGTGAAGAATGGCTACAAAAGTGTCGTCGAGCGATTGGGCAGATACCCTACACCATGATGTACAACGTGTTGAAGTTTACAAACCCGGCAAAGATGATCAGTCGGATGCTTGACTTGTTGTTTCTACCCCTTCCGCTGTTATCTATCCCCGGATTGAATAAAGTGACGGGAACGGGGAAAAAGAACCAAGGTCCACCGGGCCAACAAAATAAGAACCTTCTCATGTTGGTTGGAGGAGTGCTTTTGGGCCATGAACTCAATGAGTGTGGTCGAAACATCGAAAAATTAAACAAGGCAGGCTTGCCCGATGATTATGAGATCTTCTTGACTCGTTTGGAAAACTACTTCACATTACCGGTGGAGATAACATCAGCAATCAAGCAGGAAGCCGTGGCCAACAATACCCACATTTTGTTGACGGTATTAGGTACCAATACCATCAAGCCTAGAATCACTTCCGAGTACGATCAATACCGATTGGGAGAGCTTAAAGAGCAAATGGAGGCGTACGAAACCGGATCCAGCACCGACCCTGACGATTACGGGTTATGGCTCATATTTCGTCAATACTGGGATGCCTTCAGTCGTCGCCAGGACAATGAGTTCTTACAAGGAGTGTTGCGTAACCCTATGTATACCAAGGCCGTCCAGCGGCTTGCCCTGGTGTACTACAAGCCCTTCCTCATGCTCATGGGGAAGCTGAGCTTACACATTGGTTATCGTGACCTATGGAACTTCATTGATGAGTCGTTTGGTGCCATCACCAAGATGAACGATGGGGAAAAGTACTATATGGATCTGGACCTGATTTATCAGCGTATCGATACCATTATGGAGAAGTACACTCCGTGTGCGTTTGCATTATTGGCTCGAGCCAAAGCTAACGATGACGATAAACTAATCGTGAGGATGGCTAAGTGGATGGCAGATATCCTCGACGACGCTCGCATCAAGTACCACCAATTGGATCTAGTGATGCTTAATTTGAACACGATCGACAAGGAGGTGGACGAGGACTTGTTTGTGAAACAACTCAATGCAAAGATCGCCATCAACCTGGATCGGCGGTACTGCTTTCGACAATATCGCAAAAAGAAGGCGATGGCTAAAACCGATCAGGTGCTGGTCAATTGGGAGCGGGTCTACAAAAACGTCTTTGGCCCCCAGGAGGTGGTGTCGAAGTTTGGTCTTGATCACGAAGACATCGAAGATTTCCTGAACTTAGCGTTCGAACAAGGGCTCTTGCAATCGGAAAAAGACCACGACGATGCCGACATGGAGCTATTACGTCAGCTTCGTGCCATTGAGTCCGATAACGACTTGGGACTGCTGGAGCTCGACAAGTTGGACCTGCTGGTGAAACGACAATTGTCGGATATTTTTAGTCAGATGCTAGCCAAGCCTCAATAGACATTTCCGCTCTACATAAAAGCTCGTCACGACATTTGCGGACATCATCCAATTTTATGTACGACTTGAGATTGGCGCCGATGGAGACACACCGTTGAGCATGACATGGGATATATAACCGATTGTCTAGCCCCCTTAATCAACTGCAAGGGAGTGACCCAATGGCTAGACACAAAAAACGTGATTATCCGTTTAGTAATGATGCCGACGACCCCCCGCCTGGAACCGGCACTGGCCGACGTACCCAGTCACCCAATTCTCGGTCAGGGTACGGATGGAGCCAGTTACGGTCCCCGGAAGTGGTGTCGAATAGGGTAATTTTTAACAGGGTCCATATTAGGCTAATATTTTCTCGAAATGCAGGAGCTTAACCTCTTGTGAACCCAACCTCCCCACCGCATATACACCCAACGGAGGACAACGTGTGGGGGGCATAGGCATCGGCATTCTCAAGGTAATACGACCGGGGATAACGTCGGCGTTTGTCGGCCCCCCTCTCTCGGCTCACGCCGAAACCTCTCGCCATAGACACTCCGGTTACCGAGTCCCCGAGGTGCGTTGCCAAGGTTATGTCCCATGTATTGCTACGACATTAGTCGGTATACAACTTACACACGGTTCGGTACAGATAAGTCCGGCCAATGCTTTTTGAAGGAACCACCCACGTTCGAGTGGGGTTCGGATAATTCGCTCGTTCGAACCGGTACGGTGACGCTGGCTCTGATTCAAGGCGTGACGCGGAGAGTTACCCGCTTATTCGAGCACTGCTGCTGGTCCAAAAGCCCACAAAACCAAACCGACACGCCCGGGGAGGAAAGCGTCGGGTAATGAGTGTGTCTCGGTGCCTCTCTCCATTGTTTGTAGCTGTCAACAAAATCGGCCCGGGATGCTACTTTTGTTGATAGAGAGACGAGGGCTAGGTTGTAGCTTCCTAGCTGCGAGAGTGATTAAATGGACTGATAATTATTGAGTAATTTAACAAAAAAAAAAAGACAATATTGCCGGTTGCTGTCGCCTGGTATAATCAAGAAAAATCTCCAAAAGTCGGGGCGTGGCCACGACTCCCCGGAGTGTCGTGGTTCGTGTGTGGTTAGTTATATAGGTGAGGGGGAGAGAGAAAGAAGAAGCTTAATTGTCTTGGGGACCCACACGAGCACTGGCCCATCTCGCGAGCACGTTTTTGTGGGTGCGTGCTTAGTCAGGGCTTAGTCAGGGCTTAGTCATCGTAAGTTCCCACCCACCCACTACGGTCTCACAACTAAAGGAGGGCAACAAAGCCGCAACCGATGGCTAATCTCCTATGGCGGCGTCAATCGTCTACGTTAGCCACTCAGTTCCGTCAGGCAATGATGGGAGTAGCGGCACCGGCCATGATCCTCACCCTGGCTTCCGAGATTGGCGGTTGTCTCCATGGGATGACGGTGGGGAGCTTCACTCTGGTGCTGGTGATGCCCACACCCAAAGTTAGCTTCAATTTGCACTTACCCCTGTACACTCTGGATGAGCTTAGAAGTAATGGGTATTGTGCTGTCCACGTGCTTCCTCCGACGGCGTATCTGGCTCGATTGGCTCGACAGTTTGCTAAAGGGATCAAAGTAGCCAAGCTGGCGAAGCTAGCGGTGACTCCCGAAGAGAAACGTGATGGGGAACCGTTTCACGAGATGACTACTCCATTTGCTCAGTTGAAGGAGGGGAAAGATTACGATTTTGTCACCGTCGACTCGGTGCAAATCCCGGTATTGACCAATTGTGAACGAGTATTCATTTGCAAGGCCATCGACCGGTTACTTGTCGATACCCACGAGTTGTGGGTGGCAGAAGTGGTTCGTATCATTGGTAACCTGAGGCACCTGCCCCTGGGAGGACTACTATATTACCGTCGCAACTTCCACCGAGTGGGGATGCCGATGTCACGGTGATAGCAGCATGTATATAGCAACGACTACTGGGATCAAAAACGAGAGGGTATAGAGGATAAATTCAACGGCATACAAGGGTTATTTTCATGTGTCATCGAGTGGGCTCATTATGTAATATGTGTTTGTTGTAAGACCCGGTTACACTCCTGATGTAAGACTTCGGTAGTATCGCGAACTCGGGGCAAAATCACGTCGTAGTTATCGTGAACTCGTTTGATTTTGCGTTGAATCTTGGCACTCACTTCCCGCTTGGCCTTGGTGACTTCGAGCTGAGCCGCTTTGAGATCGTCTTGTCGAGCAGCGATCTTGGCGTCGAGCTTGGCTGCTCTTTGCTTCAAGTGATCGGCTTCGTTCCGCAACTTGGTGATGCGGGAACGGAGGCGAGAAATGCGGTCGTCGTAGTCCTGATGCTGTTTTTCGAGCTCGGTGATTTCCCGCTCGATTTCGGCGGACTCCGATTCGGTGGTGCGGGCGATTTGCTGTTGCTGGTCAGTGATTTCTTCATGCTCCTTGCGTAACGATTCAATATCCCCTTCTAATTCAACGATCTGGTTCTTGAGACTCTTAATCTTACCGTAAACCCGCAGCTCGCCAGCGACTCCCAGCACTTTTTCGAGTTTGTTTTGCAACACCTCGATGTGATGCTTAAGATCGGCGATTTTCTTGTTATCGTCTCGCTTCACCTTCTTTAACTGGGCCTTGTATTGGTGCACGGTGGCTTGGGTTTGGATCACCAGAAATTGGAGGGTGGCGATGGTGTCGCTTTCGTTAGTGACCGGTATCTTGGTACCATCGGTTACTGTTGTCGTCACCACCACCAGAGCAAACTGCAGTTTGGTCGAGAGGTCAATTTGGTATTGGAAGTTAGCCAGAAGGCCCAGCACCACAATAAACTCGTCGTTTTCCACCAGCCAGTAATGCCAGTTAATGCCATTAACATAGACGGCATCGATGGCAACGGGAGGATGCATGCAAAAGACCACCTCCGTCTCCCTAATCAGAACTACCAGGGCGATGCGATTGTCGAATTCTGGTTTCGATTCAAACACCACCGCGGGGGTGCCTTCGGCAGCAAATATGCTTGGCCGGGTGTACCATGCTTTGATGGCGGAAATGACAAGCCATATCGGCTGGATGATGTTTTGCGGTAGACGGAAGGGACTGAGAACAAGGGTATCGAAGTTGTGGAATTGTATCAGCCGCAGGGGCGTTGCCAGGGCGTCACAATCGTCGAACGCGGTGTCGACGTCGATGTCCAACCATTTGTTGGTGTCACAGTTGATATGTAGGTTGTGGCTCAGCACTGCCGATGTCAGCGGATGTTCGATGCCAGCCAGGGGTCCGTTGAAGCTGAATATATCCGCGGTGATCGTGGCTATCAGCAACACCGACACCATCGGCGGAAGCGGCATCTTAAGCACGAGCAGACTGCGGATTTCCAACCAGTTAAGGAAAAATGACATGTATATGATGAAGATAAAACATCCCACGGCATTGGCGACGTGGTTGTGGTGGTTGTTTGCTTGTTGGATGGGGCTTTTCTGACCAATCAAATGGTTGGCGATGATCAGGTTGGCAAGGATATATAGGTAGTGGAACCACGACCGAGGGATGAACGCCACAAGTGCCTGGTACACACAGATGTTAAACGCGGCGGTTTTGACAAACTGCACCAACACCATCTTGTAGTCAAACCGATAGTACACGGCGATGTTGCGGAGCACGAGGACGTACACCAACATCGCGATGGAGTTTATTGTCGTCGGCACCGAAAGCAACACAAACACCACCAGGAGAATGTCCCGAAGTGAACTGGGAACCACTTCCATGGTGGCTATACTTTGGAGATCGTGTGAGGGTAGATAGTCGTGGTGATTTTCGCGCGAAGAGATCGCGATAGATGGGGGTTGCCAATGGCGATGATGAGGGACGTGGGTGAGAGTAGTACTGGGGTAGGAAGGTGATATAAACCAGGTGTGTGGTCTACTTGAGTGGTACTTTGTTCTACGGATGACACATCTCATTTGATAGTTGCTCACCTAACATATTGGAGATGTCAGCCATTTAACTACATCAGCACCTCCGGCTTCAAGGTCCGTAGATTACTGTAGTTTGATATAATCATTGGATTAAGTCGTCACAATCATATGGGACATTATCGTATATGACTCCTCCATGACATTTGTCTCGGTGTGTATTCCACAAGTAAACTCAGGTGTATACCTCTTAGTTGTCGCCACAACATTCAGCATCCTTAGCAAACATCGTTATAAGGTATGCGATGACATTCCAAGCTTGGTTCGACGGTCGTTGACTGTAAGTTTCAAAAGTATGTTGATCAGGGTGGGTACCTTTGCGTGTAAAGCCGAACTAAAAGGCCAAGCTTCTTAGATACGAATTGGCTTTCATTAGTCACGTATCGACGACCTTTGCCCCTTCGTATTGCATTGTCGTCGCCGTTGTGCGTACATTACGCATACTTAAACCGCGTCTTCGACTTAAAGATCAAGTATGTTTTGTTAGGTACAATCTAACGATCCATGTAAGTTATTTTGCCTTCGAGCCCTGTATAATTGATCTTGGAAAGCCGAGGTGCAGCAATGACAAAACGGAACATCTCTCGTGATTGATTCTGTATCAGTACTCCAGCGATTCATTTTGTCAGACCATCTCTTGACTTCATTTTTGCGCTTCATTTCTGTACTTCTTTTCTGTTACCATGATGTCAGATTCATGTTGTTCCTCACTTTCCCCAAAGAAGAGACTCTTCGATGACTCCTTAATAATCCACTCAACAGTCCGATGACTAGTTCTCAGTATTTTGAAGCCTTATTCGGCTCATATATGGACGTTTTGATGCGCCAAGGTTGATGGATACTTCAATTAAAATTGTTGGCCTTACTTGAGCAGCTTTCTGGTTTGAGGCAAGGGGGGATGCATTGTTCAAATGTAATAGCAAAGATCAGCCACTTCGTGGGTTGAATAGTTTATGGATGGCAAATTAAATGTCGTAAATTGTGACGTACCTCTTTTTGAATCCAAAACCATAGTCCAAATTATCCATAAAAATCCACAATTTTGTACAATGAAAGGATCCTTATTTCTGATTGATCACATTTTAAAATTCTTGGTTTCGTCTGTACGAAATTGGTGACGATGTGTACAAGCAAAACACATTTTGAAATAAAACAGGATCAAAATTACCACAAATTCCCTTAATGTCGACAGATCCGTCGTCAATAATCGTAAACAACAATTATATAGCCCTTGCATTGGTTTTAGGGCCAGTTTCAAAAAGATGTTATTGACTTGTGCCACCGTACACTATTTGACGAACGCTAGACGAGCATCCCGACGTCTTTCAATGTCTGTCACTTGCCAAATAAACGTTTGCTTCAAATCCCATGATAAGTAAGGCATTTTTCACGGTTCACGATGCTGTTAGAACTTGCTGGCAAAGACGGAAACCCAATGCATCCGGTTGGCACAATCAAAAATAGTTAGCGATAGCTATTATCACTACCACAACGTGCTCTCATTCTCCACACAAGAAGTCCACATCAGCATCAAGTATAAGTTGCCACGAAAAGATTGTGGTAAGGTTGTCATCGGAGAATTTTCCACAAAACCACTTTCACACAACACTAAACGAATTGTAAATATTTTTAAGTACACATCTCACCAACTGTTTGATAATGATACAATGATAAATGGCGAAAGCATCGTTGCAAACCCTACAAAGTCTCGAAGTTTGTGACGAGGAACACTGCATGGTTCTTTTACGGTAACAAGACCATTCAAATCGCAACTGACGAATAGCGCAAATCGAACCCTATTGACCTTTATGACTAATGATTACTTTTCAATGGGACAAAAGCTGTTTATCGGACCTGTATGAACTTCGGGACTCGTCTGGACAAGGAGTTGAAGCAAGACTGAGGCGGAAGAAGACCGTAATTGCTCGATCGTTTGGTTTTCAAACATCAAAATCATGTCATCTTTGAAACAATGGCGACACCTATGCACCTGTGTCAACGTGCTACGACTTGAGCGGAAGTCTGGGAAATGACGGAGGTTATCCGGGAGTTATCAAACTCGATCTTGTGGCCAACCTACGATTTTGGAATCACATGGTTGCATATCGTTCGTTTAAATCAACCAAAAAAAGTTTCTAAACAAGAGTATGGAGAGAACTAATACCAGCAAATTTTTGAATGAATATGGCGATCACTATATGCTATCAGTAACACTCAAGCCCACTCGGTTGGAAGAAGGGAAGCCAATCATCAGCGGTCTGTCGGTTTATTATGAGCCCTGGCGTGTATCTGCGATGTTGCGTGTGGCGCTGATAAAATCATTGTTTTTTGTGTTCTAAAAAAATATGCGCAAGTTGTTTCTATATTTTGTGCATTTCGCGTCGGTGATAACTTTTTCAGCTGTAGCCGAGAGTCCAGAAGTCCTTGGTTGAGTGCATATTATATCAAAATAATAAGCGATATCCGGGATTAAAAGACGTAGTACATCCGGGGTGGTCAACGATAGGCGGAGTTAATGTGGGAAGGCGGATTTATTGTCCGGAAAAACCCAAAGCAGGAAGTAATCCTTGCTAAGCCGTTTACGTGTATGTAATCGTATGCCGGGATATGCTTTTTCAAGCAGCTAATAAACTCTAGCACATCGAAAAAGCAAAGAAAACAATATAGCCAAGTGATTTCTGTTTGCTGAAAGCCCTGGAAAACTCTAGTCCCGGTGTCAGTGAAAACGAACTCTTACCCCTCAAAATCACAAATTCGTGTTAGAGTTCCCGATTATCAGGGGTCATGGTGACTCAAAAGCTTGGTTTGAGACAGCTTTCTGTCGTGTCTTACTAAAACGAGATCGTGGACACTTCAATTTTGCTAACCAGCAACCTCTGATTGTGATTTTCAATCTAGCACTAGATTACCCACTAAACTGAGGATGCGCTTTTATGTGAACCGGACGCTGTTTACGTCATGGAGACCCCAAGAATTTATTAGAGTCATGTTTCTTTCGTCGTATTCTGGTTGATTCATTCGCTCGACGTCATAGCGTCGTTTCTTGCTGTTTGCCGCCATGGGCATCGGTGACTGAACATACTTCAAAGGGTCTTGCTTCGGGGGTAGGCAGTAAGGTACAGCATAACCGAGCAGTTACTACTTCAGGGGTTTTCGACGTGTATTGATTTTGGTTCAAGCTGGCACCAATGGAGCCATGACAACCCAACCAACTCCATCAAATTGTGGTCGATGAGCAGCCTGGAGTTGCTTTGAACTAGGCGAGATCGACTCTTCCCGTGACGCAAAAAAAGGGTGCATGGGGCTTATCACCCTTCGGTGATACCTACCGATTAGGCGAAGGCGCCACAAATCATGCTGCCGAAGTGAAGCACCATTAGCGTCTATTGTTACGCCAAACGCACCATTTCTAAGTGCAGCGAGGCTAATGTGCCACAAGTGCTTGCAACGTTTCGATGGTCAAACGAAGTACAAAATCTCGTTGACGGCTGTTAACGCGGTACAATCGACAAATTAGTAATCTAGGTTTTCTAACCATGGTGTAATTCCGTCCAATCACACCCTGGTCGACACGAGGAAACAATAAACCAGCAAGCGCAAACACCGGCAGCATGGATCAAATCCCGGTGATACGTTACCACCGACCGGTGGTTCGCGTAAAGAAACTTTTGCTGAAACCGGTTATTCCGACATTCCTTTTATGGAGATGCCATCTTCGGCACCGCGACACATAGTCTAGACTTGAGGGACCCTCGACCTAATAATAGCACACCCGCTATCGAAAAAACCACAACGTCACCCCCGGTAAATGTCGCGATTTCGGGATAACCAACCGGGGTGACGATGGTCGGATTGTTCGATATGCGGAGACGGTCATGGAAACGTGTAACGTGGGCAATTACAACACGTACGACTTGGCAGGTACGGACCACCGTCGCCCTGGGGGGCCCGGTAACCCTCGCGAGCTGCACGCGAGGAGGAATTTCATAAGCCTGACTAACTCGGGTTGATAGAGGAAATCCCGAATCCCGGGTACTCGGACGAAGGAGGGGGGGAGGGGAATCCACGAGACCTTGTCTCCTCAGGAGCCCTTGGCCCGGGCCCCATAACCAAAAGCGAAAGGTATCTGTCGGATAATAATTATGCGCTTATAAAATAACGAACGGGTGAAGAATAATTTTTTAACCGACCACCTTGGCCGTCACCCCGAATAAAAACTCTGTGTTTGGCCCTAGTCCTAGCTCCGTGCGTGGAAGCCATGACTCTCCCACACAACGATGCCTACGACCCGGTTCTGGCGCCTACCAAGGACGAAGAAGTGTTAGGATTCCAGCAATACCCTCAAGCTCCTTCGGGGCCTCTGCACCTTCCCCCTCCACACCAGCCGTCAGCGGCTCAGCAGGCTCAATCCAACCAACACCAACACCACAACCCGCAAGCGCCTCCTCCGATGCCTCTGTTACCTCCAGTGGCCGCCCAATACCCTCCCAACTTGCCTCCGCTAGCACCATCGCAATACCAACAGTATGAAGTGCCCCAAGAGGACTGGGGTCATCATGCTCCTCCTCAACAGTATGACCATGTGCCCATGACCCACTACCAAGCTCCCGCGATCCAATTTCACCACCATTACCCTCCCCAGCAGATGGAACTAGCGGGCTACGGACCTCCGCTGATGATCCCTATGCCCCAGGTGCCTCCGGCGGACATGGGGGGTCAGCCGCCTCTGCGTAAGGTTGCTCCTCGACTGCTGGACTTGTTCCGCGTGGGACCTCCTTTTAGTCACTTGCGTCACCATCACAAGGTGTTCCTGCTGGACCTGCCGTCCCCGGTACTTCCGCGGTTGTCGGCGAGAATTGACCGAGGGTTTGAGATTGGTGATCTGGGGACGTGGATCGGTTATAAGCGGAACTATTTCACCCTTGTGGCGGCGTTCCAGTTTGAAGGGTACGACTTTGATCGGTTTGTCGCTAACGAGTTTTTTGTCAGTACTTCGGACCGACATGGACGTGAAGTTAAGCGACCGGTACGATATTTTGCCATTCGACTTGTTGCCAAGTGCAGTGATGACGAAGTGCAAATCAGCTTGATCCAGCACACTGCTAAGCGCGATAAAGGTCCCCAATTCCCCCCGCCGATGTATCCGGCGGTCCCCGGTAACTTACCCGACCACGAAACTGTCAAGGCTAGTTGTAACAAGCGCAATGGACTGAAAATTGAAAACATGAATCGAATCTTTTACTATCAGCGTCAACGCGACTTGGCTCACGTCGTTAACGACGGACGCTCGGGTCATCCCGGTCTGATATTGGTTAGCTATCCTCTGGATCTGATTGCTCGTGTGGCTCGGTTTGAGAGAATCCAGTTTACTCTGCTGATTCGGATCAAGCTGAGTCTGATCAATACGCGATACTTTACGTTGCACGTCGAGTTACTAGCGATTGTCGATGACGATGAGTTGCTGGCGCAGCCGGTGGTGGTTCTGCTGATAGAGCTGCCACCATTGATCATTCGCGGGCGCCTGCCACTGAATTACCATAAGGAAAGACCCCAAGGGTTCTTCCCTCGTGGCGATCATCATGCGCACGACTAACTGGTTTATAGACCCACGACGCCACGACTACGCATTAATAGATTCCCTTAGGGAGTTGTAAGTTAATAAATTCTCAGTTTAATTCTGATAACATCGTCATCAACAGTGACAAACGTGTTGGTACCGTCGTTTCAGCGGCTTCTGTCGGGTTCCAAGAAAACGTGAACCGTTGACGTATAACTGACACCCATTTTATGTGTCTACGACACGTTCACCTGGCACGAGTGGGCCGTACACTGGTAAGGCAAGAGACTTTTTGTGCAGTGACTTTGTCCCACTAAATCAGCGTTTTTTTGTTTTTTTGATAACGCTAAGTCTCGGATCTGTTACTCAAATCCAAGCTTTTTACCTGGAGTTAGGTACCGCAGATCTGACACAGTACACAATCAGGACCTAGTAAAAGGCGTCGTGTCTAGCTGATCCACTTTGTCAAAGACGACGTAAATTCGACCTTGGTCCGGTAACTTACTCATTTTTCAGCCCCATTGGCACGAGTCTGAAAATGTCCGGACGAGTCACTTTGATGACAATAGTCAGGCGATTTATGCCCCACCCGACATACATCATGACAAAAAGATCATCGGGCCATCAATCAATCTGAGCCGGCCATGATTGTATCATTTACCTGACCCAAGAGGTGAAATCCTTGACCCAATGCGCAACGCCACATGAGCAATTTGGTATACGCGACCATGCGTTTCGACTTCATATCAGATGTTAAAGCGCAATTCTGTCTCCACCCTGCAGCCCCGTGCCTCGAACCTCCACCGAGTGCAGCTTATACCCGATCATATAATTTGTCCCGTAGAGCGCTTAAATTGCCATTGCTTTTTCCTCTTTGCCAGAATGCTTCGCAAGCTATTCAGTTTCAACCACCGCAACCGGCCCGAGCAATAACTACAGCACAAAACCGATAAGGAGGGTTCAAGCGTGGAAGCTTAGGTGCATACCTCAGGTTGAAAAACCCCTCCTTAGGTAAGCATAATACGGTATCCCTAGCCGAAGAGGAGTAACATTGGCAGTTGCCAAGTACTGCCCCACATAAAGTCATAAGCATGCTGTACTTGTAAAAAAAACCAAGACGATAATATTTACCTCTCTTCTGTCTGCAAAATGTCCCAGCCTTTCCGATTAAAGTCGTGGGATCATAACGTCAGACTCGTCACTGGAATGATTCGAAACCACCAGCATTTGTCGGTTTAAAAACAGAACCGGACGATCGTCAACAGCAAACGCGCGTGTTTGTGTACTTTAGCTTTGTAACCCATGCTATGCTCGGCGCGATGACGATATGTCACTTACGTAGAATCCCAGCTACGGGGTGAGCCACACTTTATTCTCATATTCCAAGGGATTAACAAAAGTTAGACCATCAGCATTGCTAGTTCTGGGAGTGAATGAAATGGCCTTCTCGTATACACGTCATCAAGAATTGCCGCTAATGCATTTCACTACCACATTAGCTTTACAACTGAAACTAAGTGAGAAGAGGAAATATGAATAAATCAACGAGGGTGGGAGAGCTAGGTAGCTGGTGACTGAGGTTTGTTATCGTATGGCCCCATATGACTGATTTTATCTCCAAGCTTTTGTTCTTTGTAATTAAGTGACTCAAAAACCCATGTGGGTGACATTTTACGTAACCGAGATTACCATACAATTGTGTTAAAAATCACTTCCAGTACTTATAATTCACCCATAAATCAAATACGTTGTATTGAATAAGGTGGACGGAGTTTTGTATTAGTTGAAGAACGACTTGGCTGATTTTCCCTGGGACTATTAGCATTTGGTGGTACATTCGGCTTTTTCTAACTTCAACAACTTGAAAAATGACCATACACAACCAAGAAGATGGATACGTTACCTGAATTCAAATGGGATCAACGAGAGCTACATTCTGGTTGAAAGGCTCAACGGTTTCAGCGGCAACGAATACCTATCATTGTCACAAAGATTTCTCGATATCTAATGAAACACTTTCAAAGGATGAAAACCAAGCTCAAACAAACTTTGTGATGACCAAGAACATTGATGGAGTGCTTACTGGTACAAATGTTCGAGTTTATTGTGGTCTAAATCATTGATTAAGCCCATATCGATTGGATTCAATTCAGTTTCAATATGGTTCAATGAAATTCAAAGCAAACTCGACTTGCTAACCAAAAGAAAAAGGTGATTGGTATTTGCTTCAATTAATGGACTCCAAATCTACTCATTCATAATATTGGTTAGCATTTACATGGACGATTAAGGGTCATAATTCGTGAGTACAATTGTTTTGGTGACAAAATGACCTTGAAAAATGCTCAAATTAATTCCAGGATACTGACACCTTTATAGTTTACGGTGTCTTCAACCTGGTATGTTGCCTTTCAGTTTGTTTAATGGGACAGATCATGAATAATCTCCTTGTGTTGAAATGCATTTCTGATACTATGATAATAACTCGAGACAGAATGCTAAACTCAAAGGAAAAAAAGCCTACCATGGAACAAATGATATAACACAACTACTGGACGTTTTATTCAGATGTCACCGTCTTAATTATGGTGTTATTACGGTCAAAGATGGCAAATTCAGTTGAGGTGATGTTACCCGCCGCACGAGTCCTAAAACCTATGGCTACCGACTACAGGACTACTATAATAGGTAAAGATAAACCGTGGACATCGACAACGACGAGCGAAACATTGAAGATCGACGTCAACCACACGCCCACGACGTCAGCGATACCCCCACGATCGGATGCACAGACTAGCGGCTGGGTCGATGGCGCCGACGCAAGTGAATGACAACACCAAGATCCCCGGGGGCCATGATCGATAACAAACGATCCCACCCATATCCTCTTTTGGAGGTTTTCCTGTACCCTTGAGGCGGAGGCCAACGGATTGCCGTCGATACATGTTTCCATGCTTCTTCGAGCTGCAATGGGCGCCGCTAGGCGCTCGCATTGCTATCTGCAGGGAGGAAAAAAGGGTGCTTGCGCTCGGCCGTTAATATGCCTAATCATTGGCAGTCCCCTGCTGTCTCGTAACAATTGCTACCTGATTTACATGGCACCGGTACAGGAGGTAATAATAGTCAGGGTACGCCTGTAACCACTAAGGTACATCGTGACTAGTGCATCGCCGTCCCGGCGTCCCCACGTTTGCCGAACCAAGTCGCGATGCCATAGACTTTCTAACGATCTCCACAATACCCTTTCTCCCATCGATATCTCTGTTAGTCGTTATCTAGCGTTATCTTTCTCCTGTTTCTATGCCTGTTTCTTTTGGCTCGGGTCATTTGTCCTTTGTCGGCATTTCCGACATGTCGTCAGTCTCGGCTAAGCGGTCTCACATGTCAGTCATCGCAAGACCCCACCACGTATTTTGAACTGTCATTGGCCCTCACGCGAAAAAAATCTTCGGCGACAAAACAGTCACCGCCTCGGACCCTGGCGGCGTAAAAACCGATTCTCGACTGACAATGCCAATTTGGGGTAATCCCGGGTTTAAGTCCATTTTAAATCAACGTGGGAACAAGTGGGAGTTAACCCGCTGGGTTCGTCTCATCTTTTGCTTGGTTTTCTCATTGTTTGTCATTGTTGTTCACCACGACGAGACCAGTGAAAAATGTCCTCTAACTGGTCGGTATTACCCCTTCTACCATCCTAACTATCCTCTGCTGTCTCCAGAAACCCTTTGACGTAACCAGGGACTCTCTGCTTCCTCCAATGACTCCCCTACCCCAATCTCATCGTCCAGCAATGGCTACGGAATCCTGCCCCACCCTCCCCCGCACAACGACAAATTCTTTTGAGTGAGAGTGCACGATATGGCCGAGCTACGAGCGGTTTCCACCGCCGGTGGCGACGACCACCCGACCCAGAAACCCGTCGAGGTCATCGACAAACGTCTGATGAGCTATGTGGTTCGTCTGGGGGTGGCGGGAGGCATCGCGGGGTCGGCGGCGAAGACGCTTATTGCTCCGTTTGACCGGATCAAAATCTTGTTCCAGACGCTGAATCCCGACTTTGTCCAGTACCGGGGGTCGTTCAAAGGGTTCTTTCAGGCTGCCGCAACCATCCTCCGCACTGATGGGGTCACCGGGTTGTTCCAGGGTCATCTGGTGACCCTTCTACGCATCTTCCCGTATGCCGCGATTAAGTTCGTTGCCTACGAGCAAATCCGGGCGTTCCTCATTCCTTCCGACCAGTACGAAACCGCTCTCCGTCGCTTCATGGCAGGACTGTTGCTGGGGCTCGCCCTGGTGTGTTGCACCTACCCTCTCGACCTCATCCGGGTGCGGATGGCGTTCGACACTCGTCATTTTGTCCACCAGCGACAGCACGGACGATTACGGTACACGGTGCTGCTGATCTACCATGAGTGCCCTCCCAGTCGCCCCACTGACCCTCGATGGGTGAGGTTTATGCGGCGAGTGATGCCCCATCATGTGCTCCACATCTCCAACTTCTACCGGGGGTTCTACCCCACCATCCTTGGCATGATCCCTTACGCCGGGGTGTCGTTTTATACCCATGACGCCATCCACGATCTCTTCCGCCTCCCGTGGCTCCGCAACTGGACGGTACAACCACCGCTGGAACTGCTAAAAAACCGACGCGATAAAGCCACCAAAGCCGGCAAGCTCCAGAGCACGCGAGACTTGCGGGCGCCGCTTAACGCTCCCGCCCAGTTGATTGCTGGCGGGTTAGCGGGGATGTGTTCGCAAACGCTGGCGTACCCGTTCGAAGTGATCCGGCGACGGATGCAAGTGGGGGGGATCATGAATAAAGGGGAGTTTCTCCTGTTTAAAGACACCACCAAGCTTATCTGGAAGGAGCTGGGGCTCCGAGGGTTCTTTGTGGGGTTGCTGATTGGGTACATGAAGGTGATCCCCATGGTGCTGTGTCTGTTCTTTGTATACGAACGCACCAAGGCATGGCTACTCAAGTAGCCGCAGTGACATTTACTATTTATTCGGACTGGTCCATTGCATATAGAACGTCGCCCGCAGGGAAGCCGTATCAAAACGGTTGTAAATACTATCAATCTCTAGCAGGGGTCTATATCAAAATCTATGTACATTCTTGTTATCTAAACCGTGGTCCGATCTAAAAGAACCACCACCACTTCTTCTTCCCAGCAGGACGACCAAACTGGGGGCTCAGCGCCGTGTAGTCCTGAACCTTACCGGCAGCATCCTTCAATTTGTCCTTAGCCACGGTGGCCGAGGTGCCCAGTCCGATCTTGAACCCCCACGACCGCAAGAGCTTGACGATAGACGGAGTGATGGCAGCACAAAGCGGGACTCTGATGAAAATGAGCGACTTGTGGATACCGTAGGCAATGGCAAACTCCGTCCAGGAAAAGTGACGTTTTAAATAAGCCACGACCCCGTTGTCATCATCGGTTTGTTCCGGTTTCGCTTCCTGTTGTTCCCGAGCCCGTTCTTGCTCCTGCTTCTTCTTAAGGTCTTCATCCGACATCCCGTAGCCAAACTTTTGCTTCACCTTATTCTCATAGTACTCAATTTCGTCCTTACCTTGTGAATGAACAAGTAAGTAGCAAAGAGGCAAATCAATCATCAGCAATCCCAAGTACACTCCCAAAGCCAGGTAGCCATACTCCTTCATCAAGTCCTTAAGCAGCCGGGTCTTCTTGGGACCTTGTTGAGCCAGCAGTTGGCTCAGCTGGAACCGGAACGACGACCGCATCGTGTGACGGAATCCTCGAGTCATGACCCGAACGGGCGACCCCGTAAAGAACCAGCTTCTCATCATCGGGAGGTTAACGAGTAGTCACGGCGAGTGCGCACCCAAAATGTCCCGTAGTTCCGATTTGCGGTTAGGGAAGGAGCAATGGGAGCATGTGGCAAATACACGGAGTTTGTAAGGAATGAGCCGGATCGGATTATGAGTTGATGGAAGTACCCGGTATTTAAGTTGGTCGTGATGTGGTTGTTGCCTGTTTTAATGAGGGGAAGTACCAACAATTAATCGTACTATCCTCAGGCAATCACAGAGGGAAATGGGACAGACATGAGGTTTTACCTTCTATGTGTTCATGATAGTACGCTTATGCCACTAGGCTTTTGGTATTAGTGGTACCATTGGTGGGTTCCCAGTGGATGGTTATTATCACTGAATGCTGCCACTCCCTAAACCTTTTTCGGGGCCCTAATCAGAAGTTCCAATGACGTCACCAGTGCGAGTGACAATCGACCGTTAGTTGCAATTAGCTCATCTATCTGTCTCCTAACCCCACCAACTAACCCCACACTCTCTTCGATCATCCTACCACACTCCCTCATCCTCCGTTATCCCTCGTGTTGTGGGTTGTCAAGAGCAACCCATGTGGTTGACCCGCTTAAGTATCCCATCACAAGACGTTATCTGTAAATCATAGCGGGGCAATCATTCGACCATAGAACCCCGACCCCAAGTTTCCGTGCATACACTGCTCGCACTGACGGAACCAGTAATCATTCACCTAAATGCCCCACACTTACGTAGACACCTGTGGGAATTAACTAGCGGCTATCGGTGCCAGATTAGGTTGCCCTGGTGCCCCACCTGGTTTTGTTTCCGTTCGCACCAGCCGTATATTAATTTGTACCTCGTGGGCCCTTGAGCACGATGAAGTTTGGCGAGCTGCTCCAGGAGGGGGTTGTCCCCGAGTGGCGAGATCAGTATGTCGATTACCTGAAGGGGAAGAAGCTTATCAGGAAGGTGAAGGAAGCCAAACACGCTCTCGACCAGGAGAAGCCCCATGACCGCACCCCATTACTCGAACCGCAACAGAACCCTAATTATACCGAAGAAGGGGGACTCGAACCGTTAGGAGATGCTGCCATGTCCTCCCGTCAACTGCATCGTGATGGTCATCATGATGGCCACGGTCGTGGAGGACGACTGCTTTGGTCTTTATCGCAAAAGCTGCTAAAGGAAAAGCAGGAAGATTACGAGGCAGCCCAGGCAAATTTCATGCTGTGGTTATACGACGAGCTCAGTAAGGTCGACTCATTCTACTTGGAAAAGGAACAGGAGATTTATCGTCGGTTTCTCGTGCTTGAAGACCAGCTTTATCAGCTTAGAGAACACCAGCGGGCATCGCACATGCAACGCAAGGAAAAGCTGGCACTCACCAAGGATGTCGAGTCAACGTTCCACTTCCTCAAACATATGGAACTCCCGTCGCTTCCGCTGATGAAGTTCATGGAACCGTTACTTCGCGATTCTCGGAAACGTAAAAAGCACGATGACGACGATGTTAATGATTACGACATTAATTACCGGGAAAACTTGTATCGGAACGGCGAGATCTCCACCGATGAAGAGATCCTGGAAGATGAACTGCTCTTGGCTCAACAGCATCACCGTCCTTCCAGTCGAGCGACGCTGCCGACAAATGCTGCTGAAAACGCTCAGGCGGCTCGAGTCACCAACCGTCGAGATTATATCAAGCGGAAATTTGGAGCTCCTTACCACGTAGCCAAGCGACAGTTGCGCCAGGCGACGTTTGAGTTCTACCGCTCCCTCACGTTGCTTCGACTGTTTCGAATCATGAACCGTACCGCGTTCCGCAAAATCACCAAAAAGTATGATAAAACGTGTCAAACGACGATATGTGAAGACTTCATGAAGGTGGTCGATAACAAGCTGTACTTTGAAACCCTGGATCTTCTCGATAAGTTGATTGCCCACGTGGAAGACCTCTTCGTTACCTTTTTCGAACCTCGTTCCGATAAAAAACAGTCGATGGAAAAGCTCAAACTGATGGCATTTGCCATGTCCATGGGAGATATGCGCCCGCAAACGTTCTACTCCGAACTCGGAGACTCATCGTTTGCTCTAGGATTTGGCGTACCGTTATTGGCATTAGCCATCTACACGGGGCTTCACCACACTTTAAACCATACCATGCCCGAAGGCCCATTTCTCCTTCAAATATGGGGAGGATTTCTCTTGTTGACGGCGGCATTCCTCATGTTTTCCGTCAACTTTTGGGTGTTTGATTACTACAAAATCAACTACAAGTTTATCTTCGAGTATGACATGCTGACGGCACTTAACTGGAAACAGTATATGGTGATTCCGTCGATTGGGTTTGGTCTCCTCGCGCTTCTTGCTTGGTTTTCGCTCAGTAATTTCTGGCCAACGCAATTTCCGGGGAGATTCTGGCCATGGATATTTTGGGGGATCATGATGGTGGTATTCCTTTGGCCTGGTAGTCAAATGTACCCCGCTAGTCGTCGCTGGCTTCAAGTGGCTGTGTGGCGCATTCTTCTTTCGGGGCTTTATCCCGTTGAATTTCGTGATTTCTTCTTGGGGGATATTTTGTGTTCGCTCACCTATGTCACCAGTAACATCTCGTTCTTCTTTTGTGTTTATGCTCAACACTGGCGAGGGTTACTTGGCCAACCGGGGTATCAGAACAAGTGTGGATCGCTGCACCTGCGGCTTATGGGATTCTTCAGCACTCTTCCCAGTCTTTTCCGGTGGCTTCAGTGTTTACGTCGTTACATGGACACTGGGGACTGGTTTCCCCATTTAGCTAATATGCTCAAATACCTGGTACTGATGTTGTATCAGATTCTTTTACTGGTATACCGGATTAATCGTACCAGTGAAAACAGAACGGTGTTCATCGTGTTTGCCAGTATCAACCTGGTTTATCTGGCGCTGTGGGATTTGTTGATGGATTGGCTGTTGTTACATGTGGGGCTGAAGAACTTTTTACTTAGAGATCACTTGATCTATCCGCAACATTGGGTATACTACGTTGCCATGGTATCTGACGTGTTGTTGAGATTCCAGTGGGTATTCTATGCTTGCTTTAGCAATCAAATCCAGCAACTGGCAGCGACGTCATTTTTGATCGCCGTGGCAGAATTGACTCGACGGTTCATATGGGTATTCTTCCGGATGGAAAACGAACATGCTACCAATGTGACGACGTTTAGAGCCTCGAGAAACTCCCCGTTACCCTACCCGATCCTGACGAGTGTGGAAAAGGCCATCGATCGATTGGTAAGACTTCATTTCGTCCAGCATTCAGCCACTCACGACCTTGAGCGGTTAAAGGACTTGGAAAGAGTCAACACGTCGACCAGTCGTAAGCAACCACCATCAGTGTCGGACACCGAAGTGGCAACTCCTCCGAGACGCAAACTGACGATCTCTAAGTTGACTGATCGCATCAACAAGGCCCACATCAAGGATTTCCAGAGACGGAAGACGCCCAAGGATTACTCCGATGAGGAAGAGGAAGACGAGGACGAAGACGACGCCGCCTCCAACCAGTAATAGCATAGTAGACATAATAGAAATAGAAACAATAATTGCATTGGTAATGGCATCGTAGACGTAATAGAAATTAATGGAATAATGGCATTAATAAGAATGGCATTATAGACATAATTGGCAATAGAATAAAGCTTACAAATGTTGGAACCTACTGACACCTCTCTTTCATCTTAAAATCCAGACAGGTTCTTAAAAGGTTCCGTTGGTCTTTCCATCAGCTATCGCGTATGTACCCGATGAATGACGTGGAGACGGAAATGGCCGAGTGGCCAAGAACTGGCTCTCTTGCCGCCGCCCCCAACATCCAGGCCGTCGCACTGTCTATGTGATGGATGATTGGACAAAGTAATATACTTTCAATTATCAGGGCGATGGCCCTGTTTTTATAGTGCGATGGCGATGGTGCTGCCTGCACATAGTGCGTGGTAGCGCCCCCCACTCATCTCCGAAAAACAACCGTTTGGTGTAGGTAGCGATCTTCAACCCTAATCACCAATGTTTGGCACCCAAAACAAGGCGGGCGGGCTCTTTGGTCAGGCCACGTCCACCCCAGCCAATAGTGGTACCTCCAATGCCTCCACCGGGTTCTCGTTAGGGGGAAATACTGCATCGAATGCCGCTCCAGGGTCGTCGCTGTTGTTTGGATCTCAACCATCAACCACTGGTGCCACGGGAGCTGCCAACGCGTCGGTAGCGGCTCCTACTACCACAGCTGCTCCTCTGGTATCTAAACTCCTGGTAACGAGTGCAGAAAAGGAGCCGCTGAGCAAGTTACTTAAGGATTTGATCCAACAAGCATCCAATTTGCCCAAGCCGCAAAATGCTGACTTAGGGCTGATCAATTTGACCCTTGGCGAGTTACAAAAGCAACTGCAACCGACAAAGAACCATGAAAACTTTACCAAAGCCCATTACTTGTTGGCACGGCTGGGGATCAACGCCGAAACCATTGAAAATGAGTTGGCGGCGATCGACGACATTCAAAAGCAAGTTCACCCGCCCAAATTCGGCGCCACGACCGCCCCCGTTGCCGGGGGTGCTCTCCTGGGACCCACAGCGTGGAAAAAGGACGAAAATATCCTTGCTACCATCGAGCAACTGTTGACGACGGCTCTGCGAGACTTTGACGCCTTCATCAGTGCCAACATTCTGATCGACTGGAAGACGCGGAGAAAGCAATTGCGGGAGCTGATTGGCCTCGTCGCTCCGTCGGCAAGTGATCCTGCCCTGGATGAGCCGGTGTTGTCGTGGAACCACCGTATCCCCGGTAATTATCCGATGTTGGCGCCGCTTCAAACTACGGCGCTGCCACTGCTTCGGACAATGCTGAGATCCAAGTTTGAGAAGCATGCAGCCATTGTTTACGAACTTAACGAAGCTCGGTTGGCTAATCTGGCTTACCCGTTTGCGGCGCGGATGGGTAACATCAATAAAGTCGAAAACGACTTGAAAGCTAAACAAATGGCTGATGCATGGAATATCCTCAGTTCGTTTGTCAACGAACACGATGCTAAGAGATCGCAAGGTGGTATCTTTTACGATGGATACCAAGGACTGGCCAACCATGCGCCGCAGCCGAAATTTGTCCATCAAGTCATCGCCAACTCGAGCAAATGTCTCGAAACGGAATTTTGGCATTACGTTGAGGAGGTGTACGTTAAAGAGACTGACAAACCTAAGGAGTACTCCGGAGGTTCGGAACGTGATAAGGTGAGATACTTGATCAATAAAGTGCTTCCAGTCACCGACCCCGATGTGCTTGATAAAACCCTCATCGTCAACGGAGTACCCGTGTGGGCTCTCATCTTTTATATGATGCGTGCGGGGCTTTATACCGAAACGTTGGCGTTGGTGACGGAACACCAAGGAAAGTTCAACAAGTTTGACAAGAATTTCCCCATTTACTTCCGCAAATTTGTTGAAAGTGATACCCACTCGCTTCCAACGGAGATTTACAAAAAGGTACATCAAGAATTCGCTCAGCAATTTCAATTTGTCCTTAACGATATTGAAGCCGGAGGCAACACTCCTGGTTTCGACCCCTTCAAGTACGCAGTGTACAAGATCGTCGGTAAGTGTGATTTGGGCAACCGGGCCCTTCCTCATGCGCTCAACTTGCTGATTGAGGACTGGTTATGGTTCCACCTTAATCTTGTTAATGAGGGAGCTCCCACCGATCTGGCGCTTGTGTTTGACAACTACACTTTGGCTAACTTGCAACAAACCATCGTGGGCTTTGGCCCGTCCAAATTCCTCACGCTGCTGAACAACCCGTTATACCTTAAGGCGCTCATGCTCGTTGGGCTTTACGAATTGGCGGTGCAGTACACATACGACCATGTCAATGAGTGCGATGCGGTGCATTTGGCTATTGGTCTCAACTACTATGGCGTGTTGCGCGTTTCGGGCGTCAGTGTGGGTGCTGCCGACCAACTTGTGGGTCATCATGGCCATTACACCACCATCAACTTCTCGCGGCTTATGGGGTCGTTTGTACGCACGTTTAAGATCAGTGATCCTAAGGTGGCAAGTCAGTACCTCATTTTGGCGGCGATGAGTTGCAAGGGTAACAATCGCGAAGAAACTAGCAAATGCCACGAAGCATTGCGTGAACTTATTTTGGTACTGCGGGAATTCGGTATGCTTTTGGGCCAGTTGAACGAGTCTACGGGGGCCAAGACTCCCGGGCTTTTGGATATCCAACGGTCGCTCATCAACCTTGATGACCTGAACGAATTTAACCATGTGATTACTGGTGTCGCCGCCAATCAATGTATGGAACAAGGTCGCATTTTCGATGCTCTTTACTTGTACCAATTGGCGGAAGAATATGATACGGTGGTGCTGATTGTCAACAAGCTTGTGGCGGAGATTTTGGCGCTGACCGATTTGGATAAGCCGGTGGTGAAGTACGGCAACTATGCCCGGAGCCTGGGTTCCGACAACATCCAAGACACTCCCAACAACAATATTATTTTGTTTGCTCAGCAAATACGCACGGTGTACCGGGCCAACACCACGATCTTGGAGAAGATCACTCAAGAAAATCGTAACACTAACGATACGCTTTTGGAGATCGTGCGGATTCGTGACCTCTTTGTCAACAAGGACTGGCGCACCGTGTTGCACGAAATCGAGCAACTTCAGATCATCCCCATTGGGCCCCGTGATGACTTGACCAAGATCAGACAACAGCTGGCGCTTGTACAAACGGATGCCATGGACGACCAATTGAAGCGAGTGATCCCGCTGCTTTTGGTAATGACGATGACGCTGATTCTGCAGTTGAACTACAATGCGTTGACGAAGTGGAACCCCGATACCGACGAGACGGCCCGGTTGCGGGTGATGGCGAAGAACTGTATGATCTACGCGGGGATGGTTCAGTACCGGATGCCGCGAGAAACCTATAGTCAATTGGTGAATTTGGAGGCGCTGTTGTAGGATGGATTAATGATATGAGCTTTAATACAGGATATATAAGTGAATTTGGGTGATGACCAGCATACAAACACCAAAAGGGATTAACTATTTTCGATCGCGACGGAAACGTTTTCGAGGAGCCAGCGGAGTGACATCATCAGGATTGGTTTGTTTATCCGTAGTAACTGCATCGGCATTGTCCTTAGATTTATCCACAGGGTTGTCATTGGCATTACCACCAGCTTTTTCTTCAAATTGAGCCATGGGGTCAGCTAAATCATCATTAACTACCCCAGACTCAACTAAGTCAGTATCAGCTGTTGCTTTGAGTAATTTCGACAGATCCACTGGTTTTTCCTCAGGTTTTGGTTCGATTTGCTTGAACTCCAGGTAATCAATTCGATAATTATCTTCCGAATCACCGGCACGAAGCTTATAGTAAGTGTGGTCGACTCGAAGCAGCTTCCCCATGATTTTCACGCCATTGAGGTTATCTACTGCTAACACACACAGTCGAGGGTCCTGGTACTTGAGAAAGGCAAACCCTCGAGGTCGTTGTTCATTATCTTTAACCACATGGACGTGAGTAGGGATTCCGTATTGAGAAAATACTCGGAGAATATCGAGGGTGGACACGGGAGGAAGGTTGCCTATGTACACGTAGGCGGTATCACGATAATCGTAGTGCCACAGTGCCTCATCGCTGGTGTTATTTTCGAGTTCTCGTCGGTTAAGCTCGGCGACTTTGCTCATCGGAGGATTGGTACCGTGGAAATCCGAACGCGTCCGCGCCTAACACAGCTTAAAAACAGGAAGCCCGTGACCGACTTCGCCTTGAATCCTCCTAGAGATGAATCCAAATGATTAATTAAAGTAATGGATAAACTAGAATTAAACATACTAAATAGTCTACGACAATGCTGAGGCTTTGGGAGTTGTTTACGAAACCACCTTGATAATGATTATAATTCATGCCGAGGCACATCAACACAAAATAGGGGAGGGAATCATTTCCTGCATATAACTCGAACCGGGCTATGGGCCGCTGTTGATTTGTGAGGGTGAGGGTCTGTTTCCCCCTGCATAGAAGCCCCCCTCGCCATCGTTTAAGAGACAGGTCACATGGAGCTAAACGACCGTCGTATAGCCCTACCTTAACCAACCCCATCTCCGCTACAACTCCCTCCTGAGTGTTTTCAACCCCACCATGTCCCCGCTGAGGCCTTCAACTGTCGACAGCAAGCCCCGGAGCTCCACGGGGAAGCGCAAGTACCATCAGAAGTCCCGCAATGGTTGTCTGACGTGCAAAAAGCGAAGAGTCAAGTGTGACGAACAGAGGCCCGTGTGTCAAAAGTGTATCAATTTGAAGTTGGAGTGTGGTTACGTACGGGATGGCACTTCGGGCGATGAACACGATGAAAGCGACGCTAAGCGGCGCAAAGTTAACGTGAAGATGGAATCGGAACCGGTGGACACGCTTCCAGCGCCGCTGGTATCGACGCCCTTGGCGCTGGCGTTAGCGTCGTTAACTCTGGGGACTCCAGTATCGTCGTTGGCGCTGGTGGTGGCGCTGATGGCGCAATCATCGTCGTCATCATCATCGTTAGCTTCTCTTGCTAATGATAATAAGCCCCTTGAACAATCACCACAACAAGCGACGCCGGCGCTCTCACCTAACCTTAAAGAAGCCCCGGCATCAACATCAGCAGCAGCAGCAGCAGGCGTACCGTCGTCAATATCCAATTTGCTCAGTTCGCTTGGACTGGGAGGACTGTCGCTCGCAGCCAACCTTCTTGGAGCTGGCAATCTCAATAACCTCAACATGTCTCATTTGGTGAACAATTTGAGCGGACTAGGGGGTGGTATTGGAGGACTCAATCTCTCGTCGTTGGCACAATTGGCTCAACTTCAATTTGATCCCCTTCAACCCGACCCGCAACCGACGGGCGCCGGCGCCGGCGCTGATCTCATGAGTATACTAGGACTGATGCTCCCAGGAGCAGCAGCAGCAGCAGCAGCAGCGGCAGCGCTGAATGCTGAAGCGGAGTCGGCATCGTCGGGATTACCCTCTGATCCGCTCCATCAATTCAAAACCAACGTACCCAACCCGGCAGCAATGATGGCGGCGGCGGCGGCGCTGGCGCTGGCGGCGCTGAATGCTGAGGCGGCAGCAGCGGCTGAGCGCAGCGAGGGCCATCTGCCATTGAGCGACACTCCTCAGCTTAATATGTTGGATCTTCGACTCATGTTCCATTACACGTCCCAAGTGGCGACGACGATCACTGGTGCTGGCATTTCCGATACCAATATTTGGAATTATGATATTCCCATGCTTGCGTTTGAGTTCCCGTTCTTGATGCACTCATTATTAGCGTTTCTGGCGACTCATTTGAGTCGAACGGAAAAGGGGCTCGTACAAGCGGTCACTAGTCATCGGGGAGCGGCGCTTCGGCTATTACGAGAAGAAGTACTCAATATCAATGCTGCCAACACCGATGCGTTGGTGGCGCTGGCGCTTATCCTCATCATGGACTCGTTAGCCAACGCGCTGTTCCCCCTGAGTACGCTGCCAAAGCTGCTTCCAGCCCTGGCGTGGATCTTCCACGTGAAGGGGGCGGCGACGATTTTGACCGCGGTGTGGCCGTTAACGGAACAGCTGCGGTTCTATAAGTTTATTTCCGTTGATCTTGGTGATTTGGGAGATATCATCAACAACAAGGTCAATCTTGGGGGGAAACACCAACAATTTAGCGACCTCGAGTGCCACGACGCCGAGATCGCCGACTTGTTCCCCGTGGCGATCGACCTGCCCTATCTCATCACCCTTGCCTACCTTAATAAGCTCCATAAGGAGCGGTACAAACTGGACTTCATCCTCCGCATCTTCGCCTTCCCCGCGTTGCTCGACAAGCTGTTCCTCCTGCTCTTGATGACGGGAGACATCAAGAGTATGCGGATCATGCGCCTGTACTACAAGTTGTTGCGGAGCTTTACCACTGAGATGAAGGATAAAGTGTGGTTTTTGGAAGGGGTGTCGCAAGTGCTCCCCGTCGACGTCGAAGAGTACGCTGGCGGCGCTGGCGGCATGCACATGATGCTTGATTTCCTTGGAGGGGGCCCCCAGATCGTCGAGAACGAGATCGATGATGATCTCCGGTTGGACGCTTCTACGTTTAGCAAGTTGATCGATCCCAATAATTTACCCCTGGATATGGCCACCATGGATATGGGGGATCTGGAGTTGATGAACATCAAGTAGCACTGGTTAATATATAGACAAATCCTCGATTATCGCAATCTCCGTTATCGATGGCACCTCCTCGCGTCGGGAATGTCGACGGCGCGTGTCCCCAATGGCACCAGCGCTCGCCAGCGCTCGCCAGCGCCAGTGGCTCCATCATGCTAATTACGCCTTACATTGCTTCTACATTCATCTCAGCCGTTTCTAGCTGGTTTACTTATCTTAATAGGTCCATACTTCTTGTGATAACGACGATAGGACAATCACTAGCACTGTCGCACCCCATCACCTCCTGCCGTATCGACCACGTCACTCTCCTCCAACCAAGCCAATCAAGCTAAGGCTAAAGCTAACAACAACCTCTCTTACTGGCTAACCTTCTCAGCAATGTTATCACTATCACTATTACCTTTTGTCTCGTACTCGTCCAGGACCTCGTCCATCGTGACATCACTCCTGGGACAATCAGCTGAGCGCCAGGCCGCGCCGTCGCGCCCGCTGGGGCCGCGCCGCAGGCCCCTGCACCCCCGCTCGTGACTTTTTTTTTCGAGTGCGCAGTTTCCAAGGGCGTCGATTGAGGTTACGTCCTAGGTTGTTTATCTTGCGGGCTTGTCCACCTGGGAGCAGAGATCTAAGGTAATAATGCAGACTATAAAATGTGTGGTTGTGGGAGACGGTGCTGTGGGTAAGACGTGCTTGCTCATTTCGTACACCACCTCCAAGTTCCCCGCCGACTACGTGCCGACGGTGTTCGATAACTACGCGGTGACGGTGATGATCGGCGACGAGCCGTTTACCCTCGGGTTGTTCGACACCGCGGGGCAAGAAGACTACGACCGATTGCGCCCGTTGCTGTACCCGCTGACCGACGTGTTTCTCGTGTGTTTCTCGGTGATCTCGCCGGCGTCGTTCGAAAACGTCAAGGAAAAGTGGTTCCCCGAAGTCCACCACCATTGTCCCGGGGTCCCCTGTCTCATCGTCGGCACCCAGACAGATTTACGCAACGACGAAGTCATCTTGCAGCGGCTCCAGCGGCAAAAGTTGTCCCCCATCACCACCGAGATGGGAGAAAAGTTGGCCAAAGAGTTACGCGCAGTCAAATACGTCGAATGCTCCGCCCTCACCCAACGGGGGTTGAAAACGGTGTTTGACGAAGCCATCGTCGCCGCGTTAGAACCCCCGGTGATCAAAAAGTCGAAAAAGTGTACCATTTTATAAAGAATGTATATATAAGGGAGATCGGGCGCTGGGATCGGGACGTTGGTTTAAATAATGATATGACATATTCCTACACCTAACACCTACCACTTGACCCTTCACAGTCAAGTAACACCTACCATTTGACCCTTCAGCGACAAGTGAAAGCCATGCGACGGGTGACATTACATCAGTATAGGGCTAGGATGACACATAAACAGTTGCGCGGGAAACATCATTACCAAATTCGCTTTGGCAACCCCTTGGCGATGTCACGTTCAGCTATTGTTATCTATCGTATACTAGTCTCGCTTAGAATCATTATCATAAACTAGGGTCATCATTTCGTTCACAAATTAAATATCCCAAGACACAACCAACCAGACCAAGGTAGCCACGTCCTCCTAATATAGCCACATGCCAACACTTGCTACACCTCGACATGATGCAGTCAGTGTCGATCGCTTACGATTAGCCGATCCCGTAAATCACACTATTTGCGAATTACAGACACCGACATAAAAAACTTACCATGATAAAAAAAAACCACCTATGTCTCACATTTGACACAAACCTGCATTGGCAGCTAACGTAAATAGATGCCTAGACCCCTCCGTAAGTGGTCGACCGGGTTACTAACCGGAAATTGCCGTCGTCCCCTAGGGCGGGTAAAGGTCTAGACCACTACCATCGTCCCCAAACTCCAATTTGTGTCCCGCCTCCCTCGTGGCGCAAACCTGTACATATGTCTCAGCCGTCACCTCAGTGCATCATTTGCCACAGTTAGTCTGGGGTGCGCACATGGACAACCAGTGATGAATCCAGTCGGTTATCCGTAGCTTGTAGTCCCCTAACCCCACTAATATCCGTCCTAAAAGCCAACAACGGTTTTAGGCTTCATTTACGTCTCTGGGTGACTTGTTTAGCAGTCGCCTAAGCCACTGCCAAAAGCGTTGGCACCGCCTGCATAACGTTTAACCGGTTAAGGTTGCTACTCATCACCAAACCGCGTCCGTTGTCCATGGTCAATTCCCAGCGAAGTGACGGCGGTCGTGACGACGAAGCCTTGCTGCTGGCTGATACTGCCGACCTCTTCATGCTGCTGGAGGAATACCTGCTGCTTTCGAACTATTTCGAGGAGATGCTGCAAAATACCGACGACCTGGTGACCACCGATGCCAAAGGGTTCAGTGAAAACGCTGTGTTTGGTTACCGGAGCTTTTTGAACAACTTGAACCATGCTAAGATCTATACCGATCACGTCACCGATCGAAAACCCCGATTACTGGACGAATCCCGCGAGCAAGTCGATATCGAACCCGATTTGATTCCCGGGTTCCGCTTGATCAAGCAATTCGGTCCGCAAAAGCTTACATCGTCGATTCTTTACCATGCCGTGACCACCACTTCCGGGAGAGCCCCCCATCGGTTCGACAATAACCATGTCGTGGTGCTGGACATTGCTCAGGAGAACTCAAACGAACGAAATACCACCGACTCCACTAAGAAAGTCATCGTGCAGTTGTCACCAAACTTAGTCAATAACCTCAACGTGTCTCGGTTGCTTAATGAGTGGTATCTTTTGCTGGGGCTAAACCCTCCCGAAACTCACCGTCCATTCACCAATCTGTCGGTGTCGAACGAATGGATACAACCGCTGGACGTCGTCTACAACCCTCATGACCCCAAGGGACTGTTGCCCATCACCTTCCCTCGCGATGTCCCCGGGATCCTTTATCCCATCCATGCCATCACCATTAACAGAGGCAGTGAAGAAGCCAACGATACCCCGTCCGACCCTCGGCGTCACACTCGAGCCCCTCTGGGAGTATCAGAGCAAATTCTGGGTGGTGGTGTCCATAATACTGCCCAGGGCCAAATCCTCATCAATGATCTCATGGTGACGGACGCTAACATCATCAGCGACCCTTCCCAGAAACGGTTTGCCTTAATCTACCCCGATAACGACTACACCACTATATCTGAATGGTATAGCAATCATCAAAGTCACGCCCAACTGCTACAGGCGCTGATCTCGCAAACGCTTCGCCAGACGCTGAGACAACTGCTGGTGATTCTGGCGGGACTGGTGGGACTGGGGAATATGGGGTTTGCTGCTCCGCTGTTCACGCTGAGCTTTGGTCAACGCCACCTTCACGGAGTGGTGCCGCCAAAGCAAGCCCTGGTGGTAGTGGACATCATCGACGATATGATCAAGGTGCTCCGGACGTTGGGGGTGGCTCATGAACTCAATATCTGTCACAACGGTATCACTCCGTACACCATTTATAAGTCGGAAGCAGATTCTAACGATGTTCGTCTTGTGGGATGGGATTATGCCTTTTCCATTCAACCGGAAAACTGTACCAATGGCTACCGTCGACGTCACTTAGCCGAAACCGTCGATGCTCTCCCGTACGTGCTGCCAGAGTATGCTGGTGACGTCGTAGAACTGGTCGATTATCGCCTGGACTTCTACTCGATTGGCGTGGTGCTTTACGAGTTGCTTTTGGGACTGGTACCCTTCTTCGATGCTAATCCGTACAAGATGTTACGCATGACGATGACCCAGCTGCCGATAGCGCCCACCGTGGTTGCTCCCTGGGTGAGTCCAGAACTTCTGACGCTCGTCATGAGATTACTCCATAAGGATCCCACGCAACGTTACGGGGATACCGAGCTGGTCATCCGCGATTTGGTTGCCGTGAGAGCCCATTACGTCGATAAGATCCCCGATAAACTGGTGGTGGCTCCCCCTCCGGCGATATATCCAGAAAAGTGTGGAGTTCCCCTCACGTTGATGCCCCCGAGGCGTCTCTTTGGTCATACTGCAATTAGGGATGAGTTACTCTCCGATTTTGACGCTCAGGGTGAAGGAGTGCTGATATTTTATATCAAAGGTCCTCTGGGATCGGGAAAAACATCACTTTTGAATGATATTCGTCCTCGAATCATGCATTCCCAAGACATCTTCGTTCTGTATCGCTACACCGAGGAAGATAATCTCACCTTTTACACGTTCTTTGTTCATATCATCAAGGAAGTGGTGCAAAATATCATGTTGGGGTCCCAGGAAGAAATCCTTCGCTGGAGAAGTGAGATCAAGAGTGCCATCGATATTGATATCCACTTCATGTTCGATGCCATCCCACGTCTTCGCGAGTTGATGGGGGTGGACCCTCGCTGGAAGCGCCTGGTGCCTCTGAATAAGGACGAGGGCATGGAATTCAACTTTGAGCTCCGGTTTCGCTACGGTGTTCGGCTTTTACTCATGGTGTTTGCCAGCCATGGATTAACACTCACCATGGATGATGTTGATTTGATGAACCCTCTGGCGTTCAATTTTGTCATCGAGGTGTTTGTTGGTATTCACGAGCACCTTGTCCAGCGGAACCAGGGGCGTCTTCGATGCATTGCCACTTACAACACTGATGCTAATGATCTTCCCAAATTGAAACATTCCCAAATCTTGCAAACGGCTGAGCTTTTCTGTAAAGATTACCACCTTGGACCGGTGCTGAAAGATTCTTTCCGAGAATACGTCGGTTGCTGGCTTTTGTCCAATACATTCAAGCTGGAGTTAGCAAACTCGGCGGAACTTGCACCCAATGACCTGGTGCTGGAAGTGAAAAGTATACTACCTCCTGGAGTGTGTGAATTGGCCGATCAGATGTACGAAAGGTGCTCCGGAAATCTAGCGTTTGCCCACTACTTGTTCGTTGATGCTGTTGTATGTCTGCGAGTACGATACGGTGGGTTACAAACGCTGGATCAGCGTTGGTATATCGACGTCGATTGGAGCCAGTCGCTGATGTGGGAAAAAATTGAAGCCTACTTGGACCACCTGTTGAGTAGTGATACTCTCCAGGTCCTAAAGGCAGCAGCCGTCACTAGGAAGGGCAACGTGTTCCACTTGCTGGACCTTTTGGTTGTGCTTAACATGCTGCTTCCTCGATGCTATGCTTTGCTTAACAAGTTGATGGAGGCGCGGATCATCATGCCGGCCCTGACTTACTATAAGGTGCCATTCCATGTCATGGGTGAGGAGGTATTCCCGTTTGATTTCAGCGACGGACTGGTATGGGAGTTGACGAAACAAAATACCTACCTGTTCTTGCATGATCTGGTGTATAATGTGGTCAAGCAACGGATGAAGAAGCTGGGCGAATGGAGCGAACAACATCGTATATGTGGACTTTGTTTCCATAAAAAGATTTCCAAGCTGCCACTGACAACTATGCTGGAGTACCTCACCATGGCTATGCACATGGTCCAACTGATTGACGTTGTGCGTAAAGAGGACGTCAAAACATACGTCAACGTGTTGATTGAGGCGGGAAGAACCGCCAGTCTGGCGTGCAACATGGAGTTTGGGTTACAGTTTTTCGAAGCGGCAAACAAACTCATCACTGAACCCAAGCATAAGGTCAAGATCTTCATTACCATCTGCCACAATCTCTTTTCATTGCAGGCGTATGATAAATGCTTAAAGTTCATTGACGAAGCGATATTCAAGTACGGATTTGATGAGCTGATATTTCTTTTGGCCAAAGTTCGTTGCTTGATTCATTCGGGAAAGCTAGATGAAGGTCTTGAGTTGGCCATACATGGATTAAAAAAGCTTGGGATAAACGCTACGCTCAATGAAGCGAAATCCGAGCAGATTTACCACAAAATCATCCTGAAGGTGCCGGTACTGGTGGCCGATATACGTGGCATGCGCGACTATAAGGTTACCACTAACCCCGTGGTATTGCTCGTATATGAGCTCATTGGTGATGCCATTCAAGCGACTTACATCAGCGAAAGACTCTGGGTACGAGTATCGCTTATTGCCCAAATGCTTTTGATGATGCAAAGCCATGGAGTGCTGGCATTTTGTGGGGGTCCGCTTGTGGCGTACGCCAACTATTTGATCACCAGCGAACTTTCAGGAAATAACTTGCAGGCGATCGAGTTTGGCCGACTTGCGCTTGCTCTCGTTGGTCGTGGTGATCGCGTCCCGCTTAATTACATCCAGGGCTTTTACGAGAACTATATCCACACCCTTGCCATGTTCATTGAACCCCACACGGAGGTGGTGCGTCAATACGAGGTTTATGTGTCGAATAGTATCTCAAACCACTACCCCGGTGCGTTGGCGGGTCTTCGTGGGGTCGTGCGGTTGTTTTTAGCCGTGTTCAACCTGCTGATCTTTAGCGACACCCATTTTGATGCTTATAGTTTCAAGATTTCCCAGTTGGACCCCGTTCAAGTGCACTGTCTTCGTTTGTTGCAAGGAGATATCTCGTACGAGAAGTTCAATCAGATGGATTTTCTGGGATTATCCGTCGACTATAAGTTTTGCGTTCTTGCGCTGCGTATCTTTTACCTCAAGGCCCATCGTTGTTACCGGGAAGCTGTCAATTACATCTTCGAGTACTTCAAACTGCAGAGCACGTTGCCATTCACGGTGGTGCATCTCGAGGTGTTTTGCATCATGTACGCAGCACTTCTTCGATTTGTCCCGCGACTGAATGAAGAAGTGGAGTTGGCGAATGTGATCAAGGACCAGTTGATGCAGTTCTTTGAAACTTGGGCAGAACTCAACCCGGGCAACTTTTCTCAACGGTATCTCATCTTATCGGCGCTTCGAGCCCTGAAAGATCCCAAAGTTAACGCTATCACGGTTCTTGACAAGTTTGAAGATGCCGTCGAATTTGCTCTTGAACAACAAAATTATTACGATATTGGCTGGGCACTGCACTTTTGTGCCACTTGGTTAATCGATACTGGGGGCCTGCCGAAACGGATCGCTCGCTATCTTCAAGTTGCCCTCAATGCCTTCAAACGCACGCAATTTAAGAACATGGTGAAGGTGATTGAACAGCGTTGTCGCGAAGTGACTTCCTCCAATTGGGCAGGAACGCCCACGGTGGCTCCCAAACACCCAAGCGCCGGACTTGCGGCTGAATTCGATGCTCTTGCGTTGGCACAACAGCGTAAGCAAGGAGATGATGATAAATTGAATGACCCTCGGGACGTGGCTCATATACAAGCCCGATTCAAACAATACCGGGTGCGTCCCAGTGAAGTTGATCCTCGTGAACCGGCTCCAGTATTCACGGGTCAGGTGAATGACGCAATTAAGGCTTGTCTCGCCATTTCTGAAGCCCAAGACTATCGCCTGATCGCCCTCAACTTGGTTCAACATACGGTTGAGCTTACGCACAGTGATTACGGCGTAGCGGTGGTGAAGAAGGGATCGGAGTTTGTCGTCATGGCTCTGGCTCGGCCCGATGGAGTACAAGTGTTCCGCGACGAACCCATCTCTCTGCGTCGTGACGCCATGCCGTACTCGTTGGTAGCTCACGTTGCCAATAGTGGTCATATGGTACTGCTGACCAGCGATCCGCTTTATTTCAAAACCCGGTTTAGCCATGATGATTATTTCCAAGAGATAGGTGGGCATGTTCCCGTGATTTGTGTGCCTCTTAAGCATGAACTCGAAGTTGTTGCTGTGCTTTACTTGGAGCTGACTAATCCAGAGTTAGCCAAGGAAGAGGTCCGTCTCAACAGAACCAATATGATCATGCTCTTCTGTATGCACGCGGCGGTGCTGTTGACAAAGGCTCGTTTGTACGAGCAAATGGACCGCACTAAGCAAGCGGCAGAGGAGGCGATGGCAGAGAAGGCTCTGTTCTTGCTGAATATGCTGCATGAGATCAGAACTCCATTCAACTCACTTTTGCTGTGTTCGCTTTTCCTCTTGGACACCGATTTGACTGCCACTCAGGAGGAATACGTGCAAACCATCAAGAACAGTGCCATGGTCACCCTCAACATCATCGACGGTATTTTGGCATTTTCCAAGATTGAACATGGCCTGTTCACTCTTGATGTTGCTCACTTCAACCTTAACGACTGCATTGAACTGGCGATCCAACTCAGTGGTGAACAAGCCATCGCCAATAAGGTTGAACTTGCGTTGTATAATGGATGTCCTGAAATCGCCACCGTTGAAGGTGATGTGACTCGCTTCCGCCAAATCATCATTAATTTGATGGGTAATGCCGTGAAATTCACCAGTGAAGGGCATATTGTCGTACGTTGTCGGGCCACGGAGATTGTTGGCGACCGCTATGAGATTGTCATTCTGGTGGAGGATCTGGGTATTGGTATTCCAGAAAATCTGCGCAATAAAGTATTTGGGGCGTTTTCTCAAGTCGACGGATCCCTGAGACGAGTGTTTGGTGGTCTGGGTCTCGGACTTGCCATTTCCAAGAAATTGTGTGATATCATGGGGGGTCTGATCACGTTCGATTCCACTGAAGGGGTGGGGCTGACATTTTACTTTACGGTACTGCTGCTGGTGACCATTAATCGAGCCCCTCCACAAATCGAGTGGCCGACTCTGTGGGGCTCACATCCGAAGATTTTGATTGTCGATAAGCTTTCATACATTCGGAAGTCGTTGGAAATGATATTGCAATGGTTGGAAGTCGACGTCGTCAGTACCGACTCCGTTGAAAAGGTCAAAATTGATGCTCATCAGTTTAATATGGTGTTCATTGCCGTCAATTCATTGGACCAAGTACCTGAAGGTATAAGTTCTGTGTTCGGCAAGGCTCGGGTGGTGGTGTCGGCTCCGTTTGGGGTGCTTTTACCGCAAGAAGTGGTGCAGTATCCGGTGATTTTGTGTCCATACATGAGATCAAAGGTGGTGGACGTATTACGTCGGGAGGCGTGTGAAAACGAGTCCAATGGCACCAGTGCCGTCAAGGCGATGAAAGGAGGCTCCGATAAGCCTAAGCTTGCCCAGCAGTACCCGCTTAATATTCTTTTAGCCGAGGATAACGTTGTCAACACCAAAGTTGCCCTTACCCACTTGAGACGGTTTGGCTACGAAGCCGACCATGCTAAAGATGGTGTCGAGGTGCTTGAAGCGTGTCAAAAGCGCATCGATGATGGTGTGCCCTTATATGATGTCATTTTGATGGATATTCAAATGCCTCGGATGGACGGCATCGCTGCCACCATTGAACTCAAAAACCTGTTGAAAAAGCAAGGCCTCCCCACCAAGATACCCTGTATCGTTGCCTTAACTGCAAATGTAGCTGGTGACGATCGCAAACGACTGATGGACTGTGGCATGGTGGAATTCATCACCAAGCCCATCTTACCCAAGGATTTGGGACGAGTGTTGGAACATGTGGGAAAAGAAAAGGAGGCGGAACGAATGGTGGAAGTGTTCCATCAGAATATGTAATAATACCGATGTAATTTATAGACACATTCCGAGGTGATTATATATATAATATCGCGACGTTGTATTCCGATGTTATTTTTAGATTGGTAGCGCGCTGCCGACAGGTGGTTATATGTCATTATCGATCACAAACGCGTTTCGGTATAATGACATCAGGAGTGAGAGGTTTTACTCAACCGTTATTGTGCGCAAAGCGGTGCTACAAAATGTGGCTTGTTCTTCAAATATCAAACACTTTTTCAAAATACATAGTACAATCACATTCAAATATCAACCTTAGGCTTGCGCTCGTCTTCAAGGAAGTTGGCGATGCGCTGTTCTTCCCATTTCTTCAATTCTTTGGCGTGCTGGTTACGCATTTCTTGAGTGATAACCTGGTACTTATCCTTTTCTTCTTGCGACAATTGCTTCCATTCGCCAGCCATCGCCGTAATCGCTTCCGGCGCCGTCAGCCCGGCGGGGAAGTTTTGTTGGACGTACAACGAGTAACCCAGAGCGCCCAACTTAGGCTTGGGAGGATAACGCTCCTTCAACTTGGTGTTGTAGTCATGAGCGAGCTGGTCGTACTTTTGTCTTTCGGCTTGGTCAAGTTGGCGGAATTCTTCGGATAATTGCTTCATGTCCTTGTCGGCAGTGGTGTTCTTCTTGATGTAAAGCGACCACGAAGATAACCCTCTCACCGGCTTGGTTGCCCGGCTGATGAGACGCTTTTGCTTTTCGGCCGCCTTCCGTTCCTTTTCCTTTTGTTCGGCCTTGTGCTTGAGGTCAATCTTCTTCTCTCTGGCCTTCAACTTCAGCTCCAAATCCTTAAGCTTCTTCTTTTCCCGGGCCAATTTCGTCTTCAACTTATCCTTTGCCAGCACCGCCTTCTTCTTGGTTTTCTTCGCCGTCGAATCCGTAGGGGTCTTGGTGGTGGCATTCAATTGCACCGTGGCCGAAGGCTTGAGGGCCCCGGTGATAGCCCCGTAACCGGTGGCAAACTTCATTTCTCTGACCTTGGGCTGACCAACATCGCCGAGGGCGATTGCCGGCAAATTGGGGAATCTGGTGGCCACCGAGCCAAACGCCCGGCTGCCAGCAATAGCACCAACGTAACGGAACACCCCGATCATCCGTGCGATGGAAGTGGTGCGTGTTTTCACGGAATTGGCTAACATGTTGCTCCAAAGTTTATCGTGTTGATGAATTGAGTTTTTGCCTAAAACGAGTGCGACTGACGGCACAAGACAACAACGATGGTTTGAAACGCTGTTTTATATATCGTACACTGAATCAAACAAGATGTGGAGTGGAGTCGACCACCAGCGTTTCACTACTTCGAGTGTATTAGTGTTGATTGCCCTAGACATTTAGGCACGGCGGACATTGGGTAGAGTCAGTGGCGTGATATATTATTTAGTACCGAATTGAGCTTTACTGTCACCGCTTATTTGGGTATATTACAAGCCATTCGCCTACATGGATGGCTGACAATGTCTGAAACATGGTTGGTCGTCGATGATAAACGGTTGTTTCAACCCTATAGGGAGGGTCGCGTCACAACCATCCCGACCGCGTATATATAAAGGGATGATGGTTCAGACGCGACCGAGGAAGGGCGGCTGATTATTTTCCTACTATAGTTTCCTCGTTGAACTGCACATTATGGTATTTAACTACAATATTGCGGAGCCTCTTGAAGGGTGAACTAAAGCGAAAGAGAAAGTGGCAATTGTCATCTACACATCCCATATTTCCAATCGGGGTCAATTTTGAAGAATACATTTTTCAGTGCCACCTGTGAAATCTCTTTAATACCCCCAATCGTCGCTTTTTTTTGCCTTCGAGAATTCATTGCTCAACCACCCTGAACCATGATTTTCCTAGAGTGTCTCTACCACGTTTAAGTCCAGCTCGTTTTTATTAGGCTTAGCCATTGCTTACAAGTAACCATCAATAGTTTACCTAGCCTTTAGTCACAATCGCTAGGGCCTTGATGTCTAACTGAGTGCCATCCGACTCCTCCGCGCCGCACTGATCCCAGAAATTTTACCTCATCCTCACCTTTCCACCACCATGATTTCCAATGCCCGCTCTGACACGCTCTTCCTCGGCGGGGAGAAGATCCTGGGGGACGACGTTCGAAATCTGAATGTCACGGCAGCCCTTTCGGTGGCCAATGTTGTCAAGCTGTCGCTTGGTCCCGTGGGATTGGACAAGATGTTAGTCGATGACATTGGTGACGTCACCGTCACCAATGATGGGGCGACCATCTTGGCCTTGCTTGACGTTCAACACCCTGCCGGTAAGATCCTTGTCGATTTGGCTCAACAGCAGGATCGTGAGGTGGGTGACGGGACTACTTCCGTCGTCATTATTGCCGCCGAGTTGATGAAACGCGCCAACGAATTGATCAAGATGAAGATCCATCCGACCACCATCATTGCCGGGTACCGAATTGCCATGAAAGAACTGATTGCCTACATTCAAACCGTGCTTTCGCAACAAGTTTCCAAGTTGGGTAAGGATACCTTAGTCAATGTGGCTCGTACATCGATGCTGTCGAAGGTTATTGGGCCCGACTCCGACTTCTTTGGTGAATTGGTAGTTGACGCCATGATGAAGGTGAAGACGCAAAACTCTAAAGGTGAAACTAAATACCCGGTGAAGGCGGTCAACGTACTCAAGGCTCACGGTAAGCTGGCTCGTGAACTGTACCTTGTTGACGGTTACGCTCTCAACTGTACCGTGGCTTCCCAAGCGATGAAGAAGCAAATTAAGGGTGCCAAGATTGCTTGTTTAGACATCAACCTCCAAAAAGCTCGTATGGCGATGGGGGTGCAAATCAATGTTGATGACCCCGACCAATTGGAAGAGATCCGTCAGCGTGAATACGGTATCATCATCGAACGTATAAGAAAGATCCTCGATGCCGGTGCCAACGTTGTTCTCACCACTAAGGGTATTGATGACCTTTGTCTTAAAGAATTTGTCGAGGCCGGCGCCATCGGGGTGAGACGATGCAAGAAGGAAGACTTGCGTCGTATTGCTCGTGCTACTGGGGCTACGTTGGTGCTGTCACTTGCTAACCTTGAAGGTGAAGAGACGTTCGAGCTGCTGTACTTGGGTCAAGCTGACGAAGTTGTCCAAGCGAGAATCAGTGACGATGAATGCATTTTGATCAAGGGTTGTAAGCAACACCAAGCGGCGCTGATCATCTTGAGAGGGCCCAATGAGTACACTTTGGACGAAATGGAAAGATCGTTGCATGACTCGCTCCTGGTGGTGAAGCGGACCCTTGAGCTGGGGGCGGTGGTCCCCGGTGGGGGTGCGGTTGAGACTGCGCTTAACATCTACTTGGAAAACTTTGCCACGCTGGTGTTTTCTAGAGAGCAATTGGCGATTTATGAGTTTGCCCAAGCGTTGCTCGTCATTCCCAAGACTCTCGCCATGAATGCGGCGAAGGACTCGCTGGACTTAGTGGCCAAGCTCCGCACCTACCATGCTGCTTGTCAGCTGGCGCCGGCGACTGATGCCAAGCGGAAAAAATACCGCAATTATGGGTTGGACTTAATCGACGGCAAGATCGTCAACGAAGTCACCCACGGGGTGTTGGAACCGACGGTGCTGAAGGTCAAGCTGTTGAAGGCGGCGCTTGAAGCGTGTGTGGCCATCTTGAGAATCGACACCATGATCACCGTGACTCCCGATCCTCCTAAGGAAGATCCTCACGCTCACTAAACGTCTCTCTAGAAATATGCTTATAGGTCAAAAAAAAAATGATAAAATTATCCCGAGAGCCAATGCATCCTGTACCACTACGGTGGTTTACAGAATACTTACCCGAGAACGTCATCGCAGCTCGCCATGTAACGGTCGGCTAAACGCAGTTAGACGAACTATCTCCTGTCCACTAAAGTGGGGCTTTTTCGACATCGATTGCCTGTTTTGGTCGAAAGGATAATAGGAGGACATAATCTCACGAAACCCAGCAAAAAGACGATCGTACCTGGGACCAGGTATCTCCGTTTTCGGTCAATTGACCAAGCCATTGTCTCATTGTTCCCGTGCACTCATGCTCCGCTCGTATTGTCCTTTTTCTGTTTATGTTTTTGGTTTTTGGCATGAGGTTCCCCCGTGTGTGTGTGTGTGTGTGTATGTAAAAGTAGGGAGACAATGGGAATGTAATCAGTCGACGTTACTCATTCCCACAATGGAGTTAACGCTCCCCAGAGAGGAGATATCAAGCGCAACCGTAATGATTGCATCATGGACAATGGCATCCCGCTAATCTCGGGGGGGGTTCCGGGAAATATTATTGCCAGAGGTGATGGTGCTAGAGCCAGCATTTTGGCGAGTTTTTGTGGTAAGTTCCGGGATCGGCACTTAGCCCCGACTATATGCCGGGACCATCATCCGAATATATCACCACCAACCATTGACCTATAATTAGTGATGCTTAGGGATGCTTAGTGATGCTTAATTGTGGCTGAGACAACGTCATGGACGGTGAACGCGAGCATAGCCTGGAGACTCGGGAAGAGGGGGGGTTATGCACGCTGGGCGAAGGGGGCAAAACAACCGTGCAGATCGAAAGATGCGCGTGAGGTGAATGATGGCTGCAAACTCGGGCCCCATGTACATTGTCGACGTGGCGCCACCCCTTAACCGCCGCCACCCTGCAAGATATTACGCGTGGTGCATCGAGGTACATCGAGGGACATCGTAGTGCTGCTGCACCATTACCACCGAAAACCGATAACGTCTCTATGTCATTTCCCATACCTAAATAAACCAAAAATATATACCCAAATGATGAATGTTTCAAACTCTGAATGAAGCATGCAATCTACGCCCGAGTGTTCAACACTTTGAGCGGGAACAGCACCCGCAGCGGTCGCGCCGGCGCCACCAGCTTGCGCCCGGGGTACGAAAGGACGTGGGCGGCGTCGTCGACAAGCAGCAGGAGCAGCAGCATCAGCGACAACCCCAGTTGGGGCAGCGAGTTCAACGAGTACAGCAGCAGCGCCAGCGACAGCAGCGCGTAGGTCAGAATGCTCGAGTTCGACAGCGGTTTGCGGTGGGTGGTGGAGAGGCGATAGAACAGCGCCTTCTTCTCGTGTTCGGCGACCGCTTGCCGTTGTAACTTGTGGTGGATGTGGAGCAAGAACGGTTGGAGCGCCACCACCAACTCGTCCTCGTCGATGGTGATGTCCCAGTTCAAGAGGGCGATGAGCTCGCGCTCGGCCATGTTGACCTGTTGCAACAGCAAGAGCCCGTCGGTGTACTTGGTCCAGTGCTTGTTGAGGGGGCTGGAGTCGTTCAAGCTCTTGGCCAGCAAGATGAGCGCCGCCAAGAAGATGCGGTGGCGGGTGGTCTCCATCCCCACGGCGTTGGCCGGGAGGATATTTCTCAACTTATTGAGGTAGATGAGCGTCGCCATCAACGTAGGCGTTTGCACGTTCGAATAGGCGATGAGCCGCTTGATGAACGTCGTCAACAGCACCGTGTGTTTGGTAACAGTGACATCGCCCATCGACGAGCTCCGCTGGGGCTTCACTTGGATCACCAGCAGCGTCGTCGCCACGAGGAACTCGATCATCTCATCGGTGATGGGCTGTTTGGCAAAGATCTTCAACTCGGACTTCATGGGCATGGGGACGATGGTGATGGAACAACAAAATGACGAGGGAAGCGGTGCCGAGTTATATATGCTGGTTCTCAGGCTCATGCCGGGGATTCGTGGCGTCGTCGTGTATCGCTAGAATATTTCCCAAACGGGACGCGCGCTCCGTAAACCACCAGCGCCAGCCGACAGCGAGCGTCGACTAAAGTGGAAAATGTCAAATAGGGTTGGCGACGACAGGGGGCCGTGATCGGCGCCCGATGGACGTGAATCTGAAACATCAGGGGGACCACGAGTAAAGGGAAATTCCATCAATGGCTAATTGGCTCGAGCGCTAGGGACGCTGACACCAGCGTCCCTAGGCGCTGCCATAGTATGGGCGCTGGGCGCTACGCCCCGCGCGCGCGCTCACCAGCGCACCCATACGCACTCGCGGTGGTGATTGCAGACGACGCCAAGAGGACAATGCAGGGGATGTCGGTCGAGCGGTTTTTCTCGGGGCGCCATAACCGAGGGTCCGGGCCGAAAACCCTTTAGTGCCATCATCACCGTCGTCGTCAATCAAATCACCAGATTCATACCGACAACCCCATCATCCCTACATATCCATCGTGTAATTCACCTCCAACACTTAACTAAGTTCTATTAGTGCTCTATCGAAGCTCCTACCCTTTACCACCGTGTCCTGAGACCTCCTGGTGGTACCCTCCAACGGTCTTGGACCCTGTAGCATACCGTTACCGCCTCCACCGTGGTTGTCCCACCAACGTCCCCACTACATATTCCTCGTGCCAAAAGTCGTTGCTGGAACAAGCACCCTGTGGTATCATGTTTACAAACACCCCTGCTCCTGTCTGGGGTGACCGTGGTCGATCTTGCGGCGAGGTACGCTGGCAAAGCCTCCCGACGTCGCCTCGACGCCAGCGACGCCAGTGATGAGGCCATTTGTCCCCCTTAGGCGATGGCGGGATCCTCCATTGTCTCATCGCTTGATTCGGCAACCCCCGGTCACTCATATCACTTGGGGAGTCGCTACTTTCCGACGGGACACCAGGGTACGTAATTCGATCCCCCGTTAGGCAATATCTGGCGGCGCGACCCGTGAGCGTGTGCGCGTTGGTCGCACCCTGGTCTAGACCTCGGAGCGTCAATGCTAGTTAAATGTTCCCATTAGACTGACCACAAAACCACAACCAACAGCGTGAAGTATGCCACATCATCTGATCCTCGGTGTACCTCGTCTCCAATTGTCGTTATTAAATCCATTGAACCCAATTAACTAAACTTGAATAAACTGAATAAAGTACGATTTCTTCCTCGTCGGTGCTCTATTTTTAACTACGACTCAAAGCACATTTTTCCCCCTTGGTGCCGCCCTTCATTCTCCTCCACTGACTTTTTTGAAATTTTTTTCCACTTTTCGTGCTCATCGAGCGCGTCCCACAGCACAAGTGGGTGTGTCTAAGTGGGACGCGAGGCGCTACCAGTTACGTTGGCGACCACCCCCTACAACCATCACCAATCGGGTATGGAGAGGAGGGTCTCCTTAACAACCACACCGCATTGCACACATGTGGGGACTGAAGCATCACCCAAATGTGGAGGTAGGCTTAGATTCACATCATCACTTTACTACCACTAAACAAGTGGAGGCGGGGGTCGGGGTAGCCGTGAAGTACAGTACAATCTCACCTATTTGGCACTAACCGGTTTAGTTTTGCACTACACCAGCCTTTTTAGTCGCTAACCTTAATTCGTGTTTTGTGTCACCCATCGCCAATTAATAAATCCGGCGACGACAACGACGTGTTTTGCAGACGATACCCTCCATTGTTCGTCATTCCCATTGTAACCCCTCACTAGGACTCAGCCTTGAACCGGGACTAGGAGTTAGCCTGACTAGGAGTTAGTCTGACTAGGAGTTAGCCTGACTAGCTCGACTAGGATTTAGCCCTGAACCAGCACTATAACTCAGCCCTTTAGCCTATCTTTTAATCTAGTCTCCTTAGGCTTGGATCGTTGACATGGGCTGTTGTTGCAAGAACTTTTGTGTATGACATGATGTCGTTGCAAGGCTCGTATACGTTATACTAATGCTTGAACCGGAGATACGAGTCTGTTGTTGCTAGTGTTGTTGCAAGACTTTATCTCATTTAAGTGTTGTTGTTGTCAGAATCTATCCCAAGTGATGTTGTTAGAATCTATCACAACCAAGTGTTGTTGCCAGAATCTATCTCAACTTGTTAATGTGAAGTGACGATCTGTTCTAGCTATCATCTAATTGGGGGACTACGTGTCGACGATAATGGTTTACGAGGCAGGCAATGTCGAAGAAGGGCTGAATCCTAGTCGATCTCAGGCGTACATTGTCAATACTAAACACTAGACTAACCCCCTTGAACATCGGGGTAGTAGAAGAACGAGATGGCAATTATCACATAAGTGCTGAACAACATCGCGCCTTCCAACCAGTTCGATTCACCATCGTTCAACACCAACGCGGTGATGAACACGGCGACAAACGCCACCGCCGTCTCAAACGTCGAGTAATATAGCGACATGGGCACGTCGATGATCCACCCAATCAACACCATGAACGGAGTGACGAAAAGGGCAATTTGAATCGACAGCCCCACCGCTACGGTGATGGCCAAATCCATCTTATCCTTCATCGCCACCACAATGGCAGTGACGTGCTCGGCAGCATTACCAACAATGGGGATAAGAATCAACCCGATAAACGTCTTCAGCAATCCCAGCAGCTCGACGATATCGTCAATCAGCGACACCATGTAGTCGGCACAGAATGAAATGATAATCGTCGACACCACAAGCACCGAAATCAGTTGCCAGGTGCCCAATTGAGGTTCCACTGGTTGATTGGCGTCTTCGTCGGAAAGCATAATGTCATTGGACACTTCGGCTTCGAACAACTTCTTGTGGGTTTTAAGTTGGAATAACAAGAACAAGCAGTAGACAATCAACATGATGATGGCGGTACCACGAGACAACGAGAGAATGAGATCATTGCCATCGTTGGGTTTACCCATCACCCCGTTGGTGGGAGGGTCGGCGGGCTTTTCCGGTAACCCAAGCCCCGAATGGAAGGCAGCAGGAATGAAAAGACCCGCCACCGATAACGCCATAAGCGACAGCATCGTCTGAGCGGCGGTAAGGTTAAATTGTTGCTTCTCCCGAGTAAGACCACCGGCAATGAAGCAGCACCCCAACACCAACAAAAGGTTACTCAACATCGACCCAAGCATCGACGCCTGGACAATCCGAACCTGACCATCACGAAGAGCAATGATCGACACGATCAACTCTACCGCATTACCAAACGTAGCGTTAAGCAATCCCCCTAACGTTTCCCCAACTTGGTCAGCTAACTCTTCGGTAGAATACGCCAACACCAGCGCCAAGGGAATGATGGCAAGGAAATTGAGCCAGAAGATCCACGACAGCGACCAGCCTAACACTCCAGCAGCAATCCCTAACGGCACAAACACGAGCAAGTAGTTCACCTGCGACAGCCGGAGCACCAGCTCGATCACCTGGCGCCACAGCTTAACGGGATACGTGGTACTCACGTACGGAGACGAGTCGTCGGGCATGGTAACTGGCAAAACAAACGACGACGGACCAACGGAGTGGAGAGCAGAGGAAGGGAGAATTAAATGGCGCACCGGTCCAGCAAATGAGACGGAGTCGCTGGTGCCGACGCCGCGGGGAGAAACAATTACCCTGCATATAAATATAAATTATGGAAAATGACCCTTCGATGAACCGATGTCGACAAAAAAGCTGGGGTTTTTTCGTGGTACAAGATGCTAGGGACAAGTGACAAAGCAACCCAGGTTTTGGTGTAAATATTAGTAGGTGTTGCTGTAACATTGCTGTCAATCTCCTTATCGCGTGGGTAGACGATGGGGAGTGTCGCTGGTGACCACAGTTGAGGTTGAGGGGACTGACTAGCTTGAAGGCTCAGCCTCGTAGGGCGTTGCTGCGTGCCAAGCAATCTCAGGGCGCTTTTTCAGACAGTTCCGTCCCAACTAGGGAACCAACGAGTGCGAGTGTTAAAGCCTGCGTAGGGGTGACAGCTGGCTTCGATGCAGTACAAAAAAAACCCATAAATCATGAGAGACTTAACACACTAATTCTCGCCATAAGTACGGAGTAAAGATCACCACCGCGGTAATCAACACGTCCAACATTTCGATCAACGCAATGGGGAAACCAAAGATACCCCGGTCGCCAAAGTTACAGTAGATCGAGTAGAACGCCACGCTGAAAAAGTGGTTAAACAAAAGCATGGGGTACGGTAACATCCCCGAAAGCAATCCAATGGGACCCAGGACGCACAGACCTCCTCGTTGGAAGTACCGGAAACATCCTCGTTGTAAGATTTTAAGGGCGTTGCGGTCGGCAGCGAAAAGGGCGTAGAGGGCAATCGAAAGGGTATTGATGACGGCATCCAAGTTCTTCCGCAGCCGATGAAACTTATTGAGTTGGACGAGCACTTGGTGGTGGTTATCTAAGTCCGGCACCACCAGCGGGTGTAATAACCGAGCCAAAAGTACGGCATCGTTAAGTCCGACCGTCATCCCACCCCCAGTGAGGGGATGGCGCATGTTAAGCGCATCACCAATGACAATGAGCCCTTTAACCTTTTGACTCACCGCCGGAAGGTACTGATTCGGCATCACTCGGAACTTACGCAGCTTAGCCGCTTGACGAAGTGCGGGACGAGTCACTTTAGGCACGGCAGGAATAATTTCCTCCATAATAAACCGGTAAAGCTCATCATTCTTCGACGACGGCGGTTTGGTGCTACGGTAAGCACAAAGGATCCGCAGTTCATCGGGAGCAATCTGGTACATCAAGATGGGAGCATGGTCGCCAAGCACGACATGCCCCCGGTTTTTCAGCGGTAACTTGGCGTGCTTCATGTGGAGACCGACAAAGTACAGTTCCACTTGGGGCGTGCCCATATTCGCCAACTCCTTGCGGAACTTCGAGTAGATGCCATCGCACAGCACCACCACCAGGGCGTAGTATTCGACGACACCGTCTCCCGTCTTACACGATACTCCCACCGCAGTATCGCCTTCGTTATTATACAAGATCTTCGTCACCGTCCCTTCAACCGCAGTGACGTTGGCTTCAGCCTTAGCAATACTGCGTAAATTGCCGATGAAATCACCGTGATGGAACGCCACCCCTCTCACACGTGGATCCCGCTCCCAGGCCTCAGCATCGATGGTGGAATCGGATTTGATATGGTCATTTTTCCCATCGGTAACGTCTTTCACCGGTCGTGACGCTTGAGTGTCCGATTTGAACGGGTAGTCGATCTCGATGGTATCTTCACCAAATTTGATATAGTAACCAGTGACATCAGTGGCTTCAATCCCAGAAACAGCATCGATCATCCCCAATTCACATAACGCCTTCACTCCTCCCGGTTGAAGCAACTCACCCACGATCCGGTCAGGACGCGACCAGTCCCGTTCGATAATAAGCACCAGGCGCCCTTGACGAGCTAACAGTGTCGCCACCGCGGGTCCCACGACGCCAGCGCCAATGACAATCACGTCGTACACGGACATCTTGGTGGTTAGAGGTGCGGTGAAGGTGAAATTTAACGATAGTTGGCTGCGGCTGCACTCTATACGACGCGCTCGTTTATGCTGCGATGGCTCCATGTGAAAAAAAGGTTTAAGAGAAAACAATGATGACAGAACGGTTAAAATCGGGACTGGACGATTACTTAATCCATTACGGATATCATGCCATTACCATAGTGATTTTTGCAGTAATTGTGGTGTGGACTGGAAGCAGACACCGTCTCAGTTAAAGTTGATCCGGTGATCCTGTACATATGGCGTGATGAAAAAGAAACCAAAAAATGACACCATTCCCCTGGGTCAACGCTCCAATGATTTTTGTCTATTAAACCCTACCTGCTGTTTTTTCATTCGTCATCCGACTCTTCTTCGGCATCCTCTAACCACTCGACAAACTTTTCCACCCCCAGTCTCACGTGAGTTTCCTGGTCGTTACGAGGCGGCGATTGATGCCACCACGCCAATATCACCTCTTCTTCCAACACGTCCAACTCGTAGAGCCACTTGGTGGCATGCAAAAAGATGATGTAGTTGTACGTCGAGTCGAGCACCGAAAGCTGGTTCTGCAAAATGTCGAGCAAATCACGCTGTTCTTCGGCGTCAAACACTTGCTTCTTGAATAATGGCGACCATTGCTTAAAGATCTTGGTCGTTGCCTCCGCTGCACTTAACGTATCCGTCTTGATGTATTCCAAGATCTTCTTGATGAACGCCGTCACCGTCGCCAATCTCACGTCGTGATACAGTACGTTCATCGACATTCTCAACGTGTTAAGTTCCAACGCCGCCGTGTCGATGTCATGGTTATTATCAAGCGCCCGTTGTACGGTAGCAATGGCTTCGGGCTCAAAGTCTTCTTCGTCGGAGAACTCGGCCATCGACGCCGTCGACATCCGCCGGTTACGCGAGTGCTTCCGTTTCCGCTTCAGCACCAGGTTCACCAGCTCGTCCAGCATGTTGAGGTTGTGCATATACAACGTCGCTTGGGCCAAGTCTTGCTTAAACTCAAACAACCCATCGTCAATTTCGTCGCATTCAAATTCGTCGTCATCGCCATCGATGGCGGTGGCAGAAAGCTTCATCGACGACACCGACTTGGTCACGGCGACATCGTAGCCAATCACCGATGATTCCACCGTCACCAGCTCGCTGATCATCGCCCTCAGGCCAATGATGGTGTTTTTGATGATGGCACCATCCTCAACGGTCACGCCGTCAAATAAGTACGAATCTTCGATGATGACGTTGGCACCAATGATACAGTTACGACCAATCACCAGTCGCTCGAGGTGGGCCCCTTCGCCAACTTGCAGAAGCCCGCCAATCATCGTCATTTGCAGGATAGTACAGCTTTGAGCAAGCACCACTTTTTCTTCCTTGTACACTTGGCCGATCTCGACGTTGAACGTAGTGTCAAACGAATTAAGTTCAGGAACAAGCGGGTAAGCGTATCTGCCCATGATGTCGTGAGACACACTCTTGTAGGTATCGATCGAATCGACTCTCGCCGCGTACTCGTCGACAATGTAAGCGTAGATCGTCTTCTTGACCAAATCCAGATCAAGCACTCGTTTCAAAAAGTCCAGCCGAGGGTATTGGTAGTCAAATTCGTCCTGATAGATTTGCGGCACATGCGGAGTGCAAATATCGATGTGACAATCGATCAAGTCATTACGCACCACCGCTTCATCGACATCTTCGAGTAACAGGGGGTCAATGCACACCGGCAGGTCGATGTTGGGGTCGTAAAAGATACATCGGTTAGTGTTTTTGTCAATGGCAAACACCCCGGTATCGGGCAGACGAGTGCGGTGAGTGGCCAGGGCCAGAGCCAACACCATCGTCAAAATATGATCCTTATCGGTAGCTCTCTTTTGCTTGTGGAAAGCCATCGCCTTAGCAAAGTTGACGTTAGTAACCACATCGCCTTGTACTAACAAAAAGTCCCCGGTGATGATACCCCGGTTATCGATGTCACGCATGACATCCCCTGTCGAATGAGACTCCAACGTCAACACCACGTGGATGGTAAACGCCCGGTTACTGGCCCATTTCAGCTGGTTGATGTATTGTTGTACTTCTTCCCCATGAGAGGTGCAAAAGAGGTACACTTCGTGGACTTGAGCTTTCGCCAAAAACTCCAAGGTGTATTCAATTAACGGCACGTTAGCAAGGGGCAAAAGACAACGCGGAGTCACGTTAGCCAATGGTTGGAAGCGCAGCTCGAACGAATCGGTGAGCACCACCGCTTGAAGACGGTCCTCCACAAGCTCTTTCTGTTTGACCATAGTGATGAGGAAAGGTGGTCGCGAAAAATTCCGGTGATCATATACATTGGAGATAACCTACAACTATGAAATAAAATAACACCGTAAATGACTAGGCGTTGATACTACCGTCTGTTATTTATTAGTGTTGTTTATTGAGGATTCATCAAAGTTACCGTAGGTGATTTATGCGTTTGCAATGGGTTAGACGAAAATCTATAGATTTAACTTTTATTAGGGTTTGAGGCTTGAAAATGCCCATAGATGTCAGATGCAATTGAAATGTAAGTGTTTTCATTCAACGTTTACTGATGATCTCGAATTTCAAACTATCTCGGCATGGTTATCGTGGTACGGTTCTTTTACCACAAGATCGAAAGGATTATTATAGTCGAGTATCGTATGTGAAACTAATTTCTCTATTTAATGCAATAACGTATAGTCTATTTTTCGATTATAGTTCGGTAACCTATCTATGGAGTGTTGTGTGTCATTAGTACTGAACTACAGTCGAGTGATGATTCACCATAAGATGATATTTAACTTACATAACTTGGTAGACTAGTACAGTTTCTATGGACCAACAAATCAATTGTTATCTTTTTCAATTGGTCATTACTTGCTCTTTACAATACATTCTTTTCGATTCCTTTATTCCAAATAGTCCACAATTTATCAAAATCTTCAATAAGTGGGAAAACGAGGTTCGAATCTTTGGAAACACACACTAGAGATTAATCTACCATAACTCTCTCATCCGATAGTCACGTTTATAATTGTCTATTTACGTTCAACAGTAGTTTGATTTACCCCATTGGTTGATAATTGGTTTTGCTTCTCTTCTTGTCGCTTCTTCTTGACCAATTCATGATTACCTAGAAGCAATGCCCCCAAAGCAATCGCCGCTGCTGCTCCTTGAGCTTGCACACTCTGAGGCACCTTAGTCAAATTAGCTCCCTTAGTATTCTTCCAGGCAAACGCTCCCAAAGCCAAAGTACCAACGAATACCTGTATCGGGTGATTGTCCACCAGAGTCATCACCTTATCAACGGTGCCAATACGATTCCACCGGCGGTACTCATCAAGAGTCCGTTGCCGTTCTTGTCCCCGATGATGCATTCGTTTATCAAAATCCCACAGTCCTTGGTCAGCCCAAAACGCAGCAATGCCAATGGTGGGAATGATTACCAATGCCGTCTTGATCAGAGCATTCCACGACTTGAATTTGGCAGGGTACTTGTATTTGGCAAGAGTGAAGAGTCCTGCCAGCACGATGGCTCCGTACACCAACCCTTTGGCTCCTTCAGCAGTGATATGTTGAATATGGGCCTCTCTTTCTTCTTTGTCGAGGATCTTCATTGGTATCTATGGGGGTATAATTCAAATTTGATGATGGGATAGAGTTGCACTTGCCAAACCCCGAGAGATCGGACCATCACACTACCGATAGATGCGGAACTGATAACGAGAACCGGGTAAACCCTAAACCCCGTCAAAACCACTACCTAAAACGAATCTACGGTGTAATCGATAAGATACCGTTGTTAAGTGCACCTCGTGACCACTTCGATATCCCCGTGTCGTGTCAACGGAGTTTGTCCGTCTCGCACGTTTTGGGACAGTTAATAACTCGTATGATAAGCCGCATTCTTATTCCGTTGATCTCCATAATCGTTAATATAAAATGCCCCAAATAAATCGAGGTCAACACTATAACGTCGACTTGATGGGAGTTGTACAAAACACTCCGGGACACGACATGCCGGGCCATGATATGCCTGGTCACGATATGCCTGGCCATGGAGGTCATGGAGACCATGGAAGCCCTGGAGATGATCAATGCTCGATGAATGTGAGTATAAACCATTGAAATGAATTCTGACACAAATGAATTCGATTGGAATGAATATAAACTAACAACTAGATGATCTTCACCTGGGATTGGAAGAATACGTGTGTGGTATTCAAATGGTGGCATATCCGCACGTTTACCGACTTTGTGTTGACGATAATCGCCATAATTGCCCTTACCGCAGGTTACGAATGGCTTAAAGCTCGTGTGGTTGCTTGGGATGAACGCACTCGGAGTAACGTTGTTGGTCTCAGTAATGCTTCCGTCAAAAAGTACAAAGTTACTCGTGGATTGTTATATGGGTTACAAGTGGCGTTTTCCTTTTGGTTGATGCTTGTTTTCATGACCTATAACGGTTGGTTGATGATCGCAGTGGCCGTTGGCGCTGCGTTGGGAAACTATCTTTGGGGTAACTCTTCCGATCACACCCTTGCGTGCCACTAACGTTTATAAACAAGTTATTCTTAGTTATGGCCGTATCTTAACGAAGTATCATGCTAATCATATGAGTCACCGAAGGAAAATCGTGAATATCATAAATCATCAATAAAGAGGGCTAATTGGCCTAACCGTGAGTTTTTTGGACCAGCATCAATTGGGTATGACTTTTAGACTATTCAGAAAGGTGCTGGTGCTTGAAATAATGCCATATCAGCGGAATTTTCGCCCAAACACCCCTTATATCGTTGCGCCTGTATATTGTCCAAATTCTCTTTTTTGCGGACTCAGCGCGGTTGCCTAGTGGTTAAACACTTGGTGTACAATGCTAGTTCGACTCCCAGCTCCAGTAGCTCAGCGGTCAGAGCATCGTGCTTATAAGATAACTGGAAACCCCGGTGAGCTTATGCAAAGAGCACATCGTAAGCAACGCGATAGTCGTGGGTTCAAACCCCACCTGGAGCACTTTTTTAGGTTCTAGGGCAATACCTCATTGACATATTTTTCCGGCTTTATCGAAAGGCATTGCTTTAGTACCGAATAGATCTAGCATAAGCTTGTCGTAGTCTTAACTTAGTCGCTCTTCGTCTCATCGCCGTTTATAGGGCGCGCATAAACCTCATCGCGCGATACCGTACCAGTCAATCACTCCATGTCCAAGGTCAGATATCTCCTCGAAAAGAGTATTCCCGAACTCGAAGACCTCCAAAAGAAGGGGGTCTTCACCAAGAGTGAAATCACTATGCTTATGCGAAAGCGTACCGACTTCGAACAACGCATTACTGGTCGGGGGGCTCGTCCTCGGGACTATTTGAAGTATGTCGAATGGGAAAAGAACGTCGAAAGACTTCGACTCAAGCGTCTCGAACGTTTACATATCGAACATGGGGGCCCGCTGGAGCATGCTAGTATGCGTCGTCGTCTTTTTGTCCTTGAACGATCAGTTACCAAGTTTCCCGGTGAAAACGATCTTTGGCTCGCCTACCTCGATACCGCCCGTGAAAATGGTGCCATCAAAGTCATTTACGAAGTCTACTCCAAATTGCTCCAACTTCAACCCACCAACGTCGATGCTTGGCTTTCGGCTGCCAAGTATGAATTCGAAGAAAACGCCAATGCTCAAGGCGCACGGCTGTTATTCCAAAGAGGGCTCCGGCTTAATAGTGAATCGACTCGTTTGTGGTTGGCCTATTGTCAGTTTGAATTGACCTACGTGGCTAAACTTTTAGCCCGGCGAAAGTTGCTTGGTCTCAATAATGAACAAGACCAGGCGGCTGATATGGTCCAAGAACAGAAGACAAAAACCGCTGCAGAAGAATTAAAAGCTGACGAAATTGCGTTGCCTGACGATGACGACGAAAAGACTCTTACTCAATTGCCTGAAGCCGATTTGAATATGTTAGGTAACCCTGACACCAATCCGGCTCTTAAGGGTGACGTTGCACTTGCCATCTTTGATGCTGCGATGACCACTCTTCCCAAACATTCGAAAGAAACCCCGTTCTCTACCGCCAACAAGTTCTTGGCCATTTTCGATAAGTTCGACCAACGCAACTATTTATATTCGCATGTGTTGGATGAACTCAATCGTGAACATTCTGACGATGTTCGGACACATTTGCTTGACATCACCTTGCCTATTAGAACGGTCACCGTCGACAGTCCCGACTTTGCTGACCAATTACAGTTATCTGTCAATAAGTTCTTGGCCTACAAAGCTCGCAGACCTAACCCTGAACTCACCAAGCAGTTTTGCAACCAATTGGAGTCTAAGTTCATCACCGAACAGAATACTAAGGTGAATGACATTGTGCGGAAGATTATCACTAAGGTCAAGGCATAAATTAATTATCAATAAACTGGTATCATCACTTAAAATGTTCTTTATTCGTAGTAAAATGATCTAATCCTTTTTAGTAATTTCTTCGTCAACCCACGACGCCGTTTTCAACTTCGACAGCACCCGCTTGTAAGAAACAAGGATGGTAAGTGCCATTGACACGACAATTGCCCCCAAAATCAGAGCGTAGTATTGTGTTTCCGAGATGAACTTCGTGGGTAACTTGTACCACCCATCCTTAACTGGAGTTAAGGCGCCAGTCAGACCCTCGATGGGTAATTGGGCCCACCGGACAGCAAAACGAAGTTTGAGTTCATCACCAATCACTACTCGAGTAGTATTAGTTCCCGATCCCCAAGCAACTGCCAGAACAATGCCCCCATTATTGCCTGTCAACAAAACATTCATATTGGGGTCGATCTCAACCTTCGAGTCTGTAACTTGACCTCTGAAGTTGAACGTGATCGGCACTTGAGCCCCTCCAGCTTCAATGTATAATTTCTCGTTGGAATAAGGAAAGCGGCACAGGAAAGGAGCATCTTCATGGATATAAAGTTGGAATAAATGGTACAAGGTATCGGAAAAGTAGATGGTGCATTCAATATCTTCGGAAACCCCGTACTTGAGCAGCAACGGACGCTCGGTCTCCTTGCACATGGGGAACGGCGTATACATGATACGATTCTTGTCGTCGAACTTGTGTTCCCCAGTATCGATGTTTCGATCGATACAATCAAGAGGGATCTCTTCTCCAGCACTGAAAGGAACAAGCAGAGGGATCTCACCCTTACGGTCGACTGGGTACCACTGACCAGCAACAGCTGTGGCCAACCATGCGGCAACTAAAGGGATTGTCTTCATCGTTGGTGTTGAAGGTGCGCGTGGTCACTAAGGGATCGAACGTCTATCAATGCGTAATTGAAGTTATGGGGCTACGGTTTAACACCAGCCTTAGTAAAGTAGTCATGCCAAACTAACCACAAATGACAGGCTATTGTCGATTATTACATCTCCTCGAACACGGTTGAAGTTAGATGTGATCGATATTTCGCTGAATTATTTCTAACGTCGAACTTAAATTATCGACGTCCATCACTACGTAGAGAAGTACTTCAAAACGTGTAGATTGAGGTAGTGGAGAGTGAAGACGAATACCATCCTTTTTCCTTTTATTAAAAGTTGTTCTATGTGTACAATTAGTTTCTCTTGGCGAATCTTCTGGGGCCTCTTTGGGCAGAGATCGACACAACTTGCACGGGGATCTTGAAACCGAGGGTCTTGATCAAGTCGGCGGTTTCCGAGTCGACTTCCAATTGGCCGTTGTTGGTGTGCGACAAGTCCAAAGCAGAAACTTCGGGGACGTATTGGTCCTTTCTTTCTCTTTCTTCTTCTTGCAACTTGAACGAGATGCCTCTGACGGGACCCTTTTGAATTCTCTTCATCAAGTGGGTGGTGTAACCAGCGATCTTGTTACGCAATCTCTTGGATTGGATAACGGCGATTTCCGAAGTCAATCTCTTGTTGGTTTCGAAGTCAAGAGTCAACTTGGGGTAGAATCTTTCGATGAGGACCTTGGAGGCTCTCTTCACAGTCTTAGTTCTAACACGACCCTAGTTTGTTAGTCATTTGATCAACGGTTCGGTGGACATATATCGTCCGTTGTGTCGTCACAACTCAAAAGTACATACCATCTTGTATGAAAAGCTTTGTTCCGGTTAGCATTTTTCACGCATTTTTTTTCTTGCCAGAGGATCCCGGCGTCCGCGCAAGTTGGGTTGGAAACCCTAACGCACGTGACCTAAGATCACCCACCCCGCCATCACCAACAGTACACCACCACCCCATAACCAAGGAAAGGTAATGATGATAGGGAGTATTATTCAATACTTTAGGTCTTCATGGTATTTTTCTTAATATATCTTCAGTATGATGATTTTATGGGGTAAGACTCCGCGTATTGATCGCGTATGTACCTTACAGAGATGATAGTAATCTCTATCATGAGAGTAAATTTCAAAAAGTAAAGTTACGGGCTTTTTTATATTAGCAAGGCCCAGTCGAATACTATTGTAATATGTGGAGACAACATATTATAATCCATTACAAAGTCTCATTGCCAAAATCAGTCTCATAATCTCTAACATCTGACGTTATTTACGGTGTGCCTTAGACGAGATCAAAAAAAGCTATAGCCACGACCAAATTAATCGGATCTAGGATATCTCTTCGTAAATGAAAAGATAACGTTGCAGTTTGTTTTATACATCATACCCTGAGAATATGAAGTGTTATTGAGTGTCTTACGAAAGTGGATATGAGCAAACAATCAAATCAAACACCCTGATGCAACAAAATCGTTTTCAATTCCCCACAAGTTTGCTAGTTGTTTGACAACTTACTAAACCGTTGGTTGAACGCCGCAGCACGAAATCGTTTTGCGCGAGAAAAAACAGAGAGAGGTTAAGGGCAGTGACATCGTCCTCCACGCCAGCGACAACAAACATATATAAATGGACAAGTCCAAATTGTTCCATTGCGATGTGTGCCTGAGTGACTGCACTAATCGTATACGAATCCAGTGTGCGGTGTGTACTGACTACGATCTTTGCGTGCCATGTTTCGCGAGCGGACTGTCAACGAATGATCACAAACCTTGGCATGACTACAGTGTCATCGAGCAAAATACATACCCCATATTCGAGCGTGATTGGGGGGCTGATGAAGAGCTCATGTTGATCCAGGGGTGCGAAACTTTTGGCCTCGGTAACTGGCAAGACATTAGCGACCACATCGGACATCGGACCAAAGAGGAAGTGGCAAAGCATTATTACGATGTCTACCTTGATAGTCCGTTATATCCGATACCCGAAGTGAATGATAAGTTCGACCTGGTTCTGCCTCGAGAATTTTTGGAAGAACGAAAGCAACGCTTAGAGGCTCGGAAGATGATGCCTCTTTCGTTGAAGATCAAGACGGTGGCGTCGACTCCGTTATGCCACGAAATCCAAGGTTACATGCCGGGGAGATTAGAATTTGACCATGAAGCAGAGAACGATGCTGAAGTTCCCGTAAAGGATCTCATCTTTGACCCCGATGATCTGGCTCAAGAAACCGAGCTTAAGCTCACCATATTGGACATTTACAATCTGCGTCTTACCACTAGAGCCGAGCGCAAGCGTGTCATGTTATTGAATCATTTGCTTGATTATCGCAAGAACATTAGTAACGATAAGAAGAAGCTGAAAGAAGGAAAGGAGTTGGTGAAGAAGATTAATGCGTTTATCCGAGTGCTTACACCCGAAGATTTTAGCGAATTTTCCCGAGATTTACTCACAGAATTGAAGTGTCGCATGAGAATTCATCAGTTGCAAACGTGGCGGATGAATGGTATCACCACCATCGAGGATGGTAACAAATTTGAGCGAGATCGGGCCGTGCGGGGGGCGACATTGGGTCGACTTGCGAATGGATCTAGAAATCCCCAGCCGTTAGGCATCCGAAAAATGTATTCGGCGTTGCCAGGACCAGAGTCGGGTTATAAACCAAAACCCTCGGCGCGGGCGCCTCTCGACATCTCCAAGGCGGCTGACTATGAGTTATTGTCTAACGAAGAGAAGAACTTGTGTGCGGCGTTGCGGATACTTCCAAAGCCCTACCTCGCGATCAAAGATCAATTGCTCAAAGAAGCGATCAAAAACAATGGTATACTTAAGAAGAAAGATGCCCGCCAGATGCTCAAAATCGATCAGAATAAGGCTCTGAAAATTCATGATTTCTTCGTCCAAACGGGATGGTGTTCGCAAGGGTAAAGCTTCGGGTTCTATCTACACTAATCATTCAATGTATACACGCCTTAGACGTCAGATTCAAAGCAACATTGATCCAAACACCGACAGCGGCAAATTTCTTCTCGAGGGTGTTTTTCACATGACCGAGACTGGTCGGGAGGTGCATAGTGGACTGCAGTTTTATATATGATGATTGTTAATGCATCGTGGACGCCATTAGCCACCCGTCATGAGCCATCGAAGAAAATAACAATGGCATAATTATTCTCTACCTTTGTTTCAAAGTAATCAACAAAACCAGTAACCATCTTGTTACTAGCCTTTCCTTACCAGCCACCATGTGGTGTGGGTGCGAATGCGATAATGGGCCGATCCCTCAATGCAATCAGGTCATCGGCACCCACTTTAAGTACCGTTTGCGATTTTCGCTCCTCTGCTGACAAATATTGCTCTCCAGTGTTAAACCTTGTAAACCTTGTAAACTCTAATAATGAAATAACCAACCTTACTAGGTAGTTAATCATTCTGACTAGATTGTAACCACTTCACAAGTAATTGTGCTGATAACGCTACTGTCACCGCACTTGAATCACTAAACTTTAATCTGTTGGCGGAAATCACCGCTATATAAGCGTTGGCAGCATCATTCCTTGAGCCTAGCACTTTTATATCGCCAGTTTCAATAAGCAATAATGTAAAGTGTAAACGAGAGAATGCTTCCACTTAGTTCTCATTGCTACGCTACGCTAATAATTACCAATTGTCGCTAAATCATTTCGGGTCAATCATTCTTCGGTACTTATTGTAGAAATCATCATTCGATTGATGGTGGTGGCAAAGGTGTAAGAATGACTGGTCGCCACCGTAGCGTTGCCCTAAATCCACTCACTAAATAGGTCGAGGTGCGCCAAGCCGTAAACCTCGTTTCATCGTCACGCCGGGCTATTTGCTACTGAACCTCGCCCAGTTTACATTGTCTCCCGGAGCACCCGTTCGATCCCGTTCTGCACCTCCATAAAATTTTCCGCCTCTACGGAAAGTCGCACTATCGTTTGAGGAGCGCACTACCAGGACGACTTTGTTCGGTAATCGCTTCACCTTACGTCGATTGTCAGGGAGCTCGTTGCAGAGACTTTGCTACACGTGTGCTGCTAAGTGTTAGCTCCGATCGTGTTGGAAGACCCTTTGGTGTATACTTGACCACATCTTCCCCGTTTGTGCCCATCGGCGTTCACGCTCCGTCACAACCTGTCCCCTGTTCGACATCCCCGCCGCTGTCATCACCATCACCATCCTCCTCGATCTTCGTGTGGACTGATATTGCTGAGCCCATGTCAGACTACCTTAAGTTTTCCCTGAGCCCTCTGGGCCACCACAAGGGGAAGAAGCATATCATAATAGTCGGCGCTGGTATCATTGGTGTTTGCACGGCGTATTACATCGTCCATCATCCTAAATTCGACCCCGCCACTCATCATATCACCATCATCGAGTCCAAACGGGTGGCCGGCGGTGCTTCGGGTAAGGCCGGTGGTTTACTTGCATTATGGGCGTTCCCCCAACAAATCGTCCCTCTATCGTTCGACTTACATCAGGAATTGTCCGACAAGTATAACGGCGAAGAGGAATGGGGGTATCGTCGTCTCACCACGGTGCTGTTAGAAGGCGATCTATCACACTTGAAAGACCATGACTATAATGACGACGATGAGCCCGTGTTTGTCACCGAAGAAACATTCAAGCAACCGCATGACCTGGACTCCCTGTCTACTCTGTTAGGCCTGGACAAACCGCCAAAGAAGACGCTGAGGGTTACCAGGTCGCTGGCAGCGAGAAGTGCCACAAAGCTCCCCTCAGACCTTAACTGGATTTCCCTGTCTTTAATTGATAATTGTCTGAGCTTGGGGGGCACCGATACCACTGCACAAGTCCACCCCTATAAATTCACCAACTTTCTCTTGAAAAAAGCCGTTGAAGACTCGAAGGGTCTGATTGATTTGATCATTGGCAAGGTCAATCAAATCCTTTTCTCCATGGAAACGGGACGCGCCACCGGCGTTGCCTACACCCCCACACTGGTAAAGCTGAAAGACCAGGGCATGGTCAAACTATCCGGTGACCAAATCGTACTTTCTGTTGGTCCTTGGACACTGAAAATTTTACCAGATTGCCCTATTCTGGGACTTCGCGCCCATTCGATCACCGTGGCACCATTCAAAGATCAACCAGTATCCCCTTACGCTATATTTACTGAGTTCAAAACGGGGCCCGCTCTGTACATTTCGCCAGAGATTTATGCCCGTCAGGACGAGGTGTATGTTTGTGGCGAAGGTGATCTGGCAGTCGACGTTCCCGAAACCACCGACGATGTAGAAGTCGTCAAATCCAAGTGTGATGAACTATTTAAACAAGTGGGGAAGATTTCACCAAATTTGCGCAAGGGCCACATCCTTAAAAAACAAGCGTGTTACTTGCCAGTCCTCGACGTTCCCTCCCTGCTGGGGCCATTAATTGGCGAAACCAACGTGGAAAACTTATACTTAGCGCTGGGTCACTCGTGTTGGGGTATCAACAATGCTCCGGGTACCGGTAAGATCATGAGTGAGTTGCTATTAGATGGTGACGCGGTCCTGGCAGATATTACTGGTTTGGATCCTCTGTTATACTTTGATGCCTCGGTTCTTGTATCTGACGGCGAGTATGACGACTTTCTGGAGGAGGAATCTGCTACTGATGATAACGATGATGATGACGATGATGATGATGCTAGTGAAGGAGCAGTTAGTGATGAAGGCGACGATGGCTACGATGATGAGATCGAAAACGACCGTAATCGTGTCAGTTCAGTTGCCAAACCCAGAGTTCGCAAAAATGGAATTCATATCACCTCAGAGGCGACCTAGCTTTTGCAAATGATGTATATACATGTATATTAAGCTAGTCCGGAAACGAATTGGCGACATTTCTGGGTTGCTTCAAAGGTTCTTCTTCGCCTCTTATCATCTATAATAAACGGCTTACTCAGCAACATACTTTATGGAGACAACAGTGATCCAATGATTGGTTTTTCCTTCTCTTATGTAGTCCTATTCCTTCTTTCGTATCTTCGATGGACGAGTCAAATCAACTTCTTTCCGTCTGTATATCAAATGGTTGAATATTGACCGCAACTTCATAAGCCCCAAAGTTGCTACCATAAGGAAGATTGTCATCACCACTTTATCATTCTTTGTCCATAAATCGTAGTCAAAGAAGTGTATATCGTCGTCGCGACGGTTACGCAAGTAGCGCTCGTTAGAATGCTTGGACTCGATCCAATCAGGCTCCGCCTTGTGGAACCGATCATTACGCTCGACCTCTTCTTCACGCTTAGGATCGTTGATAATCTTATTGAAGATACCGTAGATATCGGGGTTCTCCTCAGCAATGTGAGCGGGAATGGGATGGACGTTAATCGGGGTATCTGAGGTCATGATAATAGTATAGTGGGGCGAAGGAAGCTTTCTCAAGATCTTTCTGATGAGTTCATCGGCTTCTCGGAGTTGTTGGTGGCGATGGTCCATATCGTCACCATCCAATTCTTCGAATTCCACCCGAATGACCCGAGTTCTGGTGTCAAGGTAGTTGGGAACCTCCTCTTCTCGCATGTTCATCACAGGAATCGTCTCGGCTTCACATTGCTGAATGATATACAGCTCAAGGTATTCGGTATCGAGCGGGTCTCTCACCCAAGGACAAGCCACCACCGTCAGCGCCATGTGTAAGTAGCGTTCGAGGAAGGTCCATTCTGATTGATCGTTCATATCCGCTTGACTAAGCCCAGGAATGTTAACAATCATATACTCATCCAGCAGACACGGCGTGATTGCCTTTTTGACCATGTTGGTAACCGCCTGGCTGTTGTAAGCAGTCGACCAGTCCCGCCCAATCTCATCCCAAAGCCCCGGAACTAACTTGTGGGAAGCAACCAACACTGGCACCGCTAGATAGGCAGTGGCCATTGCCGCCAATCCGAAGATCACCACCGCTTTCTTAAACTGTAGCATATAACGTTAACGACTATCGATTGCGCGCTAAATGATTTCCATAATCACCGCCACCAACGACTCCGATGTGTTTAAAAGTTGGTGGGTTCAGTTGAATGTTTTCAATTCGATCAGGACTTGTGTGTTAAAAGAAAGGGGTGTTTAAGTGTTTTTGAGTGTTTGAGTGGTTGAGTGTGGTTGAGGGTAGGGGTTCTCCTGCTATGTGGTTTCCATCGTGTCAACGTCGAGTATGGTTTTGTGACTGTTACTCTTATAGCTCGTAAATTCACATTAATCAACTCGATAATTAGCTTTGTCGATTTGATTCTGTTGGAGGTGATTAACACTTAATCCGGACACTTATCCATACCGGATATATCCTGCTGATGTCGCGTTGCCTTCTACATGTAAGGCGCCGCACGGCTCCATAAGTTCAACATCACCATGTCTTTAACGTTAGCTCAAGAATTTGTCGACTTTGTCAATGATCTGCCGACCCCTTACCATGCTGTTAACAGTGTGAAGAAGATGCTTACCGATGCTGGTTTCACTGAGATTAGTGAACGTCAGAATTGGAATGATTACAACCTCAAAAAGGGCGGCAAGTACTTTGTCACGCGGAATGGGTCATCATTGATTGCCTTTACTGTGGGCAACAAGTTCACCCATGGTAACGGTATTGCCATCGTCGGAGCTCATACCGATTCGCCTTGTTTGCGGATCAAACCGATTTCTAAACGCACCAAGGAAGGATTCATCCAAGTGGGTGTCGAACAATATGGAGGGTTGATTGCCCACCTGTGGTTCGATCGGGATTTACTGATTGCTGGTCGTGTCTACGTTAATGAAAACGGTCAGTACGTGCCTAAGCTTCTTAAGATTGACCAACCATTACTCAGAATTCCGACCTTGGCTATCCACTTGGATCGTGACGTGAATCAGAAATTCGAGTTCAACAAGGAAGAACAATTGGTTCCTATTGCCGGCCAAGTGGCTTGTGACCCGGTAGAAAAGGAGGATAATGACTCTGACCTGGGATGTTGCAAGGGTGAGAAGTTGAACCCGGAAGAGTTCTCCTCGGTCCAGCATGTCATTTCTCGCCACAGCAAACTGCTCATTGAAGTTATCGCCAAAGACCTTGGGGTTGAGCCTTCCCAAATTGAAGATTTCGAATTGGTATTGTACGATAACCAAAAGTCAGTATTGGGAGGCTTGAACAAGGAATTCATCTTTTCTGCCCGGTTGGATAACTTAACTTCTTGTTTCACTGCTACCCAGGGACTTATCGACTCGACCAAGACCATCTCCGACCAGCGTGGCATCAACTTGATTTCTTTGTTCGACCATGAAGAAATTGGGCTGGTGTCGGCCCAAGGGGCGGACTCTACTTTCCTTCCCGACGTCCTCGTTCGGCTCACGAAGGTCAATTTTGATGGTAAGGATGCCGTGGACTACTTCCATGAACTGATGGCGAAATCGTTTTTACTTTCGTCAGATATGGCTCATGGTGTCCACCCTAACTACGGCAATAAGTACGAAGCCGTCAATCGTCCCCAATTAAACAAAGGACCGGTGATTAAAATCAATGCCAACCAGAGATACGCGACTAACTCGCCAGGCATTGTCTTGTTGAAGAAAACTGCTGATATTGCCAAGGTGCCTCTTCAACTCTTTGTGGTGAGAAATGACTCTCCTTGTGGCTCCACCATTGGTCCGATTTTGTCGGCCAAGTTAGGGATTCGTACCTTGGACTTGGGGAACCCGCAGCTTTCGATGCATTCGGTGAGAGAAACTGGAGGTTCTTTCGACATCGAGCCGTTAACCAATTTGTTCTGCAAGTTCTTTGAAAACTACGTCAATTTGGATGAAAAGATCTTGTGTGACCATTTATGAATGGCCAGGGTATAAATTTAGAGCAAACGACAAGTTCCCGAATCGAACCTTGCATAAGAATATCTGTCACCATTGCCTCACAAAACGTAGATAATTGCCAAAATAATTATAAAGGGGATTGCTAGGGGGCCATAGTTTTGTCAAGTTGGAAGATGTTGATCTAGGGAGGGGAAATATAAATAAAAAAGAATTATTATTACTGATTACAAATGTTCGCCACACTAGGCAACTCGGTGATAGGCTATCGTCCCCGAGGGCGTCTCGTTTGACATGTCGCTTACAAAATAGCAAAATGTAATGCCGTGCGGACCGCCACAGTTTTGCGCACGTGACATCACCCAAGTTACGGCGATTATTTCAATTTAACACCAAAGTTGTGGCTCTAGAGGGTACAAGGTTCGGGAATTGGGCGACAAAAACGCCTAACGGCGTCGTTTTTCCTCTGCAATCTCACCACACCTCGCTTCCACAGTAAAATTCGGCGATGAGGTCGGGAGATTACACCGCAGCCTGCAGCTCGACATTTACGGTCCCACACTTTATAAAATCAACCGCCCCAGGCAGCAAATGCAAATTTTGTATCGACCTCTGCTATGGATTCCAAGAGGGAGGACGTTGAGTCGTATATCCACGAGTCGGATCCGGTCCTCACCGATGGGTCTAGTCATGATGAGCCTCGTCGAAGTGCCGATAAGCTCGCGAGAAAGTTGAGTGCTCGTCAGGTCAATATGATCACCATTGCTGGGGTCATTGGTACCGGGCTCTTTTTGGGGACGGGGAAGTCGCTTGCTACTGGAGGGCCCGCCAGTTTGTTGATTTGTTACGTCATCATCGGTGGGGTGGTGATGCTCACGATGTTAGGGCTCGGAGAGATGGCGACGCAATATCCTGTATCGGGGTCATTTTGCACCTATGCTAAGCGATTCGGATGTGACTCACTCGGGTTCGCCATCTTGACCAATTATGCGTTTAACGATATGTGTTCGGTGGCGAGTGATCTCGTGGCAGTGCAAATGGTGTGGGATTACTGGAACGTTGCCGACCGCATGCCGTATTGGGCGATTGCATTGATCTTTTGGTTTTTACTCTTGCTTCTCAATGTCATCGATGTGCGACTTTACGGTGAAGCCGAGTACTGGCTCGCCATTCTTAAGGTGGCTACCATCATTATCTTTTTCATCATCTCCATCATTGTTAATGCTGGGTACAATAACCTCAATAGTGGTCACGGTGAGTACATTGGCTTCCGCTACTGGGGCCAAGGAGAAGCTCCGTTTGTTGACGGATTCCGAGGGTTTGCCAACGTGTTTGTCACCGCTGCCTTTGCCTACGGGGGTACTGAAAGTATCACGTTGACTGCCGGGGAAACTCGTAACCCCCACAAAGTGATTCCTCGCACCATCAAGACGGTGTTCTGGCGTATCCTCTTCTTTTACGTGTTGACGTGTTTCTTCATCGGCATGAACGTTCCTTACGATTACCCGGGGCTTTCCAGCAAGAAGGTCATCACGTCGCCGTTCACGATTGTGTTTGGCATGGTGGGCCATTCGAAGGACCATCCCATGCTCAGTGCCACGTCAAACGTTGTCAATAAAGCTGCCGGCAGCTACGTTAACGTCACCATTTTGTTGTCGGTGATTCTGGCGGGTAACCACGCGTTATTTGCTGGGGCTCGGTTGATGTACAACCTTGGTACTCAAGGTTATTTCCCGAAAATTTTCACTTGGACCAACCGCTACAGCGTTCCTTACATTGGAGTGCTTTCGGTATGGGCCGTTGGCGGGTTGGCGTTTGGCCTGAGTTTCATCGGCTCCGGCACGGTGTGGTCGTGGTTACAATCGATCGTAGGGTTGAGTAACTTGATCACGTGGTGGGTCATCAACTTGATCTCGATCAGATTCCGGATGGGGCTCAAAAAGCAGGGCAAAACCCATACGTTACTCTTTAAGAACTGGACGTATCCCTATGGTCCGTGGATTGCCCTCATTGTGACCACCTTCATCATTTTAGTACAAGGATGGTCATCATTCTCCCCGTGGGATACGGCCCTGTTCTTCCAAAACTACTTGGAGTTGGGAGTGTTCCCCCTTTGTTACATTTTCTGGTTTTTGTGGACTAAATGCCGCGACCGGTGGGTCAAGTTGGAAGATATGGATTTCGACACCGACTTGTACGTGCCGCTGCCAGAAGAGGATGAGGAAAACGAATACGCCCTGCATCTTAAGGGATGGGCCAAGTTCAAACACAACTTTGCTGCCAACTTCTTATAAGCTCTTGATGACCGTTACGACCTTTTAATAAACACAGACACTTATTTACCCCACCTTTATTGTTCGAGATCCCTGATCCGCACCACGTGATGGATGCGTACATACCAACGGCTACCGGCGGCCTCGATGCCCTTTCTCCAGAGCTCGGAATCGTCCACCCGGAATCGGTTACCGAATGCGGTTTAGCGACACCCCATCAACCATCATCCCACCGGCTAATCAACCGGTTGATATGGTGATGATCTTCAACCACTTTTTCCATGATGATTGACTCCGGTTCGGGCCGAGTTTTTTCGCTATCATCGTGACTCAATCCCCGGCTTACTAACGTCGGTGCCGTGAGATCGAAATTGGACATATAAACTGCGCGAAATTTCACTTTCCATAAACCCTACCATGACTAGCGCCAAAGACCTCTCCCATTTGTTGTCGCTTGAAGCTCAGCTGAGAAAGCCACTGCCGTTGAAGGAAGCCTTCCGTTTCTACGGTCAAGAAGGCCTCACCTTTTTGGGCGGTGGGTTGCCATTATCAACTTACTTCCCTTTCGACAAGGTCACCGCCGACATCCCCACCCCTTCGTTCAAAGATGGCATTGATGCTCCCCTTACCGACGCCAACAAGACGGTGCTCGAGGTGTACAAGCGTAAGGAACAAAATGACCCCAAGAACAAGGACGTCGAGTTGGCAAGATCGTTGCAATACGGTTACACCGAAGGTCAAACCGAATTGGTCGAGTTTTTGCGGGAACACACCAAGATGATTCACTCGCCCAAGTACTCCAACTGGGACCTTATCAGTTCCGTTGGTAACACCGAGCTGTGGGACTCGACGCTCAGAACGTTTTGTACTCGCGGCGACCTGATCTTGGTCGAAGAATACTCGTTCTCGTCGGCCCTCGAAACGGCGCTGGCATTGGGAGTCAACACCATTCCCGTGCCCATGGACGAATACGGTTTGATCCCCGAAGAGATGGAAAAGATCATGGCGGCTTGGGAAGGCCCCAAGCCTAAGTTCTTGTACACGATTTGCACGGGACAAAACCCCACCGGGTCGTGCCTTTCGGCGGATAGACGTGAGGCCATCTACAAGATCGCCCAACAGTACGACTTCCTCATCGTCGAAGATGAACCTTACTACTTCCTCCAAATGGACCCTTACACCACCGACGAGCTGGCTCGCGCTGGCAAGAAAGTTGACAGCCACGAAGAATTCATCAAGGCGATGGTGCCGTCGTTCCTTTCGATGGATGTCGATGGCCGCGTGTTGCGGTTGGACTCGTTCCTGAAGGTGTTGGCTCCGGGCTTGAGACTCGGGTGGATTGTCGGTCAACAACCGCTTCTCGAACGGTTCGTACGTTTACACGAAGTCTCCATCCAATGTCCCGCTGGATTCACCCAATCGTTGACCAACGGGTTGTTGCAAAGATGGGGTCAATCGGGGTACGTCGATTGGTTGATTGGCTTGCGTGCCGAATACACCAAGAAGCGTGACGTGGCTATGGATGCTGTGGCTAAGTACTTCCCCAAGGAAGTGACTTCGTACCTCCCTCCCGTTGCCGGGATGTTCTTCACCGTTAACTTCGACGCCACTAAGCACCCCAAGTATGAAGAATGGGGCGGTGATGTTGCCAAGGTCGAAAACGCCATCTATGAACAAGGTATCAAGCAAGGGTGCTTGATGATCCCGGGGCTGTGGTTCAAGTCGATCGGTCAATCGAACCCTCCCCAAAAGGTGAGCCCCAAGTCCGACGAAAACAAGGTGTTTTTCAGAGGTACTTACGCCGCTGTGCCGTTGGATGAATTGAGACATGGGTTGGAAAAGATGGGCAATGCCGTAAAAGTAGAATTTGGGTTGTAATTTAAGTAACCCAATAATATAGAAAATATTCAGAATCATTTTTCAGTATAACGAGACCTTTAAATCCATTCGCACAGATCAAAAATACCACTCTCGCATCGTGATGTCGTATCTGTTCCCAAAGAGATTCCTTGATCTTGCCAGCGATCTAAAGAAGCAGTTCTACAAACCAGAGGCAGAAACGATTGTCCCGGGGCAAATCATTACTATACACAAGTTCTTTTCGCCCGAATTGTGCCAAGAGCTTATTTCATCATTTGAAAAGGGAATCAGTTTGGAAACGACTCCATTGAGAAAGCTGAAGGAGTACGCTGTTCGCGTCAATGATAGATGGTCCACTACTGATTATGAATCATCACAAAAGCTTTGGGCGTATCTCCAACAACTTTTGATTCAAGAAAATGAATACGGCTTCGAGGACCCTGAGACTGCCGCGATCAAACAAGAATTCAAGCTGGCGATCGGGCTTAATCCACAACTCAGAGTGTACAGGTACCGTAAGGGTCATCATTTTGGACAACACTATGATGAATCGGTGTCGTGTGCCATGGATTCAAAGGGCAAAACTAAAGGTCAGACGCATTGGACTTTACTCATTTATTTGACGGGTGATGAAGAGTTTGTTGGTGGGGGAACAATCTTTTATCCTGAGGTTAGAGGGATTGAACCATTGAATATTCACCCATCTAAGGGCATGGCATTGTTGCATAAACATGGTGATGATTGCCTTCGTCATGAAGGGGAACTTGTGAAGGATGGTGTAAAATGGGTGTTGCGCAGTGACGTCGTGTTCCCTAAATGAATTACTTTCTAACCATTGCAAAAAAATCATCGGTCTTGCCTTTCCAATCACTTGATTCAATGCGATCTTTCACCCACTTTGAGAGCTTATTTTGGATGCGTGGTTGCAGATACCGCTGGTCAACCAAATAGATCGTGGCATAATCTTGGGCATGTCTGATACATCTTCCCACACTTTGATTAATTGATCTCATGCATAAGTTTTCATAGAACAGCTGCGATGCTGCCTTTGCCTCCGCAGTGGTGCCTCCTTTGGCGCGAATCGACTGTTCAATGTAATTTCGTTTGGCAACGATTTCCCCCGAAAATGCATTTGCATATGGCATCCCTACCATGACCACAGCGCGAGCTAAGTTATCGTTGAAGTTGATACCTTCAGAGAGCTTGCCACCAACCACCGCAAATAGCATTGCACCTTTGGTGGAGTTCGCTGCGATGCCGTAATCAGCCAAAAGACTTTCTAAACTTGTCGTAGCCAGACTTTCTTTGAATAATGGCTTTGGACATTCGGCAAATGAACAAGTCTCAAGCACCTTGGCTAAATAGGCATACAGCGGAAAGAATACTACCAACCCGTGGGGCACTCTTCTGCACAAATCACCGATAAGCTGTCCTAACGTATTAATCATCTGGGGGTTATTTCTTTGCAGAAATGAGAAATCGAAATTGGTGTTGTCGTACGATGATATGGGAAACACACTTAAGTTATCATCAGGAATGATGTGTCCACACTTGAAAACATTCACTTCGTTTCGGGGGATATGGGGAAATAAATAGTCATAGTAGTCCGCCACTGGCTCCATGGTACCACCACAAAGGAGAACTTTCAGGGCTTTCGACACCACTTGTTCAAATACAGCACTCGGATCCAATAACATATAATTGAGCAGGATAGTACCATCGGATCGTCGCGACCAAAAGAATTTGCCTTCCAGCTGAGGATTATTGATGCAACGGAGAAATTGGACAACTTTGAAAAGTAAGGGCGATCTCAGGTTTGAATCGTCATCGTCACGACTATCTAAATACGCTTCAATCTTGTAGGCAATTTTCGTTTTCGTCATGAACGTTTCAAGATTGAACACATTAGCGATATCGGCATTGGTGCCCCCAACTATCTCCGACACTTTGACTTCTAGCCCTTCTTTGACGCCTGTAGCTTCACTACTTTCAAAAAACTTGACGACAACCAGGCAAAATTTGATGAATTTAGTCAAGTTGATGCGGTTTCCACTATTAAGACGTCGCATAAACTTTTTGAGGTATATGGTGAGTCCCTTAAGTGCTTGTTCAAACTCATGCTTGGTTACCAGGATCAGATGTAGCAGACAAATTGTATCAGTAATATTATGAGCCTCATCAACAACCACCACCAGATTTGTTAGATCAATACCAAGGGCTTCGCGTGTTCTTTCTGAAAACATCATCTGATAAGGTACTGAGATGACATCATGCGATATGTCCATAGCTTTGCGTACAGTATAGTATGGACAACACTTGAGGTTCTCCCCCATAACTGCAAGTTCTTCAATGTCGTGGACTTGGGCCACCGTCAAATTGGCAAATCGATTTACCAAGTCGTTCTGTAAGTAGTTCTTTGGAAGAAATTCACAGCCGTTATCTTTCTTTTGTAAGTTAAGGCATGCGTCGTTGATCGCCAAGTCCCCCAGCTTACCATTATTGATACGCGGGTTGATGCATAGTTGCTTGCGAGAGCCAAGTGGTATATATTTCACCCTCTCCTCTATATCGTCGGAAATTGAGGGAAATTTGGTTATTTTGAGTTGATGGGCAAATTGGTTGAGCTGAGAATGAGTACGAGAACAAAAATATATCTTTGCCGTCTTTTCCTCGGGCTCAAATGATTGAGTTGCCACTGAGTTCTTAACAAGTAACAGACTGATCTCTTGAGCTAATCGGGCGTTAGTTTCACTCACCAGAGTGGACTGATGATCGCCCTCGGAGTAATCTTCAGGTAAAAACTCATCCTCGGAGACGGCTGTCTTCAGCGGTCCTTTGAAGCGTTTTTTGACGTGGGATTTCTCGACATGTTGATGTCCAGAATCATAATCGTCTTGAAGTGACGTGAGAAACTTTTCAAATTCAACGATCTTGGACTTTTGGTGCTGGGATTGTTGTGATTGATATGCCTGGGTGACCCAATCAGGCTCGTCGTCATCAGAATCATCGGCTCCATTCTTTTCTGACTTTGACGAGGTTTCGTCACGCTTCATTTGTCGAAGCCACGTCATGGTGGAACATATGATTGAAAGGGTTTTCCCAGTACCGGTTGGCAGCTCAAATACCCCCACTTTGAAATCATTCACAAGAGTGGTGTAAATTGCTTCCATTAACTGTCTCTGAATATCATAGGGGGTGTATGGGTGATGGAAGTCCCTGCTTGGCTCCATACGACAGGTTGAGATGGATGGTGGTTGGGAGCGCGAGGTGGCGACAAGTGGAGCAGACATCATTATAACAAAGCCAATAATCAATTAACCAACATGCTGTTATGCAATTTACGAATGTGATTGTCGACACGATTATTTGAGTTATGTCAAATGCGCAAAGTCCTATATATTGAATCAAGCGCAAATCTGGTCAATGCACTAAATCAATTACCAGTAACATTTCCCACAAAGACCACCATCACGATCAAAGCTCTTGTTGACCCAAAGTCAATGCCTTGTGTTGTTCATTGAAGTGAGTGGGAGGGTCGTCGCTCTTCGCGAATTTTTCACCCTTGTTCACCCCACGATTTAACTTGTCATGGCACCCCACACTGGGGCCAAGCTCACCTTGGCCAACCGTTATGTGCCTCTGCACTACCATTTGAAGTTGGATATCAACCATACCAAGCCCAACTTCCAGGGTGAAGTCGTCATCGATTTGATTGCCAATACGCGGTTCGCAGGCTCCGTTGGTGATGAATTTCGGTTGACGCTCCATGCCGAAAAGTTGATCATTACCAAGGCAGTGGTTAATGATCTGACTCCTCTCAAAGTGACCTATGACCGTAATGCTCGGGAGGTTAACTTGTCGACGACTGAAGCTGTTGACCCCAAATCAGTCACCCTTACGTACATGGGACAGATTAATCAGATCAACACTTTTCAAGATCTGACTCAGGGTCTTTTCAAAACCAACTATTTGGACTCGATTCTGGGCAAATCCAACAACTACATCATTGCCACCCACTTCCAACCCCATGCGGCTAAACTCGTGTTCCCCCTCATCGAAGAGTTACACATTAAGGCTCCCATCTCCTTAGAGATCACCACTTTGGGAAGATTCAAGGTGATGTCAGTGGCATCATTGATTTCACTGACGCCGGTATCGATGCTGGAAATGAATGTATTCAAGTTCAAACCCACACCGCCGATTGCAGCTCTGGTGTTTGGTTTCGTCATCGGTGACTTTGAATTCTTGGAAGAAACGGTTCGTGGAAAGCCGGTGAGAGTGTACACCGCAATTGGGGAGATGTCAGGAGCCAAGCTTGCCATCGATTACATCGTGAAATTTTTACCGGTAATCGAAGATATGTTCCAGGTCGAGTATCCACTTGATAAACTTGACTTTGTTGGTTTGCCATTCCTTAATGATGGCGCTATGGAAAATTGGGGTTTGGTGACTGTGCTTAACCTGCAATTACAAGCCCCTGGCGAAGTCCCTTTCCCGACTCGCCTTGGGCTTCAACAACTTGTGGCCCATGAATTAGTACACCAGTGGATGGGAGATCTCGTTACATTCGACAACTGGAACCAATTGTGGTTCAATGAAGCCTTCGCGACATGGATGGGTAATCTCGTGGTTAAGAACTCCAACATCAACAAGGACGAAGTTGACTACAGCCCTTTGCTGCAAATGGTGGAATCTCGCGAAGACTTGATGCAACGAGACTGCTTTTATGGTGACGGCGGAGAATACGAGATCCAACAGTTACTGTTATTCATGAACAATGTCAACACCGGCCTCAATTGCTTAACAACCACATTATTCGACGAAGCCATGTACGAAAAAGGTATGGCCTTGATTGCCATGATATACGGGATGTTTGTTGCCGAAGGATCCTCCAAATTCTTCGAAGGATGCGGTAAGTTCTTGTCACAGTACAAGTACCAATCAACCAAGGTGTTCGAACTTTGGAAAATCCTCAACGAAGATATCTCGGTGGATTTGCCTACATTTGCTCATTCGTGGCTTAACGCTACTGGATTACCCCGGGTCCTGGTGGTCGTAAAGGATGGCCAAGTAATCGTTGAACAGCATCGCTCTCTTCGTAGCTTAAGTGTACTGGATCTTAAGCTTGAGGACACGCCGTACCATTTGCCATTATACATAAAGGTGTTACAGACATCTGGGTCTACGAAGCTTTTGAATGTGGTGTTGAGCGACCGGAGTATGGAACTTGATATTCCCGAGGACCAGTTTTTGGGTATCAACTCCCTCGGCGTGGGATATTACCGTCTGCATTATGATTACTCTTCTGCCATTAACATAGCGAAGAATATCAAACATATGGAGCTGGTGGCCTTACTCACAATCCTCCATGATTTTGGGGCTCTTTTGGAAGATGCTGCTAATCTCAAGATGAACGGAGATGATTTATTAGCATTCCTTGCATTGTTGGACCAGTTGACTTCGGCTGATTACACTCTTGATTATGACGTTGTGAAATATGCCCTCAAGTATTTGGACAGTGTTAACGATCGCATGCGCCATTTCAGTGACTATACCAAGTTTGGTGAGTGGTTGAGTGTGTTCCAGAAGAAGATGTTTGATAAGATGGGTGACTGGGATAAACTTACCCTGATGACAAACCCCACGATGTCGCTGCTGGAATTACAAGCGCGGAACCTGGTTCTCATGCTTGGCATCAACACTACTGAATGTCAAGAACTTGCTAAAACTATGTTCAAAAACTTCCGCCAAGCTGGTAAATCGAAAAAATTTACCCTGCGGTATACCATTGCTGCCATCCTCAATGTGTACATGGCTGCGGCTACTTCCCGAGAGTATAAAGACGTATTGGAGTTGGTTCGTAACGCTGACGTGCTGACGTTGTCACACCTGGATATCACCATCGGGGAGCTCCAAACCATGGCGGTGTCGTCACTTGGTTTTGTTTCCGATCCTCAACTCTTGCACAAAACTCTTAACTTCGTCGGCACTAACATCGACTCGAAACTCATTGAGCTTGGATTGCTTGGATTCCGCTATAAAACCGATAAGGACCTGAAGCTTCAGTTATTCAAGTGGTACAGAGTGAATTACGATAAGTGGGCACCGAAGCTGTTACGTCCAGGCTCCGATTGGGCAGCCCAGCTCAAGATAACGTTGGCCAACACGAATAAGCTTATTTTGGGCACGATCATGAACCATGATGCCGACTTGATCAAAATGCGCGATGAATTCATCAAGGAGAAGTTAGCCAAATTACCTGAACATGGGCTTCAAGCAGCATTGGATGAAGTTGATAATACCGATAACGAAGCGGTTGGTAGACTTTATGCAGCCATTGCCGACAAGCTTTAGGCTTTAGTCACCACAATTACGTAACTAGCAATCTTAGTAACTCAAAAACGAGGAACATAAACCAAACACAGAATCTCGTTGATGAACGCAAAAGGTGTAATATACTAAGCCTTGTAACAGTGACTAACAGAAGACATATGACGGTTGTCGGGTTTTAAGCCACTTTTGGCAATAAAACCTTATCGTTGGTTGAGGTTAGGGCGTCTAAAGACAGCTTGATGAGCACACAATATCGTCAGAGGATGGGGAGATGCAAACCGTAATGTCAACCCACTCTTATCCTCATAAAGGGTAAGAGTCTTATTGCAGTTATACTACCGAGATGCCATCACGATCGAGTGTATAGTCTATTTGCGCACCCTCACTTGACAACTAAATCAGAAAGTCCCTTTTTATTAAACCATAATACCGTAGAAGTGAAAAACTCGAAAAATTCATAAGCTCATTAAAATATGGGTGGTTATACCGCCCATTCCAACACATCATTTTGCCGGTGAGATACAAACACCAAGATGTTGTTTGCAAGACGCTCACTATCGTCTTCCACCGTCCCCATGGGAGAAGTAGACGCCAGAGACATCAGCACCAGCCTCCCTGGCTCCAGGCGAGGAAGGGGAGGTATCAAATGCTCGGTTTCCTCCTGCATGGTGGTGACACTCATATCAGTATCATGACTCGAAGTGTGGTTGTGACGATAGCGTTGGCGAGAGTCCTGCTCCGGCAACAGCATCGTACTGTAGGTGGAATAAACATCTTTTAAGGGTTTTGTTGGCAGCCCCCCAAAAGTTGACCCTTGTTTGGATAGCGGTGAGTTGAGAGGAGTCGTGCCTGGGGTCAGAGGCAGCGAGTGGGACTTAGTAAACACCACGGGTCCGGAAACTTGGCGTTGGTTGGTTGTCAGGGATTTGTCATGTTTCAGTTTGAACAACTTGAACTTTGGGTTGATTTGCATGAATTGGGAACTCTCAAGTGTAGTTTTTCACTTTGCCCCTCGAGCTGTTTATATATATAACTTCAGCCGCCTTTGGGGGGGCAGACACTCACAACCCTCTCTTTTTTTTTTTGGTCCGTAACTCACGCAGCTCCATGCAGGACCTACCTCACCCCTCATGCAAAGCCGCCAGTGCCAATAATGCCACATGAAAAGTTTTTTGTGGAAAGTTTTCCACGACACTGTCGCTAAATCTACGACACCCGATGGTGATATCGGATGAAATTGTCAGGGCATTCCGATCATTCCCAAGTGGAATCTACTAGCGACACCCCCTAAGTTCGGTACTAAGGAACCCCGGCCCAGTTTGCTCCGCATTATTGGAGCTGCGGCGCCATCGATGCGCAAGGCTTCTCATGCCTTGATCGAAAAAAGGTTGGCCAAAGATATTATACTACACTGTGTGAGGTTCTTAGCGAGATCACAGCAGATTAGCAACGGGGATAGAAATATAGCAAACAACCGAAGGAGGTCGTCCTTGTGTCGATGACGTAGTCTGTGTTCCTACAAACATGGGGAAGTCTGTTCTAGTTGTTCAGTGAGGGGACTTCTCGTAAGCCACACACACACCATTCTCAATGCTCGAGGCGCAAGCACCTGGGCCCTGATGGTGGCTAAGCTTTACACGAACGACGACGACAAACCACGCAATCGAGAAGGGCCAAAACTTACCGGGGAGACCGAATGGGTCGTTGCTAGGTGGGCGGGACGAACCCTACGGTTCACAAACTCTAATATGGTGACTATATGACGTCGTGCCCCCACCCAGTGGTCGTAATAGGTAAATTGAACAAATGAAGCGATGCACACCCTTGCTACAAAGCAATATCCGAGCAAATGTTTTTATTCATGTCGACGTCCCCTTTGTTGACGAGTAAATAATGACGATGTGTGTGGTGCTGGTGTTTACTTGTTGGTGCACCTATCTACTTCGTTTGCGGTCTAGACTCGGCTACGGCATTAGACTGCGTAAACTTCACCCTCCACCCCCACAGACAATGTAGAGGGGCATAAAGGCAAGCATACACCACGATACTTTGCGCTAAATATGGTCCCGTGGGGAAAATCAAGCATGGGGTCCTGATTATGAGCGACGACCCTCGGGGACCCGCAGTGACGGTGAACGTTTATGTGAACGTCAACCGATTGGTTGCTAGGTGATGCTTTACGCCTCGGGCCAAGTAGGGTCAACGTCGGTTAACCCCCTGAAGTGCCTGGGGATCCATTTTTGAGCCATATCCTGAACTGGGTAATAAATCGGGAAAACAATAGCAGAGATGGGGGGGAAATCCTAGACAGTGGTAGACGATGATGGCGACGGAGGACGGCGGTGGTCCGAGTATCCCTTTGGCATCCCTGTGGTTTCCGACACGCCTGGCTGAGTCAGCAATGTCCACAGTTAAAAATGCTACCCCGAAGTTACAGCAAAGGTCAAGGGCAATCCACAAAACCCATGTATGGGTATGTATTGAGCTTATGTAAGCACACCGGATTACGACGGGATGACGACATCAAAACGTCTTGGTCACAGGGACCACATGAACACATGAACGTCATCATCATCTACCCTCGGCAATCCTGCACTTTGTGGCACACCCAACACACACATCCAAGGTCAAACATACATACAGTACTCAGTATTGCCTGTCTCTCCGATATCCACCTCTCCTTCCATGACAATCACGTGACTGGAACGTACATCACTATTAAATCTTTCTAAAGAGCTTCATCAATAAGTAGCCGACAAGCGCCACCATAATCAAAGTAATTACGGGAGAGTTCGCTTACGTTAGTAATTGAGTTCATTAATCCTTTCCATTCATAATTATGCTAAGAGTGCTTACCATCACCGGCCTTAGGAGGGTATTCCCCTCTCTTGCCGTCAGCACCGACGCAGGTGCACCATTCCGACTGGGGGTAAGAGTTCATCGCCAGGGGAATGTGTTGACCACATCCGGTCCAGCTCTTTCCGTCTACTTTGTTAGTATTATGCTTTGGTAAAACCGCTGGTTCGATTCATCTCGGGGTTTGAAATTTTCGCAGCAATCACAAAAACTCATTACCTCTCCCCCATTGTATTGTAGATCCCATTTGAGATCCAAATACGGTTTGTGGGGGGCGATGAAAACGACAAACCATGGGCATTGTTCACATACGGCAAGTAGGGCATTCAACAGATCTGCACATGATTGATAATGGATAGCAAACCCCTCCTCCGAGACCGCTCTGGCTTATATATATTGTAAACGGATGTGGGACTATATGCAAGGTGCAGTACTTGATGCTGGTTTCCGCGGAATCAAGGAAACGTCTAATCGCGGGTAGTGCCGGTATACGCCCGAACGGAGGCACAGAAAAATGACTTGTGTAAACCGGGTTGTCGGGAGCGCGGAGCATGCACTCTTACTCCCCGGATTCCTCGAGAGCCCGCTTGGCTTCGGCCTTCTTCTTTTCGAGGTCGGCCTTCCGTTGCTCTTCCAATTGTTTGTCCATGTCCAAATTTTCTTGTATGTTCCAGAGACGACTGTAGAGTGACGTAGGGTCATCCAACAACGAAAAGTGGGTGCCTTCTTCTTGCACTCTACCCTTGTTAAGCACGATGATTTTATCATTATCGGCAATCGTCCGCAACCGATGAGCAATGGTCACCGTGGTGGCGTGCTTATCCGCCGTCACCTCTCGAATCGTCGACAACACTCGTTGCTCGGTATGGGTGTCGAGGGCCGACGTCGCCTCATCAAAAAACGTGATCGGGGTTTTTTTCAAAAGCATCCGAGCAATAGCAAGTCGCTGCTTTTCCCCTCCCGAAATCATAAGCCCCCGTTCCCCAACGACAGTATCGACACCATCGGGCAATTCACTGACAAGGCCATCGAGATTGACCTGTTTGATCAATTGCTCGATCTCGGCATCGGTAGCATCGAGCCGACCGTAGCGAATATTTTCCAAGATGGAATCGTTAAACAATGGAGTATCTTGAGGCACAATGCCGATCAGCTTACGCAAGGATTCGATGGTGACCTTGGAAATGTCCTGGCCATCGATGAGGATCCGGCCAGAGTCGACATCGTAGAAACGGAAGACTAATCGTAATACCGTCAGCTTCCCCAGCCCCGAAGGACCAACGATAGCCACACGTTCTCCGGCAGGGATGGTGAACGTAGCGTTCTTCAAAATGGGGCGTTCGGGATGGTAGCCAAAAGTAACGTTTTCGAAGCGAATCTCCCCGGGGTTACCAGGGTTAAGTTGAAGGGGTTTGGCATCGGGAGCATCCTTAATCCCCACTTCATTGTCTCTCAATTGGAAAAGGTTTTCCATATCCGTCAACGATTGCTTTAACTCACGGTATACCGATCCCAAAAAGTTCAACGGTACCGAGAGTTGAAACACCAATTGATTGATGAGGACCAAATCACCCACCGTCAAGGTACCGGCCATGACGCCTTGGCACCCCATCCACATCATCGCCGTCAACGCGGTGGTGAAAATAAGGTTTTGACCCAGGTTAAGGTAGGCCAACGACGTAGCAATCTTAATCAGGGCGTCCTGATACTTGTTCAATGCCTTTTCATACTTCCGCAGTTGGTAGCCTTCATTATTAAAGTACTTTACCAGTTCGAAGTTGATCAATGAGTCCAATGCAATCAGCAGGGCTTCGTTATCGGCCGAGTTAGCTTCACGTCTGAATTTGGTTCTCCAGGCGGTGGTCCGGATGGTGAAAATCGAGTAGGCCAACATGGTAAAGAAGGTGACGGCGGCAAACGAAGCTCCGTAGCTGTAGGTCAAAATACCACACACCAACGTGATTTCAAGGGTGATGGGGACGATATGGAACACCATGGCATTGAGCACGTAAGAAATACCTTTAGTTCCTCGCTCGATGGCACGAGTGATGGCCCCAGTTTGTCTCAGTAAATGGAATTGTAAGTCAAGATTAAGGAGATGTTGAAAAGTATTATGAGCGACTCTCTTGATGGCGGTTTGTGCCACCAGGGCAAAGATGGCATTTCTTAACTCACCAAACAACACGGCTCCGAACCGAGCACCTCCATAGGCCAAAATGAGCGACCCTACGGCGACCCCGGCCGTGCCCAATTGATCGGTCCAATCGACATTCATCGAATCGATGATTTGTTTAAAGAAGAACGGCACCTCGACATTTAAAAGCTTCGAGGCAATAAGTAACGAAAGGGCAATCACCACCCGAGCTCGGAACTTCCAATTGTCCTTAGGCCAAATGGTGACAAGCAACGATTTGAGGATCTTGGTATCGCTGGAATTGAGTCCTTCTCGCCACGTCAGCTTCTTCTTCGGCAGCTTACCTTGATCAGGACCAAGACCAGCCGACCCTTCAGGAGGAGGCGGGCCCAGGGCATCGAGGGGGTTGGCAGCGTAGAACCGGAGCTGATGACCGATCATTGTCGGAGATGACCGTAAAATGGGGGCAGGACGAACCCACAGAGGTGTCACTCGTGGACGAGCCATACGAGCGACACTGACCCCCGTCCGGATCATCGACGTCAACGGGCGGTAGGGACTAACAAGCATGGGGTAGGAAATCCTCGATGTAGATATATCTCGCGGGATCTATGGTCACGTGAGCTTACGCCAAAACTACCAAGGTGGTGGCTAATCAGCAGTGACAATAATAGAGTTAGTGGGAACTGTGGGTTTATATTGACGACGCTAGTGATGGAAAAGGGGACGGATTTAATGCAATTGCAAGCAGAGGGCACAATGCCCGCAAATTGACATTTGGTGCGGAGACGACTTAGATCGACGGAGATATCCTCAATGACATGAAAAAACCTCCGGCGATAGCCGAAAGTGCCACGGCTGGACACATTGACCATCAAGGTTGATGGTACGATGCACCTCCATTCGTGTTTGTGTGATGTTTGTGTTGTCTTTGTGAAAGTCGATTATTATTCATTATTCATCTAGATAGATTTACTTCAATTCGTTCAAGGTTTCCTTGATGGCTTCGGTCAATCTTTGCACGTGGTCTTGAGTGACGGAGTAACCCATGTGACCGACTCTGAAGTAGGTACCGACGATTTCCTTGTGGATCCCCCCGGCGACGACGAACCCCTTCTTGGCCAACGACCCCAAGAACGCAGCTCCGTCGGTGCCCTTAGGCCAGTAGACGGCCGACAACCCGTGAGCGGCGACGTCGCGGTTCTTCGCCACCAACTTAAGGCCCAAGCCTTCCATGGCGTCCTTGAACTTGTCCAGGGCGACGGCATTGGCCTTGATTCTTTCGTCGATACCTTGGGCCAAGATTTGGTCCAACCCCACCTTCAACGCGGTGACGGTTTGCACGGCAGGAGTGGCGAAGTAAGCCCCCTTACCTTGTTCGTAGGCTTGCATGATGGGAGCCCACTTCTTCATCGAGGCGAACCAAGTGGTTTGCTTTCTGGCTTCAGCCTTCTTTTGGGCTCTAGCCGAGGCGAAGAAGATGGAAAGACCCGCGGGGACCCCGATGGCCTTTTGCGAAGCAGTCAAGGCAAAGTCGACCCCCCAGTTGTCAAAGTCCAACACTTCGGACGCGATCGAGCACACGCCATCGACGATGATCAAGGTTTCGGGAGACACTTCCTTCACCACCTTGGAGATGGCTTCGACATCGGAAAGCACCGCGGTCGACGTGTCGACTTGAGTGATGGTGATGGCAGCGTACTTGGTCTTCGACAACGCTTCCTTAACCTTGTCGAGGGGGACGACATCCCCCACTTCGGCAGTGACGACATCGACTTCAGCCCCGTGGACTCTAAGACATTCAGCAAAGTTGTCGGAGAAGAACCCAGTGGAAAGCACCAACACCTTTTCCCCAGGGGACACCAAGTTGGAGGCGGCGACGTCCCAACCAAGGGTACCCGAACCAGCCAACACGTAGGGTTGAGCTTGAGGGTCGGTCAGCTTGAACACCTTTCTCAAGTTCTTCAACGAAGTCAGGAAGGTTTCGACGAATTCGGGGGAAGTGTGAGCTTGCGACGGCGTCAGCATGGCGTACAACACTTCGTCGGAGAACTCAATGGGACCAGGAATCATGGTCAACTTGTGAGCCGGTTGCTTGTAGGGACACGAGGACATTTTTGACGGATACGTGGAGAAAAGACGGAGTGGGGACTTGGATCTAATGAAGGCAGCACACACTCTTTGCATCAAACGACAATTGAGTCCACCGGTGCAATTTATACTAAAAAAAATCCCGTGGAGAGGATTCCGGGATTTCGCGAGTCGTCACAGGGTAAAGGCATATGCAGGGTGGAAACTTCCGCGGGAGTTTGCGATAGGGACACCAGCACTAGGACACAGCCAGGATACCATAAATCGTTGAGTACTGCCGTTTTAATAATTAATAAAACAATGGCTAGTTAATGATACCATATACTCTTTGGTGGACCTGCTTTATCCATCGACGGTTTTCTTGACTTTCCTTTAGCAAACGGCGTTGCCGCCTGCCATTGTCGCTAACAAACGTGGGGTAGGTGGGGGGAAGATGGAAGATTCCGAGTGTTCCCCACCCCGTAAAAAGCCTGGGTAATTACAGCCTCGCCATCATCAACCTGTCCAATTCGATGATCATTGGAGCTGTGGTTGCCCTTAGAGTGGTTAGACTTTCAATATCCTCTTAATTGATCAATTGAGTCAAACTTCATATAAACCCCATTGGCGACACTAATATCTTTAGGGTTTTATCATGTCTACGGAAACTGACAATGACACGACCGTTTGCAACACGTTTAGTGACAGCCACAGCGTGATTTTGTCGGAGTCTGGTTTCGCCGCATATACCCTTTTGAAAGATGACGTCGGCAAGCTTTTCATCGTCTACCCTAATGGGACGATCCATCCGGCACAAAGAGTCACCTGTCAACGGCTGCCGACGGTTCGTTCGTTTGCATCGATGTCTCGAGACCCACCGGTGAAGCTCCCCACTCCATCGTCCAGTACTCATGATTTAATTGCCGATTGGGTCCATTCGACTCCTGGAGAACTTCACTCTCGTTACAGTCAATGTGATGCGATTTCGTTGAAACGAGCCCCATCAAGGCTTTCCCATTGCAATCACCCGTATACGTAAATCACAATACATTTGCTAACGTCAGTCTTAATCATTTTGCAGCCAGGTGACATTACACCCGTGCGACAATCGAAAATCCATCCCCGAACGATGGCCGATGACCTTAAGGCCCCCGTGGTTAAAGTGACGACGGAACCGATGCGGGAATTAGTCGACGCTGCCTTAGCACAAATTAGTGGTCCTAGTGGTGGAGTGGTGATCGAAGGGGATGGTCATTACGTGGGGAAAACCGTAGCCATCGCCGAGATCGTCAAGGCTAAGGGTGAAGTCGAGGCTCAATATAACCGCATTGCCATCATCGAAATTCCAAGAACCCCCACTACTGATTTACAGGAGATTCAACTCCTTAAACCGATCAAACGTCCCGTGATGAAGGTTTACTTGGGAAGAAAGCGTACCGATGTTAAGGGCTGGACCCATCAAGACAATTAACGGGACAATTGGACTTAGCATAAACAAAAGAATATATCATCAACAACAAGACTAATACATAGATTTCCTATCGCTTAATATATACACGAATAGGGCTTAAGGGTTAGTCAGTTGTGGCACCGTCTCCATAAAATCAGCTCATGGGGCCATAACCTGCAGGCAAGCCCGCGATCCAATGAGCTTCCGCTGTTTCCACCAGTCGCACCCACGCTCGCTGGCTTTGAAAAAAAAACCCGAACGGCTTACAATTCATTCCCCATAGCTTCCACCATGGTTGAAATTGACAAGGAAAACTTCAAGTTTGAAACCCCCCAATTTGACCCCCGGTTCCCCTACCAAAACCAAACCAAGCACTGCTTCCAATCGTACGTCGATTACCACAAGTGTGTCAACGTCAAGGGTGAAGACTTTGAACCTTGCCAAATCTTCTTCAAGACGTTCACTTCGTTGTGCCCGGTTGACTGGGTTGAAAAGTGGGATGACCAACGGGATGCTGGCAAGTTTCCCGTCAAGATGGACGCCTAAAAAGTCTGATAATTTGCTAGCATAATAAATCGGCCCTTATTTGTGGTGGATATTAAATATATACATGGTTACTGAATTGATTACCAAAACTCTTCATCGACCCAATTTTCGTTACGAAACTCATTCAGGTTAGCGTTGACGGCGTCGGGAGCGTACAAATCGGCGTACGGGTCATTTTTGGTCCGCTTGGCCTCGGCGTATTGTAACTCAAGCTCCTTATCAAGCCGTTCTTGTTCCTTCCTCTCCCGTTCAATCTCTTTTACAAGCTCCAGTTGAGCAGCAATAAACTCCTCGGTCAGCCCTTCGGTTTTCGACTTGTTAAGCTTATTGATGATGGCATTATCCTTTTTGGCCACCTTGACTCGTTTGACAAGCTTGGGGTTTTTAAATGTCACCGTCCCCGTATCCATCAGCCCGTCGGTATGAAGGTTTTCTACTGGAGTGTAGATGACGGTGACGTTATTAAGCTTATTACCCTTGATGGAATTAGCTTTCACCAACTGAGCCATTTGGTTTAACACTCCTTCATCGATATTAAACTGTTGGAACAGTTTCCATTGTTTAATCTCGTCGACGGTCAATTGAAGGTAGACATGAGCCAGTGACAAGTTGTCGACGTGAAACCAGATGTTTTTCGGATGGGAGTGGCGAATCAACGGGTCATTTTCGATTTTGTCTCGCCCCATATAAATCTGTCTTTCGATGTCAACGATTTCATCGGGGATGACGGCCTTGAAATAAAACACCATTTATCGATGGTTTGATCGATGATCACCATCATCACCTCGGCGCTACCATAAAGTACATTGAGTGCGTACAACACTGCGAAAAAATCACAATAGTAGAAAAAAACACAATAGTAAAAAAAACGGCTCATAGACCTGAGATTAGGAGCACGGAATTCATCATAAAGAAAACACGCTTTCGTTTTTATGGTTCCCTTCACCCAAGAATGTGGTTCGGCTAGGGGTTTCCCCGACACGACACTTATTCTCTAACGGCTTTTTTGCTTTTAGCTAAGCAACCGTTCGCAATCGCATATGATTGATCCCACCTAATCAGGTAAATGACACTACCCATTAATTAACCTCCACCAACTACCAACCTAATTATCACCCCAACCACCAACCATGCCCAAGTACGCTTTGTGAGTCGTTATGTGGGCTGGTTGTGCTATGCCGTGACGCTAATGTAGACGCAACCTTTGAACGGTACCTTGACGATAATCGGGGGTACATTCACCCGGGGAAAAGGGGAGCTGCTTCCAACGCTGAAGAGAATGTCGTCAACGGTCCATGTTTCCCAGGTCTCATTTCAATTAGAGTTAGTGATCATGTATTTAGCCTGATTGGGCGACCCTACCCGTGTTTAGTCTTGTGATGACATCATTGTGACGAGCGCGACCCATGGCCATCGATGAAATTAGCAAAATTCAACACACGCATTCTTTCACCAATGGATCTCCTACCACAAACAAAAGCTACTTAAATCAACAATTAGTTAGTTATAAAGGCATCATCAATTACACTGTTAGACGTTAACTACGTGTTTCTACGATTAAATTACAAATCTATACTTGTTCAGTCACTACCATCATGTTTGTTTTGTTATTGATGGTACCCCTTTGACGCGTTGACTCCATCTGTAGCTCGGCGTGGCGTGCATCATCTCTCGCTAGAACAAGGAGTGTGTCGCGGCGAGGGCGTGCCCTCTCGGCATAAAATCCACCCGCAATTGGTAGGGGCCGGGGCTCGTGTGCCGGGAACTTACCGGGTGCAGCGTACATGGTTAAAAAGCCACCAGCATTCCCTATCACTCAAGAAAAAAAAAAAAGAGAAGTTCCCTTCGGTCGTTGCGCTTTATACATTCGTTTTTCCCCATTACCATCATCTGATCGATTCAGATCATCATCCAACTTTAGTCCTTCCTTTCCTTTACTTCCTGGTGTCCGCAACGCCGATCAACTTCCATTTCCCTCCAGAGTCCAGACCATTCATTACCAACGAACCAAAAGACAATTTGCCGAAACTTACAACTTCCAAACAAAAACATGATTGACTACGAGCTGTTGTTCGAATTCGAAGCGCTGCTTGCGCTGACGTCGGTCCACAAAACTGTCATCATCCTGGAGACGTTGGAACTCAAAATCGAACGCCTCCGGTGTGACGAACAACCACAAGAGCAAACGTTCACCAAAGAAGACCTTACTCAAGTGTTTGAAGCATACCTGTTTACTGAAGATGAGTTTGTCACTTGTCCCAAATGTGGTCAAGGGTTGATGGATGAAGCCAAATACAAACAATGTTGCAAAAACTACATCTACAATAACGGGCAAATCACGTCCCATGTGGAGACGAGCTACTGGCTTGCATTTATGAATAACCCCGTCACCACCATCTCCACGTTGCCTTACTACACGCAATTGCTTTGTTTACAACAAGGCATCCCCAATCAATTACGCAGTCTTGTATGGGAGAAGTTGTTTCTCCTCGACCACACTCAATTACCAGAACTGTCACGGTTGGTGTTCGAAAACTTGCAGCATTCTTACAACACGGATATCTCCAAACAGATTGCCAAGGACTTGAACCGCACCTTCCCTCTGACCCACTTCTTCAAGCAACCGACGACGATCAAAAACTTGGATTTGATCCTTAACGTCTATGCCAACTTCGATTCCGAACTTGGGTATTGTCAAGGACTTTTATTCTTGGTCGGGGTCCTCTATTATCATTTCAATCTGGATTGCCAAATGACATTCCACGCCCTCATTTGCATTATGGATATCGAGCCCCAGTTGCGCAATATCTTCACCACCAACACCATGCTGGATACATTATCCCGATGGGAACGGGAATTCATTGATATCGTTCGTTCGACGGACAAGGAACTTGCCGACCATCTTTTCAACCTTGTCGAACCCCAAGCGTTCCTCTACCAATGGTGGATGTCGTTTATGCTGAGTCACCTGCCGGACTTACTGATCGTCAACCGAATCATGGACTTTTGCATGATTCAAGGGTGGAAAGTGGGATTACTTAAGATTTCACTCGGGTTGATTTTATCCAATAAACCCATCTTAATGGCGGTTGGTCGGGGAGACGAAGAAGTGATCTACCAACACTTGTTGAACGAACTGAAATGGGGTAATGTCATCAACAATTTGGACTTGTTCTTCGGGGATTTGTTATTACTGTGGGATGACGACATGTTTGTCGCTACTCTTGAACACCCAAAGAAAGACATGCAACGAGCAATGACGGCCGACCTGGTCGACCTGACCGACACTCCGCAAGCCCTGATGATGGAAAAGGTATTGAGTCTGATCGCCCCGTCGTTAGCGCTGTCCCATTCGGACCCCGCCGAACCGCTGCAACGTGAACGAGCCAGCCTGGATATTAGTGATACCATGACTAGCCAGCTGTCAGTGTCGGTGTTCTCTAAGAACCTGGCCCAGCCCAAAAATGAAATGGAATCGATTTACTCCGATTTGAGCGAACTGAGTGAGAACTACAAACTGTTCACCGACTACTTGAGGTTACCCCTGTACGCTCTGAAGAAGCTGGCCACCCCTAGTGACTTTGCTGGGTTCTCGGCCGATATCGTTGCCGCTGAGAATGAAGGGCTTAAGCAATTATTGCGGTCGGCACAACAGTTGCTTGATGATTCCAATCCCCAAGCCGCTGCTCTCAAGGAGGAAATTGGCCGGGTGTTAGGTTAACGTAACTTATAGATTAGGTTTGTTTGCTTATGAAATGACGAAATACATGAAAATTCAAATTGACAGTAATATACTCATTTAGGGGCCCTCATCGCGATCACAATTGCCGTAAATGTCTAACCAATCAAATAATAGGTTAGATAAAAGCAAGGTGTAAACACTAATAGTCACCCTATATTGAAACCCTAACAATTGCATTCCTACATCAATTAATCACACCCCTTTTTGTACCAATTATGCCTCACTGATAATTGCCATCTTGATCCCTAGACGTTTTTCGCCTCAAGGGTCGTGCCCGACACACTGGTGCCCGCCACCTTCGCACACAAAAATTTGTCGTCCACACTCTGGAGACTAGAACCTTTCACCAATCCCCCGGCCCTTGGTGTGTCAATTCCATTGTCCCTGTACTTTTTACTCGATCAATCGTGTCTGCCGGAGAAATCAGCCCCCAGGGCCCCGATCGAGAGTTTACCAAAGTTTTATTGTACCAGGTTTCGCTTGTGATATCCACTGTTAGTGCCACCAATCTCGACCACAGCAAGCGTCAACTTCAACACTTGGTGCAAACCCATCAATCACCGTCCACCGTTGCCACCGTCTTTCGCCAGCTTTTACCGAGGTCTTCCTTCGCCACCGGCTCGAAAACCCCCTGTGACGACCTCCTTAGTAACCAGCTTCAAGTTCTCGCCCAAACCCTCGAGCACTTCGACGAATTCGAGTCTGCATTTCGAGACCTCCTCGAAAACCACCCCAAAGTCTCATTAATCGAATTTGCTAAGTGGGTTCCCGATCTTCTTGTCGCATTTGTCTTTATTATTCGATTTGAATCTCGCGCCCCCACCGACCAAGTCAAGTCTTACATCCACTCGCGGTCGTTCGAGCTTTTAAGTCTTATCAAAACTCGTCAGTTCCCCGCAAATTATAACTGGCAGTTAGTCCTTGAGTGCTTACTTTCAACCGACAACTTCCCGTTCATCCACAAGCTTTTAGCCCTTCTGAGCTCGAAGGCATTTAAGCTGAACATTGACCCCATCTCGAAATTTTATCAAAAGATTTTAGGCATGTCATTCAAACAGTTATTACTCGAAATTGGCCCCGAGCACCTTTTGCCGGAAAAGTTGTTACTGCTGCTTTTACAAATAAAGCCTCAAGAAGTCGATCAATCCATCGCTCTCATCTTGCTGGAAGTGTTAGTACCTAATCTGCAAGGTTTGGGTTCCATGTTTGGCCGTGGCGCCCAACTGGTACCCGAAGCCAATGCCCGAGGTGCCCAACTTCAAGCTTGTTTCAAAGAGCATGACCAAAAGGCTACTGTAAACTGGTACGCCGTGTTTACTCATTTACAAGAGCTATTATTCGACCTGATGAGAAGGCAAACAGTACCGCTGGCACCCCTGTTTACACTTTTGTTTCTGGCACTTGATTTCAAACCGGGGATTATTGACTTTTTCCTCAGTTTTGAGTGGTACTTCAGTCTGCAGTTGTTGTACGCATTGCACACCATGAATCCGCATGAGGGTGGGTTCGATGTTTGTGCCCTGAAGAATATCACTAGATGCTTTGAAGAAAACGTTGGACCGCCCTCAATCTTACAGTTCGTCAACATCGGTAAACTTGAATTGACGGTGGCAAACCGGTTGCCGCCTCAAGAGTTTGAGCGTGATTTCGCCACCTTCCCGGAATATCTTCTCGTCGCCGCTCTCACCATCGTCGAGAAGCTGCAATTCCTCAACCAAATCATTGACCGCTTTTTTGCCACTCTTCTTGACCAAGACCTGGCGGCTCTCAATGCGGTTGTATCAAAATTCAATGAGTTAGACCAAGCATTGCTTTTGCAAAAGGCCACCCTGTACCTCAGTCAGCGTCCCCACCTCGGAGCAGCCATCACTATCGTCAAAGCCATGTCATCGGTTACTGGTTTGTTGGACACTTGGTTGACCCACCTCTCGTCGAATCATCCAGCGTTGACGATGAAGGTTGCCGTGGAACTGTCTCACTTTGGTTACGACTACAAACTGGTAATTGACGCCCGAACCAGTCGCGATTTACCTGAAGCCGACCGTAAAGCGTCTTTCGGTGCTTTGGCTGACATTATCGATGAACATGCTCATATGGATTATGATAAAGGTCCTCAGCCCATGCTCGCTATTCCCACGGTGTTTTACTTGCTTGAAAAGGTGAAGACTCTGAATGGTCTCATCGATGCCGAGCGTCTCAAGAACTTACAGTTGTTATTGCTTACAACCTACCCTCGACTTATTAACTTCGGAAATGGTCATGACCAGGCTATTTTGGCAAATGCCCAAGCTCTGCCGCTGTTCCCTTCAACGGTGGAGCTGGAAATGAAGTCATACTACTCCAAGATGTACAACAAGGAAGTTGAAATCAAGGAAGTGGTGGATATGTTGATCCAGTTCAAAGTGAGTGACGATCCGCATAAGCAAGATGTATTTGCGTGCATGATTCACCTGTTGCTTGACGAATATCGTTTCTTCTCTGAGTATCCACTTTCTGCATTGGCGCTGACATCGCTTCTCTTTGGTGCATTACTTGAAAAGGATTTGATCACTGGCACTACTCTCACTGTGGCACTCAATTTCATTTGGGAACTGTGCAACCAACCAGTCGACTCCCATTTGTTCAAGTTCGCGGTGCAACTGTTATACAACTTCAAACTGAGATTGCACGAGTATCCCATCTACTGCAAGCATTTACTCGAGTGTCAACTGTTGCATAACCACGCCAAAATGTATCAGATTGTGAAGGATGCACTGAACGGCATTCCCTGCGGCGCTGCCACCCAACCGCAACCTCTGACCCCGCAGCCGGCGCTGGATGGCCCGAAGTACCACCTGGTGGGTAGAGTTCTGGTCCCGGGAACGCCCCAGGAAACTCCCAATGAGCAAACCAAGGACAAGTTGTTGTTCTACGTCAACAACATGACATCTGACAACAACAAGTTGAGCGAGATTAGGGAGTTGTTAAAGCCTCAATACTTGCTGTGGTTCGCCACTTACCTTGTCGAGGACCGGGCTCAATTAGAGCCGAATAATCATGACATGTATGCTCTGTTGGTATTTTCGTTGGAGAACCCGCAATTTTACCGCTGGGTGATTTCGGTGACGTTGAAAAGTGTATTGTCATTATTGACATCGTCGTCGCCGGGTGCTAATGATAAGGCGCATCTCAAAAATTTGGGTGGATGGCTTGGTAAGATGACTTTAGCTCACGATGTCGCCCTTTTACGTGACCATTTGGCAGTGAAATATCTTCTTGTCGAAGCTTACCATCTTCAACTGTTGCCCGTCGTCATTCCTTTCGTGTGTAAGATTTTGGATCAAGCCCAGCACTCGAAAATCTTCAGGCCGCCTAACCCGTGGACAGAAGGAATTCTTAAGGTTTTGGCAGAATTATATGATTGCGCTGACTTGAAACTTAATCTCAAGTTTGAAATTGAAGTCTTACTCAATCTGTTCAAGCTCAAGATTAGCGATATCGAGCCGCTGACCTTGATCCGGTCCCACAACTCGCTGGCGTTGCCTCAATTATTCGGTCAAGAGCCCGTGGTTCTGCTTGCTGGCGATATGGGTCGCCTTTCCCTTTTTGACAACCAAATGCCGGTTCACTTGCAACAACAATTGGCAGCTCAACAGCAACAGGTCCGTCAACAGCAACAATGGGTTGCCCAACAGCAGCAACTTCGCCAACAACAACAGCAGCAATTGCAACAGCAGTACGTCCAACAGCCACGTCAACAAGTGCCTCAGTACGACACCCTGTTCTCCAATCTTGCTGGCAACACCATTTTTACCCAACACGCCAACTTGCGCAGAGCATTCCAAGCTCTGTTGGCTCGTGCGGTTCGTGAATGTGCGGTGCCAATTTTGAATCGCGTGCTGGAGGCGGTTCTTACTACTACTCACGCTCTTGTCGCTAAAGATTTTGCTACTGAGGGCGACCCTCAAAAATTGCGCAAGGCCTATCAGACCATGGCCCAGCAATTGACTCATGCAATGGTATTATGCCTGGGTCGTAAGTTGTTAGCCGAAACCATTGAGGCGACGATGATTCAATTGATGGGTACCACCAATCCTCAGGACTTCCCTGCCGCCGAATTGAGTCAAGCAATTCAAGCGAATGTCGGTCTTTGCGTGGAAATCGTTGCTAAGATTGCTTTGGATAATACTGTCGAATTGATTGATGAACGCATGCACCAAATGGTGGCGGCTCGCGAAGAACATCAACAAAAGCACCGTGGCGAACCTTATGCCGATGAGGGTGTTGCCGAGTATGCATTCCTGTTGCCGCCTCCCTTAGGATTGCCTCGTGAAGGTATTCTGGCCCAGCAGATGGCGATTTACGAACAGTTTGGATTTGTGAAAGACCCGCAGTCAGCTGCCGCCGCGGCTGTACCAACTGTTCCCGGATCGGCGGTGCCTCCAACCGCCACTGGTGTTCCCTTGGCTGCGCCGGCGCCCACAGTTGCGCCAGTTGTTCCTGAGCTGGCGGCAGCCATCCAGGAAGATTCGTTCGACCAGTTATTTGCCGCTATCACCCAAAACTGTGATAAGGCTATCTCCATGTTGGGGGAAACCCAAGAAACGAAACTTGTGGAATTGCCTGTCACGCATCCCATCATGGTGGCTCTCACACAAGCACTCACTGTGGCTCAAAGCAATGCCCTCAAGTTCCCCGAACTCTTGCTTAAAGCCGCTCAGTATGCGGTTAACTGCTTGTTTACCCAAAGTCATGAAAACCCTATGGCCACCGAAATTTATGTGGTAATTCTTGACAAGTTATGTGAATATTCTCCGCTGACGGCCAAGGATGTTACTTGGTGGCTCGTACATCTGAGTGACCAACGTAAGTTCAACGTGCCGGTGATATACCTGTTGCTCAAGGTTCAACTAGTGGCGCCTTCAAAACTTGACGCTCTGATCGGAAAGCTTATTACTGAAACGAAGCTGGCCGTGGTAGTGAAGTTTGCCGCTGACTTGTTGCTCCAGGTGTTTGGCGGTGATTGCCCCGAAGATGAACGCCCGGTGGCATTACGCCTGGAATTTGCCCTCACCATCAAGGCATTGCAAGGATACGATGGCGACGATTCGGAGGCAGTTCAACGAAGAGATGCTTTGCTTGAGCAATTGCTGACGAAGATGAACCCCTTCCTGGGACAAGACATGTACTCCCAACTAGGCTACGTGTTTGTCGAATGGAACAAGCTCGTCAACCACCCGCAACATACGCCGGCGTTGAAGCGGGAATTTGTCGCCCAATTGGTGCGTCAAGGTGTTTTAACTAACCCCAAGGCATTGGTGACGCTTGTTCGTGCTGCTCTTGATATATCTATGACTCTGTTCGCATTCGAACACGAAATCAGATTGCGTACTTTGCACGAGCAATACCTTGCAGTTGATGCTCTTGCCATTTTGATGGTGGAACTTTCTCTTGCTAATGGTTCTCATGCCGTCGACTTTTTCACCAAGATGATGGCAGTGGTGGTACAAGATTTCGTTGCTTCGCATGAAGCCGAAGCCGCCACCGGTGGAGCAGCATCGACAGCTTCGCCGATTCAATGGAACGAGAGAGCATTCTTCCGGTTGTTCTCATCGATATTGTCGGCGTGGGCAGACGCGCTGATTTATAATGTCAATGCTACCACCGACGTTGATGCTGAATTCTACACGTACATTGGTGATGTGCTTGTGGGTCTTCAGCCCATCATCTTCCCGGGGTTCACGTTTGCTTGGATTTCGCTCATTGCCCATCGTATGCTTTTGCCTAAGTTATTGGAACTTGACGATGCCAAGGGTTATCCGGTTGTTGTCAAATTCTTGACGGCAGTGATGAAATTCCAAACGGTGTATGCTAAGGACTTTAACCACGACATTACTCTGGTGATTTTCAAGGCGATTAGCCGAATTCTTATTGGCATCGCTCATGACTATCCCGAATTCTTGGTTGAATGCCACTATCAATTGGTGCTGGGCTTACCTCGCGGGTTTGTACAATTACGGAACATTATTTTGAGCGCTGCACCGAAACTGGTGACGATGCCGGATCCTTTCACTCTGGGACTCAAGGTCGAGCGATTGGCTGGCATCAATGACGCTCCCGTGGTGAACTACAAACCTATGGAGGATTTGATCAAGGTTGGGCTCAAGAAGCCGGTTGAAACCTACTTGAGAATTCCGGCGCCCACGTTGATGCGCAACATCTACGCCGGGATCAAGCTTAACCACCCCAAGGATGTGCACGATATGGGATCTCACGACGTTGTTCACTACAACATAAAGCTCATTAATGCACTTGTGTTGCACGTGGGGATCCTGGCAGTCACCGAAAAGTTACCCCTGCTGAGTGCTCGCTTCAACCCTAAATCGTCGCAAGTGGCATTACTTGTGGACTTGATGAATTTTGGTCTGGACGAATTCAAGTTCCACATGGTGAATGCCATTGCCAACCAATTGCGGTACCCCAACTGTCATACCCACTGGTTCATTGGCATCATCCTCTACTTTTTCCTGTCGAGTCAAATTTGGGCGTCGCCGGAAGTCAAGTTGGAGATTCAGGAAATTATCACCCGAGTGTTATTGGAGCGTCGCATCGCGGCTAAACCTCACCCCTGGGGCTTGACCATTGTTTTCACCGAGCTTATTAAGAATGAAGACTTTGGGTTTTTCGAATTGCCATTCGTTAAGCTGGCATCCCCCGAGTTAAAGTCGATTTTTGACGCCTTAGCCGTTAATGTCAAGGGTTCTTCCACCAAAGAACCCGAAACTGTATCATAGTGTATCATAGAAATTTTACGAAGTTAATTAGTCAACGTGGTAGAGGCATGGTTAATTAGTCAACGTGGTAGCCGAATGGTGCCATAGTCGTTTGCCTTGCTTCATCAACTACAATGGAAGAGCAGGTTCAAGCGTATGTCTGCGTGGCGGTGAAACGCGTGTCGTAAGCCTAAAGTCGGCTTAGGAAATTACGGCTCTGTAGCCCATTGTTTAAATGTTCGAAGGGTAGGCATGACGACGTCATTTATACTTTCCGGAAAAATTCCTACTGATCTGGAGACGATAAACTAATCATTAGCTCCAGATCAAATGAGCTACCATAAAGACTGCCCCTTATTCGAAAGGGTTGTATAATTTCGGAACTCATGACTCGACCGTATCAATCAATTCTCTCCCCCGAAGTGTGGAATGTCACCGGTTTCCGTAGTGTCTGGGTTTATATTGATGCCGTGCTTGACGCCTTGGATAATATTGACCCATTATCTGATCCTACGTGCCGTTTACCGAGCTACGATCCTGCGGCGAATGAAGCAGTACGACCGTTGAGAACTCGTCGTCGTCAGAATAACGTAATTGACAACACTGCGATCAACGTTAAGCGCAGTATTCACTATTTTGAAGGGAGTTTCTGGCCCTACGATGATCAGCCCACCACTGACGTTGAACCGTCGACGGTAGCGACAGTGACCACGTGTACTGCAAGCGTCGTCGATCGTTGTCCTTGTGTGTCTGAGCAAGTATATGGTCGTTATTGTTTAGTTACCTCTTGGTGATTTTTCTCGGTACCTCCACGTGGGGTTGTGCCAAACATATAATGCGATAACCTCTTCCATTTACAATGTCAAATTATGGTTAGCTTAGCTGCTTATTCGCGTGCTCTTCACCACGGGTTGTTCCTCTTGGACAACTCGGATGGTATTGCTACTCCTCAACAGGTGGCTAATGAACAATACAATGTGATCAACTTTTTAGGTGGTGCGGGTCCTTACAAACAGAACCGAGGGTTTGGCATTGATCCTAACCCCCCGGCTCAATGTAAGGTCGAACATGTCCAGCTCATGAGTCGTCACGGAGAAAGATTCCCGTCCAAAAAGGATGGGAAGCGGTTTGAAGATATTGTTGCCCTTATGAAAGATTACAAAAAGGACCACGGTGATTTGAAAGGTGACCTCGAATTCTTCAACAATTATGAGTATTTCGTCAAGAACTCTGACTATTACGAAAAGGAAACGGATAAAGACAATGCCAATTCGCCTTATCTTGGCCTTGACGATGCCTACATCCATGGTCAAGCCTTCCGCAAGAAGTATGGCCATTTGTTGCCCAAGAACTCCAAGTTCCCCGTGTTTTCGCTGAACCTGGGCCGGTGCTTCTACACTGGTAAGGAGTTTGCCAAGGGGTTGCTCGACGACGATAACTTGCAAAACGCCGAGTTTGTCGTGGTTGATGAATCGCACAAAATGGGTGCCAACTCGTTGACTCCTAGAAAGGCCTGTAACGAGGATGCCATCAATGAAGACCAAATCAAAAAGTACGACAACTCGTACCTTGACGACGTGGTCAAGCGCTGGCAAAATGACAACCCTGGCTTGGACATTTCCACCTCTCAAGTGAAGCTGTTGATGCGGATGTGTGGGTTTGAAATTAATGTCAGAGGTTGGGGTCCCACGTGTGAAATCTTCACCACCGAGGAATGGATCCGTTATCTGTACGGAGGTGACATTGCTAACTACTACAGTTTGGGCAGAGGTAACCCCATGGCTGCCGTTATGGGCTCGGAAATGGCAAAGGCTAGTTTGAAGCTTTTGCAAGACGACAAGTCTGACAACCAAATCTTTGTTGCGTTCACTCACGACACCGACGTTGAGTTGATGCTTACCGCGCTCAACATCGTTGACCCTAAGGAAGACTTGGACGTTGACCGTGTCGTTTTCCCTAGTCCTTACCGGGTTGCCGAAATCGTCCCTATGGGGGCTCGCGTCTACATTGAACGTTTGAAATGTGGTGACGACGACTATGTTCGGTTCTTGGTCAACGATGCCGTTTACCCCATTCGTAAGTGTCAAGACGGTCCTGGTTTCTCTTGTCATTTGGATGACTACAAGAAATACTTGGACAAACAATTCCGCAAAATCGATTACGTCGAAGATTGTAAGGTGAAGAAGGATGTTCCGCATGAGCTCACGTTTTACTGGGATTACACCACCGTCAAGTACAACGCTTCTCTCATCAACAAGTAACCAGTTTATTTAGTTTAATTGAATATATTATTGATAAGGTTAATTTGCACACTGACATCGCGCGCACTCCATACTGTGGGGCCTATGTCATGAGCCCGCGCACGCGATGTCATCGCGGTTTGATTATCTACTGCGATACCTACTAAGTCCTGCAATTATGACACTGCTGTTGGGGTATCAAAGCGGGGAGCTTCTCGTTGAACTTTCCCAGGTTCTTGAGGAGCCCCGCAACCTTCTAGCATTCATTAAGAAAGGTCAACTCCCTCGGCTTTTGTCGGGATGGTCATATTTTGGCAGTACCAATGATCATCAAAATTTCCAAGAGATTACCTCCAAACTTGCCCGGCTTGGATACTTGATTAACGCAGTATCTGGTAAGATTGGAGATGAATTCAAAGATCTTCATGCTCCAATGGTTGAGCTACGGCCGCAGGTAATTCAATATTATCGGGACCTCATGGACAACTACTCGAAATATGTCTACCGAGCACTTTCAAATAACCGGTATCTTGTGATTAACCTGATGTTAAAGGTTCTTACTCAAGCAATCAAGTTTGACCCGATTTGTGCTAATGACCTTTTGAACTCGTTCGATTTCAACTTGGCATCTCTTCCTAAATTACTCGTTTCGTCTAGTAAGTTTGGTATTCAACCCGTGGGGAAGGAAGATGTTTCCATGAGACACAACTTCATCGTCTTTTGGACGCTGCTTATGGGTACAATTGGACCCATTCATCGCAGTGATCTCTTGATTCAAAGTCACAAAATCATGAACACTTTATGGAAGCATATGGTTGATAGTGACAATGAAGCGACGCTTCAAATCATCTTCGAATTCATCAGCGATAAAATTTTGGACGAGAGCTCAATGAAACGGGGAACCAAATGTAAGATTCTCAATGAGAACTTTATGCATAAAATCGTCCAATTATACCCACGTCTTGACAAGGCCTTTTGTGACAGATTGAATAACCTCTTGACGAAAATGGCGACCGATTCTAAGAATGGTTTGGCATTTACAGTACTGCCAGCTCAATTATGGCAAAATGAAGGCGGAGTGGTGATGGAAATCAACAAGAAGAAGATTAATGTGTTCAACAACCTCATATACGTCTTGCTTACGGCTCTTAAACCTTGGGAGCATTATAGCCAACAGGTACTTGTTATGGATATCTTGAAGCATCATCAAATTGAATTACTTGGTCCCTATATGAACTGGATGGTTCAAAATGGTGGGGGCTATCATGACCCTTCTTTGTCGCTGTGGTGGATCGGGCACACTCTTTTATACACCAACATTCTCCAATTGGATGTTGATCTTTCAGGGGACGCTGATTCCCGAAAGTTAGCCGAAATCATTGCGTTGGCTCCTCTTTCAAAGTCATGTTACATGAAATGTTTAAGTTCGCCTACACCGATGATCAATCAGTTTGCTTTGAATTTAGTCGTGTACACTCTCCAAAAATTGGAACGTGTTTTACAACTAGGAGTTTGTCCTCGACAGGAACTCGTTGAATTGACGTTTCAAAACCTTCCCGATATCACCAGAATCGTTGAATTGTACAGTGGCGACTCCGTGCCCAGAGTCACCAAACTTACTTTGCTCAAGATTATGAACTACTACGAACAACTTTACACCGTACCCCAAGCTCCCAAGGCAGCAATCTACAAGTTGGCAACTACAGGGATTAACGACAAACAAGTTCTGAATTTTGATTTCGTGTTACTCGATTTGTACCTCCAGATTTTGGCAGCACAAGATCGTGATCAAGAGCTCAAGTGGTGGGTGGCACTGAAAGATAAGAACTCTTTCTTCACGTCACTTGTGAAACTCAGCAGTCGAAACCCCGATGGTCGTGCCGAGTCTATCTTGATCAAGCTTGTTGAAAACACAATCATTTTCAAAGGAGACCTTATAGAGCTGCCTGTGGCAGCACTCATTCGGTCTGTCCGTAATGTCGAAATTGAAGATGTATGGAGTCTTCTTGATGAGCTGATTTCTCGTGCAATGAAGACGCCATACAAGTATCTCGACATTGCACACAAACATAACGGTGTCACGCTTTTCGCTGTGGTGATTGTTGAACAATTCAAGTTTGCTCTCGATAAAACTACTGATAAGTCGGCTCTTTTGTCTTGGTTAGGCAAATTGATGCAGAACTTAGTGGTGATTGGAGAACGCGAACAAGATTTGAAGGGGTTAGTACAGGACTATGACGTTTCCTTGAAGGTTGAACTGAACGACGACGTCGACTCTTTCAGTCTGTTGATTTTGAGTCCCAAGCTCAAATCAAAGCTTTCTGCGTTGGAGAAGAAGCGTATCATTAGCAAGTATGAGTTTGGTCTCGGCTTGCTTCGCTTCATTGAGGAAAAGGATCCCCAAGTCATCGTCGTCGTGTTCAAAATGATGTGTGATTACTTTTTAGCCGTCAATGATGCTGCTCTTACTGAGTATGTGTTGAACAGCCCTAAGTTTTATGAGAAATCTTGGGACAATAAGCTAAAGCGCGATCTCATCAACGAGTTACTTCATGTGGCAACCAAAGGAAAGCCCAGCGATACTTACGCCAACAGGTTGGTTATGAAATCACAAGAAGTGTCTGGGTTTGCCTGGATCTTGACAGATAAAGAAATCAAGGAGTTGCTTCAAGAGGATATTGTCGATGATGACTTGGCCACTGAAATTATCAAGAGAAAAATCACAGTCGATCAAAAATGGTTTTACAAGCCTCAAAACATGGAGATTGCATCCAATCTTGTGGCTAATGGGTTGGTTGAATTTTCGGAAATCGATACTAAGTTGGTGGTTAATCCCCAGTTAATTGCTGCCTTTATTACATCGCCCGATGCTTCAATTCGTGAGCAAGCTTTAGATTACATCACTGGAAATATCACTGATCCCGAGTTAATGGTTTATGTTGCAAGCCTCGTGCCCGATATTTCGGAAGACTTCTTAAGCGGAGCAGAAAAGCATGCGGTAGCCATGGTGGAGAAGCCTAAAAGTTTGACACAATGGAAACAAGCCTTGACAGTATTGAACAGACGGAAGATTCATCTGGTTGGCTTACTTGATGCTGTGACTACTCATGGTGACATCTATGGGTTTTGTCCACAGTTTGTGGAAGCTTTGAAAGACAATTATTCCGAGTCTCCAGAAGGTCGAAAATGGCTCCATAAATGTATGCTTTACATCACTAAGGTATACGCAGAGTGTTCGACAATTCCCGAGTCGTTTGATGAGTTTATGTCAGAGTTGAGTGAGGTTATCGGTGCAGAATTGTGGAAGATCGTACCCCTGGCAATCATCAACACTCAACTTGAGGTGTTTGCTGCACACAAGGAGTGGGTCAAGCATGAAAGATACCTCAACTTTGCATTGAAAGTAATCAAACTAGGAAACTCGGCGATAAATTACGAGAAAATCCTACAAATCTTCATTACCAATTCTGCCATGCCACTTTATCAACTGCCCGGTGTTGAAAATGCCAAGTGCCGCGAGATTTCCGCCGAAATTATTTCCAATCTTTATCAGTTGGGTGCTACCAAATGTGCCACTCCTTTGTTCCAAGAACAAGTGTTGCTTCTTTATTTGGGTTCAACCAGACGTGAAGATATTTTGCTCAAGGAAGTTCTCAAACTGATTGAAGGTAAACTCTCTCAATCTTGGATTGATGGAGTAGTGGAGTGGGAGATGAGCGAAACCACTCGTAATGATCAAAGTGAGTATGGTTTGGAAGAACCAAGACTTATAACCAAAGGAAAGCTGGGGCTTGTTGTACTGCTTTCCAAGATATTCTTCCAGAATACCACTCATGCCCTTCAAAAGCCGATGACTGGACCTTACCATGATACTGTTTACGACCTCGAATTTTTGTTGCTGATTATCATTAGTAATGACGAGCTCGTCAAGGTCGGCGAAGAAGTGAAGTTTGACGTCAGTAAGATGGTGGCAGCCGAAGTGATGCCGTTGTTAGTTTTGGCCATGGGCTATGACAACTTACGGAGTTTGGCCGCCCCGATCATTAGTGGTATGGTGCGGTATTTGAACCAACAGGCCGAGGTCAAGGATAACAAGGTTTACATCATTTACTTGTCCAATATCTTGTACACCCTTCAACAAGACTATGCTGCTAAAATCCCCCACCTTAACTGGTACATTTACGCTCAATTTGGTCAGCTTCTCGCAAACCCGGGGCATTTCATGTACGAGCCCACCTACAGGTTTGTCCTTGGTCATCCCAAGCTTACGTCGCGAGATGTTCCGTTGGTGCTGGTGATTGCCAAAGCAGGAGCCACTCTGACCACTGACGAAGAGGATAACTACTATAAGCAAGTGTCGTGGTTGCTTCAAGTTCTCCGCGAGGGTATCGTCATGTCTGACGATGTGATGCTCATCAGAAACATCGGAGTCATCGAGTGGTGTCTTACCTTATACCAATCGCCCTATGCATCGATGAGAATCAAACTGCTTGTGCTTGAGCTCATTGCCAAAATCCAAGAAGTGGAACTGGGTATCGACGTCCTTGTCACTCGGTACGCTGGTTTAGGGTGGCTTGAACAACAAATTCACCGAGGCGAAAACGTGTTCGATGACCAGCTCCAACTTAACCTTGAAAAAATCATGTTAAGGTTCGGGATGGGAGCGACGAAGCGGGTGAGAGATTGGGCCAATGGCGACGTCGACCGAGCGGTGAAACGAGTTCGGGGGGAAGCGAGTTCGGGGTCGGCTTAGGTGAAAAATTATTTTGCATATGGATCACTTTCTAGACCTTTAGGCGTTAATAATTAATTACATGCATACACAACCGTTTGTCGTAATTGAGCCGCAACCATGCTAGTGTGCATTTAATCGCCATCGTATGCGCAACAATAGTGGTTGTCTAACTATCGTATTATGTGTAATCCTACCTAATCGTCCGCCCCTGTGGATTGCTTTGTATTTGCCACCCCTGTGACATCGTAATTAGGTTCTACGACTTCGGTAGGGATGGAAATGGTTAGAGGTTACGACGCTAAGCACCCACGTTGGCTATTGTCGTCAAATTCATCTCAATAACCTCGACAATTTCATTGTGAGAGAAAGGGTCCCCCCTTGCCAACGAAAAATTTCAGATGCGAACAAAGATCATTATCGCAGTGCAGGAATTCAAGGATCGGTTGTTTACATCACCATGGGGGTAAGTACCAACCCGGTCTTCACGACACCTTAGACCGCTACTAATCACCAGATAAAGAGTTTGATGCACTATGGCTTTGATTTGGTGTTGGTGCTGATCATTTTGGCCGCAGTCCACCGCAACACCGGTCTCGTGTTCGACACCAGTCATTTCGGGTCCGTCGATATTCGCCGGTGGTTTGGTAACTACTTGGCTATTGGAGAACGAGGCTACGACTACACGGTGCTGTTATTACGAATGCTGGGCTACTTTAAACAACGGAACTTGATGTTGGACTTGGCTGAACGCAAAGCCAACGAGTTGTTGAAGAGCACGGGGCGGGACGTGACCGAGTTCACCGAAGTAAGAGAGATCCAGTAAGTAGAAACACAGTAATATCACCATCCGCTTTCTCACTTGTAGTCATCAGTCATCCCTTTGTAAACATACCGTCACCTCGATGACTGAGCCGCACTCACTCACTATGGACGAGTTGGTGGTACGCTTTAAACAAGCGATTGAACAGGAACAAAAGGCAGACACCGATGATGCTGAAGCCTACCTCAAGAACTACTCGCCTAAGAAACTAGCCCGGTTGGGGCTTGCTATTACCAACTTGGTATTGGCCAGTACTCGGACGGGGTTGGGAGGCAAAACCGTGATGGAGTTCGAGCTTGATCTGGCAGTGGGGGATAAACAAATTGAACTGGGACTAATCCGGACCGGAGATATCGTCAAAGTGAGTAACCATGGTGATAAAGTGGTGGATTTTACGGCGGTGGTGGTGAAAATCACATCGGCGATGGTGGTGGTATCTACCGATGACGAAGGGGCCGAGGTTAATGACGATGTCCGCTGCTGGATGGCTAAAGTCGCCAATAGCGTCACCTATCGGAGAATGACGACGGCGATGAATAAACTCTCCGAGCTTCGGGATCCCGACAAGACTGATGTCATTCGGCTTGTGTTAGGAGAAACTAAGTTTACGCCGCCGCCGCCGCTGAAACAACCGCCGGTATTTTTCAATCGTCAGCTTAATCAGCTGCAACAAGATGCCGTTGATTTCGCCTTGAGATCACCGATTACCATCATTCATGGTCCTCCCGGTACCGGCAAGACCTATACCGTGATCGAGCTCATCAAACAGCTCGTAGCCCAAGGCGAACGAGTGCTCGTGTGTGGTCCGTCGAATATCTCGGTGGATACGATTTTAGAGCGGCTATCGGGGAATCTTGAGCCAGCGCCGACATCGGCATCGACGAAAACCCGGCGGGTCCTGAAAAAGAAACTCCAGCAAAACGATGAAAAAATCATTCGTATCGGCCACCCGGCCCGCCTCTTGGAACAAAACCTTCGCCACTCGTTAGATGTGTTGCTGAGTGCCAAGGGCGGTGGGGATAACCGTGAGTTACTTGCGGACATTGCTAGCGAAATCAACACCACTTGGGGTCAAATCCGAAAGTGTAAGAAGTATGGTGAACGGCGCCAGTTATACGGCGAGCTTAAGGAGCTTAAACGAGAAATGAGAGCTCGAGAGAAGTCGGTAGTCAGTGATCTCATCACTCGAGCTAAGGTGGTGGTGAGCACCCTCCACGGCGCCGCCGCTTACGAGTTAACCAGCTTGTACAAAAACGATGCATTGCACTTGGGCCCCGATCTGCCATTGTTTGACACCATCATCATCGATGAGGTGTCGCAGCTGTTAGAGCCGCAGTGCTGGGTACCACTTATCAACCATTTGGGGTGTAAGCGATTAGTGATTGCTGGCGATAACCAACAACTCCCGCCGACGGTGAAACTGGCACCAGCGCTAGAAACGACCCTTTTCGATCGGCTTATGACTATTGGCGGCGACCAATATAAGCAATTGTTGGACGTGCAGTACCGCATGAACCGGTGCATCATGGAGTTTCCTTCGACCACTTTGTACGATGGCAAGCTCAAAGCCGACGCCAGTGTGGAAAATATCACCTTCGACCATGTGCCGGTGCTAGTATGGTACGACACGCAAGGCGGCGACTTTGAGGAGCGAGTAGAGGACGATCTGGCCATGTCGACGGGATCGAAGTACAACGACATGGAAGCGACGGTAGTGTGGAACCACGTCGCCGAACTTTTAGGCTTGGGGGTTAGTGCCGACGTCATTGGTATCATTAGTCCCTACAATGCTCAAGTCCAACGGTTACGACGGCTGGTACCTCCAGCGGCACTGGGGGTGGAGATTTCCACCGTCGATGGGTTTCAGGGGCGAGAAAAGGAGGTGATCATCATCCTGTTAGTCCGCAGTAATAACCACGGCGAAGTGGGGTTTTTGCGAGACCAACGACGGTTAAACGTCGCCATCACTCGCGCTAAACGGCATCTTTGTGTCATCGGTGACCTCGACCTCCTCGCTCGCTCCCAAGTCGATTTCCTCACTCGGTGGGCCGCCGACGTCGAACTCAACTACGATATACGTTATCCTGACCCCAATGAAACCGTTGCCGTTGGTCTTGATGCCGCGGTGACAATACTGTAAAGGGTTTCTCGATGCAGGTAATATGTATACAATCGTATTTCTTACGCGCCTAAAAGGGGGGACCGATAAAGGGGGGATGCCCGTCGGTGCGTGGCCCTGGCTTGCCGCCGGCAGGGTGATTAATGGAGGACGACTAAGCACGACCACTCCAACGGCATGTGGGCCCTTGTCTAGAACGCAGTTAGTCTTGTTCCTTGTTTTTTCCTCGTAAACTGGAATCCCCATTTACGCCGAATCAACCTCAACGCATAACCCAAACGTCGCCTTGAACATTCTCCTGTCCCTTGTCTTGCCACCTCGAATTCCCAACCAGAGATTCCCTACGCACACTCGCACGTTTACAAGTTTCGTTCACAGATTAATCCCCCACACCGAGATGATGACATCGACGACGACACTCGAGCCGAGCCTGGAGAAGGGAGGAGGGTTTTTAGGTTAAGGGAAGGCGTCATGATGTCGTTGGGGGGCGCCGGCGGCAGTTGGCTGGGGGGCGTTTGATTGGGGGAGGTCCGGCTTTGTGGCGTGTTTAGCCCTGATGTGCGGAACGCCGCCCGCGCTCATATTCAGTGGCAGGGAATTTGACCCGATCGAGGCGCGTAAGCTAACCGTGCAGGGCATTGGCGCATATGTACATTGTACGTGGGTCGACGCGGGGCTCGTACTCAGAAACATTCTCACCGTGGTGTGGGTCTGCCTCATTTAAATAGTCGCCGTCGTCCCCCTCCATCGTCTCCCCAAACCCGTCCGTTCCTTACATCCCCCTCCCCCTCCCTCCTTGACCTTCCTGGTTACCCCCGTTTACCCTTACGATCTTTACAATGAAGTTTTCCGCTGCCGTGGCTATCGCCTCCACCCTCGCCTTCGCTAACGCTGCTGCCGTTAGAACCGTCACCCAAATCCACTGGGTGACCCAAGGTGTCAACCAAGCTCAGCCCACCGCTGAAGCCGGTGCTCAAGTCACCGTCACCGTCTACGCTAACGGCAACGCCGCTCCTACTCAGCAACCGGAACAACAACAACAACAGGCTGCCACCACCTTGGTGACCAAGCAAGCCAACCAGGAAGACGCTCAAGTCACCGAAGGCGTCCAGAAGCAAGTGGCTCCTCAAGCGACGTCGCTGGCTCCTCAACCCCTGTCGACTTCGGACTCGGGGTCGGCTTCGGGCCCCAACGAGTTTGCCCAACTGATGTTGGACATCCACAACAAGCTTAGATCGAAGCACTCGCTGCCGGCGTTGCAATGGGACGCCACCATCGCCCAATTTGCCCAAGACTACGCCAACGCTTACGACTGCTCGATGAACTTGAAGCACTCGGGGGGTAAGTACGGTGAAAACCTCGCCGTCGGCTACCAATCGGGCCCCGACGCCGTCCAAGCGTGGTACGACGAAGTCAACGACTACACCTACGGTTCCAGCAGACTCGACCACTTCACCCAAGTGGTGTGGAAGGGAGCCTCCAAGCTCGGGTGTGCCGTCAAGGCGTGCCAAGGTCAAGGCCACGGCTACTACGTCATCTGCAACTACGACACCGGTAACGTCATTGGCCAATCGGCTGCCAACGTCCTCCCCAACTAAGTGAGAGTGGATACGTCCCCTCCTTTATGACCTCTAACGACTTGCGCGTAACCGCAGTCGACGATATCTGATTCCTGTCAAAATGATCCGACTTTGTTTTTTTGTATAGTTCTTTTTTCACCTGTTTATTTTTGGGAGATGTTTTTTAGGCTAAACTGAAATATATGACTAGACTTAGCCGAAACGCATCAATGCCCCCACCGAGGCAACCACCAGCGCCCCGTATGCACCGACGAACCCTAAATATCGTGTCTTTCGTGTCATAAGCCCCAGGGGTAGTCTTATCAACCACCATCTAAACCACCTAAACTACCATTTGAAAGGAAGTTTGAGCTACCGGCTTTAGGATAGAGTTAGTGGGGCTAAACCTTAACGGTTACATGGTAAACAGAAGCTGGTGGTGCCTGCAAGGTGGTGGGCTGGTCGCGTAACGCCAATGATGTCATTTTGAGGGCTGGGGTACGCGCTACAATTGTCCCATTAAAGGTTCGCTAGCTTCGAGTTCAGATGCATGGAACTGAGCCCACGTTTGCGTCGGTTAATTCAGCATCATCATCGCCGTTGTTGACACTGTAGGTAACATCGAGTGTCTATCCCCTCGACCAGTGCGATATAATCCATACCTTATCAGAGGATAACTAAAACGAGGAATAACTGAAATGAGAAATAATCGTAATACTAATAGTCGTAACACTAATAGTTGCAAGTCAATAGCAATAACGTAACATCACTTACACGTGTCCCATCACCAGTTACCACGACCACGACCACGTTATCGGCATACCGACGGTTGATTTAGTCGATCCGCACTTCAGGGAGAAAAAACGCCTATCAGTCGCGCCGTTACCATTCGACAACATGACCCTGTTGAATGTCAACCGGGGCCTGGGTGCACCGCCGCTGGGACCGGCAAACCCGTACTACATGAATAACCCTACCCTGCCAGTGGGGATGTACGCTCAGCTGCTGGCTCACTATTCCGACACTCCCCAGAAGAAGCGAGCGGCCTCGGTGAGCTATACTCCCACGTTCGCCTTTCCTCCTCCGGCTAATAGCTTCAATTACCCCCAGGAAGCAGTGGTTACTCGCAGAGTATGGGTGAAGACTGCCAATGGGCCTGGTGCCCCCACCACCATCATCGTCCACGACTTTGATATCGTCGATGATTTGAAGCTGGCAGTAATCAACAAGTTCCCCAATACGTTGGGTCGCTACTTCGATCCTGCTGACATCACGATAAAGCTCGACTTTACCTCTCGTCAGCATAAGCGGGAAGACACCCCCAGCCTGGTGCTGCCGGATGGGAAGACGCCCCATAGCCCCCAAGTCGGGAAGCCGCCGGCGCAGCTGTATCGCTACGTTAACTTGGAACCCGACCAAAACGTGTTTCTGATCCTTGACTCGTACTATCCCAATGGGATGTCGATGCCCGACGCATTCATCATCGAGGTATCGTCGGTGGCCCCGCTGCCGCCTCCAGCCCCCAAACTGGCGGCAGCGGCGGTGTTTTATCACCAAAACAAACCCCAGTTTCACTCGCCTCAACCACAACACGCTAAGCTGACCCAATTTGCCACGCTGCCCCAACACCGACTTTCACCCATCCCCAAGAGTCCGGGGGTTCCCGAAAGTCGTGGCCTGCCAACCAACCCCCGCCATTCACCAATGCTGGCGCCGCCACAACACCTGGTATTACACCGCCGCTCTCAATCCATTCCTCCACAATCCCCCGCTCTGCTGCTGCTGGCAGTGTTATTGCTACCAAGAAATTTCTCATTGAACTCTTCTAACGAACCGTCAAAGCGCCCCGAAACCACCAAAATCGATACCAAAGTGGGACTGCCCCAACCTGATGGTTACGGAGATCATGAAGTGTACGACAAACTGGGCAAGCCTTTAGCCAAAGAAATTCCCCCCAATCCGCGTCCGCTGCTGCCGATGCCTCCACTGCCCGAGGAGGCAAAACTTTTGGATGTGCAACGAGGAGGGCCACCTCTATCGCTGCCACTGGATACGCCAACCCTGCCGAAACCGCCCCGCTCCAAAGAGGTTCCGGAGGAGCTGACTCTGAAACCACCAGTACGCCCCAAACCCACCAAGGCTCTTTCGCAAAAGCCATTAACATCGAAATCTCTATCGAACAAGGACAAAGTGTTACCTTCGATTCTGGTGTTGGTGGTGGAAGATAACGCTATTAACCAGGCTATTTTGGGGGCGTTTTTGCGTAAGCATAAGATCCACTATCAGATTGCTAAAAACGGTCAAGAGGCTATTGATAAATGGCGTAAAGGTGGTTTCCATTTGGTGCTTATGGATATCCAACTTCCCGTGAAGCTGGGTATCGAGGCGACTAAGGAAATTCGCCGACTCGAAAAGATTAATCGAATCGGCGTATTTGCTCAGGATGTCAGTAGCCATAAGGCTGAGGTCAAGGATGAAGAGCGCCTTGATCTTTCCCGGTTCCGTTCACCCGTGATCATTGTTGCGTTAACGGCATCGCTGAATTCGTCCGTCGATAGGCAAAATGCCTTAATGGCAGGGTGTAACGATTTTTTGACCAAGCCTGTCAACTTGGTGTGGTTGCAAAATAAAATCACCGAATGGGGGTGTATGCAAGCTCTCATTGACTTTGACTGGTGGAAAGCTAAGCGGCGACAAATGAAGAGTAAGGACCCCGAAGGGAAGAAGTAAATTTTGGATGAGTACATTTATAGACTAATACAACGGTAATATGGACATTGCAAATTATCTGGTTTACTGACTTTGAAAAGCAACTTTACCCTAACCCCACATCAACGATGTGTCCAAAAGAGGATAGTTGTTGCACAAGTTTTGTTTACATTTCCGATTCAGTCACAAGATGGAACTTTGAAATGCACATAACGACTTGAACCTTATACATTCCTTTCTTATGCACTCTATCCCATTGCGATAAATGTGAATACGCAAATGCCAGCCTCGACGACAGGGCTAATGAGGTGGACGTTAGCGTTAGGAAATTTCGTTCCGATTTATTCATGATTTGTATACTTTAGATTTAAGACGCATTCAATTCTTCTTCTTCGGCGGGACGTTGCTTCAAAACCAACGGCGAGCCGGTGATTCTGAAATACAAGTCCTTGACATCATCGGTGGTGGATTCAAAGTGCGAAGAAGCATCGTAAGACTTGGATAAGAAGATCCCCAGCTTGGTACCGTCATCCTTAGGTTCGTATAATTCGGCGATACCCATCAAGGTATCGATACGGGGACCCAACAACTTGAATGCCGGTTCAAGTTCAACATGGGGGGTGTCAGTTTCGATGATAGTGGAGATGATGGCGAGGTAGTAGCCCTTAGGCACCACACAATGCACCGAGGACAACACGGCGATGTAGATGTCGTTCTTCCGGTTGACTTGATTTTGAGGGATAATGATTTGTACCGAGTCCAAGTCATTGGTGTTGGGCACGGGGTGGTCCAAAATGCACATGGCCCGAATCACCCGTTGGCCAGTCTTCTTCACGCGGTCAGGGAAGTAAGTAGGGTCAGCGATGACAATGGGAGCCTTTGCGGTACCTTCCTTAGTGACGACACCAGCGAACTTTTTATTTTCGCCTTCGCCTTCGTAGAGGATTTCGTCGATGGGGGTGTCCAACATGTAAGTGCCCCCGTAAATTGCCGATAACCGAGCAAACCCTTGAGGCAATTCACCAAGCCCGTAGAGGGGGTAAATGTAAGGCGACTTGCCGTACTTCATCACCGATTGCGTGTACAACAAGATACGTTCATAAGTGGGACGAGCCGGTTCGTTCAAGTAGTCGTCGTTCGACCACAATGCCATGGCGTGGCCAATGAAGTCCTTAGTGCCCGAGTCAAGGCCAAAGTGGTTGTATACTTCGTTCATGGTGTTCTTGTCCAAGTCGAGGCCCTTATGAGTCAGCGAGTTTTCTTCATCGTAGTCAGCAATGAACATCAAGAACTTTTGCATTCTGCGCTTTTCAAAGATCCCCATCAACGACAGCGAAAGCGCTTCCTTTTCGTTGGAAGGAACCTTGGCAATCTTACCCAGACGATACACGTACGATCCTCCGATCTGCTTAAATTCAATGTACCGAGTGACATTGGTGTGGACCAAGATGTTGGTCAATTCTCCGTTAGCCATGAGGAACTTGGGGATCAAATCGACACACCAGTCACGGTCACGACCCTGTAATTCGGGCTTTTGCGCCAGCGGCTTGAACTTCTTGTACAATTGTTCCAAATTGAGCGACGCCAGTTCCCCTCCGTAAAAGTCCTGGCGGTCGATGTGTAACACCTTCTTGCCGTCGACGGAAAGCAATCCCGAAAGAATGCATTCGGTAAGACCAGTACCCAACACAATTACGTCGTAGTTTTCGTCCATGGCTCAACAAGTCTCAAAGTGGATTGCGATCGTTAGTGGGGGCGGATATGGTACGTCGTTTAGGGGATCGAGGCGATTCCGCAATCTTGTCCTGCAGGTAGACAAAGTCACACGTCACCGGACAACACTCCCTATAGGAAGTGACAGACAACCATCACAATTATGGGAGGAGAATGGTATGAAGAGTAATCGTAGATATGAGAGGAATCGTGAATATGATTGAAACAAGTGAAAGTCGATAACGGTGACAGTCGATAACGTACTCCAAAGTCGTCTCACAATCACGTTATTTGTGCTAATAGGCTAACCTTCGATGATCGACATAGGGGACCCTTTAATCGATTTGTGCACTAGTGGATTGGCGTCGCAATTTAGGTTTGTCGCATTTATCCCCACGTGATCGATCGCGGTTGAGGTGAGACCTTACCCTACGCAACATCATCATGAAGCTGGAGGTCGACACCGACCGCGAGCGGGCGACGCTCCTCCTCGTCATCAATACCCATCTCATCAAAAAGGCGCTTTCGGTGTATAATGGAGTATTCCTCAACCAAAAGGCGTTGAGCCAAATGCAAACCCATGAGCGACAACAGTTGATGGACCTGTACCAACACTATACTCGACGTATCCACTGCAACTTGGGAGTGTTGCTGTATATCCATGAAAAGTACCAAGGCGACCCGACAAACTCCAAGATGAAGTTCCCCATCATCCTCAATGCTCCCCCTGACATGCCCGAGTTGGCGTCGCTTTATAATAAGTTGCAAGAAGTATACCCCGAGGCCGTCCACTACCTCAAAATGAAGATTAACCAAATGAAACAACAGCAACAGCAACAGCAACAACAACTGCAGCAACAACATCCGCAGCATCTTCAACAACAACACCTTCAACAACAACAACTCCAACAGCAACAACAACTCCACCAACTGCAGCACCATCAGCAACAACAACTGCAGCCCCCGCAAAAACCCCCATCGATGCTTGGAGGTACCCAAGGGATGCCGGGCTCAGGGTTCTCGGGCGGGCCTGCGAATTATGGTAACGTGCCGTCGCTGATGATGGGAGGCCAGGGGCTTGATTTTATGTAGACTACGGCTGGTCGCTACGCTTTAATCGCATTAGTATAATTTTAATTTCATAACGTCGTTAAGGATGCGAGTCCATGAACTCGCTGAATTCCTGGTTAAGGAGATCCAGATAGCCGCCAAATGCCTGGGATCCATACGAAGCAAATGGTCGCAGCGATGGTGGTGGGGGCTCTCGGGGCTCGGGGTGCAGCAGCAGTACCAGCAGCAGCGGGGCCACTGGTGGTGGTTGTTGTTCGTCAGCGGTAGAGGGGACATTAAGCCACAGAGCATCGTTGGTGATTTCGTTCCATAACCGCAGCTCTTCATCGGGGAACGTGACCCCTTCAATACCAGCAAGGTCCAGCACGTATGGATGCAGCAGAGGGGGGTTAGAACTAACCCCACTACCGGTCGACATTGCCAGCGGATGACCACCGATATTGATGCTGAACCCATCGTGATCCAGCATCTCCATGGAGTGTTTCGTTTGGAACAGCAGCATAAAGTCGATGTCGCCGACGTTGTGGTGATTCAGAGTGGTGCTGAACTGATCAGCCAAGTTAGAAAAGCTAAACTCCAGTTTTAAGGGTTGGGCCGGGTCCGCCATCACCGTGGGATCATTATTCGAGCCAGGAACATCATGTTTAGCGATTAAATCCTGAGTGACGCCATTAGAGTCGAGCACTTTGATGAGTTTGAGTAATTGAGCCCGACGTAGCGCCGCCGGGTAATTGCCCAAATTTTTCATCTTGGTGAACACAGTGAGGGCATGGTCCAAATGCTCCTTGGTGGCCTCATGGACGCCAAACGAAGCGTTGAAAAGAATCAATGTCAGCGCCAGCGTGAACAAATACTCCCGATCCATCCACCCAAAGAGGGCCACCATATTTTCTGGGACGAGGGCCCAAATCAGCTTGATAGTATTAATCAGAGCTTGGAAACTCAGATTGAGCAACAGCAACACATTTTTGGAAAATCGAGTCAAATCAATGTACTTATTGTCCAGGTTCAGTTGTTGGAGCTCTTTAAGCTTTTTCGTAGCAAAGTGGAAAAGCAATGGCCTGACCGCTAAGTTAATACCTTGAAAGTATTCGGTCATCAAGTTAACCACTAACCGACTCACTTTCAAGTTTTCCACACTGAAATCAACCTTGAGGTAACCGGGTAAGTTCGCCTTCCAATTGAAAAGCTTTTGTACCAAGTCAGATACCACCGGCAAGATATTCACCGTCGGTTGTTTAGTGTAGAGCAGCAGCAATATAATTGCATTGATCTGAGTGATGGTGACACAGTTGTTGATGTAATCAGCCGGAGGGAACACGTAATACAGCCGGACGTCGTGATCATCAAACACTTCATCGGGTTTAAAATCGAATGGTAACTCGGTGCTCACCAGGTCGTCGGCAAAGGAAAGTGGAAGTCCCGCCTTCAGCAGTAGCATCCGTTCGTACATGTATACTGTCCACCAAATGCGTCGCCGGTGTTCAAGTTCGTAGCGATTCAAATTATCCTTATCGGCATCGACGTGCCACCCCAAAATCAACGCCAGTCGAAGGGCAAGACCAAAGTAAAAGTACAGGGCCACCGTACAATCGGCCACCTGGAGATAGAATGCGTAAAGCAACATCACTTCCACGCCACCATCTTTGGTGATATTATCGACGGCACCCAGAGCAAATAATCCAGTAAATAGTTCCAGGGCCTGGTGGAAAAACCCCAGACCCGGAAGAGTATCCTTCTTAAGTTTAGGATCTTGTTGCCGGCGTTTCTTGTGTTGTTGCTTCTTTTCATAGGTGGTCATTTTTACCCGGATGTCGCTTTCAGTGCCCAAGTACATCTCACCAATGGCGAAAATGAGGAGCACTTTGCAGAACCAAATCGTTTCCAATATGGTATCATCTTCGCTGTCGACATCGGCGGGGTGATTACGTTTGAGGATGCGGCGGTTTTCACCAGTTTTGCCCAGATATACGTTCATAAGAAACCGCTTGACGAGTCCCTCGTTGAAGAAATAAAAGCACCCATCGTTATAGTTGACAAATGTATCGACAAGTAGCATGGCGTACAGGTACAGGGGCAAGGTGAAATTGATGGAAAGCCCGGGGCGAGTGTTGGTTTTGGCGAGGGTGATTTTGTAGGCATTGCCTTCCATTTCCAATATTTGGGTTTCTCGCTTGGGTTCACCGTACAGTTCAGGAGTCTCTGATACTGGACCGGGAGTGCTATGTCCCGGGCTAAGGAAATGGGGGCTTTCCAGAGCCATGTTTTGGATCTCGAGTCCAAATAATGTCATCAGCAGCAGACCGATATACATCTTCTCCCCCGTACGCAGTTCGATCATCCGACCATGTTTATCTAGCAGGGGCAGGATCACTTCGTGGTGGCTATGAGGGTCAATGGTTTCCGGCAGGGTCAGGGGGAGCAGGGGAGTCCCCAGAGTCCGACGACGAGACGCTTCCAGTTGGACACGAGTTTCTTGGAGCAGGTTTCTCAAGAGAGCGTTATCCTTTTTGAGTCGAGCAATGTCCTCATGAAGCTTGGAAAGGTACTTCATCAGCACCACGATCTTTTTGTCCAATTCGATGTATTCACACTTGGCTTTGGCGAGCTGACACTTCTTACACGGATCGCCACCGGGACAACGGATGTGGCGGGTCCGACACCGGATACACGCCACCGTCGTCCGCTTGGCCCTCAGCTTCTCGGGTTCCATGGGCTCTCCCGTATCTGGGGAGCCGACATTGGTCATGGTTCAAGCGGGGAGCGAGTACAAAAGTGGGGGGAACACTATAAACGGCTCGATGCCTATGCTCCGAAAAAAGGGTACCGCGAGCGATGTGGGGTTGGCTGGCAACACTGATGTAAGGAAGCCGAAGGCGAGGTCGAATGGAGAAACCAATTAGGTGGTGAAAACGGGGGATACTGGGTTATTTATTTGGTGGAATTGTCGACTGAAATTGTTCAGTGTTTAGGTGATTACGGGAAGTGGCTGACTCATTCACGATGCAGTCATTAATCAGCATCGCGAAGTCACACAGACCAAGTCAGATTAAGATTAGTGGATATCGTCAGCAAGAGTCGACAAATTGGTTAGCTATATAGACGAGACATTGTTGTGGTGTTGTTGTTGTTGTGGTAGTGTTGTTTTGTTTTTTGTTGTTGTTGTGATTTTTATATGTTCTAGTACTTGTGGTCTTGGCTTCAATTGATGTGATTTTGCGGCGACAATTTTTCCGTAATCTCAGCCATCTTTCTCTGTCAGTTCACACTATGGGTTGTACAACGTCGCGTGCGAGCTAATCCTATCACTAGGCCTAGGTTAAGGGCTAGAACCATCGTTATGGACATCTACCTGTAGCTTCTCTGGTTAAGAGCACTCTCCCCCTTTGTTGCCCTCCTTTGAACACCGTTACCTACTTACATCATACAGTGGAATGCAATAGCAATCGACGGTACAGGACAACGGTAAATCACTTAGATCCTCCACTGGAATAACGTTAAACATTCGAAGCTCATCTGTAACAGCGGCTAAATCATTTGTCTGCTTCGTAACGGTTTTTGGCAAGCTTGTATAATTTTGATAACCACTAATAAATGTCGAAAATGCACCCATCCTGTGGGCAAGGATAACCAAGGAAGGTTCTGGAAAAACAGGGGCGGAGAGTGGGGAGACGTTTGCGGTGTCCGGTGTCCGGTGTCCCGACTATAAATGAAAGCAACCGTATTTCCTGTTTTATATATATATAACTACAACGATGATGATCGCTGCTCTCGCTGGCCTTGTGGTGATTAATGACTGAACTAGTCCACACGGTGCGAACAAACACTGTACCTGTGGCAACCCATATATACAATCTTTCAATGCTTTCAATCATGATTTAGTCGCTGTCCAGTTCGGAGTCCGACCCTTGGAGCAAAAACCCCAGCCGAGCTCGTCGAGGCGGACTCATCACCGGGGTGGCGGTTTCTTGGGTCGTCTGGGGCGCCAGCGGTGCCAGCTTTGCCGATGGTGAATGTTCACGATCATACGGCAGTGTCAGCCGTCCAAAAAACAGGTCGGCAAGTGCTGACAGCGGTGTGTGGGGCGCTGCCGGGGATGAGGTCAGGTTTCCTCCCAGATCGTCACCGAGGAATAGCAGCAGAAGCTGCGACTTTACCGCTGCTCCGTCGGAGGACGAAGCACCATCTCCGAAAAACAGCGCCGCCAACAGTCCCAGCGACCGTGGCTGCTTCGAGATAAACAGCAGCTGCAGTCGGTTAGGGTTAATCAATGCAGTGGGGGCGGCCACCGGTTCGGAGTTGGCGTCGGGGAAGTGGTCGGCCTGGGTCATTCCAAACACCAGCTGCGCCAAGTCTTTCGATGAATTCTGCGCAGATATGGAAAGCCCATCGTCCAGATCCAGGTCCTCGTCCAGGTCGACCTCCGGTTGCTTTGGAGACGGTTTTTTCGCCGGGGACGCCGTGATCACTTGAGGAATGATTGCTGGCAGTCCTCCCGGTCCCGGTTGCGGCTCAAGCACCACGGGAGTGGCGCCACCGCTGCTGTCATCGACGGAGGTATTGTTGAATTGCAACGCGATATCTTCGGGACAATCGATGACGTCAGGAGTGCTAAGACTGGCGTAGGAAGGGTGATCGGTGTACACGCGGTCATAGTCGTAATTGTAATAGTAGTCGTATCCCCGGTGCTCGGCTTTATGGCTCACCAGCAGCGTATAGGTGTATTCATCGTCACTGGTCTCATCCTCCAGACCATAATTAATCGTCGTCGGCAGAAGCATGCGGATCGTTTGCAATTCCATCTTCAGGTTCGTCGTCAGCAACGAGTCGGAAAGGTCCAGTTCCAGCTCCAGCTCCAGCGCCCGAGCCGACAGAGCGATGGCGGGGGCCGCCCCTAACGACGGCACCAGGAGGAAAAACCCCCCATCTTTATCGTCATCATCGGAGTCGTCGTCATCGTCCGAGTCAAGATATATCGCCAGCGGCGTCTTTGGCGGCGGAGCGACGTCGCCGTCACCGTCACTATCCAGATAATTGTCGACGGCGATGCACTGCATCACCGTTTCGTCGAAATGGATGTGGCGTTCCGATTTAGACGGGCTTAAGTCCTCCAGGGCAATCTCAGACTGTGGCAGGTGAGGCAGCGCCACGATGGCTAGTGGCAGGGGCTCGTGGACGGTGGCGTCGGTCTTTTGGTTTAATAAACTTTGTAACTTTGTCAACAGCAGATTCAGCAGCGGCTGCGAGTTCTTATACTGTTGGTTGAGCCGGCCGGTGATGGCGTGGTAGTCGAAGAACTCGGGTTTCGGGGCGTCTCGAAGCGCCTCCATCTTGGCCTGTTGTTCATCTTTACGTCGTTGGAGTTCACGGTTGGCGGCCAAATCGTGCTTGAGCAAGTTTGAATGGGAGATGATGCGATCAAGCCGCAGCCGTTGGCGAATGATCCCCTTAGGCTTATTATATTGGGGTAAGGTGATGTCGCCGGCTTCCTTCAGGGTGACGGTGACTTGACGATGAGGGTCATCGTCGACGTTTTTGTTATCATCCTCCAAAATCGGTCCATAGAGCCAGGTGACGTCCAGGTCTTTCAGCCAGTTGACGACCTCGGGGTTGATGGTTTTCAAGTTACCTTGACGCTGCGCCCACGTCCGCCAACTGGCGTTTTCGAGGCGAGCGGCGTTGGTGACGGTGTTACGTTTCAGCACGATATACCGCCACAGCTTCAGGATATCGGTGATGTCCCATTGGTACAGAAGGTAGTCGACGTGACGTTGGGGCTCATTGGTGATGTCGGCGTCGTCGTGAGGCATAAGTTCGGGGGAATCAAACACTCCGGGCGGTAGTTTGGGCGATGCGGTGGTCGGAGTGACCTCGGACAGGGGGTCACCAGTGGCGACTAGTGCGGTTGAGGTCAGGGGGGGATGTTCTGAAGGATTAGAGTCCCCCAGCGAGTGAGCGAGACTAGCTAAGTTCAGCAGCAGCGTCTTAGGAGCCGACGCCGCTTGTTGGATCTTTTCTGCCTGCTTTTCCGGGTCGATGAACTCGTCCAAAAGTCCAAGCAGGGGGGTCCGCTTCAACGAGTAGGTGGTGTTCTCAAAGTGCTCGTCGTCGGTGGCTTCGATGTGTTGGGAGGTGGTGGCCCCGCCACAGAACACTTCCAGCGAGCCGGACGGGGCACCGGCAGCCTTACTATGAGTGTTGTTCATGGCGTGAGGCCCCGGGTGGATGAATGCCAAAATGTTTTTCCGCACGCACTTGGAGTGGTGCGAACCGAAGGCACCGCTCTACGACATTATACCCATTTTTGTGGTGGAACGTGGGGAGGAGAAAGACGGAGGAAACAGGGCATTAGCTAGGCACCGGTTGACGAGTGTAGCACCGCAGAATGTCCGACAACTGACTAGTAATTGGTACAATTTTAATTGGTCGTCGAGGCGGGTATTTTAGGGTACAAAAGGGGTCGGGGAAGGGGTGGTGGAAATGGTCGAGTTACGGCGTTGGTCGTTGCACAACGTCACACTTTTTTTTTTGTTTTTCGGTAGGTCGCTTACTCCACGCTAGTGGTAGGTGGCGCACCGTGTCCCGGCGAAATTAGTTAGGCACCGAGCGCTCGGGCTAAGGGAAGTTTGGCAGGTGCACCCCACTAAATTACCTTAATATATCGTGGGGATGGAATGACTCGCGCGACCGGGCTCAGGCGTGACTCGGGCGAAAAACTAAAAAAAACTACGGAAAAAAAAAAGACTGCGAAACAAAAAAAGACTACCGAAGAAAAATGTAACCCAAGACTACTAAGGTGCGAAAGTACAGGCAAAAACACCAAACGCTTACTGGAGATAAATGATCACAGTGCTCAACATTACATTACTACACTAGAGTCGATAGTAGCATAGTGAATGACTTAAACTGTCTTTACTGGAGTCATGCTGTCGTATCGCTAACCCTCATCGTCTTGTCAATCTCATCTCCACCGTAGTCATCACCTCACCGTAGTTACCTCACCGTAGTTACCTCACCGTAGTTACCTCACCGTAGTCATCGCTACACCCTGCTGGTCATGGAAGATTCGATCTGTTCGCATCGCCTACCACTCCACAAACCCCGTTATCAAATTTAACGTTCGAGTGAAAAATTTTACATCGGTAGGTATTGCCGTAGTCTTCGGCGTCGGCGAATCCATGCGGTGTACCCCACGTAAAAATGAGCGCTGCTCCAATCTAGACTCCATCGCTTCCGTGATAATCATCGAGGGTACGGCGACGCCCGCAAAACCAGGTTTGTGAGGTTGCTATTGTTTCTTTTTACGCATAACGGCTGTCAACGAATAACGGCGATACGATGCCCCCTCCTCCAAGTTAACCGACGATTGAGCCGTACGTCGAATCGATTGGGCTGCACCCCGTACATATTTTGGGCCCAGCAATTAGCATGTGATTGATGGAGTCAATGCCTCGCAGCCAGACATGATTGGCTTACACGGCATCGCTACCTCCGGTTTGCAGCCCGAGATACGTATTCTACAGGCTTTTTTCCCTGCACCATCTTCGGTTATATGCAGGATATGCACGGGAAAATCTTTACCGGTTTTTTTCTCACTAGTTATAAAGCCTACCCATTCCGATCTCTTCCTCCATTCGCTAATCTCTGTGTCAAACGCTGTAGCCATGGACGATAAGTCGGTTGAAGCCGTCGAGGCGCTGTTGGAAAAGCATGTCAACAGCCGCGAACTGCCGGACCTGGCGCTGGTGACTTCGTTCGAAAAGAAGAATGGTTCGCTGAGGGAATCGGTATTTGAACTGACGCTGCTTCCCGAAGGGGAGTTGAAGCGTACCTTCTCTACTTACTCGGTCATTGCCATCGGTTTCGGCCTCACCAATTCGTGGTTCGGGATCTCGGCGTCGTTGATCACCGGGATCCAATCCGGGGGGCCTCTTTTAATCGTCTACGGGATCATCATCATTGCCCTGGTGTCGTATTGTATCGGTATTACCCTTTCCGAATTACTGTCGGCGATTCCGTCGGCGGGGGGACAATACGTGTGGACTCGAGTGTTGGCACCAAGAAAGCACCTGAACTTTTTGGCGTACCTTTGTGGGTCGCTTGCATGGGGAGGGGCGATTTTCACCTGTGCCTCTATGGCTCAGGCCATTTCCAACGAATTGATGGGTTTTTGGGTGTTGAATCACCCCGAACATGTGCCGAAAAAATGGCAGTTATTCGTCATCTATGAACTCATCAACGCGTTCCTCGTGTTGTTCAACTGTTACGGTCGCATCTTGCCCATCATCGGTAAGACGGTATTGTACGTATCGCTTTTCTCCTACATTACCATTTCCCTTACCGTGCTCATTTGCTCGCGGGGTCATTACCAAAAGGCTGACTTTGTGTTTGTTCACTTCAATAACCAAACCGGATGGAAATCATCGGGGATTGCGTTTATTGTTGGTTTAATCAACCCTAACTGGTCGTTCTCTTGTTTGGACTCGGCGACTCACTTGGCCGAAGAGACGACCAAACCGAGAACCGATATCCCTAAGGCCATTTTGGGGACGGTCACCATGGGGTTTTTGACGTCGTTCACTTACGTCATTGCCATGTTCTTCTGCATTAGAAACCTCGACGATATTTACAACTCGACCACGGGTATGCCCATCTTGGACATCTACTACCAAGCCCTTGGTAACAAGGCGGGGGCTACCTGTTTGGGGGTGTTGATTTTCTTAACCGCGTGTGGCTGTACCATCTCCGCCCAAACTTGGCAAACGAGATTATGTTGGTCATTTGCTCGTGACAATGGCTTGCCGTTTTCCAAGTGGTTAGCGGTGGTTAATCCTAAGTTGGGGGTTCCCGTCAACGCTCACTTGTTCTCCAGTGCCTGGGTGGCGTTATTGGGGATCCTTTACCTTGTGTCCGATGCCGCCTTCAACTCGATGGTGGTGGGGTGTATCACCATGCTTCTTTTGTCGTACGCCGTCCCCGTGTTGTGCTTGCTTTACCGTGGGCGTAACAACATCAAACATGGACCCTTCTGGTTGGGCCGGGTGGGCTTTGTCTGCAACATCGTCACCCTTTGCTGGGCGTTGTTTGCGTTGGTGTTTTTCTCGTTTCCGTCGTTTATGCCCGTCACCGGGGGGACGATGAACTACTTCTGTGTGGTGTTGGTGATCTATATGATCATTTCATTGGGCTACTGGTGGTTCCCGATCAAAAAATACGGTTGTAAGGAAAACTTTGCCGGTGGGTTAGGCAACAGCGAAGAGGTTGAATTCCCCGAAGTTTGCTTGACCAAAATTTAATTCAGTTTCATTTTCTTGCATTATAGAATTAATAGATATAGACTTTTCGTATATTTTAGCGTTTGCGTAGACTTTACCTCCAATGGGACAAATCACGCCTTTGGTGTCTGCATTAAATGAGCCAAGTTGCGGTAACCTGGTACCGTCGTGTGATTTTTCATAAATGCACGAATGGCACAAGCTTCTTGCTAACATCCCACCTTTTGTGTAACGAGGACACGTCTCGAGGTATCGTCCTCAATTGACAAGAATTTAGCCTTTGGGACAACTGTAATCATGATGTTATCATTGGTGATGATAAGCTATGCACTTTTAGTTAATTGCATGCTTCTTTGGGGACGTTATCGTTGTTAAAGTTCTGTATATACGCATTGGGTAACAATGCAGTACTAACCCCCCCCTTAATATGAAGGCATACACACTCACTTGAAATTCATCATGAAAACAAGCAAATGACGGTCGACATCTACGTTGGTGGTAGTTGTATCGAAACTGGACCCGATTGTTTGCTGTGGAAGGTCGGCTATGGCGTGTGGTTCGGAAAGCATGACCCTCGGAACCTCTCGGTGTGCTTAGAAGGGTTCGATCCTGATCGACTTTCAATCCCATCGGGCAACGTTTACAGTGATTTGAAAGGGATTGAAGCAGCGATAAAGGCAGGGATGGAATTTGACGACGAGAAAGTCATTTACACTCCAAGCACCCCTGCTCTCAAAGCAATCAAAAATGATGCCGTCAAAGCGAGATTAGTCCAACGCATACGACAACTACTAAAGGAATCGGGAAATACGGGAGTGAAGTATTGCTATCGCTTTGATAACTATTTGGTTCGAGCCCATATATTAGCCTATAGGGCAACCCATCCATCGCTGGTTAAAGTGGCAGCGTTGTAAATGGTTAACGAGAGATGGTTAGAGGATTCGTAATGGGTTAACTTAATGTATGATTAGTATGCTGCTTATAGTTGCTCCGTAAATTGTCTGGATTCCAACATCAGACTTGTATTCAGACACTCTTTTGACGATTGTTGTATTCCGCACAATTTAAGCTTGGACATCCAAAAAGTCTCTAAAGTTCCAAAATCTACAGAATTCCTGATTGAAAGGAAACGCTGCTGTATAGACATTGACACCAAACATGAACACCAAATGGATATTCATTCAGATAACTTCACATCGTTGCCATATCTTGTGTTGTTAACAATATTTCCATCAATTCATAGTAGCGATAGACCAAAATACTTCAAGATTAACTTTGATGGATTAAAACAAACCTCTACATCATGATTTAACCAAGTAATTTGCTTCAAAACTTCAACACGTTCGATTAGATTCAATTAGCATCATGAGAAGTAATTTTATTACGCTTGTAGCCATCTAGATGGTGGGTGCGCACTTACTCAATTGATCTCGACTAGCATCCCCAGAGTCCGACGATACCTATGCACGTGCTCAAATTGCCCTGGCTATGTCATAAAGGTAAGTATATCATCAATTTGAATGCCAATGTTGCTAACATCAAGGGGAGCACAAGACCGTGGAATGCTATTCGGTGTCGGTTAACCACGATGGCACCAGACTCGCTCTGGGTGGGTTAGATGGCAATGTCAGAATCTGGGACACGGCAACCATCACTCCGTTTGCCAAGTTGGATGAAGGAGATAACATCCGCAAGAGCAAACGCAATAAACTAGCCGAAGTTACCCCGGATCAGTTGGAGCGTAAGCTCACTACAGCCAAAGAGCTTCCTCCAGAAAGTCTACGCCGACCCATGTGTTCGATGAGTAGACATAATGGGGTGGTGACGACGGTAAAGTTCAGTCCTAACGGCCAGTATTTGGCGCTGGGGAGTGATGACAAAATTTGTCTTATATGGGAGAAGGATGAAGATCAGAGACCGACGCAGTTCGGCGAGGAGGCGGACTTGGAACACTGGACCGTTCGTAAGCGGTTAGTGGCCCACGATAATGACATTCAAGATATCGCCTGGTCCCCCGATGGTGATCTCTTGGTGACGGTGGGGTTGGACCGGTCCATCATCATCTGGAACGCTACAAACTTTGAAAGAATCAAGCGTTATGACATTCATCAATCAATGGTGAAAGGGGTGGTATTTGATCCCGCAGGAAAGTTTTTTGCCACGGCTAGTGATGACAGAACGGTTCGCATCTTTCGTTACTATCGCAAAATGAACGAAAACAACTTTGAATTCCAAATGGAACATGTTGTTTTGGATCCATTCAAAAAATCGCCACTTACTTCCTACTTTCGCAGATTGAGCTGGTCACCAGATGGCCAACATATCGCCGTACCTAATGCGACCAATGGACCGGTTCCATCGGTGGCAATCATTAACCGTGGAGACTGGACGTCCGAGGTATCATTGATTGGTCATGAAGCTCCTTGTGAAGTATCGTCGTTTTCACCCGTTCTTTTCGATTCATCCCTGGCAAAGGACAAAACTCCTACGTTTTCCACTGTTTTGGCTACAGGTGGGCAGGACCGAACACTAGCCTTGTGGAGTACAACCCTGACACGTCCTTTACTTGTGGCCGACCAAATCGCTGATAACCTGATCACTGATATGGCATGGTCTCCCAATGGTCAAACTCTCTATTTTTCCAGTCTCGATGGCACCATTACATGTGTTATATTCGAGGAAGGTGAATTAGGTCGGGTAGTAAGTCCAGAAACGGTAGCGGAACAGTTGAGCCGTTATGGTGCTGATCGAAGACTGGCTGTTTTCCCCGAGAGTATTAATCAACTTCGACTCGAAGAACTTGCTGAAGAAGATGCGTTGCAACCAGCAGCCAAACCGTTGGTGCCAGCTCAAAAAGCCATAAAGAGTTCAACCAAATCAACTGCAATCATTCCCACATCGACCAAACTGACACTGGAGCAGCTCAAAAATCAAACAGTCACCACCAAAAATGGCAAAAAGCGAGTTGCTCCTCTTTTAGTGTCAACGTCATCATCAACAAACACTGGATTCAAGTCACAAACAGCCACCAGGAATAAGGTCACCACTACAAAAATTAGCAACTCCAACTACATGCTTCCGAGATTGGGTGTGGCTTCTGCCGTACACGGCATTCGCCTGAGACAAAGCATTCGAGTTCAAAAGGACGACGGTTTAGATGGAGATAATGACAACGATGATATGGCGCTTGAGGAGTTACCTCAAGTCCTGGAGGCTACACTTAAGCGTCAACGCCAAAAGCTTAAACGCAGTTATATGGAGCTGCGGTATCCTAGTGCCTTGAAGTCCGTGTCCAATTTGCCTCCAATCGTGTTTATGAACCAAGCTGTGATGAACCATGATGTGGAGACGATGCTTGGTAGTATGAGCAACAGCGATGCTCCTCCTCTGGTCGAGGTGAACTCCACTGCCATGGATATCGATGAAGATGTTGGATTTGCAGTAGTTGTGGTTCTGTTTCAGCATATGAAGGATGGTGAACCCGTAACAACCACAGTGGAGGTACGTAACGGACAACCATGGACACAATACGATGATGACAACAATGACCTGATTAAAAATGACACCGTTGACTTCAATGATCCTACCAGGGTTATTGTAAGCAACAACAAGAGCAAGGATAATCGTGAATTCATCTTGTACTATCCGCAAAGAATCCAGCAAATTGTGCCAGTTGTCGTAGATGACAATTTTGAATACCTCGTTTTAATTTCTCTACTGGGCACCGTGTGGTTTGTGAGTGGGAATCTGGGCACTGCCTTGTGTCCTCCTATTGAACTAGGGGCAAATGTGGTGGTGCGAAGGGTAGCTAAAAACCGAGTATTACTTGTCACTAGCACAGGATTGATGTACTCATATCGCTTTGAGAGCGGCGTTCATGCTGAACTCAAGGGGGTGTCGCTTGCACCAATTCTCAACGGCAAGTTTGCACATTACGACAATCAGCAGAAGAAGCCTCTCGTTATGGTACTTTCAGCTGTCAAAATGTTGGAGATGAATGACGAGGGCTCTGTGTTTGTCGTACTTGATGATCTGGGCGATCTATTTCAGTATGATCGTGCGCTAAATGTGTGGACAAAGGCGATGGATTCATTTTACTATCTCGCCATTCCTGAAGAAGATACTAAAAGTAACCCGTATCTTAAAGCGCTGCGAGCCCAACATGATTTTCATGCCAAGCGCAACCAAACTTATCGTTACAAGTTCGATACTGCCGCCAGTGAAACTTTGAAATCCATAATGACGGAGCGATTTCATGAAGCATGCGAAAATGTCCATTAATATACACTTACGAGACGGGCTCGGGCTCTAATTCTTCAATCTTAGACAGACTAAACTTTTCCGAGATCTTAGGAGGCTGGGGCTTCGGAACGGGTTTATCGATAAAGAGAAATTCAAACATGAACAAGAGTTGGGACAAGACTTGTCCCACGCATTGCATCCACATAGTTAAACCCACAGTACCGGTGGCGAAAAATGGCAAAGCCATCACCCACTCCACTTGTTTAGGCAACACCCCTTTAGGAAGATAGAACAACACATTCTTACGGTACCAGACCCGGAAAAACCACACAGGAGCAGTGACCAACACGAAGAGAACCTGGTTCACCACCGTGTTCACCTTAGCCTTATCCTTCGATATTTGCTCTTCCAACAGTTTCAACTCAGCATTAAGCTTGTCACATTTGCGATTGAGCTTAGTCCATTTGGCATATTGACCCTGAGCAGAGATCGAGCGCTTCTCACGGGTGGTTTCCCATAATTCCTTCCGCTTCTTCCCATATTCGCTGAAACCTTTGTTGAGTCCAAGTTTGGGTCCAATGATCAAATATAGTTGCCACCCCAACTGGTGAAGGGCAGGTTTACCAATTAGGTTCACCAGCGCCTTTACAAAAAGGACAACCCACACCAAGACTAAAATGGTATAGCCACTGATGTCTAACCACGAAAGCATGATGAAATATAAGATAATTTTCGAATGAACAGTTGCGCGTAGCGGATAACACGGTTCGGGAATCGAAAAAAAGCTCTTTGGCGGGGAATCGAACCCCGATCTCCCGCGTGACAAGCGGAAATACTAACCGTTATACTACCAAAGACTGTGTATGACGACTAAATGTTCCAGTTTATGGAATGTTACGCACATAGTGTTTCTTTTAGGCTCAAAAGGCTTTGAATTGAGTCAAAACAGGATGTTTTGAGTTGTAAGAAGATCAAATAATGGCTATAACTAAATTGTAGCCGTTTCAGAGTTCTTAATCACAAAATATAATCTTCAAAAAGAGGCGTATAAGCAAACCTAAACGTTCACATTACACACGAATCTAGATCGTTGAAGATTGGCAAACATGACACCAGTGCTCCAATGACTACGATAGACTCATTCACTAAATCTTACATTATATATTTGCAATTATACAAGATCCTTCAATTCCAGGATATCATCAATGACGCCTTTAATGAACTTTTCAAACGGCTCAGTACCTGCCTCCATTATTAGTCTTTCTTCAGTCGAACTAGGCACGACACGTGTTGATAAAAACTTGGGATGCTTGAGTAGATTGGTTAAGCATAATGAAAACTTTTCTCGTTTGGCTGGGGTTTCCAATCCTGCGAGCATTGGCATATCATTTATCTCATCACCTTCACCCTGTGATTTAGGGTGCTTACGCCCAATAGCAGCTAAGTAGTCAGTCGCCGCCATTGATCTCAAAATCTCGTATACCAAAAGGACCTGACCAGTTTCCGAGATCAAAGCAGTCGATACTTGAATCAGACTTGAATCATTTTCCCAACTCAAAATACAACCATCAATTTGCTTTCCAAATAATTGTAAAGCCAAACTTACTTCGGGAATGGCACCAGGTCCAATTTTGCTTAAAGTAGTGATAACGATTGGCAAGATACCATTAGTCCACAAACGATGGTATTGTGCACCATTAGTAATCGTGACACCACCCTTGCGAAGAGGCAATGACATCGGCGACTCAACAAGAACCACATACAATCCTGCTTGAACAAACTTGTCAGCGATGGTGTCGTTGAAACTCATAAGTTCTTGGATCAACATAAGCGACAACCGAGCAAACACAAACTCTTGATTTATCTCGATCAGATGCGACATTGAGTAAAAGTTGAGTAACACCTTGATGGTGTCATTATCCTCAACAATGCGGGTCAATTCAGAATTCGCCATAATTGGATCAATAAACTGAAGACCAAGGAACGCTTCGATGATCGACAACACAAGCACTAAATCGTCAATCAATGGATTGATTGTCTTGAATTCGGTCTCCTTCAAATAAACCTTGTTCAAAAGCTCGTTAAGGATGGTACGAATAGCTTTGCACATAAGGTCAAAGACTTCCCGGAACACACTGAATTGATCAAGAATGAGTCGTGATTCCAGCTTTAACATCTTGAGAGCACAGTAAACTATGCGTAACAACGGACGATAATTGCCTTGCGAACCAGGTGAAGTCGAGGATTGACCGCTTAAAGTCAGCAAAAAGTTAACACCAGCCAGCATTGATAAAAGTGAAAGTGACAGTTTGAGAATGTCGAATGCAACTTGTGCGTCAATCTTCGAATCGCTTGTGAACACACAATAAACAAGGTAGAACGCCACCATACTACGTTCATTGAAAACCAGTTCGAATAATTGAGCAGGAACTCCTTCGTCGTAATTCAATTGGAGGAGAGTCGCAGCAACTTTGAGCATGCCTGGTGTCACCAGTTTGGGATACTTTCGACAGAGTGAAACCACAAGCGCGCCAACCAGCTTTGCAACATCAGCCTGAGCCATAACAAACAGCTTGTTAGTGGCAGCTGCTTCAACCTCGCTGTGTAGCTTGGGCCATCTCTCATCCTTTCCAAAAGTTTGATGCATCAAATCCACACGATAGTACTCTGGCAGAGGCAAGCGGTTGATGAATTGGGTTACCGACGTGTTAAACGTCTCGAATGACGCATCCAACTCAGAATAGAGTTGAGGCATGTATCCCCGAATTGAGAATAAAGACTCAAACGGGATTTTCGGAGTTGCATCCAAAATCTTTTGATACTCAGCCTTATTCTCAGTAGTAAACAAATAAAGCGCCAAAATTTCCGCGATCTTCGAGACTACTCGCAACTCTTGGGCACGGTGAACACTTGTGGCATAAGTTTCCTCGGCAGTCCATTTTTCAACCGCCGAAGTAGGTTCAAATTTACTGAGGTCGGCCATCCACGACGTTAACATATCAATAAATTTGGAATCATCGCTCTTTTTGGTTTGACGTACAGTGGCCCACAGATTGAAAGTGAGCGCGATAGCATTGAGTAAACGGTAGTTCAGGTCATGAGGAGTCAGACCCTTATTCACGTTCTGCTTGAGAATCGTAGTAATCAGTTCCAGCTTCTCATCACTGCCTAACAACAACTTGGACGAATCGTCACTGACCAAAAGTACCAAAAGACCTTGTTGGTTGTCACCTTTAGTGATAGCACTAATGAAGTCGTAAATGGCGTCTTTCGTGCTGAGACGCATGAACAGGTTTTGAAGATCAGCTTTGATTGAACGAATCATCACCTCCGCCAGTTTCTGACCCATGAAGGACAAAATCAGTGGCGCTTGTGGAATTGAGACGAGCGACGACAAAAGTTCCATGATCGGACGCTTCACAAATTGATTTTGCGTGTATGCCAGTACAAGTTGGGGCATCTTGCGGTAGAGAGCTTCTTCAAATTTGGGCTGGTGTTCCAGCTTCTTTGTTTGATGTATGTCGACCAAGAGTTTGCAAAATTCAAGGCAACGTTGGATCCATTGAAGGTAGACGTATCCAGATATATCCCACACTTCGTATAAGTTCATGGGGCCGGCAATCGTGTCGATCATCGCCAAAAGTGGCGACACTACACGAGGAACATCATGCGTGTCCGCCATAAATGCACCATACACCAAAGTCGCCAGTTCTGAGAGCGCCAGTGAGTAGTCCTCAGCGTATTCCAGCACTAACATAATCAGGAATGTCAGCACAATCGAAATACCAAGGGCAAGTTTCTCGTAGGCCTTACTGAACAGGCAGTGAGTGAAGCTTTCGAAAACATAGATCAAATGCTTAGCAAAGCGTGCCATAATCAGATGCTTCGCATGATGAGGCACAGGATGAGCACTCCATTCCATGCAATTACAAGCAAGCACCTCGGTGAGCTTAACGAGAGCGAGGGTGAAATCATAATTGCCAGATACCATTTCAATAGCGCCGAAGAGTATAGTTGCAAAACCTTGCTTGCCATCAGTAGCAAAGAGCAGCAGTCTTGCTAAGTATGCCCATACTCTTGCGCTATGATAGGGAACAGCCAACCGCAAAAAGTTAACACCAGCCGTTGCTAATTCAACATTACGCGTATGCAAAGCTTGTTCAAACAAACGTAACACCACCTCAAAGATGTCCAGGTTTTCGGTATACACCAGCAAATCATTGAACATTCTTTCAATCTCAACTGCAGCACAATCATCAAGTACTTTATTGATAAGCTGAACGATGCGCAAAGCTACTTGCATAGTGTCTGGCTCAGCGGTGGTGGTAAATTTGGAGATGTTTTGAAGCACACGTCCAACAAATGCCCATCCATTGTATTGATAGAGAAAAGCTGCCAAGGACATAGTGGCATCAGCGGCCGGTAATGCCTTTGCTTTCGTGCCAACCTCAAGTTTTAAGGCCAACTTTTGTGTGATCTCATAAGGAGGGTAGACCTCAAGTGGCGAAATCAACTTGATGAGTTCGGTATTGTCGTCATCAATGAGCGTAATGCGCGACAATTCATTCTTGGGGAGACTCGTGGTATACAGCCTGAGGTTATGAAATTCAGAATCGGCAAATTGACCATTGATCAGCGCAAGATTGATAAACGGAGTCAATTCGATAGGGAAACGTGTGCGGCTAAGCACAAAATAATCCTGAATCACCGGATTGTTGAAGAATAGTTGGACCACAGATGGGGAACAATTTTGCACCACCTGGCATATGGTATGAGTCAACTCAGGGCTGATCTCTTGCAACGGGCTGGCAAGAATAACTTGCACCAAGACTGCCAGGTAAACATTGTCAAAGCTTAAAAGATTATTGAGCAGAGCAATTTCACTAAACACAAGCGAAACTGACGTGTACGGTTGCAATTTAGCTATTGTTTCCAATATTTCAAAAGGAGGTTTTCCAACATTGGCGTGATCTTCAAGAAAATAGAATTTCCTCCATAACAACACGAGCCAGCAATAGCTGACAATGGGGGCATCCCCTGGACTCGTTGACTCAGTGATCACTCGATTAATCACCTCTAGCGCCTGGGGATTATCGTAATAAGATGATTGATTTGAATCAGCGGATTCAATGGCATTTTCGACATCAAAGGAACGATCTAAATCCAAGAATAACACGCTGCACATAGTGGTAAGCCCCTTGAGAAGCTCGAACTGCTCTTGGAACTTTACGGCAATAGCGGGGCCCACACTGAGAAGCCAGTTGTGACGAGCGCAATATTCCTTGAACCATTTCGTGGTTGTTTCGACGGTAACTGTGGGATTTTGGAACAAAAGCTCAAACATAACTTTAAGCAATTCGGTAACAAATATGATCTGCTCGGTGTGAATCAACTTTTGAAGGTCCTCCGTAGGATAAATCGGCGGATCGGAAATGTCTTTCAAGACGTCGTTAAGGGAGTCAATAGCCGCAGCCATGTATTTCGTGTTGATGAAAATCTCCCTCCCCAAATTGCGAACAGTTAGAGATTGGTCAGGGTTTTCCCGTTGTCGTAACAACTCCAACACCAAGCGTAAGATTGTTAGCCGTTCTTGCAAAACCCGCGTACAGTAAAAAAACACCCGCTGCTCTTCCAAATGCTTCTGTCGATCATCGGGAAGCTTCAGCTTATACTTTTCAGGCTTTTCCTCGAGTGTAGCGAACGTACTGGCCAGTTGACTGATGATTCGGACAACTTCATTGTAGTCAACGTTTAAAATCCCAGCCACCGTTTCGGCATCCAGCTTGTTTTGACAGGTGTACTTCACCTGGCGAACGACTACCAGTGTTTGTTTGGTAGTCAGCTGTTGACCAGGTTGTGTTTTGAATGGGTTGGGATCCATGAGCACCAGCTTGTTTGTAAGGAGAAACTGATCAAGATGGGCCAGCTGGAGGTTGGGACTGATGTCTGTCAACACCAGCAAGGCGTTGTCAAACGTCCACATTTCTCGAGAGGGATCGCTTGCCGCCGCCATGATGTGATGGGTCGCGCGGTGTATGAAAAACAGAGTGAGATGGTGATGGAGGTATCATCGGAATTGACACAATGACTGCGTCGGCGAGGCGAATGCAGTATATGTTTTAGTCTGCGTTACAAGGTTAATGATTAGTTTACCAATGTATCAAATTATTCGTCAAACTTTAGATTTTTGGGTCTACCCTCAATTGATTACTGAAAAGACGTCGCGACATTACCATCACAAATGTGCTGAGCATGCTGACGACCCATTAAGCTAAACTTAAACTTGCTATTCACAATCACAACTTAACCTAGATTCTCAATATCAATGTTACTTTAAGATGTCCAATTTCAATTACATCTACAAGTAATGGCTTTAACAAACGTTAGAGAAGTAGCTTCACTATTACTATACTTGCTCGCACTTGAGGAAGAGTGTGTTAGTCTATTGAAGAAGGTGCGATGCTTAGATGATTGGGTATTGCTTGATGTCAATAAGCACAATTCACTACAAACACAGCAACTCCTTCACGAACTTGTCATTGCAAGAAAGTGCTATTCATATCGACAAATAAAGTTCCTCTAGCTATGTGAAATACGTCGTATTCGCCTTTATCGCCGATGCGAAATATAAGGTATCGACGACGCGTGTTTGTGGGGTCGCGAAATTTCCAACAGCATGGTCAAAGGGCCTATCAAATGGCTAGGCCAGTTATTGGTGGCCACGATCAATGTGGTGGGGTTGTTATTGTTTTGTCGAGGGTTTTTCCCTCAAAAACAGCTGTTGCCGGGAGTAGCGCTGTTCCATCAACCGGAGCCGTTCGCCAAACCACCATTTTCAAAAGTGGTAGTTATGGTGGTTGATGCCATGCGTTCCGACATGTTATATGGGAACCAATCACATATGGGATATTTTCACAAGCTCATGGATGATGGCGTGGTGCTTCCGTATACCGCTTATGCTCATCCTCCCACGGTAACCCTTCCTCGTCTTAAAGGTATCACCCTGGGGCTGACTCCATCTTTCCTCGATGCTATCATGAACATCAATGAGGAGGACGATACATCGTTGAATCTGGACCTGTGGATCGGCCAATTTGTTAGTCGTGGTGCCGATATCCACTTTTACGGAGATGACACGTGGTTGAAGCTTTTCCCGACTGAATTCACCAAAACTGACGGCACCAATTCATTTTACGTTAGTGATTTCACCGAAGTGGATCATAATGTCACTCGCCATCTCGATGAAGAACTTAAGCCCTCGAGTAAATGGGATGGTTTGATTTTACACTACTTGGGCCTCGACCATATTGGTCACAAAGGTGGCCCCCATTCTCCTTACATGGAGAGTAAACAACAAGAAATGGATTCGGTGATTCGCCGCTTGTACGAGTACATCAACAAAAACCAGGACACTGTATTGGTGGTGATGGGTGACCACGGTATGAATGAAATTGGCAATCATGGTGGGGCTCTGGCGGGTGAAGTATCACCTGGCTTGGCTCTTATTTCACCTAAATTCAAGAAACTTGACCTTGATGTTCTCCCACCTCATGATGTTGAAAACTTCCAGTACTACAGACCGTGCACTCAAATTGATCTCGTCCCGACGTTGAGTGCTCTTTTAGGTTTGCCTATCCCCAAGAATAATGTAGGGGTGGTGCTCAAGGAAATTTTACCTTTATTCAAGCGGAGAAATGCTGTTGTTCGTGAAAATGCACTTCAGATGGCGTTACTCGCTAATGAAGAAGTTCCTGCGAATTTGGATCAGTTAGACGAGCGGGAATTATACCACTATTTGCATGAGATCCAGGATACGCTTGCTCTGACCGCCACAAACTACAACTATGATGACATTTACATGGGAATGGGTCTCTTAACTCTTTCTTGTGGCATTGGCTTATTCTTGTATGGCCGATACTACTTGTGGGGGAGCAATTCAAAACGTGCTCGCCAACTTGCGTTAATTGGTGCCATCGTCACAGTCTTGTACTCGATTCACTTTCACGGGCTGTCGCTTATTGAAGAGGAGCACCACATATGGTGGGTCCTCGCGGTGCTCGTGGCCTTGGGCACTGGCATCTCAAAATGGTCATTTGCTGTTATTGTTGGATTGCGGCTCATAAAGGCATGGTCAAATAGCGGCCAAAAGTTCTGGCTGGACGATAAGATTGGAATCTTTTTATCTCGTCATCCCGATTTACTTTGGGGACTTGTTATTTTGACGTACACCTTGAATACGGTGGCAACGTATGCTCAAGGAAACTTCGTCAGCGCACTTAACTTCTTTGCGGGTAATGCTCTGGCTAAGGATTTCAAGCTGCTAGGGTCTCTTATTGGTTTCATCCTACTGTTTGTGACGATGTCTGTCCTGTTGTCTTTCAAGTTGGTGCAATATTGGGCTGATGGACATGACGTTCCGGCATGGTTGAATTGGTTATACTATTGGGTTCTCACTAACTATGACATAAACCCTCATAATCCGAATGCTGGTGATGATACGCAACTCGTGGGGCTGATTTTGGTACAGCTTTCAAACGTCCTGGTGTACTTCATGTCGGCTTTATTGCTGATTGCACTTGTGAGTGCAAAGGTTAAGGGAATTAAGGGAGGTTACATCAGTGTTTTTGCCAATTTCTTTACTCTCTATTTGATTCACCATACAAGGGTTGAAAATATTCCCATCTTTTTGGCCTTCGCCATAGTCAAATACTGCTTTATGCGGAGTATAAGTCACATCAAACTGGATGTGGATTATCGTCTTTTACTCATATCGGCGTTTTCTTTGGTGGTGGCTAACCTTCTGTTCTTCTCCATGGGCTTCACCAATTCGTTAGCAACTGTTGATCTTGCCAATGCGTACAATGGTGTACTGTCATACAATCTTTTGCTTGTGGGTTGGTTGACTTTTGTTTCCAACTTTGCTGGCCCTCTCTATTGGCTGATTTCGTCGTTACAGATGATTTTTGAGCCATCTGTCATCTTGTATCAAGCACCTACTACTGCAGACTTGATCTACTTACCTCAAATTTGTTTCCAAGTGTTGCTAGTCAAACTGCGCTTTACCTTTATGTTTTACCTGATAGCAGCTATTACGTTAATGGCGCTGTGTGTGAACTTGAGATTTCATTTGTTCATTTGGCTGGTGTTTTCTCCCAAAATCTTATTCTTTGGAGTTTGGGCCGTATTCATGAACCAACTCATAGATTACGTTGCTGGCCTGTTATTGTTGCTCTTATTCAAGTGATACCAGTGAGTCTGGTCACAAGCAGACTTTAGAATAAAGCTTATACTAATTATACATATAGCTGAACTATTAAAAATCTAAGAATCTCGCTAGTAATCCAAAGAACAATCAGCCAAGAACAGCACAAGGCTGTTTCATACTAATAAATGAAATGTAAACTGTGGATTTGTAGTACTGTAGATCAATCATGATAAAGGTCGTCAAGTTTATTGCAAAAGTTCGTCACGGTAATAGGGTTGGTTATTGACGAATTTGGCAGCACGACGGTCGTTCAAGTCTTCCCGCTTCTTCTGTCTAGCCCATGCCCGCTTGGACTCTTGCAATGCCTGTCTTTCGGGGACAGTCAACATATGGCGAGTTTCTGCAGCAATAACCGTGCCTTGACCTTCGGTCAAAATACGTTCAGGTGCCAAATTTTGTCTATAGTATCTTTGGTTCGTCCGGTGACCAAGTACTTGGCCCAGAGGAAGCACAAGCGAGTTACCATGGCGGTAGATGATGTCATCGCTGGTGAGCAACTCCTCATCTTCGCTGTCGTCTTCATTTTCTTCGTCACCACTAACATCTTCCCAGTCACCGTCGTCCTCAGCAGCTACGTCCTCAGCGTTTACGATCCGAGGAGCGTAGGTCAGCGAGAAGTCATAAAATTCGGAGATCTCAAGCTTTTCATCCTCAGTTTCGTAGGGGATTCTCATGTGTCTTTTCAGAATCATATGCTCTCTTGCTGCCTCACAAGTTCGGCCTTGGTAATTACAAGCAATGCAAAAACCGAAACCAACCTTTTCGCCCAAGTAATTTAAGAGACCTTCAACATCGACGAGGTACTTTCTTTCAGGGATATAAAGGCCATGAGCTTTCCAAAGATGTTCCAAGTTTTCTTCAATAGTGTCAAAGTTTCGGGTTTTCTTACAGAAAAGGCATGTGGTAGGCGGGATATCCACTTTATTCTTAAGCTTGAGATCGATTATCTCTTGCTCGGTAGGACCTTCGGGGGAAGCTTCCGTGTTGGCTTGATCCTCCAGTTCGGTAGGTTGAGTAGTAGGGGGTTGAGGTTGTTCTGATTGCTCGACAGGTTTAGAGATGGCTTCCGAGGGCTGTTTTCCTTCCGCCATCGCCTTGCGGGCAATTTCCAAAATCTGACGCTTCTTTTCCTGGAGTTCCTCCCGTTTCCGTTGTCTCTCTTCTTTCTTCGAAGCTCTGGTCTTGGGGGTTTCCTCAGTGGCTTGGTTCATCAGGGCAACCTTGTCGTTGAATTGGGCTTCCGAGATGGCAGGGAGCTGGGCCACCTTTCTTTTGAGGTTATACCGGTGCCAGTCACCTCTCATATGGTCCCGTTGCTTTGCCGACTCATCAAACGTTAGGGTACACGTATTACAGGTGAACATGATGGATGAGATGATGTACGTTATCTGGTGCGCGATGAGATGATCTATGGAGACTTCCAATGATGGAACCGAAAAAGATAAAAACAAGGGTTAAATGAATGTTGAATATGATCTTCCTTTATCGTGATGATGATAATACCGTTTATTTGTCGTCCTATTAGTTGTAATCAACCTCGACTAAAGATAAGAAAGCTAGCGATAATTCATTAGAAGAGAATCCAAAAGTTAAAAGTCAAAGGCTTCAAATGACAGTGCTTTCATAACTGCTAAATAACGAGGATAAGTAACCCTTCTGATCTCATAGTTTTAGTGTTCAAGAGCTCCCTACTAAGTCATCGCGAAGTCGCACGAAATTGAGTAAAGTACGCCATCTCCTACTAAACCGATAAACCACGAATCATGTCGGACTTTTCCCTGGCGCTCCCGCTGGTGGTGAAGGTGGTTCGTTCTGCGGTGGCACTCGGTGCTCAGGATCCGCTGTTTTACCGGTCAATAGATAAGCTGGTGGGTACCGAGCTTGATGCCACAACGTCAAGATTGGCAGATATTGCGACACAATTGGGACAGAATATCAGTGGCGAGATTAATTCCGTTATTGATGATGATTGGAAAGTGACTCTGGATGTGTTGGACCAGTTGTTTGAGCGGTTAGACCGACTGTTCGACGATATGAAGGGGAAACGGGTAACGGATGATCATGATGCTCAAGTGCAGACCAATATACCGAAGCCTCAACTCAAATTTACTGATCCCCTCGACAACCTTGAAAGAGAACCGTTCAAGCCCCGCCTCACTTCCAAACCCAACGCCTTGATGCCCCTTGAATTGGAGCTCGTCTCGGAACACCCGGAGGACCCGCCACATTACCCTCAGCCTTATGCCTATGAAATTGATCACCAGACGTATCCTGAATCGGTGGTGTCCACTGGGCAACTTCCTGTGATTGAACCGCGGGATTGGAACGAAACCGAAGCCATTTGGGTGGATGACGAAGAAGCGTTGATAAAGATGGCCGAAGAACTTAATAACAGCGCCGAAATAGCTGTCGATTTGGAACACCATGATACGAGAACCTACTTTGGGATTACCTGTTTGATGCAGATCTCTAATCGTGATCACGATTGGCTTATTGACACACTTGCCCTCCGCACTAAGTTGGGAGCCGTATTAAACCCTATATTTACCGACCCCGGCATTGTAAAAGTGTTCCATGGTGCATTCATGGATATCATTTGGCTTCAGCGTGACTTTGGTCTTTACGTGGTGTCATTGTTTGACACTTTCCATGCACTGAAAAGATTGGGGCTTACCAGAAACAGTTTGGCATACTTATTGGAACACTATGCGAAATTCTCTACTTCAAAGAAGTACCAACTTGCTGACTGGAGAGTGCGGCCATTATCGGCTCCCATGGTGAACTACGCTCGAGCCGACACCCATTTCTTGCTCTTCATCTATGATCAGATGCGAAATAAGCTCGCAGAAATCGATGGTATTGCCGGAGTACTCCATGAACTGCGACAAGTTGCCAAGCGAAGATTCGAGTATCCGAAATATATGCCACGTCTGGAACAAGGGTCCAAGGGTGTGCTGCTGGGGATGAACACTCTGAACTTCATTACCGATCCCGTTGAATGGCTCATGATCCAATTCAACCTTCCTCGCTACAGACTTCCGGTTGTTCGAGCACTTTACGAATGGCGCGATGCTAAAGCCAGAAATGATGATGAAAGTAGTCGCCATATTATGCCGAACCAATCTCTTGTGGCACTTGCGATGCTTGAAGCCCCCGTCAAGCTGCTGGATGTTTTAAATCTGACGAGATTCGTGTCAGAAGCAGTCAGAACCAACTCTCGTCAATTAGCCGAGCTTCTTAATGAAGTTAGCGCTGAATTAGCCAAGTATGACGTCGAATTGGCAGAGCAAATGCAGGATGGTAAACCCACTTTGCTGGCGTCTGAATTGGCGGTGGCAGCTGCTAATGTGTTCGACGACTTTGCTTTACCTACGTCCAGCGACCTTTTGGTCGACGCTCCTGTCGAGTTTGGTGGTTCGATTACTAATAAGTTGTTAGAGAGACTTAAGTTTATCCGTTCGAAACTTGAAGTGAAGAAGCCTGCTCCCGTGCCTCAAGTTGTCGTTGAGCTGGTGAAGCATGGGCTGGACGCAAAGCCGGCGGAGAAGTCCGAATCTACTGAACCCAAAGATGACGATTCTACTGGGGATTCAACAGATAAATCTAAGACCAAAGAAGAGATTATTGCTCTTCGGACTATCAAAAGACAAGTTCATACCAAGAAACCCGTTGAAACTGGCGAAACCATCGATTTCGCTAACAACCCCCTGGTGCTTGGAGCTGCCGACGTCTCTGACCTCAATTCCAAAAAGAAGCGCCGGTTCAAACCGGGTACCGACCGCGACGCCGGCCCCCAAGCCCCCAAAAAGCGTCGTCAAGAAACCAAAGGGCGTTCGGGCGTGTTCCGCAACTAATGTACGTAGCATATGTCTTTGTATCAATATAAATCCCGCAAGCGGCATTATAGTCTTGTTGTGTGGAAACTCAATGTTGTAGCGTTGTAAGGTGTCATCTGCTTCAAAGCAATCTTGTGATTGAACTGAGCATATAGTTTTTGCTTATCTGCGATGCTTGGCAATTTTTCTTGGAAGCGTTCCCGATAATACGGTAGGCCGAGGGTGCAACTGATTACACCCCTCTTTTTTTATCGGTGAGGGGGCCGTTCCGATCACCGGGAAGATTAGGAAGCGTGCCTATCGCACTTGGCTGTGACAGGCCTTATCAGTGGCTGTGCCGTGGGGAAAGACACCAGTGAGAGATTGGCGTAAACAGAAAACTGAAGGGGTCCTGCAATGGAATGACCGATAACTAATACCTAACTTGGGTATTGATTACGACGGCAAAACTTTGACAACTTTTGAGGGAAAAACCGTTACCTGTCGCCGGTTATGAACCGACCCTCAGTTTTGAGCCCGGGTCACGCCAGAAAAAAGTCACAATCTCTTATCAGTTGACCTCCAGGTACCAATAGATAAGTTTGGATCGAATGATAACTATGATTAGCGGTGATTTTCGGAAATCGCCGGCGTCAAGCGTCGGAACTCGTCACAATCGTAAACCGACACCGTTTAAATAACTCACCTGCGCCGTGTAGCTTCGAAATACAATAAACTCATGACGGTTGATAACACTGTTGGATGGACCGTTGAACAATGGCGGCTAGGACTGACGCTTGATCTGATTCTTGCCCTTTTGCAGCTGCAAAGAACTTATGAAGAAGATCCCGCTTGGCTATCGTTGTCCACTGCCGACCAAGTCAAAGACCAATGGGATCTACTCCACACTCGACCCAATGCCACCGAGTTGCCATTATACGGAGTCCCCGTGGCGATCAAGGATAATATCGATGTCCTCGGATTGCCAACCACCGCTGCCTGTCCTCTGTTTGCTTATAAGCCCGTCCAAGACGCGGTTGTGGTGTCTCGTTTGAGACAAGCAGGGGCGATCATCATTGGCAAAACCAACTTGGACCAATTTGCCACCGGTTTGGTGGGCACCAGACTGCCCTTTGGCGCCGTCCCTAACACGTTTGATTCCAAGTATGTCCTGGGAGGCTCGCTGCTGGGTCTGGCACTGGTGGTGTCTCGAGGCATCGTGCCTTTGGCCTTAGGCACCGACACCGCTGGACTGGGGCGAGTTCCTGCTATGCTCAACAACCTTGTCGGTCTTAAGCCCACCAAGGGAGTATTTTCGTGCTCGGGAGTAGTGCCTGCGTGCAAATCACTCGATTGTGTGCTGGTATTTGCTCTTCTGATTGGCGATGCTCAAATCTGCTTTGATGTATTAGCTGCTGGTGACGATCAGGATCCATACCTGAGATCGATGTCATTGACTCCTCCTCGTCTGTTTGGTCCCAGACCCAAGATTGGGGTGCCAAAGACGATGCAATGGCACGGCCAAGTTAAAAATGAGGAAGCATTTGCATCAGCGGTGAAACAATTCGAACGTGTCGGTGACGTGGTGGAGATTGACATCTCTCCCATGTTGGAGCTTGCCAAACTTTTGTACGAAGGGCCATGGGTCGCTGAGCGCTACTCTGCCATCAAGAAGTTCTTGGAAACCGAGCCTGATCCCAAGACCTTGGACCCCACTGTGATCAAAATCATCCTGACGGGGTCAACACCGCTGGCGGCCACTGCATTTGAGTATGAATACCGGCGCCAGGGGCTTCTCAAGAAGATTGGTGACTTGATGAGTTCAATTGATTGTGTGGTGGTGCCGACGGCTCCGTTGCAACCCACCATTGACGAAGTGGCTAATGACCCTATTGGCGTGAACTCCATCCAAGGAACTTATACCAATTTTGTTAACCTTGCTGATATGGCTGGCTTAGCCATCCCCACTGGCTTCGTCAATAAAATCCCGTTTGGTGTCACAATATTGGGACCTGCATTCTCCGACTACGCTCTTCTTGAGTTGGCATCAAGAGTGTTGCCTCATACGTGGAAAGCGGGGGTGTGTGGCGCCGAAGTCACTAACCGGCTTCCTACCGACGTTGACCTTGGTCCTGGTTACATGGATTTGGCAGTTGTTGGTGCCCATCTTAAAGGTTTCCCTTTACACTGGCAACTTGAAAAGGTGGAAGCCATATTCCGTGAAGCCACTACCACCTCTGCTGAATACCGGCTTTACGCTCTTCCCGGTGGATTGAAACCGGGTCTTCGTAAGGTGGATGGCGATGAATCCGGTGCTGAAATCTCTGTGGAGGTGTATGCGTTGCCGATAGCAAGATTTGGCGAGTTTATGGCCATGGTTCCTTCGCCATTGGGTATCGGCCTGGTGACTCTCGCCCTGGGCCGCCAAGTTAAGCTGTTCATCTGTGAAGAGGTGGGGTATAATGCTGCCAAAGCGATCGACATTACCCTGTTTGGTGGCTGGAAAAACTATAAGCGTCAAACGCCTCCATTCAATAAGGTTTTGGTGGCTAACCGGGGTGAAATTGCCGTTCGCCTTATTCGTACTCTCAAAAAGATGGGTATCAAGCTGGTCGCTGTGTATTCAGATGTCGACAAGTTCTCCCAGCATGTCATTGATGCTGATGAAGCCGTGGCTTTGGCTGGTAACCTGGCAGCAGACACTTACATTAATATCGACAAAATCATCGCTGCCGCTAAGCTGACGGGGGCAGAAGCAATCCTCCCTGGTTACGGTTTCCTTTCTGAAAATGCTGACTTCTCTAACCGCTGTCGTACCGAAGGTATTGTATTTGTTGGTCCCCTGGGAGACGCTATCACCAAGTTGGGTCTTAAACACTCGGCACGTGAGATCGCTAGGGAAGCCGGAGTTCCCCTCGTGCCCGGTTCCGACCTCATCGACTCCATCGACGATGCCCTCAAGATCGCCGCTGATATCGGCTATCCGGTGATGGTGAAACTGACTGCTGGTGGTGGTGGTATTGGTCTTCAGAAAGTCGACGACGCGGAACTGATGGAAAGGGTGTTTGCCACCGTCCAACACCAAGCGGCTCAATACTTTGGTAATGCTGGTGTCTTCATTGAACGGTTCATTGGTCAACTGAGACACGTCGAGATTCAATTGTTTGGGGATGGTAAAGGTGGGGCTTTGGCGATCGGCGATCGTGATTGTCTGCTTCAACGGCGTAATCAAAAGGTTGTCGAAGAAACTCCAGCCCCCAACATTCCTGAAGCCACCAGAGCCAAAATGAGAGCCGCTTCGGAGTCACTTGGATCGCATTTGAAGTATATGGGAGCCGCCACTGTCGAATTCATTTATGATGAAATGGCGGATGAGTTCTACTTTTTGGAAGTAAACGCTCGCCTTCAAGTGGAACACCCGGTGACGGAGATGGTGACGGGCCTAGACTTGGTCGAATGGATGCTTTTGCTTGCTGCTGGAACTCCTCCTCGTCAATTTGTTGAGCGGGACCCCCCTACTCCTGTTGGTCACTCCATCGAAGCTCGAGTTTATGCTGAAAACCCCGTCAAGGACTTCGTGCCTCTGCCTGGTCAATTGACCGAAGTGAGCTTCCCTTCGTGGTGTCGTGTTGACACTTGGGTCAGCAAAGGTACGGTGGTACTGGGGGAATACGACCCCACGTTGGCAAAGATCATTGTCCATGGTAAGGACCGTACCGACGCGTTGAAGAAGTTGTATCAAGCACTTGACGAAACCGTGATTTGGGGTTGTACCACCAACATTGATTACATCCAACATGTCATTACTCTGGACATGGTAGCTGACGCTACGATGCACACCAAGCTGTTGGATACGTTTGTGTACCATCCTCGAGCATTCGAAGTGGTGGTTCCGGGATCATATACCACCGTTCAGGATTATCCTGGTCGACAAGGGTACTGGAATGTCGGGGTACCGCCTCTGGGATGTATGGACAATTATGCTTTCCGCTTAGCTAATCGTCTTTTGGGTAATGCTGAAGAATGTCCTGGTCTTGAAATCACCTTGAATGGTCCCAAGCTCCTTTTCCATTCGGCGACATCGGTAGCCATTTGTGGTGGGGACGTTGAAGTTCGCATCAATGACGTCATCAAACCCCAATGGCAAGTGCTCCACCTTGAAGCCAGAGATGTGTTGACGATCGGCAAACTTGATGGGGGGTGTCGGACCTATTTGGCGATTGCTGGTGGCATCGAAGTCCCCACCTATCTTGGCTCCAAATCCACGTTTGCTCTTGGTAACTTGGGTGGGTACAATGGTCGAACTCTTCGGTTTGGTGATGTGCTTTGGTATAGTCTGACGACAACCAACACCAGAACCGTTGCCACTATCCCTCAACTGCTTATTCCCAATTACAAGCCTGAGGTATGGGAAGTGGGAGTGACTTGTGGTCCTCACGGTCTGCCTGACTTCTTCAAGCCCGACTTGATCGATGTGTTCTTTGCTGAGACTTGGAAGGTTCATTATAACTCGAACCGATTTGGGGTTCGACTCATTGGTCCCAAGCCTCAATGGGCTCGTGCCGATGGTGGGGATGCTGGTCTTCATCCATCCAACGCTCATGATTACGTCTACCTGATGGGAGCAATCAATTTCACCGGTGACGAGCCGGTAATTTTGACGGTCGACGGTCCATCTTTGGGAGGGTTTGTTTGTGCTGCAGTGGTGTGTCAAGCTGAAATGTGGAAGATTGGTCAAGCCAAACCCGGTGATCGTATTCGGTTCGTTCCGGTTACGGTTGATTTTGCTGTTGAACTTTTGGACGACCAAGACCAAGCCATCCATAGCCTAACCGGTTCCATTCCCCAAATTGTCGCTAATGTTACCACTTATGACCCGGTGCTTTATCGTGACCCTCTTGTGTGTTATCGTCAAGCTGGTGACCGGTACATTCTTATTGAGTTTGGCGAGCCGGTGATGGATTTGACGGTTCTGTACTTGATCCACCGACTCATTGAATTGGCTAATGATGCTGTTGGTATCGTCGAAATGTCTCGTGGTGTGAGATCGGTATTGGTGGAGTATGACCCGCGTACCATTAGCCAAGGTCAATGTTTGCGAACTTTGGAGCTTTATCGTAAAGCCATTGGTGATGCTGGAATTGAATGGAAGGTGGAACTGCGAGTACTTCGATTGCCAATGGCTTTCGAGGACAAGTTGACGTTGGAAGCAGTGCAACGGTACCTGGAAACCATTAGACTGCTGGCGCCGTGGTTGCCGAATAATGTCGACTTTTTGGCTCTGGTTAACGATACCACGCGTGATCACATTAACGATTTGATGTACCTGGCTCAGTTCATGGTATTGGGTCTTGGTGATGTGTTTTTGGGCGCTCCCTGTGCCGTGCCGTTGGATCCTCGTCACCGGTTGCTTGGTACCAAGTACAACCCGCTGAGAACCCACACTCCCAATGGTACGGTAGGTATTGGTGGCAACTACATGTGTATTTACACCATGGAGCTGCCGGGTGGTTACCAGTTGGTTGGTCGAACTGTACCTATTTGGGATAAGCTTCAAATAAGTGCCCATTCCACCTACCCGTGGTTGTTACGTCCATTCGACATTGTTGAGTTTTACCCAGTTACTGAGGAAGCTGTCGACCAGTTTACGGCTGAAATGAACGCTGGTAAGTTTGATGTTGACATCACCACTACGGTATTTGATCACGGTAGCTACCATCGTTGGCTTGAAGCTAATGCCGATCTGATTGACGAACATCGCAATAAGCAAGGGGGTGAACGCTTGGAAGAATTTAATCGGTTGATTCAAGTATCTAATGCCGAATTGGCTACCCTCGAAGCTCCTAAAGACCCTTTGGAAATCCCCGAAGGCTGTGAAGGTTTATACTCCGAATTTTCCGGTCGGTTTTGGAAAGCTACTTCGACCGAAGGCGACACGGTGGCTTCGGGACAAAGTCTAGTGGTGGTAGAAGCGATGAAAACAGAAATGGTGGTGGTGGCACCTCGCGAGTGTAAGGTGATGAAAATTGTCCATAAAAATGGGGATATGGTGGAAGCGGGTGATTTGGTAGCCATCATTGAGTAATTTAGTCCAATAAACATGATAATCAAAATTTACCTCTTAGCAAATGGTGATGGGGCAATTTCATGAGTCATGAGAGAACAATTCCTGCACACTTGATTTCGATATGGACTAAGCGCGGTTAATTCCATCACAATTACCCTATTGGGCGACGGGCCTAGTTGCCATACTAACCACACCATGAACAAGAGCAACCCCAAGACTCGATCACGAACAGGGTGTTTAACGTGCCGAAAGCACAAGAAGAAGTGTGACGAGCTCGCTTATCCTACCTGCAACCGGTGTCTGACCAAGAACCTCGAGTGTGTGTGGCCTCAAACTAAACAAGAGATGTATGAGAAGCTTAAACACGTCAAATATATTGATGACCAAGTCCAACGAGAACTGCTGGCACCGGTGGTGATCCCGCTACCTTCAAGTCCCGATCCCCTCCCAGTTAAACTGCGACGAGAGGTGCCCCCCAAAGTGACCAAACCTCCACCATCTGACCCGTTGGATATCCATCGTCGTATCGCCATGCAGCAGGACTGTGTCACCGATACCACTGCGTCTCCCTCAACCTATAAATAGCCCAATATACCCCATTCCTTGATCCTTCCTTGATCCTTCCTTGATCCTTCTTCAGACAGTTCTCGGATATATGGAAGGCCCAGCCGTAATCGCAAATGCGAACATTAAAGTTCGGGGTTACCATACGCCGAAGTCGCACACCAGGTTTTTTCACAAAAAATTTGACATCGACCTCAGGGTAACCCGATGAACGAACCCACCCAATTTTACACCGAAAGTGAGGCGACGAACGGGTACTACAGTCAGAACGGGGAGGGGACGGGGCTGATGCGAGACTCGAGCTCGCCGGGACTGTCGACGAATTTCTACGAAGCGTCGACCGAGCTGGGACATTACTACGATACTTCGGCTCCCCAAGCCGAAGTCGACCCTCCTTCCGAACAACCGTTCTACGTCAACGCTAAGCAGTACCACCGGATCCTCAAACGACGGATTGCTCGAGCCAAACTCGAAGAAAACCTCAAAATCGCTCGGACTCGCAAACCTTACTTGCACGAGTCTCGCCATAAACACGCCATGCGTCGACCTCGAGGGCAAGGAGGGAGGTTTTTGACGGCGGCGGAGATCGCCGAAAAGGAGAGACAGGATAAGTTGAAGGAAATGGAACAAAATGGCGAGCTGGCCCCGTCGCAAGCCCCGCTGCTGGAGCCGCTGGCGGCGGGCCAGCCTCAAACCACGTGACCTACCGACGACCCAAGGCCGCGAATCGGGTAATCTGCTACGGCCATCACCTTCAATTCTTACTTTCTTGTATTAACTCTCATTATGTATATGAATATTATGCCAGTTGCATGAGCCTAACCTTTTCGCTCAGCACGCTTTATCCCAGCCGCAGCACTCGCTCCTTCACTTCGGGCGTCAACGCCTGGGCCACCGCCGGCCGTACCTGCTTGATGTTGTTAACCACGATCCGTTCGATGCCAGCAAAGTCGTTATTAGGAACGTGAGCCACGGGATCAAACGTCTTGTTTTGTACCAGCACGATCTTGGAAAACGTCAGCCCAAACGCTTGCATTTCCAAGTCCAATTCATTGAGCGGGGCATTGGTCATCGCCACTCCCAGTTCCTTCGAGTTCTCCTTCTTTTTGATCCCTTCGTACGCAAGAATGTTGTCGGCGACCAGTTGAGTGAGGGCAAGATCAACCTCATCGTTCAATTCGGGAGCCAAAATAAGTTGCGATAACCCAATGTTGGCGACCTTTTTGTCTTGTAAATTGGCGAGCTGCAGTACCGTGGGGATGATAAACGTCTTGCAGATCTTGTTAAACACGTCCTGCTGGGCGTTGTTGAAAAATTGCACGACAAAGCTGCCGTTAATGGTGTGCTTGTTGGGGATGTCCGCCTGGGACAACGGCGTGGCCGCAAGCACCATCAAGAACATGGTAAACCGCTTGACGTAGCGTTCAGTACGTGAGTTCAGGAGTCGGTTCAACAAAAGGAAACACACATCGCGCAAAAACAGCATGTACTGTTGGGGGGACACAAACAAAAGAATCGCTTGCAATAAGTCAAACCCGTGACTATCGTTAAATTTCGACGACACAAGCTTTTGGAACACCCCTAACACCGACTCAAGAGTCTCGCGGTCGTTGCATACCGAGGGGTCTTGCTCAATGATGGCGATAAGCAACCGGGTAATACCCGGAATGTTCCCCTTCATTTCCCAAATCACTGGAGCCATTAATGGACGAACAAGATCGCGATACACCGTAGGCAAACCTTGTGACTTCGGAAGACGCTCCAAAATATACGCAAGTACTTGGAAGATGTAAGGCACAAACTCTTGAATATCTTCAACCAAAACCGGCAACAATTTCGGGACGAGATTTTCCACAAACGTCGGGATATCGTTTTCAGGAGCGTACTTGATCAACAACCCCACCAGTTCGAACACGTAATGAGTGAAACGAGGATTAGCCGGGTTTTTCGAGGTCACTTCCAAAATGGAGATGAGTTGACCCATAATCGGCATTCTGTTTTCCAAAGTATCCTCGGTAACCAGAAGCACCCTCATGATACACTTCATGACGAATTCGTTCTCATCAAGACGCTCGGGTCGGTTTTGGAATTGCAACAACAACAGGAACAACTGAGACAACAATTGGGGGTGGATTTGGCGCATGTCTTCCTTGGTAAAGATGGCTTGGTGAGTTTCGAAATCAGTCATCCCCAAAAGCTTTTCCAACGTCACCGCGGCGTAGGTATAAACAGCCGGCGGTTGGTTGACGTCCAACAAGTTGACCATCATGTTGATCGCCTCGGCCAATTGCTCCTTGGTCAACTGGTTGCGGAACACGTAAATGTACTTGATGGCATCCATCCGCAAGATGGGGTGGATTTGTTGGTTATTTAAGTCACCAACGATATTTTGTACAAAGAACCCGACGACGTCAACTACCACCGTGGTGACCCCGGCATTAGTAATCGAACCCTTTGTCGCCAACGAGGTGAAAAGGTAGATGGCGATATCCTTATTCTTCCAGTTGTTCTTCAGCTGGGAAAGGAAATCGTTGACGTATGTCATCACTTTAGTGGTGATGAGCTGAGAGTTGACTTCTTTAAGCTCCCGCAAAAAGTCGGTGGCACTTTTACGACGTGATTCAAACTCCGACCCTTCCAAGTCTGACCGCACAAATTGAATGGGTTCATCTTCAAACTGTTCCTCGTCCAGTTCGCGGAACACAATATTAGGTAAGATAAGTTTGCGGATGATTTCATCGAACGCCGCCTCCTTATTGAAAATATGTTGCAACCCGGGGTTTTTCACTACCGAAGATAAAAAGTCTAACAGTTTTACCGCCAACAAATCGTACTTTGATTGTTCCAGCACCCCCGACACCGTTTGCCATACTGTATTAATGAACGGTTCGACAAACTTACCGAAGTCATCGGCGTACCGGTTGACGTAAAGACTCAACAACTCGACAATGGCAGTTTTGACCTTGATCAACACGTCCACTTCCAGATCTTCATCGGGTTTAGAAATCAATGATGATTGGAATTCCAAGTATTTAAAGATAAACGTCATGAGTTGGGTCATGTTATCTTCGAAGAATTCCGGCAATTCTTGACAGTTCAAATCATAGTACAATTGCACCAACACTAACAAATTTTCAAAGTAGATGCCCAAGCTTGCCGCATCATTAAGGTGGTCATCAATTAATTTATCCACAGCCACGAATAACTGGAGGAAGGTAGGAGCAAACTTATCGAGCACCAACTTGATTTCCAAGAACAATTCGTCACTCCGGAACAACGGCCGCCATTTCTTAAAGATGGAATGCATCACCTCCAACACCGCATGGTTATTGACAAAATCGGTGGGCGATAGCTTGGCCACAAGAAGATCAATGAGATTTTCCCACCGATGAGGGAAATCGCATTCGGCAATCAAGGTGATCGCCTCGCCGATTTGTCGTTGGAGTTGCGACGGAAGTTGCACGAGGACATCGACGATTTCCAGCTTGATCTTGGTGACGTCGTCCAATGGCAACATGTAGGTTTCGCCATCACTGCTTAACCACTTGCGTTTGATGAGGTTTTTGAAGAAGAGGGCTCCGGCGAGTCGGACCAGAGCGTTAAGGTTCGTCAGCGACACCACGTGTAATAAGGTCACCGCGAACCCGGGGGTGGCTTCCATCGCCAGGAGTTCCTGCTCCGCCAGTCGGGCGTGCTGGGGAAGCAAGGATTGCTCCAACACCTGTGAAATTGCTTCCAAGCTAGCCATGGTCGACAACTTGTGATTATGGTAGGGTGCGTTAGAAATTCGGTGCGATGAGAGTGCGGCGTTGAGGGTAAGTACAGACTATAAGGGCATGAGGCTAATCGTATTAATCTATTGGTGATCTAACGACTACGTGTCATTTGATTATTTGATATTCATCCATTTTTGTCGTAATACTGTGGCTACGACAAAGTCTCCATCGTGGGATAGCAGGACCATGAACTCGTCGGTATCGTAAGCAGTGTGAGCGATACGAGGACGTCCATTCCCATCATAGGTGCGGTACCATTGATTAAATCGAAACTGGCATTGTTCAGCATCATCAAGGGTCTTAAACACCGCTTCCTTCATCGCCCAGGCTCCCGCAAGTCCTCGGGGAGTCAACCCTTTGTCTCTTTCATGAGGATGAAGAATTCTCTGATGCAATTTCGTGACAAATGGTTGAGGCTTACTCAATAGTCGTTCAAACCTCAGGATCTTGACGATATCAACGCCAATGGCCGCTACCATGGGCACCTTCATCTCTCATCGGTCGCACTCGTTCTCTGCTGTCTCGTCTAGTGAGGTCTGCTGTCTCGGTGAGGGAAAAACTGAGGTTCTTCGCACATACTGTCTGGCCCCATCCACAAACCGTAATACCCTCTATTTGACCATGGCCGACACCGTCCCCGGTTCCGTGACCTTACCCCAGTCAAAGTATGATCTTAGCACCTACTGGGGGCGAGTGAAGCATTGTGCTGAGATCTCGGACCCGACGATGTTGCTTAATCTGAATAAAGATGTTGAGGACGCTAAGAGAGTGGTGTGGGACTACAAGAATGGCGTCACCACCAAGATGACGCCGGAAGTGTGGCGAGCCAAACGGGTGTTGGACCTGACGCTTCATCCTGACACGGGAGAAAAGGTGGTGTTGCCGTTCCGGATGTCGCTGTGTGTGCTTTCCAACCTCATCGTCACCGCGGGGATGTTGACTCCCAATTTGGGGACGGCGGGGACGTTGTTCTGGCAAATTGCTAACCAGTCGTTGAACGTTGCCATCAACACTGCCAATGCTAATAAACTGCACCCGCTTACCACTAAGCAGATTGCCGTTAACTATACCATGGCCGTCACCGCGTCGTGTTCGGTGGCGCTTGGTCTTAACGCGATCGTGCCCAAGTTAAAGAATGTTTCACCTAATACTAAGGTCGTGTTAGGTCGGTTGGTACCGTTTGCTGCCGTAGTGAGTGCTGGGGTGGTCAATGTGTTCTTGATGCGTCTGGAAGAGCTTAAAAAGGGGATCTCGGTGTTTGATAAAGATGGTAACGACGTTGGTAACTCGAAGAAGGCGGCTCTCTATGCCGTGGGGGAAACCGCTGCCTCGAGAGTGATCAACGCCACTCCCATCATGGTGATTCCTCCGTTAATCCTCGTCAAATTGGAAAAGATGGGGGTGTTCCGCGGTAAGCCCAAGGCAGTGGGGCTTTTGACCAACATCTGCTTGATTGCTGCCACTTCTTTCGGAGCGCTTCCGTTTGCTCTTGCTGTATTCCCGCAAAGACAAGCGATCTCGGTGTCGAAGTTGGAACCTCAATTCCAAAACCTCAAGGATAAGGATGGCAAGCCCATTACTACCGTAGAATTTAACCGAGGCATGTAAATCTTGTATATAATTAATTAATCGAAGCATACCTTCACCAGAATCTCCAATTAGCCTGGTTGCCCACTCCTTGTTGTACTTGTTCCCGAGTCTTATACTGGGAGAAGTTTTCGCTAGAAAATACTCGAGCCCGGTCAGCTTCGTCGACGTCAGTGTAGGCAAGACAACCCACGCCTTTACCACCTAACAGGGTTTCAAACGTCTCGAAGCCATGCAGTTCGAATTCGGTCATGACCTTGGCGATGGTATCCTCATCGGTCTCATCATTGATTAAGGTGATGGCACAGCCACCGCCTCCAGCTCCCGTCAATTTGGTGGCACCGATGTTATGGGTATCACTAATCATTTTAATTTGTTCGAGACTGGGATGGGACACTCCAAGGGCTACGAGCAACCCATGGTTAATATTAACGAGTTGTCGAAGCACTTTCCGGTCTTCAGCACCGACAAACGGTTGGATCATGATGTGGTAGGCCTCGGTAGCCACTGAGTCCATGGCGTCAAGTACCAGTAATGCCGTTTTAGGGTAAGTGGCGTGGATGCGACCGACTCCCGCCACAAGTTCTGCCGTCAGTCGAGGCACTTTAGTATTGGTAAGTAAGAGCTTAAGCGGAGGGAAATTGCGCATGGCTGTCCGGACACTCGGTTCATTAGTTTTCCGTTGGAACATCACCGCCCCGCCAAATGTGGCCACGGCATTATCGATACCACTAGGATTACCGTGGAAACACATTTCTCCCACGAAACTCCAATCGTTAATGAATTCAGCCTCATCTCCATCCACCAGAGCCCGTTCGGTAGGCTTCAATTGAGCCTTGTTGACGTGACCACCAAGCACAGCAAATGCCAGCGCAAGACACACTGCCGTCAGTGCCAGAGATCCTAAACCAGCCCCAATGGGAAGGGTCGACCGGATCTGAAATGTAAGTCCTGGCAAGTTAGGGTTAGCTAACTGACAGTACATGTATAAAAAGCAATGACAAGCGATAAAGTGGAGATTCAGGTCCATATCTCCAAGCATCTGGGACAAAATTGCCTGGATCTCCGGTACGAGCTCCTTGGTGGGTTTGGGGCGTCCATGGTCATCTGTTTCCACGAGGGGAGCGATTTTGTCCCACGGTAATTGGTGTTTGGACCACTGGTGGACGAGATCAATATCGGCAAACTCGAGACGAATGACATCGGGATCGGCCAGCGGGGTCACGAGAAGGTAGCATCGAAGATCAAGAGCAGCAGCAATGGCAGGTTTCGAGTATACTGCCAGGTGCTCGCCAAAGATGATGACTTTGCCGGGGGCACTGACGACGAACGGCTCCATAGACACAAGTCAAGTCGCGGTACGCGAATTTACCGATGATGGTTTGGGGGTGAATGAAAAATTGATCTGGAGACAGGAACTACTCTGCCAAATGATTGGAGAAGGTGTTGAAGTGTTGTATGTAGTTGAATGATCTATCTGGGAAGGATGGTTTGGGGTTACAGTGACAGTCGATGTCGTGGTGATGGGGTGATGTTCGTCGTATAGGGTACGAGGTGGCCAGAGTACGAGATGAGGTGGGTCCATGTCTATTGATAACTACTCGGGTTCTTGTTTAACTGGAGACGGTTGAAGATGTTTAAAGTCCACCACTTGAACATCATGAGCGAACCGAACCTGCGGGGCTTTTTCAATCGTCTCGATGTCCACTTGAGGGAGGTTGGCTTCGGGACCATCGTCGACGAGATCACGATAGTCATCGGGTTTCTTTCCAAGCACCGCGGCTAATACGATGATGGCAGCCGGTTTGCTAATCACTAAGGACTTTTCCTTACAGAAATTGCCCTGGACGCAAAGGGGACATCCCCATTCACACTCACAATGTAATACTCGTTCGAAGGTAGCACTGATGATGCTGTCGATATACTCAAACGTCTTCGCTGACATCCCCAGACCATTAGCTCCGCCTTTAGTATCGTAAAACACTAACCGTGACGGTCGCTTACGACGTGTTTGACGTTGAGCAAATTCCTTTTCGGGAGCTTTACACTCGGTGGAAAGTTCGGCTTCCCCAATGGACGAGGTGAATTTAGCGTTGGGGTTTGTCGAGGCTCCTCCCAGAATGAATAATGGAAGAATGTTCATGATGGCATGTTGAGCCCCGTGGATGCCAGCAGCGGGGTTTAATCGTTTGTCCGTGATGATATCGATGGCAGTTAAAGGTACATCGATCCAAAACCCTTTCAGAAGCGCCACTACCGGTGGCTGATCAACGTCTACCGCTTCCAATATCTCACCCCGACGATTGATCTTAAAGTAGCCAAATACTCTCATCTCGCTGCGGATAGTACCGTAAAATACTGGCAAATCGGTAGGATTACCGTCGGGACCATGGAATTGTTTGACATAGTTGATTTCCACGGGATCAACATCAGTAAAGTCACGTTGGGTCGTCGTCCAATTGACATTGACCCGTTCAACTTTAGCATACTTGCCGTCGGCGTTGAATTCTCGAATAATGTAAGGGTTGCCTTGATGCAAGAATATCCCACCATCGTAGAGGGTAAAGGGAACCCGCAGCACTTCGAGTTCCTCAAGGATGACGTTACGGCCATTGGTGACGTCTACAACCGCATACAGCTGTTCTTCTACGGCGCGAATGCCTACCTTTTCTGCTGGCCACGGGAGATACGAGGGATCGCACCGGTAGCGACCCACGGCATCTTTGTGGAGTTTTTTGTCAAGAATGGATTGGAAGAACCGGGAATCAAACCATTGAGCGTCATCTTCCACCGTGAGTGGTCGCTCAAACGCAGCACATTGCATGTGCATTTCCATGATCATACGGTGTGATCCCATTTCCATAAGCAGCCCCACACAAAGATCCTCGTAGTTTCGCTCGATCAATTCCTCTCCGTGGTCCAAGTAGTACAGATCTACGGCATTAGCCCCACCAACAAATATTGCGAGACTTCCCTTGGAATGACGACCACGACCAGCGCGGCCAAATTGTTGATGCAAATTCAGTTTTGATAACGGAAACCCACAGGCAATCACCACATCCAAATCCAGTAAGTCAATACCTAATTCAAGGGCATTAGTGGCGATGATGGCGCGAAGTTCGCCCTTGAACATCTTTTGCTCGATGACTCGTCGGTCGCTTTTAGCGTAGCCACCACGATACGACATGATTTCGGCAGGGCGAATCCCCGTACGATTAACAAACGCATTCAGACTAAGCAACGTCCGAACTTCTTTCATCAAAAATTCACAGATTTTCCGAATGGGACAAAAGACAAGGATTTTGACGTCGTCGATCTGGGTTAAAAGCTGACACATGATCTTTGCCAGCTCACTGATGACACTTTCCCGGGGCACAAACTTATCGGGAATAAGCTGGCCATTTTCATCGAGATGCAGTTGGACATGGCCCTGTTTGTTCATCAACGGCGGTGGTTGCCACGCAAGTAACTTGCGATCAGTGTGGGGACTACCATCATCGTCAACATGGATGACGATTTCGTCTTCAGGAATCGAGCACACAATGCTAAAGTGGGGCACGGGGTCCTTGATCGTGGCACTGCACAGGACAAACCTAAGGTTTGCCAGGACGAGTCGTTGTAATCGAGCCATCACCATACTCACGTGAATACCAAATAAGCCACGATAGACGTGGATTTCGTCCATGACGACGTACTTGAGATGGTCTAAAAAGTCACTCCACCCTTGCGCTTCGGACCCGGGGAGAATAGCGGCGTGAATGGTATCAGGATTGGTGAAGATGATATCGGCATGACTTCGAACGTATTGGCGTTGCTTTTGCGGTGTATCTCCATCGTAGGTTTCCACCACTACTCCATCTAACGACGGGATATGGGCGAGAAGGAGGTCAAGGTTATGCTTTTGGTCTTGGGCGAGGGCTTTGGTTGGGAAAATGAAAAATGCTGTGGATTTCCTACCTCGTTCTCCCAGTACCCGGTCCCATAAAATATCATTAAGAATGGGGATTTGGTACACGAGTGATTTTCCTGATCCAGTAGAGGTTGACACAATCACATGTTGTTTAGTTTCCAGTAAAAGTGCCAGAATCGCCGCTTGTTGGTGGGTATACATATTATGAGCGATATCGATGCCACGAGTCTTTTTCAACGCATCAATCAATTCGGGGTGAATGGTAAACTCTCCATCAACTTCAATTTGAAACTCGGAGTAGCGAGGAGGTTCGGTACGAGTCAAATAGCCTTCAAATTTGATTTGTCCCGAATAAAATGGCTCCAATTTAAGAGTATCATACATGATATCGATAGCGGGGCGTTCTTCGACACGATGACGTTTTACTCCTTGATTGGTCACAAGATCGGCATCATAATCGACTTTCACCGGTAAATTTATCAGATTAACAATTTCTTGCTCAGGATCATTTTTGTGATTGTCAAGGAATTGAGTGAGGTACTGGATAAACCGACGTTTTCTTGACTTTATCATCAGTTGCATATGGTCTTGACTAAGCGTCAGCAATTGAAGACGTTTCAGTTGGAGGAAAAAGCCGTCGCTATCATGGAGAGGGCGTTTTTTGCCGTAGCCACCCATACGACTAGCGATACCGTCGACACGAGTATCCTGAAAGTCAAACACGAGTACTTGTTCCAGAAACCGGTGCCGGTGAGCTAATTCAGCGTAGGCATCGTCGACACTATTTTTGTGACCTTCGTAGCCGTGTTCCCAAGTATGTTTAACGTCATCGGCGAGGGAGAGTTCGATCTGCTGAGGATCGACGTAATCAAAGAAGACTTTACCGGGAGGAAATAACCGTTTGATAATGGCTAGGTCCACTGGTTTGATATCGGGATTAAGTTTGACGATGAGATCATAAGTAGGGACGGAAGCGCGAGCGTGCGAGGCAATGAACGTTAGGTTGGTGTTGAGAAGATCAAAGATATCCACTAGTCGTTGGAAGAATGGCGTAAGCTGTGGTAGTGGGGGAGACTCGATGATCTTATCGAGGGACATCTGACCTCTTTAGGAAGTGACAGTCGCACTGACCTCCGGCATATATACCTAGCAATTGGTACACACCATCGATCAATCCCATCACCACCGTCTAAACCCCCATTGATACGATGTCGGCTGTGGGACTTCCTTCGGGATGGACAATTAAGATCTCGAGAACGCACAACCGGGAATACTTCTATAACCCTGGCTCGGGAGAAACGCTGTGGGAGCCTCCGTTTGGCACCGATGAAGATAAGCTCAAGGACTACTTGCGACAATTTAAGCAAAACGGTAACCGCCCCGTAGTTGAGGATGGTAAGGTGAGAGCGTCGCATTTGTTGATTAAGCACGCCCAGCTGCGGAGACCCAAGCTGTGGAAGAGTCCCGATGGGATTACGTTATCTCGGGACGATGCCATCGTCAAGTTGCGAGGGTTCCAAAAGCGGATTTTGAACGGGGAGATCAAATTGGAGGAATTGGCGGAAACCGAAAGCGATTGTTCGTCCCACGAAAAGCAAGGTGACCTCGGTTACTTTGGTCGAGGTCAAATGCAACCGGCGTTTGAAGAAGCGACGTTTGGGTTGAATGTCGGGGAGATTAGTGATATCATTGAGACTGACCTGGGAGTCCATCTTATTCATCGTACCGGGTAAATCCGAGGTTCATTAGATTAGCCATATATCCTCCCAATGTAAGCGTCACGGCCAGTAGTGGTAGCCGTAGCATAACACAAATAAGGCTAGAGTGAAGAAAGCCAAAAGCGAAGCTAGGTAAGCCAGTTTCGACGAAGATGTGAGTGCTATAGTCGGGGCGTTTATGGGTAAAGGTTATCGCTAGAATCTATTTGTATTATAATTGAAAACTTGTAAGTAGTCAGTAGTAAAGACAGTTAAGTGGAGTAGGCAGTTAAGCCAGAGTAAAGCCAGAGTAAAGCCAGAGTCAAGGAAAGGCTGAGTGTAAGTTTGAGGAAAGGCTAAGTTTGGTGAAGGGATGAGTGTAAGTGTAATGCTTAATCCCTTAAACGTGAGGGACGGGAACGAGGTGTCAAATGCAGAGATCGATCGCCATTTAGTTTACGAGATGGTTGACTAGGTAAAAGCTAAGCAATATGGAGGTCAATTGCTTATAGAAAGAAGTCAATTGACAGATTCACATCGTTAGTATACCACGTTCGTAAAATTGTTGGCTTGAAGTCTGTTGGATCTTTTCGCACTGCCTTCACATGTCGCACATTTATCTCCGGCACCGAGGCTCGTCGTACCCCCTCGATAAAAAGGGCCAACAATCGTTCCCATCACGTGGAACATACCCCCCCAACTTAGATAACAATAAACTGATTAGGTCACAACTGTCAAAAATGCCAAACATATTCGGTATTACTGGTATCTACTGTGGTTTTTCCCCGTTTCTTTCGTTGTTTTTCAAACGACGTAAATGCACGCGGAAACCGACCCAGATTGAACGGCCACACTGCACCTGTGGCAGAGAGGGGAAAATGCCGTTTACAACGGTAGCCACTTCGGATAACTGCGGTAACGATACACTAGACGGTTTATCCGCTACCATCATCCGCTAACCACCAGTTGTGGGGTCTAGTCTCGGCTACAGTTGCTTGGTTGCCGTGGGCAGCGACTGCATGGTCCCCACTTCGATAGGCTTAATCCCGGCGTCGTCGGTACGATACAGCAATAGCGAAGGAAGGTGGTTTTTCCTCTAGTTTACCCGAACCGCACTGTGCGGCTCAAGTCTGACTCTGGCAAAGAGAAGTGTAGAATAGACACTAACCTCAACGACGTAAACCTAGAGAAGGTCTCGGTTTGTTATTATCGTAAACTCGCTATCGTAGACTCGTCTAACGATTACGAACATTCTTAATTGACGGGAATGGCCGTGACGTAGCCATTACGAAAGACAATGGATGTCGCACCGCTCGACCCCAGCAAATCGACCCATAAAAAAGAAACCCACACATGAAAGGAAAAAACCTTCGCAAACAGCACCCATACAATCGCCCAGTTATATGCAGGACGTTCTCCTCAGCCGATCAACCGGAACTGAGAAAAAAAAAAGTCTGTTGGGGGCGGCAGGAGCCGTCACCAAACATCCATCCCTAAGCCTCGTTCGTGAACAACACTCACCACCACCAAAACTTCATATTTTGCTGGTTATTTCTGCTGTTAATGACCTCTAATAATCGCTCTATTGCTCTTTGCTGGTTATCATTTACTAGCGCCGTGGTCGGTGGCGTTGCCGCCGGAGTCCGGCACCCCTATCCGTGATTCGCTGACGGTATCCCCCCCCTCTAAGCGTCTGGAGCGGCACCCGCCTTCCTCCCCGCAATCGGGTCGCACCTGCGCATAGGCCCCCCAGTACCCCTCCCACGTCGGTGTTACCAATTGGGTTTATAAACCCCATGCCGGCCCCGCGCCTGAGGGGGTGTTACCATCGGCGAATGTATGTTTCCGAGCCGGGTCCGGCAAACAACTTTGGCAGCTACTATGGCGAGCCGTTCCCCCAACCCCAGCCTCCCAGTAATCTGCTGCTGGTGCTGGACTTTAACGACCTCGGGCTTTTGCCCGACTTGTGGGAGACGCTGAGCACCGAGCTGGTCGACCGCGACTTGCGGTTTCGCCACTCGCCGTTAGCCAAACAACCGCCGGTGCTGACCCAACCGATGTTCCACATGCCGGGGCTGGCGCTGGTGTGGCTGACGCCGGCGCTGACGCCGCAGCCGCCGGTGTCGATGTTGGATGATGGTCGCCTGCGATCGTCGCACATCAACCCCAAGCAGATCTATACCTATAACTACTATGGCACCATATTCCAGGGGGGCGATGATAAACTGGAAGAACTGTTGCGGTTGGCGCTGCTAGCACCTCCGCTTGCGCAACCGCGGGCCCAGCCGGCCCAGCCCTACTCCATGCTTAATAACGGACAACTGCTAGGGGGGGCGCCCCCGCCCCCAGTGGCGCCGCTGGTGACTCCCGGTGCTGCTGCCGGCGCTCCCGTCACTACCGGCACTCCCGGCACTCCCCTGACGTCGACGTCGACTTCGCAGCCGAAGCCCACCCTCAACACCCAATTGTACAAAACGGAGCTTTGCGCCCAATACATGAAGCTCGGCGGGTGTCCTTATGGTAACAAGTGTCAGTTTGCTCATGGCGAAAGTGAGCTTAAGCGAGTCGAGCGTCCGCCCAAGTGGCGACTGAAGCCGTGCTCCAATTGGCTGAAGACGGGGAGCTGTCGCTACGGGAACCGGTGTCTGTTCAAACACGGCTAGATCCGTGCATGATTCGTTTGGTTTTTTACATAGTGTTGGGATTATATTTATTAATTACGCCTTGATGGTGAATACAGGTAATTCGGTAAAGACTAGCAGAGCTTATCAACATGGTTGGAAGATAAAGAAGTCGTAAGACAATAAAGCCAATGAGATTAATGCAATAAAGCCAAAGAAGCGGTGAGTAAATGCAATAAAGCCAGTGAGTTAAGACAATAAAGCCATTGATTAAAGACAATAAAGCCAGTGAGTTAAGACATAAGAGCCAGTGGGTTAAGGTCAATTAGAGCCGGTGAGTTAAGGCAATAAAGCCAGGAAGTTAAGACAATAAAGCTAGCGTTGGTGAAAGGTTCAGTGTTAGTGTTTTGATAAAGGGCTAGTTAGTCCTTGTTGGTGAAAGGCTAGTTAGTCCTGGTGTGTCTACGTGATCAACAAGAACAGCCTCAGTGATTTTACCGTCATCAAAGGTGTGGTGAGGTGACGACGTGTCCACAGCGCCCGGACGAGACCGAGTCGCCAGTGCTCAAAGAGCCCCGGCATTGCTGCAACGGTATAACCCATCGTCATCGACTGGTATAGTTGATAAGGAGTTTTATGATCGCGACGCTGGGCTTTTTATATCGTTGGCTGGGGTTATGTGCAGGTAATGAGGGCTTAACCGCTCGATTAGACACTCTCGATGGAGGAAGGTGATGATGACTTTGTGGTGGTGATTTCCATTTTATGTTTAGCTCAACTATCGGCTTTTTCTCGTGATTTTTGAAGCGGAAATTTCAAAAATATTTCAATTCAAGGTCAAAGGGAATTGAGTCAGATATGAATGTCATTGAGATGATGACATGCCTTCAAACGTAGTTGTCTTGATGATGTTACTGAGTCTCCATTGGACTTCCCGGTGGTCTTTTCTAAGGTAATACAAATCTATTCTACAACTCTGTGGAAATTGAGAGTGATTGGTCGTCAATCACATTTGCTAATGGATGTGATGAAGAAATGATTCGAGCACAACGAGTAGGTTAATTAGACCAGTAATGGAGTGGGACGCTTTTCATTCAATGTGTAGCATTTTTTCAGTTACATTACATTTGAAATCGTTCCAAAACTATCGTAAGTTTTAGTTGAGAGGTGACACTAAGCCACAATTAGATCATTGTTGAGGTAATCGATTGAGACAGTGGTGGTTCACAGTGTGATAACCTACAATTGGTCGGTCCGTAGATTCAAGTGTTCCAATTTTGAAGTTATCAAGACTTACTTGAGAATTTTGCAATATTCATTGTTAGCTACCAAATTGCCTAACATTTGAAAAATCTCCGAAATCAGGGAATTAGCACGTGTACGTATTTGGCTAACAGTTTGTAAAAACAGAAACTATTATCCTGGTTAGTTACACTGATTACGTCTTATACCTACCCAATTATAGTCAACTGTGACATATCCCATTGTTGGAGATCACACTCCTCCATCGTCGTAAAAGCTAAATAATACACTAATTACACCATTTTCCAATACCATCGACCATTTCCCCGTCTCCATTTACCCCATTAATTGCCATTTTCCACCCTCCTTTCATCATCAATCACCTCGATCCATCTCCACAATCACTGCGAAAAATTCTTTAAACCATGTCGAGTTGGCACGATCACCAACCCCAAGTGAAACGCTTGGTGTTGCTGTCGCTCACGAGCGAACGGGAACAGGGTCTCGAAATGATAAGGACCCTGCTTCCCGCTGACGACGCTGCCGAAGTGCTCCCGTTGCTCTTGTCTACCTACAACTATTACCTCGACCCTCACCTGAGAAACCAATTAGTGGCGACGTTGGACGCGATTGTCGCTGGTGATTGTCAGCATATTGGTACCATCTTTGATTATGTGGCCAACGTGTCCAAAGCAAGCTTGGCGGTGACGCTGGTGCTTACCCTTTTGAGTTGGGTGAACCACTTCATGGCTTCTGCGGCTACCACCCCCGAATTGATGAAAGTAGCGTTCCCCACCCAAGCCCAATTGGTGGAAAACATCGTGTCTCATTGCCACGGCCAGTCACAGAAGCATTTGGCTCGGATTAAGCTGCTGGCGGTGCACTCATCGCAAATGGCCGTAGCTACCACTATGCTGAGGAACCCTCAAGTGCTTGAAAGCGTAAAGCTTGAATCAATGGACCCTAGTGTTGGTCTCTGCTTTTTGGGACTTGTGGCCCGGGCTCCTCCCAACTCAGTTTCGCCTGAATATATCAAAACTGCTGGTGAATGGTACGGTGCTCAGGTGCTTTTGTCCAAGACTCCGGTACCGACTCCCTCTCTCGAATTGTTCGGGGAATTTGTCAAGGCTTACTTTACCAGTGACGTGTTTACCACCTCGGTGTTGCCCTCAGCAGAAAAGGCAGTGTTGAGACTGCTGGAATTGTCGTGGGGCACCAACTTACCCCCGCTTTTCACTAGCTGCGATTTTGACATGTCGGTGGTGTTGACCCTGAAGCTTTTCTCGCTGATGCTTACGGCGTTGAAGCTGCCTAAGCCTACGGTGGTGGCAGGAGCCACCGTCGCCGCTACGCAAATGGTGAAAAAAACCGTGGACCAAAAGCAAAAGCTCATCGACGAAATTGCTAAAACCCTCAAGGCGACTCTGAACGTCGAAGCTAAGCGTACCATTGCCAATTTGTTCACGCTTATCGACGCACAATCGCCGGAAATTACCACTCACTTGCTTGATACCCTCGCGCCCATCATTGCTAAGGAAGCAAATGAGGTACTGTTAGAACCTTTGGTGCGGCTGTTTTGTCGGTTGGCTACTGCCGACGCTAAATACGTTGCGGTGATTGCTAAAGGGCTTGACGATAAAAAGCCACAAATCAAACGGGTGTGGCTCTTAGCAGTGAATGAAGTGCTGCCGGAAGTGGTGGAACAAGTGAAACCTCAGCTTCTGGCGGTGGTGGATGCGGCCATCGATACACCCATGCCGATGGTGGCGTCGAAATTGATCGTGGGAGCTTACGTCGCCATGAGTCTCACCGACTATAACCCGCCTAAAGCATTTGGACTTTTGGTCAACCGTGATGTGTACACTAAACTTAGTGGCGAGGACCTTGGACCTTACATTAACGCACTTACAAAGGCGGCTACCGTTGATGATGCTGCTCGTGCTAGCTACGCTGACGCTTGGCTCTGGGTGATGGCGTCGCCTCAAGTTGACTACTCGATTCGTTTACAAGCGGTGAAGCTGGCTAAAGATGTAGCCAACGCTCAATCGTGGTTTGGTATCGCTGTCATCGATGCCCTTAAGCGTAGTCTCCAAACTGGGACTCCCGAATTGATGGAAAAACTGGTACCTCTGGTATTGGCCATGCTCACGCAATTGGATGATTTTGAGTCAGTGAAACAAAACGCATTGGCGCTTGTGGTCATCGCTAACCACGCCAAGGTCCCCGTGAACAATGGTTGGATCGGGTTATTGCAAAGAAGCCGTGGTGCCAATGATATTGCCGCGCTTGTGCTTGATAACTACCAACAATTGATGGCATCGCTTTGTGCTGAAGTATTTGCTGAATCGGATGCTGCCTGGCACGAAGCGTTGGTGCTGACGATTGCCTTGCTTGGGTTCATTCTTCCCGAACCGGTGGTTCCCGAACTTTTAACTAAGATCAAGGGAGTCTACACCGAATCCTACCACAAGTTGGTTACGGTTGACGATGAAAAAGTTGCCATTTGGCAGCACGAAGGGTCTGAGCCGTACGTCAATGTCTTATCCAAGGCTAAACCTGAGGATAAGAATCTGAAGGATTACGAAACCCGTAAATGGGAAGAGCTGATCAAGAAAGATCTTAAGAAGAAGCCGACGCTCACCAAAGAACAACAAGCTCAAGTTAAAGCTCAACTTGCTCTTGAACAAGACATTCGCACCGAAATCGACGCTTGGGTGTACAAATTACGCTCGATTGTTGCTGTCTTTGGCGCATTGACCAACACCGCCACGCTTAATGTCGATAATGCCACTGCTTACTGGTACCCTGATGCCGTATCTAAGCTTCTTGAGCTTGCCAAGGTCTCTCACTCTCAGACGGTGCTTGGTCCTCAAGTGGTTGACACCTTCCTCAAATTGCTGGACTTGTGTACTCCCAAACTCGCGGCGATTCGCAAGATGCTCGGGGTTGCCACTTTACGCACGTTGAAGATCACCGTCGACCCTGCCTATGCTGCTGAGCCGTTGCTCTCGCTTGTGGGTCGTCTTTTGTACCGTATCAAGATGATTCTGGACTCGCAACCGTTGGATCTGACGACGCTCACTTACTGTATGCCGCTTTTGGTGCAAGTACTCAAGATTGGTTATAATAAGACGGTGGCGAATGCGTCGCAAAAGAAGGTGGTGACACTGGAGTTTGTGGACGAAGACCCCGAAGAAGAACACTTGTTGCTTGCACTTGACATCATCCTGAACCACGCCAGTCAGTTTGCTCTGGCGGCTCATGCCCAAGTGATGCCTCGTACTCCCATTTTGGAAGTGGTGGTGGCATTAATGAAGCTTCCCTCGCGGGCTAAGCTGGCGAAGGAAACGCTCACGCTGTTGTGTCATTACATCGGCATTTCGCCGCTTCCCGAAGACTTGGAATTATTGCTTAGTGCCGTCATTGTCCCCGAAGTCTACGTTAAACATGCGGTATTGGAAGCGATCGACGCTGAATTTGATTTGCACGCCGAAGGCTTGACGTTTTCTCCTGAAGTATGGATTGCTGTCCACGACAACGACAATGCCGTTGCCGAAACTGCTGCTACTGTATGGCAAGATTCTCAATTTGATCTTCCTGAAGATGCCCTCGAACAATTACTCAAGTTCTTTGGTGCTAGCGACGCTGGAATGAGATACTGTGTGGCTCGCCTGTACGTCAATGCTGTTGCCGGGTTAAAGGAACCGGAAAAGGCGGTGCAATTGCTTTTGAACCACCTAAGAGCTAACCGGGACCCTCCTCCTCCCAAAAAGGATGCATTTGGCCTTGTCATTAAGCTGCTGGAACTGAGTAAAGACCCCTGGGAACAACGCCATACGGTGGCGCTTGCGCTTAAAATGATGGCCGACCAAGTAAAGCCGACGCTGATGCCGGAGATCTTTGAATTCATGATTAATGAGTCGCTGCTTGGTGACCGTCACGATGAAGTGCGGTCGGAGCTTCTTAACGCTGCCGTTGATCTTATTACTGCCCAAGGGGCCAACGTTGTCGATGAGCTTAGTCCGATTATTGAAGCGTGTCTTAACCTGGCCGATGCTGGTCTGAAGGCTCAAGATACGCTCAAGGAACTGGCGATTGTGTGTTACGGGGCGTTGGCGCAGCATTTGGATGGCGCGGCTCTCTTTGGCGTCATCGATCAGTTAGTGGTGCTGCTTGCCACTCCTCTGGAAGACGTCCAAGTGGCCATTGGTAAGGGTATTGCTCCGTTGGTGGCAAAGATGGGCTCCAAGTTCCTGGACTATTTGGATACGTTGATGACTCAGTTACTTGATGAAAAGAAGCTGATGCCCGTTCGTCGGGGGCTGGCGTACGGGATGGCCGGGTTGGTCCATGGGTACGGGATCAAGGCGCTTGCCGAATACGATATTGTTCGGCAATTGCTCGATGCCAGTGACGATAAAAAGGTGGCGGAACGCAGAGAGCTGGTGGCGTTTGCCTTTGAGTGTCTTTCGCACGCCTTGGGTAAGTTCTTCGAACCGTACGTGATTCTGGAAGTGCTTCCCGTCTTGTTGAAACAACTTGGGGATATGTCGCCGGAAGTGAGAGATGCTACCGATTACGCTGCTCGACAAATCATGAAGAACACTACATCATTTGGTGTCAAAAAGCTTATCCCCGTTGCCATTCGTAACTTGGATGAAATTGCCTGGAGATCGAAGAAGGGATCGGTGGAACTCTTGGGGAATATGGCGTACCTTGACCCGGCGCAATTGCTGGCGCTGTTGTCGCTTATCATTCCCGAGATTGTTGGGGTATTGAATGACACCCACAAGGAGGTGAGAAAGGCTGCCGATGCGTCGCTTAAGAAGTTTGGTGAAGTCATTCGTAACCCGGAAATTCAAGCCATTGTCCCGAGTTTGATTGATGCCATTGGTGACCCTACCAAACACACCGATACTGCGCTCGATCAATTGATCCACACCCAATTCGTCCATTATATCGATGGTCCGTCATTGGCACTCATCATCCACGTCATTCATCGGGGTATGCGTGATCGTCTGGCGGCAGTGAAGAAGAAGGCGTGTCAAATTGTTGGTAACATGGCCATTCTTGTGGATGCTAAGGACTTGGAACCTTATTTGAGCCAGTTGGTATCGGAACTCGAAGTGGCGATGGTCGACCCCGTCCCTGCTACGAGACTGACGGCAGCTCGGGCGCTTGGGTCGCTCGTGGAGAAGTTGGGCGAACAACAATTCCCCGAGTTGATTCCGTCGTTGTTATCGACGCTTAACGACCCTGAACGTGCTGGTGATCGGTTGGGTCTGGCACAAGCATTGGCCGAAGTCATTAGTGGGTTGGGTATTGGCAAATTGGAGGAAATGTTGCCTACGGTGCTCGACGGAGCGCTGCTGGCGGAGCTGGCGGTGAGAGCCGGTTACATGCCGTTGCTTCTTTATTTGCCCGTTTGCTTTGGGTCGCTGTTTGCTCCTTACCTTAACCAAACCATTCCTCCCATCTTATCCGGATTAGCCGATACCGATGCCGATGTCAGTGACACGGCGTTGCGGGCTGGTCGTCTTATCGTTAACAACTACGCCAAGAAGGCCGTGGATCTCCTCTTGCCCGAATTGGAACGTGGGCTTAGTGACGATAACTACCGGATTCGGTTATCGCTGGTGGAACTTACCGGGGACTTGTTGTTCCAAATTGCCGGTATTTCTGGTAAAATCGTGGGTGATGGCACCGATGCTGGTGACGACACCATTGAAGAAGAGCTGGCGCTGCTGGGCGAAGTGGCACAAGCACTTATCGATACTTTGGGTCAACAACGTCGCGACCACGTATTGGCCCTGTTGTTCCTTTGTCGTCTGGATGTGGCTGGGATTGTCCGGGCTGCCGCTGTCGATATTTGGAACGCTCTTGTGGGTAACACTCCCAAGACCGTCAAGCAAATCTTACCTACGCTTATCTCGATCATTGTCGTGCGGCTTGCTCTGGCTGACGACACTCATCGCAAGATTGCTGCTACTTGTTTAGGCGATACCGTACGCCGGGTTGGTGCCAATGCCTTGGCCCAAATGTTGCCGACGTTACGGGCCAACCTCGATGCTGCTACCGATGCCGATGCCAAGCAAGGTATTTGTATTGCCACTACCGAATTGATTCGTCTGGCTCTGGACGATGCTCTTCTGCAATACCAGCTGGTATTTGTCGATATTGTTCGGCAAGCGGTGGTCGACGAAGCCCCGGCGGTGCGAGCCGAAGCGGCCGTGGCTTTCGAAGCCCTTGTCGATGCCATTGGCAAGGTAGCTATCGACGAGATCGTCCCCAACTTGTTGCTGCTTATGGCACTGTCGCAACGGACGCAAGCGTTGGCTGGTTTGCGCGACTTGATGACGGCTCAAGCGGAAACCATCTTCCCCATCCTTTTGCCGACGTTATTGGCGCCCCCGATGGACTCGTTCAAGGCACAAGCGTTGTCGCAATTGTGTCTGGTAGCAGGACTGGCGTTGCTGCGTCGTTTGGGAGCGATTGTGCTGACGTTAGTCGAAGCGCTCGTGGCTGCTCCCGACGATGCCGATATGGCAGCAGCTTTGGATGCGGTATTGGTGGCGGTCGACGACGACGGTTGCCATGCCTTGCTCCAACAGATCTTGCTGTTGGTGAAGCACGAAGATGCGGCGACTCGGGCGGCGATCTACGCTCGTTTGGGAGCGTTTTTCACCAATACTTCGCTCAATTACTCGATGTATTTGAACGAATTGGTGCTGCAATTTGTCCTTTCCCTCGGTGACCGTGATCCCGTGGTGGTTAAGGGTACGTTTGAAGCGTTGCTGGCCCTCGTTAAGGCTCAACCTAAAGACCAATTGGAGAAGTTGGTCCGACCCGCGGCTCAAGCCCTCGAAATGCTGGGGGTCCGCGATTGCGACCTTGCTGGGTTCACGTTACCTAAGGGACCTCAGTGTGTGCTTCCGATCTTTTCCCATGGGCTTATGTACGGAAATGCCGAGCTTAAGGAGGTGGCGGCTCGGGCCATTGGTGATGTCATTGGTAAGACTCCTGCGGCTAACTTGAAACCGTTTGCTACTACCATCACCGGGCCATTAATCAGAGTCATTGGTGAAAAGGTGGGGCCCCAAGTGAAGCTGGCGATTCTCCATGCTCTCAACGCCTTGCTCCAAAAGATTCCTCAATTTTTGCGTCCGTTTGTACCGCAATTACAACGGACGTTTGTACGGCTGTTGGGCGACCCTACTTCCGATGAGTTGCGTAAGCGGGCCGTGGAATGTTTGTCGACGTTGATCAAGTTCCAACCTCGTGTCGATGCTCTTGTCCTGGAGCTTGTTGCTGGTACCACTCAAGCTACCGATGCCGGGGTCAAAACTGCCATGTTACAAGCGATGCTTGCCGTGGTTGACCAAGGTGGTAGTGCCATGTCGGAACAACTGAAGGCACAAGTGTTACAATTAGCTCAACAAGAAATTGGTGGTGGTGGTAATGAGCTGGCTGCCGTGGCGTACGCTGAACTTATGGGAGCGATTGCGAAAGTGGTTCTGGCTGATGAAGCCGCCCATATTTTGCGGCTGAAGGTGTTGGATAACTCCGACGTTAAGGATAAGTTTGGTGTGCTCACCGTCAACTCGTTTTTGCGCTATGCTCCGGCTCATATCTTTGGAGATGATGGGTTATTGGCACAGATTGTCGACTACGTGTGTGAAGCTCTGAACGATACCAATGCTGAAATCAGTGAAAACGGTACCGTGGCCATGGGTAAGTTATTGCTTGGTGGTGATTTGGATGCCACCAATGAAGCTAAAGTGATGGAAGCGCTTGCCACGGTGACGTTAGCTCCTCCGTCTAACTCAACGGCGACGCGGAGATTAGCGCTTGTGGTGGTACGTACGGTGGCTCGGATCAAGAACTCGGTGGTGGCTCGTCATTTGGATGTGATGGTGCCGCTGGTATTTGCCAGTTTACGTGATCGTGTCATCCCGATTAAGTTAGCCGCGGAAAAGGCATTTTTGGCGGTGTTTAACTTGGTCGAAGACGAAGATGCTAAGATGTTTGACCAATGGTTTACTGGCAAAGATAAGATTGTTACCATTACTGGTACAGAAATCGTTCCTCGTCTGGTGGGCGATTACACCAAACGGGTGGCGCTGAGATTGGCCACTGCCGAAAGGGAAAAGATTTCCGCTGGTGGTGATGCCGAAGAAATGTTCAGTGATCAATTTGAAGATGAAAAGGAGGTGTGGAAGGTCGGAGTATAAGCATAGTTTAATCGTCATATCGCATGATCAATAGAGGAATGTCAAAGCAATGATGTAACGTAGGATTCTGGTGACATTTGCGTGGAGAATGTTTGCCCACTTTTTGCTCAATGCAACCACCATGAGGTTCCATTGCTGGAGCGTGAACGCTGTATGTAAATGTGGTGTATGTAAATGTGCCTTGAGATACGATTGCTCGAGCATTACCGACGATACTACGGTTGCTCGAGAGGTACGGTGCTTGTTGTATGCTAGTCGTACGCTTGTTGGACGCTTGTTATAAACGCTAGTTGATGTCAACTAACACCACTCTTTGATTGCTAAGTCTTTTAGCGAGTAGTTATGATTGGTGGAATAAACGCAAGGTTTATTGTGTTTGATGTTGACGTTGACGTTGCAATGACACTGACTCCCGGGAATGTATTTCCTAAGCTAATCTTGGTGGTGATGTGGTGATAACCGTATTTTAATCGCTAGCTAAAGACGATCTGTCGACGCATATGGACGTGCAGTGACAAATATCGTCATTCCCCAAAGTGAGCCCATCACTACTTCTAACCCAAGGCTAGATATTTTTCATCATAATCGAATAACTTAAACCTCGTTAACGTTAGTAGTTGGATGCTTAACATTTTCAACCTGTTTAGATGTCTTCCAGTTGGAGTCTATTGTCAATCTTTTCCGTTACGAGCCCAATCTCACGTGATGTAAGGCGACGCCAATGTTGACAAAGTGGCAATTTTTGGCGGTGATCGACCCATGCCTTCACAAAACTCATACTATTACCAAAAAAATTCGACCTAACTAAACCTAAAAATCACAAAAAAATAGAAACATTCGACTTTCTGTCAATACCAACCCAGGGGAATTTCATCGGAATCGTCGATATATTTGTCATCGTCCACGTAATCATCATTGTAGTCATCATCATCCAGGTAGTCGTCATCGAAGCCAGTAGTAAGGTCATGGAGATAGTCATGGAGTTGGACCACTTCCAGTCCTAGAGCGTCGATGGCTTGGTTAACTCCGAGATAAAATGCCAATACGGGATCCTCATCATCCTTATTGGTAGTATCTTCAAGCCATGACTCGTTAGTCCCTTCATCAGGTTCATCTGGTTGAGATGAGGGTGGAGTCACCAAAGGGATGGGGAGGGGGTCTTCATAGGAAGGGTATAAGAACAGGGTTTGTGGCGACAACATGGTACCAGCTAACCGGTGGTGTTTCCCCTCATCCCTATATATACACGCCACCCACCTCGCAAAGCCTCGTCATCTCCCCTTAGCCCATTGTCATTCTCTCCACTGAGATGGATGCGAAGACATCAAACTTTCCCGGTTCAAGATGGAATAAACCCACCAATGAACGTAGATACCTGCTCAATAGTGGTTTAGCATCATCACTAGCGCTTTAGTTTACCCGAAACCGTCGTTATCCTGACGTATTTTTGTTATCATTGTCGATCACCAGATCGCGTCCCTCACGCGACTCATCCTCTATAACGCGTATGTCAAATAACTTAGTGGCGCAACGGAAGTGGGTGGAGCTGGCCAAACCGATGATTCCTTCGCCCCAGTTGATGGCTAAGCTTACGTCGCCCCTACCACGAGCTTCGGAGACGTCAGCAGCGTCGTCTGGGGCTCAGGTGACGCCACCACTGATACCATCGACCCATCCTCAGCCTCCAGTGGCGTTGGCTAATGGTATTCGATTACCACCACCTTCCCATACGACTCCTGAACCTCCCCGACGATCGAAACTGCTGCTTAGTCGTCTGACATCAGCTCTTTTCGAACTGCCGATCGATTTATCCGATGATGACATCTTGGAGATCGGAGCCAAACGAGTGTCCCAGTTTTCCGAACCACAAAGCAAACGCATAGCTCTCGCTCATCGTAAGCTCCAGCTGAAGCTTCCATTCCAAGTTCCTGCCACCCAGACTCTGCCCAACCCGACACTACCGTCAGTGGTTGCCACTCAAACCAGTGCTCTGATGGTAGTGGCACCGCTGCCTCCAATACCACCGGCACCGGATCCGTGTTTGACAAATCTACTAAAAGTGAAGGATTCAATGATTGCTTTACTCTACAAGCACCTTGAAGTGAACGATAGTACGCTGATGTCGCTCGATATGAAAAAACAGTGGATTGCCTCGGAATTCGAAATACCAATGGCTCAATTAAAACAGAAAGCTCAACTACTAGAGCAAGAGCTTGAAGCCGCTGCATTTGAACGCGAAGTGGCCGTCGAAGAGGCGGCTGCGGAACTGGTACCCCCACCACCATTAGCTAAGGCGACAATTTCGTTTACTCAAGTGCCAGAGTCATTAGAAAAGCCTCCCGTGACCCCCGTGGTGGTACCTACCATCATGTCATCGCCAGTAACCCTGCCGCAAACCCCACCACCTCCCCCACCTCGAAATCATCTGGAGGCAGAAGACGATTTTGGACTGCAAGAAAACGACGGTCTCACCACTCCACCGGACGAACGAGCCCGGCTTGAAGTGGACGATTTGGGCAGCTTCATCGATCACGACGTCACGGCTAATGACGATGACTATAAACAAACACAACTGCTGATGGTGCTGGACGATGCCGAGTCGATCGTTGACCAGAGTGTTGTTGATCTCACCCAAGCGAGGCTGGACCCCGCGGTGGAGGTGATTAGCGATGGTGACGGTGACTTTGACGCTGAACCTCATGATGATATTGAGGACTGGGGTCATACCCAATTGGGCGAGGAACGTGAAGATGACATTGAAGTAATTGAAATCAATAGTGATGATGACGATGATGATGCTAACGACACTATATCCCAAATAAGAACTCCCATTCGAGTGAAAGCAGAGCCGGGAGTGGCGAATAATGATGATGACGATCTGGAGTTTGACTGGAGTGAAGACGACCAATTACTTGCGATGATTAAGGACGCAGCCGATAGCGCCAGCAGCAGCACCGCCACCACGGTTCGCCCCACTCCTACTGATCCTCTTGAAGCCAAGATATATCTGGTGCTTCGAGCGACGTTTGGTCTTCAGAAATTCCGATCGCATCAATTAGAAGCGATTAAAGCCACCCTTGAAGGTAAAGACGTGTTCGTGCTTATGCCTACTGGAGGTGGGAAATCACTTTGTTATCAGCTTCCTGCCCTTATCCACGCCGACCCTAACGTTCCTGGAGTAACGGTGGTGATTTCGCCCCTCATTTCGTTAATGCAAGATCAAGTGGAGCATTTAGTGGCAAGGAAGGTTCGAGCGGGGATGATTTCCCTGCGGGCGTCTCCTGAAGCCAATCGTACGACGATGAGAGAGTTTAGAAATGCGTTATTGGACGTGGTGTACTTGCTGCCGGAAATGGCGAACAAACTGGCGCATTGCCAGCTGATCTTGGACCAATTACACCTGCGGCGCCAACTTGCTCGTGTGGTGATTGACGAAGCCCATTGTTTGCTGTCGTGGGGACACGATTTTCGGACCGATTACCAGGCGATGGGATCATTCAAGACCAAATACCCCGACGTACCGGTGATGGCGCTTACCGCTACCGCTAACGAGCGAGTTCGTATGGACATTATTCACCACTTAAAGTTGAACCAACCGGTGACGCTTAAACAGCTGTTTAACCGGACCAACTTGTTTTATCGCATCGTGCCCAAACAGGGCAATTTCATGGGCGACCTCGCTCGTTACATCTTGCTGAAACCTAATCAAACGGGGATTGTCTACTGCAGTACCAAATCACTCTGTGAACAGACGGCAACCAAGCTTCGTGAGGCTGGAGTACTGGCAGCCCATTATCACGCCGGGATGGACCCCGAGGAACGTCTGGAAGTACAACGCCAATGGCAACACGATGAATGTCGAGTGATCTGTGCCACCATCGCCTTTGGTATGGGTATTGATAAGCCCGACGTGCGGTGGGTGGTCCACTTGACCCTTCCTCGTACTTTAGAAGGATACTATCAAGAAACAGGGCGGGCAGGCCGTGACGGTCAACAACTGGAGTGTATTTTATACTATTCATTTCGTGATGCTCGTCTGCTTCAGCTGGTAACGCAACGGGACCCTCAATTGGATAGTGCAGCTAAGGCCAATCATCTCGAAAAGCTTCGCCAAGTGGTCCAGTATTGTCAAAACGAAACCAAGTGTCGTCGTCAATTGGTGCTCCATTACTTTAACGAACAATTTGATGCTAAGTTGTGTGGCGGTCAGTGTGATAATTGCCTTCGAGGACTGACGGGACAACCGCTTGTATCTACCGATGTCACCCACGAAGCCCAGCAAGTGATCCGCCTTGTTCGTGAGCTTCAACGAGTCAAGGTGACGGTGATCTATTGTCAGGATGTGTTCAAAGGACTGAAGCTGGCGAAAATCCTCCAACAAGGCCACGATCGGCTTAGCGAACACGGCGCCGGCGCTCTGCTCGAAAAGCTGGTGATTGAGCTCCTCTTCTTTGAGCTATTGCTGAAAAACTATCTCGAAGAATACCTGGTGATGCGACGAGGCTTTGCTTCCAACTACGTCCGAGTAGCGGCTAAAGGAGTGGAGTTTCTCCGTCTGCCTCATCCGATTAAGATCGAAGTCAGTGCTGGTGGGAAGCGGCTGGCACTGGCAGCGGCGCCACGGCTTGTCCGAGGTCCCGGTAACGCTCCCGGGCCGTCGCTCGCCGAACTTCTGGCCCACTATAGTTGTGGCCCTGGCGGGGCTGGTGGTGTCGTCACGGCGCGCCAGCTACTGACGGGGTCGATGGCAGCTCCGTTGTCGCTGGTGTCATTAGCCCTGGCGACGCTGGCGGCACGGGCCCGATCGGCAGCGGTGCCGGCAGCGTCGGCAGCTCCGTCGCTGCCGGTAGAATGGCACGGAGAGAAGTGTTTTGCTACGTTGAACCAGTACCGGATCCGGATTGCTGCTGCCAAAAGCTTACCGCCAACCCTGGTGGTGAGCGACATGCTGATGCGGCAAATGGCGTTGCTTCTCCCCACGACGCAAGCTCAGTTTGATCGGGTGCCGGGGGTGCTGTCGGCCCAGCGGGAATTTTTCGTCGGGTTTAAGCCCCAGTTGATCCAGATGAGTGGTGAACGTCGGCGACTCGAAGCTACTACTGCCACAAGCAACAATTCGAAACCATCGCAAGGTCGTCGCAACCACAAACGCAGTCAGAGCAAACGGTCTCGTCCTCCGCCCAAAGCGATGCCACTATAGGGTTTGGGGTTTGGTCATTATAAATCGATCACTAATACAAAGACGATTTAAGGTACCGGGTACATTGCAGTTCATTGTCGACGAGGTGATTGGACAGGCATATACGAGGATGATGACTAAGGCGGCCAATCACAGGGAAAATGGGGGCGTGGTTCTTGCTACGGGGCCCCGGCTCTAGATCTGTCGATGCGTGGGGCATTAAACTTCGGAGTTGCCGTAGGGTATGCCGGGTGTAGACGGAGATTACGCAAATGGATGACACCCGATCCCCGCTAACTTTTATCACAGATCAAGCACGGCGCCTTCTCGACGCCAGATAGCGATTATTTACGCTCTCGGCTGCAATGACGGCTCAACGGTATCGCCCGGAGTTTTTCGATTACGACATTGTCTTCCTTTTTTTAGGTCATGGACGTCGGGGTTACTTGACTGGTGGTTTTAGTAATCGGGGAACGTTTATCACTTTCACGTGGAGCTAGACTGGTGAAGTAGTGCGGCTGAAGCGGCAATTGCTAAAGCGGTGATTGCGAAAGCGGCAATAGCGGATGCTACCCGAGCCGAAGCAACTACCAACGTTGGTTAACATTAATGATTTCATCATTAATGTTGTAATCAAGAACCTTCAATCCCTGTCATTAGCGACGTCTGTCCCTTCCACTAGTGACGTATCATTCTTTAATTACCTTAATTGTTTATACTGCTTATAGAGCGTTAATGATAGTCGCACTCCACTTAATAACGCACCATTAACGGATGCCATTAATAGCGCATCGATCACACAACCAACAATGGCTCACCCGTTCCATAAACGGTTACTCAAAGAGTATCGCGACCTTGTCAACCAACCTCCTCCCGGAATCACCTTGGTCGACCATGACGATGATCTCCAACGGTTTGTCGTTGGCATCACCGTCCCCGATAACCCTCTTTACCCTCCTCATCACGCCTACCATTTATTGATAAAAGTTACCCCCAATTATCCCGTGGACCTGCCCCAAGTGACGTTCATTCGCCATACTACTACTAATGCTACTACAACTCCTCAGATTCCTTGTCATCCCCACGTGTATCTGAACGGACATATCTGTTTAAACCTTCTTGGTGACGATTGGACCCCAGCGTGTCTGATAGCGCTGACGGTGGTACTGATTCAGCTGATGTTAGCTCTGAACCTGGTGGCTTCGGCTCCCGAAGACGATGCTAACTACTGTCGCCATGCTCCGTTAAACCCCAAACTGACCCTGTGGTTATACCACGACGACTCAGTATAAACCAAAGGTTAACGACTCCGTATAAGCCACGACGGCACGGTATAAGCCCCGTTGGGTAATTCCGATTTCTAAAAAGCCCTCTGGTTAGAGTGAGTCTCCGTTCCGAATGAGCCGTTAAGTTATTTATTAATTTTTTTTTTTGATCCCGGCATCGGAACCATTCAGTTGCCGCCACTAAACCGAAAAAATGCGTACCCTTACTAAGGCCACTCCTCTCTCCGAGCAAAGTAATGTCAGTGCGGTGTAAGACGTCAACGACGGAGGGTGCGAGGTTGTGTGTATATGTCTCATAGTTGCTGAGCTCATTATATCCATCTGTGTCTCACCCTCACTAGTCCGGAAGTGTACCCCCGAAAGAAAAAAGCCCGGTGGATGAGTCCGACCATCATGTCCCAACTGGGCGAGTGAGGTGAGTGGTGAGAGGGGGTCCCCTCTCTCGTGTTCCCCCTCCTGTGTCGGCAGGCTGGATATCGGTAGCGCCCACCGCCCCGGCGCCGGCGGCACTTTTTTTTTTTTTTTTTTTTTTTTTTTAAATTAATTTGGGGCAAGGGGGGGTTCCGGGGGCGAAAAAAAAACTTAAAATTTATTTTTATAAAAAAAAGCCAGCACCAACATGGGCGGTTACGCCGCCCC